>JBAMNC010000424.1:205000-805000 GCA_037902135.1 Cetoscarus ocellatus
TACTAAATCATTCTTTTGAGTGAGTTTGCTTTATGATATTTCACAAAATTGTCCTCTTTTTATCACATTACAGCTCTTGGAGCATTATCATGCCCGAGCACTACCTAAGGGTTAACCTGGAATAAATTCAAGATCAAAGGAAGGCCCAAAAAAGAACCTTGGCAAGAGATTGGAAGAATTTAATGAGCAAAAATTAACATGTATTAAATCTGACCTCGTGCTTACATGGCAGATGTTGAGTGGAGCAGCAAGCAGGCAGGTTATTAGAGATAAACAGTAAGGAATTACACCAAGAGGAGCATGGGAATTTCAAGATAAATCACTGTTTATTATAGACAAACAGACAGACAGACAGATAGATAGATAGATAGATAGATAGATAGATAGATAGATAGATAGATAGATAGATAGATAGATAGATAGATAGATAGATAAAACTTAAAGAGCAAAGTGTAGGTCATATTTCTTTTGACATTTTGACAAAATCATTTTTGTAAAATCTTATCTGATGACTGAGGTTTTTTTGGGGGGCGGGGATTTTTCATATTTGTTAAAGAGAAAGGCACAAATCTTGAGGGAAAAAGTTTATGTTAAGTAAGGCAGCTCAAAACATTCTCTTTTTAATGTTGCATCACTTACTGGGCTTATCCTCTCTGATACTAGCTCACTGTGCAGTATTTTGTTGTAAATTTGAACAGCCATTTTATTCTAGGTTTATATTATTTCAATAGCCTTATACTTTGTTTTGCTTGCTGTTAAAATGGTTCAATCTTGTATTTGTGTCCAAGTCCACTGTTTCTCAAACCCTTACCCTCTTACATGAAAAGAAAGTCAGGATTAATGTTGGTTTAAGCAGATAATGGCTTGAAGAATCATTTCAGAAACTTGCAGACGTGAACACTTTTTACCCACAGCGACAACCAACACATGGGTCTAAATTGAATAATGTAGAATACAGAATGTATAAATGTATAATAAATTATGAATTAATGCAAAATTTATGAAAGTACGATATGGTCCATGCTAAAACAGCCAGTCAAACCAAACTTTACAATTATTTTTGTTCTTTTACAAACACACCATGTTACACTGTATTTTGAAAGCCTTGGCATGACTTTGCAAACAAACTGGTAACAAAAAAAATGTGATCTAACCAATACTTGGTCTGTTTTCATGACTGTGTGCCTGTTCATGGGGCATCAAGTAAGGTGTAGGAATGTCAGTCATTTCAGCAACAGATACACTGTGTGATGCTAACAGCCTTATGCTCAAAAAGAAGAAATCACCAAAAGGAAACAACTTTGAATTCATCTAAATGTTTCAAGAAGAAAGCAATATAGACTGGCTATAAATTCAGATAAAACTTGAGGTAAGAATGTGTTAACTTGTTACCAAATTATCCCAATTAGACTAAACACTTTTATTGTTATTTAGCTATGCTAGCTTTGCTGTATGTAAACAGAAGGCCCCCAGCCTCCATTTTTTAAGGATTTGTCAACACTGAGAGATAGGGCAGCTAAATATTGAAGTTTCCTGTAACTCTAAAACTTCTCAACTGATTTAGATAACAATTTCAGGGAATGCTGTTCCCTGAAAAAAGGGAAAAGTGAATTGAATTTGGTGGTGATCTAGCTTTAATGTGCATCCAGGAAGTTTTTAAAGGATTTGTCAACAGTTAAAGCAATTTTACACATTTTCCATAAAAACTTAGCTAACAATGTTAACTTTGGTGGCACCTCTGGTTTTATGGGCCAACCCTCAAATTAGCATTGTGCTGATTGTCACTACTATTACATGGATTTTAGCAAAAATAAATGTAGCACTGCTTTCGGTGCACTTCTAGTTTGTTTATTTGTCTGTCTGTATACGTACATCTGTGTCCAACATAATTGAAAAAGTTCTCAGCAGCTTCTAATTAAAGGTAGGAAGGTTAATAGCATAAGGATGAAGTGATTCGATTGGGGTAGTGATCTGAAACCAGATGTGGATGAAATCATTTTTTTAAGGATTTGTTAGTTATGTGCAATAGGTCAGTTTGCCACATTCTGGAAAATAACTCTGCCAACAGTGTCAGAAATGCCATGTTTGTGCTCTTGAGGCACTTCTGGTGGCTGCTAATAGGGTCTGTGCAATGAAAAACTTTATGAAACTCCCATTTTGTTCACCGTTATAACCTTTACAAACAAAACACCCCTTTTCGCTATTGTTGGACCACTACAACATGGTTGACTTACTTGAATGCTGCTACTACCATAGTAAAAAAATTTAGTTCATGCGTTTACCTTTACTTTAAAAGATTTCCGAGTTGAGACCTGATTAAGTTAGAGCCCATGACTGTGTCATTCTCTGTTAATCAATCCAGTTCTTTAACCATTCCCTTATTGATTTCTGCAGGTTGTCTTTGTCGGCAAAAGTTGGCCTTCACAGGTTGTCAGAGGCAACAAAGTCAAACATGTCATTCCTGATATTCAATTCTACGCTGCAGATGAACGCTTCTGTAAGTTTATGGTGTTTCTACTCACTAAATGTGCAGTTGGTGTAATTTAGTCAAAATTAAACCTCAATTTTGATCACTTCTGTCCCTTGGGTAAAGCATTATGTGTGTGGAGTTTTATTAAGAACCATGTGACACTGGTAGATACTGGTACAGCATTGGTTTGGGTTTATTGGCATATCATACTGTGTATTTTATATCCACTGTTGACCAGCACAGTGCAACAGCAGGTAGTGCCTGTGCTTCATGGTAAGAATGTTGCTGGTTTGAACCCCATGCTGTACAGGGCCTTTCGGTGTGGAGTTTGCATGTTCTCCCTGTGCATGCATGTGTTCTCTCTGGGAACTCTGGCTTCCTCCCACTTACCAAAAACATGCTCAGTAGCTTGATTAGTGACTACAGATTGCTCTTAGGTATGAGTGTGAGCATGAATGGTTGTCTGTCTCTCTATGTGGCCCCAGCAAACAGCTGGCGACTGATTCAGGGTGTACCCCACTTCTCGCCCAATGTCAGCTGGGATAGGCTCCAGCCCCTGCGACCCCATCATGGATTAGAGGTATAGATGATGGATGGATGGGATGGATAGATATCCCTCATTGTCTACCTTTAACATAAGTCCATTATTAGAACAGCGCCAAGCAACATTTAGCAAAGATACAGTTTTATGGAAAAAACACTTCCACTTAACAGATTGGTGCTGTCTCTGACCCCTCAAACAGAACCAGGTTCATGTTTAAATTCTCACAGACCTGTTGTTGATGGTGTGATGGGACAGAGACAGTTGTTGAAAGAGAGAGACAGGCAAAGACAGAGGCAAAAAGAACAAAGCAACAACAAATAATATAATCATGATTGCCCTGGCCTTAAATATCCTACATTTCATTTATTTATACAGCAGTATAGCAACTATGTATGATAGTAGACTGATAGATAAATTTACACTCACTTCTGAAGTAACACTGGAATTAAAAAAGAATAAAAGGTACTGAAATAACTGTTAATTTCTGTTTTTTAAATCATGATTTAAAAGTCACACATGGTTTCCTTTAATTACAACACCCATGCTGTGTAACAAGCAGTCCCAGGAAAGGAAATGTATTTAATGAATTGTAATCCATAAGCTGCACATCTGAAGACACCTGGGGACTGAGTTTTACTATGAGACTCCTGTCTGGGCAGAATCGAACACTGCTCTGGATGTTTGGCCTTGAGGAGCAGATTTTCAGGCTACTCTGACAACCCATTACCTGTAATTTCTCTGACGGATTGGTGAAGTCGGCACCAGAAATAGGGCAGTTTGTGTGCGCAATGATGTACGATAGCTCGACATACAAGCAAAGAATTATTATAACTAATGATTTCCTAAAACAGAGTGGGAGAGAGGTGACAGGATGGTGGTGCCTCAAAATAGAAATGCATCCTCAGTCCATCTGTATTGATACTTTGAGCCTGAAGAGAGCTAGTTATATTTATCTGATGAAAAATGATGATTGCTTATGAGTATCTGAATGACAAATAAGTTGAGTTTTTAGCTATTGTTGATGGCCCCTAGAAGTTTTTAGTTGGAGTGGCTAGACAGGGCTGCTGAAAATCTCAGGGCAGGACACCAAAACAAAAAAAATATATTTTATTTTTATTTCACATGTTCTGTTTCAGCTGTCCCCCTCCTTTTAAAGCCTGTACAGTAGCCATAGTTATAGTACTTTGGGATTTGTTGCCATTTTTAATCTTACTAACCTTTGACTTTTTGTATACTGTTACAGTTTGTTTTCTTTTTATGCTGAATCATTTATTTTGCTGCAGTTTTTGTCAGTGCCAGTGAGGTTTTACTTTTTTCTTTTATTGTGATTTGTTATTTAAGTTACTAAATTTTTTTTGGTTACTCTATTAGTTTCTTTTATATCAAATCATTTTTGAAAGACCTCAGGCAGTTTTTAAGAAATACCGTACTGGTGGGCCATGAGAGGTCATTTAAAATCAACAAAAACCATAAGCTTATTGGAAATGACATTTTAAGGGATTTTAAAATGACGAGTTATTTCTAAGTCCCAGAACTTACAAGAAGAAGTCAGAAGATTTAAGTTACATATACACTTTTCGTCATTTATATTGTCTTATAAACAGAACTGCTGTCCCAATTTAAGTGTTAAATTAATTGGGGACGTTTCATTACATGTATCACTCAGCTGCTTGGGTCCTGATTTGAAGGATTTATCTGTATTTTACATTAATGTGTAAATATGAGGGTTTTGGTGGGCCCAAGACAAATTTTAGGTTTCAAAAAGGGCTATGACATTCTTAAGTGCAGTCAAGGCTGTTCTATCAACGAACGAACAACGAACCCTGGCCCAGCCAGGGGAGTTGTCTCTGCCTCAGGCGAGAAAACATAGTGGGAAGCTGTGCTTTTTCCAGTACTGCAGAATTTGTGATCCTGTCCTGCCAGGTGATGCCCAGTATGCGTCTCAGACAGCGCAGGTGAAAGGAGTTCAGCCTCTGGTCTTGGTGTGAGTGGGGTTCCCTCTCGGCCTCCCTGCTGTGGTCCAAAGGAGCGTTTAGCGTTTTGCAACAGTTTAGCTGCAGGAGTTGCAATGCTACAGTGCATGCGTCTGCCTAACGGAGTCCAGTTTTCTTTTAGGGTTTGCTCCCTTAGCCTTTTCCGTTCCAGAGGATGCTCACAAAGCAGTGGGGGTCTGTTTAACCCATAGGTGGGGCAGTGGATGGTGCACGCTACGGTGTACCCAGTACCCACACGCTGGAAGGCCTGCACATCGTGCCTCTGGGGTCCACTGCCCCATCAAATATTATATAAAAATGTGCAAAAATTTTAACTTTTGCTGTCAGCAAGCTTAAAAAAAAAAAAAACCTTAAAATGATGAGCCTGAGACAAATCGTGACAACCGTGTATGTGCCACTCAGCTAACTTGTATTGGTGGGTGTTGAAAACTGAGGGGTCTTTGTTAAGAATATCCTATATTTACTTTTGTAAACACACAATACACTTTATTTTTATTGAGTTATTGTTCAGTTTGGAAAGACTTGTTTTGATGTTTCTTTCAGCTGACTAGAATACCTTTTTCAATTTAGCTTTCACAATTGAGCTTTTGTTGACAATAATAACTTTGGCCCCACAGGAGCAAATAACTTTATATCACTCAGCCAAAACTTCTCTGATGGTCCATGGTGTCTGTTGGCGCTGTATGTTACCATGAGATGTGTATCAATAGGTAAAATCCACATTATGACAAGAAAATAAACATTTAAAATAATACAGATGCTTGAATAAAAGATGGGGGGATCAATGGGATCTTCCAGGCTGCCCCTGTGCTCTGACATAATTGGTCCATCCCTGGCACCACTCATCATCTCCAAAGCCACCAAAAACTGTAACCTACCTTGTGTATTTTTCACTAATTGAAATGCCTAATGAGCTCCCAGGGGCTCCATCCCATTACCTCTGAGTTAATTAAAGCCTAAGCCGTGTGCCAAACGGTGAATAAAGATGCAGTAAAAAAAGGTTGAGGAACGGGGAACCCGAGCAGGGTTCGGTGTGCAGGGATGAGGCTGACCTGCTTTTCTGTCATTGTTGTGGGACGCTGCACTCTGAGAGGGAGCAGATGTCTTTTATTTTTTATTTGTATTTATTTTAAGCTTCAAATTTTGTTACCCTGGATCAGAGGCTCACTTTCCACTGTGGTTAGCCTCATTCTGCTTTATTAAACATTTAAATCTGTCACTATCTGCTGGGTTTTATCATGATGAGCCCTATCTGAGGCTGAAGCACAAGACAAGACTATATACTTTTATACTGCCTGCACGTGTGTGTGTGTGTGCGTGAATATATAGGAAGCCTACATCAAATAAAGGGCTCATTTACAGTTTTTCTGAGTTGTTTTGGTGGATTTCTCAAATCATAACTTTTAGTTCAACCTCCACAACATTCATTTAGTCATTTTGCATATGGTTGTAGCAGTTTCTCAATCCTTTCCACAAATTGCAAATGCTTTTACACATGCATCAGTTGCTTTCATACAATTCTCTGCTGTTTTGTAATATTATCATGACTTATGTCAATCAAAATGAACTTTATTTATGAATGTTGAATAGTCATCCCCTATAAAACTGATGGTCTCCGTCTCACTGCCTGAGTCATTCAGTATAGAAATATTGAACTAGTTTCAAAATCTGTCACGCTAATTTTATGCATTTCTTTATCATTTCTTTCCTGAAAATATCTCATGAAAGGATGTCGGTGGAATATCTCCTTCCCTACTTCCCCTTTAGTTTTTCTCTGCCGGGAGGTGGAAGGTACATGACCAGCATCCACATATCATAACGGTCCGGTTAGCAGCCATGGATGTGGCATATGATGACATCACAGCAGAGTCCTGCGGAGGGTGGATTCATCACTCGTGGAGATACTTTCCTCGCTGCATTGCAAGGACAGACAGACAGACAGACAGATAAGACAGATAGATAGATAGATAGACAGACAGAGACAGACAGACAGACAGACAGATAGATAGATATAGATAGATAGATAGATAATATGCTCTGTCTGTTTTATTCCTATCACTGATGTTTGTTTTCTTTTTATGTGTTGACACCAACCTGCTAATGGGACTGGGGATGGAAATTACCCGCTTGGCTATAATCCCATGCATTTACATGTAAATGTTCATTAATGCATACTGTCCCATTCAAAAAAAAAAACAAAAAAAAATCCTAGATAGATAGATAGATAGTTTTTCAATTAAAACATAAAATATTCATGATTCCATGTTTGATTTAAAAATTTGTATTCCAACATCTGCTTCTGCCTCCTATGCATTAGAAGGCTTTGTAATTAGATTTGACTGTAAAACACACAGTAAATGTGTCCAACAGGTGTCCTGTGAGCCACGTCAGACCCCCCACAGCTTACCACCTGGCCCCCAGAGTATTACCAAATACTGAAAATGCAAGGGGGAATTTTTTGTTGAGGTTTGAAGGGTATCTCTTGCTCATTCTGTCCCTTCAAGTATTAACACATGCTGAAAACAACTGCCATTGAACCAGGTTTATCATGAAGGACTTCATGTTTGGTCTGTTTCATAGAAACCAACCTGTCAGCTCTTATTGGTCAACATTCAACCAGGAGTATGAGTATTAAAGAGTCAAATCGGTGATGAAAAAATGAACTAAACAGGATATTTTAATTGGCCTCCTGTGCTTTGCAGCTGCATGGATGATAGGGACTTGTCTAACTGTTAAGGCTATGATTTATTAATTTCAGAAAAAAATACAGTGTTAGACTAATAGTATGTTAGACCAATATATTTGTATTTCACCTTATTGTCAAATCCAGCCCCTATGTTTGTTGAGGAAAAAAACAGGCCTTTGTGCAAATGTAGCTAAGGGGCCATAATGTACAACATATGCATGTGTAAGATTTATTTTGATGTTAGCAGCACAGCTCAGGTTTTTGGCTAGCATGCCAGGAGCCACATCCCCCAGTATGCGGAGAAAGAGGAAGGAGTGGCTGCACAGAAGAAAACAGAAGCAAGTTTTCCCAGCAGAGCTCCTCGTAAAAGGTATTTTGTTTGAAAGGCAATGGATTTAAATAGAAGTCTACAGAAATTAATTTATTGACATTTTGAATCGATTCAGAATCTTCTGTTTGATTTTGATTTGATTTGAAAGCAAAAAAAAATTTTTTTCATCACCTCTAATAGGTTGCCATAAATTCCTGAAAATAAGGTCCTAGGTAATATATGCTTCAAAAATTACAACAGCACTGTTCATTAGTAAAGATTATAGCAATTATCAAAACATGTTAGTTCCATAAACAGAACTAATTATCATATATAATTCAAAATCCCATTTAAACAACCCATGAGCTTTCTGTCGAGGAAACCAGACAAGTGCTAACTTACAGGTTGGCCAACAAATTGTTGCCATCCCTCTACTCTTGATATGGCATGTTTAACAACAGATTCGTCCTGTCCTGGCTGAACTCCAGGAGTTGTGATGTTACTTAATGGTTGTCTGCTACATATGTTCCATCAGGTGCTGACTTATAATATAATAATATATTTTAAGTATACAATATTGGTTATCTCCTTTTGTGGTGTGAATTGTTTAAACAAGGCAGTAAAGATCAGTGTTAGATACCTGCTACTTAGTTTATTTAGCGCACTCCACAGCAAAGTCTCAAATGCGACAATAGCATTTGGTTAGCTAACAGTAACGCTAGCAATGTTTAATAGGGACTTTCTAACAAACAAGCTGCTACAGAGAGTAAGGCTAAAACTATTTTACTTAGATTACTTGTATGGCTCAAAAACATATATCATAAAAGTTTTGGCTAAAATGCATTGTAACCTTGTGAATGATGTCACATGTCTGGTGGTATACAAACGGTCTACACTGCCGCTAACTAAATGCCATTTTAGGATTCATGGTTGAAAATAACTGTGATAATGTGCCATTCAAAGACAACATAATAAAAAATGAAAAGAGGACTTTATTTTAAGAAACAATTTCAAATGTTTATTTAACATGTCAAAGAGGGGGCACACACTCGTGAATTCAAAAGGGGGGGCTGCAATAATTGGCCAGTACTATGACTTCAACTTAATACTAACATTAATCAGGTTTTGGCTAAAAAGATATCATGTTTTTTGTTTCTTTTTTGTGTTTTATAAAGAAACTTTATGTACATTGGTACTTTTATACAAGAGGTTCATTGGATAAATGCATCAAAAAAGAAACCAGTTCTGCAGTAAACTTTACAAAAAATACATTTTTGTTTTTCATTGAGAGACATAGAAAAGGAGACAGTCAAATATTGACCAATAATATTTCTTCCTTTTCATTATTTAGAAAAAAAACTTGTTCTAATAGCTATTTTAAAGAAAAGCAATATACAGCACAATAAATGAGAGAAAAAATTCATTTGTGGATTCATTCAGTTGGTTTGGTAACCAGAGAGAGCGGCTGCGACTGGAACAAGGCATGATGGGAATGAAGGGCTGCCTGATGGAAGGGGGAGGGTGGGGAGAGCATGGAGGGGTGCAGGGAGGTAAATGGGATCGGCCGGGTTAGGATGGGCGTAGTTGACTGGCTGCCTGAAGTACCAATGGGGATGGAGATGGCGGGTTGGGATGAGGAAGAGGAGGAAGAAGAGGAGGACGTGGATCCGGATGCTTTCCCAGGTAGAGAGAAGTGGTGGTGCATGCGCCCCTCCGGTTTGGTGGTGAGTGATAGTGGCTGGGCCTGCTCGGAGTGGGTGGCGGCAGGGGCAGCGGGAGAAGCCAGGGCGGCGGAGGGAGTGGCCGGGGAGTCCAGCATGCTGCCGTGAGACGACGCAGGGCTGTCACACATCTTTTCTGAGGGCAGGTACTGCACACACTGCTTCTTCGTTCTGATGGAGAAGTCTAAAAGGAGAAGAGGAGGTGCTGAATTATGGATCTGCTGCCGGCAGCAAATCTAGTTCATGTCCCTCAATGCTGATAGAAGTGAGTGGGTGGTTATTAAAACAGTAAAGAAGATGGCGGGGAAAGCTGTGAAACGTAACATGCTCTAACAAACTGTGAATTACAACAGTGAGAGTGAAACAGGATGTAGACAAATCCAGACAATGTGCATTCATGATGCAAAATTATCTACAACACTGCATTAAAACATGCACTGAAGTGTGGAGCGCTCTTAGTTGGTCAGATTACAATGTTCACTATGTTGCGACAGCCAGACATACCTGCCACTATTAGCACTGAACCTCATAAGCTGCTTGTTAAAGTATAGAAGCAGGGAAAGAAGTTTGTAAGTGTTAGAGAAAGGGAAAGAATGCATGCAGAAAAAGGAGGATAAAAATAACAGAATAAAGGTGTGCGGCCACAGTTTGCACAGAAAAATAAAGCTCTGGCTGTTAGTTTCAACAGTTTTTCTTTCTTTGTCCAGTTTCAGAAGAGAAAATAAACAAACGTGGTCAGGAAGAAAAAAAACTCTTACCTTCTGGTTTTGAGTCAGGTTTATTATCTCTCTTCCTCTTTTTCCTCTTTCCCTGCACAGACAGAATACTGTTAAAGACTGAAGTGAAAGTAAACCCCCTCAAATGACACAAAAACTACTGAAATGAATAGATGTAGGTCATATAACTTAACATAATCAAAGCGTTAAGCTGATTTCTTCTTAGGATTACAGTTTCTCTCATTTGCTTGTGCTTAGGTATGTTATTTCTCAGAATGATACAACTTCCAAACACTGGTAAATTTTTGAAACAAAATTCTAAATCATCACGACATTGGCATTTATCCTTTGTTTTTGTTCTCAATGGATTTTGAATAAATGTTCAGGAAATCGATGTGGATCCAGGAATTTTTAAAGCAAGAGGGCAGGTTTCCACATTTTTGAAAATAGAGCTCACACTGTCAGAAATGTCTTGGTAGAGGTTTTGCAACCTCTGAGCCCTTCTATTTTTGGTTCATGTGTGAAAAAGAGAAACATATGATTCTCTCCAAATCTGTAAAAAAAAAAAAATCACTTGTATATAATAATCTGACTGTTCAGATGGACTAGATTTAATACAAATCAAAAGGTTATTAAATGGATGCTCTCTCTGTCACAGTCACAACAGGCCAATCAAAGGCCTGCAGTCACTTGCTGTCAGCACTCCCAAACCAATCGGGCAAATCCCATTGTTCTGTAAGTTTAACTGATCAGTTGTGATTGGCTGATTCTCAGTGAAACCCTCGCAATTTTCAAACATACTCAAGTTTGAGCATTACGTGCTGATGTATGTATTCAACTTTCCAAAACTGTTAGATGTGCTGGAATATGCTAACTCTGTCTTTGACATGTAATAGATTAGGAATCACAATCCTGATATGATGAATACTAAAGCCTGCCATGAAAAGGTACTTCCCCAAAATGTTGTTTTTCATTGTTAGAGTTTTGTTGTCATTTTGAAAGGACATTGTCACAATGATGTTTTCTTTTTTGTGGCAATCAGAATCATATTGTGATGCTTTTGTGACTGTCATGGTAGCATAAAAAACAAGCTTTTACTAGTAAGGCTTAAACAACAACAAAATAACTTTCAGTTTAGTGGCACTCACCAACTGACTAAAAACTTCACTGTTTTGAACAGTGAGTCATACTCAAGTGATTTCTTGGCATAATCTGGTGCACAAACTCTAATAAACCCTTTTACAGGCAAAAACAAAGATAATACAGTTTACTTGAATGAATGAAAAAAAACATTGAAACAACGAAGGTTATTGTTTGTATTTTTTATTTAAGAACTAAGCCAAAAGAATCACAAAAAATACAGTCGCCCAAAAGTTTAAGCTGATCAAATTTGTATCCGCTCATACACATTTTCAAGCCAATGGCACAGCAGTGGGAGCAGCTCTATTCTCTCCCCATGCAACCTTGTTAAAAGATGATCAACTCTATTGTCTCACTTTTGCACTTAACTTGCATTTTTTTCAAGTATTAACAGGTGTTTTTTTGTTGTTTTTGATTTTGCTATTTCACAGGGACAAGATTTGTGGCAATTAAGGCCATAATATATTATGTGACTATAATAGTGAAAGCTCCTTGACATTTTGACCAATATTGCACAGAAGATAACTTTTTTTGTTTTGATGGCACTAGCAAATAAAATGTCAAAGAAACTCAGTTTTGATGTATAAACTGCTTTTTTCAGTGACAAGCTTCCTCAAACATGCATTTAAGTAGAGCGGAAACTGATGTGACAATATTCAGACTGTTTTAAAGTATGAGCCAAAACCACAAAGAAAAACTGAAATGTGAGCAGAAATGTGTCACTCACATAGTTATCTCGTGCTGACCATCCTGGGTAGAGCTGGGAGTGAAGTTGCCGCTCTTTCCTGGCCAGCTCATAGTATTTGGCTTGCTCCTCTCTTGACAGGGAATGCCACTGTGGACATAAAAAGAGGATATCAAAGGGTTTTACCACAGGCACGCATTTTAAGGAGTATAGTCGACTCAAAGGCACATCTGTGTCTCTGCCACTTACCCGTCTTCCCAGGATCTGGTTGATGGCAGCGCTCTCTTTCAGAGTGCACTCTGCCACTACTTTGGCTCTCATCTCCTTCATATACAGCATGAAAGCGTTCAGAGGTTTCTTGATATGAGGTCTCTTGTCCTCCTCTTTCTTGGAAGGAATGGGGGATTTCCTGCTAATCAGAAACATAAAAAATGCTGTAAACAAAGTGTGAAAGGGCTGGTGGATTAGAGGAAACAGGAGGAGAAATTATTCACACTTTTTTAAAGTAGTTAAGATTTTCTTACGCATGCATTGACGGGCTAATGTTGTCACTGCTTGGTTCTTGTTTGATGGCTGGGGAGACAATGGCTGGATGGGGAATGCCGGTCTGGTGGAGGCTGTGAGGAGGTGGTGTCACCATGTGAGGGGAGAAACGGCTGGACACCAAACTGAGGTGGCAAAAAGAGGTAAATATTCAGTCAGTATGTTTGCATGCACAGTTGAGTCAAGCTTCAGTTGTAGCTCTTTTGAGTCATTTATTTGGACAACTCTCCCAGTTCATTCATCAGGGAGTATGAATGATAAAAGAAGGCATGTCTAGCTATAGCCCCATTCAAGCTGCTGTTTCAAGCCATTATATCTCTAATGATAAATATGACCACATCAAAGCTCTGGACACGTCTCACACTTATTCCATTAATTTGGGCACAAATTCAAGCTACTTTCTAGCACTTGCAAAAAGTGTTTTTCCGTTTTTAAGAATTTCAGTGCCGCATTTATGCAAATAACTACACATACACTTAAATGACGCAATTCTTGTCTCACCTAATCAGATCTTTTTGAAAACATCTTACACCAAAAAAAGTATCATAAATTTCAACGGATATTACTTTGAGAATTTGAGACTGATAACCCAAGAAAAAAGGTGATGACTACCTTGAGTTAACTTGTTACCTTTCTTAAGACAAACAGTTTTACTTACTACTGCTTCATAAAGTCTGTTCATTGTTATTCAATTCCACATGAAAGCCCCTCTGACTTGTTTGTCTATCTAAAAAAAATCAGTCAGATGGCTGTATTTTTTATCATGTGAGGTATACAATCAAAAATATGTGCAATTTATAGCATTTAATCCAAAATCCAAATATTTCAAAATTCACCGGTTTAAACACCCACATACCAACCCTGATGTAAATAGCTCAGACCAACATTGTTCCAAATTAAATAACTATTTCGCATCTTGCCTCAAAACTGTTGTTTGCCAATCTCAATTGTTTCTTGTATTTTTCATCTGTACTTTTTTTTTTTTTTTTTTAATGTTAACATAATATAGTAAAAGAAAATGTCTATCGGAATCAGAAGGCTTAATCTGATATCTTAAACAAAATTAAATTATTTAGTAATCCGATGTGTTTTAAACTTCTAAACATTATTTGAGGTGGTTTTAAGTTTTATGCAATTTGTTCTTTTATATACTTTTTAATAAAAGGTCTAACAGTTTCTCTCTTAAATACCACAGCTTTGGATCTTTCAGAACAGCTCTTAAGGCAGATTGAAGCAAGTGGACCAACAACAATGGATGCATATATGTGTATCCATAATATGAAGAGCTTTGTGCTCTATTGTAAAGTGTCTTGAGATAACACTTGTTATGAATTGGCACTATACAAATAAAGATTGATTGATTGATTGATTGACAACATCATTACCTTTCTAAACAGTGTACATTTGGTAAGGCATTCAGACATCTTTAAGTCAGGCACCATCTAAAATTCAATACCTCTTAAAAGTATAAATATGGCTTTTAAGACATTTTATGAGCCTGAATTTGAATACAATTTTCTGGCATCCTTTTTTAAAATATCTATTTTTGGGACATTCAGCCTAAACTGAATTGATGGGCTCTCAGGAAAGAGGTCATGGGCTTGACTTGAACTTAGACCTGCTGTGAAAAGAACAACATCCTCAGTACATGCAGCAGGCGGATATAACCAGTTAGGCCATTGGCATCCAATTTAAGGGACTTTACAACTTTTTAAGAAACTGTGGGAACCCTGATGAAGGAGAAAGATCAGTGTTCAAAAAGATTATCTTGATCTGCTAGTTTAACCTTGGAAAAAAATGATTTGATAAGTTTACAGTTGAGTTGTTCAAGTGTATAAACTGTTTTAGAAGTCAAGTAATACTTTGATTTACACAGTATTTCAACTCTTTCCCACTGCTTTCACACAGACTGAGTGAAGCTCTCTAAACCTAACAAGAAAAGGTTCAGTCAACTTTCCACCACACTGCCCTGCCTCACCCTGAGGGTTAAAGTCACGGTGCCCGCTGCATCTGTCTAGACTACCAACACAATGAGGGAAATGCTTGCTTTTTGTTCAAATACAGACTTTTTCAAAAGCCTCTTTATTCAGCCATGGCTAGAGAAAAGTGGAGTGTGTTGTTGCCATGGTAATAGCATGGCCATGACACCTGAAACCACTTTCCTAACCATGGTCCAGACCACGAGAGCGTTTTGACAGCCGTCCACACAGAACACCTTCACACAGTGTCTCTCTCTTTTTCCAATTGTTCATACAAAGAAGCATTGTGATGAACAACAGGGGGAAATCAGGCTCCGTATGCCTCAATCACTCAGTTCAGTTAATGGAAATAAATCTATTTGAACTCAAACTTGTCGAAGACTGTCATGAGACACGAGGCACAGTTTATCCTTTTAGTGGCTCGAGGTGAGTCCAGAGTCATCAGTTTCACCTCAAGTTACACTTTGTATGGAGTGACTCACTGTTTACTTCCATACAGAGACTTCTTGACCATTTCAAACCATTAAACATCACCACATTTGTCCTGAGACGGACAGAAAACTTGTTTTCATCTGACTCAGTTTGATGAGATGTTGAATCAAAAGAAGTCTGATAAGATAAATTCAATGAAAGCTGTTATTTTGCTCATTTTTAACACTCAATAATTTACGCTATATAAACTAGGCAGTGCCTCTGAAGTCTCTGATATAAAACCTTTAGTGACTGTATCCGTAAACATCCAGTCAAATCCCTGATGAGTTTTATAATGCTGCTCTAAGTGATGGCATGATTTCAAGCCTCACATCTTTAAAACTTCAGCTCCCACCAACTTTCATGTAACTGAGTCTTATTCATCCAAACTATGCTTTTTCTATATACAAGTATGTTTTGGTATTACTACTTAAAATCCCATTAAACATAATATCTTATTCTGTTTTACAATCCATTATTTTGAAAAAAGGGCTGTGCAGTTAGGGTTTTTAGTAATCATGGTATGGTCCTTTGCATTAACACACTGCACAAATCTGAATTAAACGCATTACATTAAAATCAACAGTTTTAATGTGGTCAGAGTTTTGTAGCATAACAGCACTGCTTTAACATCTTTTGATGCAGATGAAGCTAAAGCTGGCTATGATCCACTTTAAATAATCGGTGCCTGTTAAGTGGGTAAAAACCAGAAAAACTGCTGCAGCTACAATTGTTGCACAAGACAAGGAGAGTAGCACATTCTTGGATACTAAATTGAAGCTTGTATGAACTCCTCATCCTTTGTTCAGTTATGGCAATCCATATTATTATCGCAATATTGAACAATATTATTGCAAATTGCATGTTTTTTTCAAGTTGAGCGGGCCAAGTCTGAAATTAACTAGATGTCTTTTGTTCTACAGGCAGCAAACTAGATGAATTTAAGTCTATGAGTGTGTTTACATGAATTTGAGTTTCCAATTACTGATCTGTTTTATCTGTTAACATGTATCGAGTTCAATGTTTGGATATGTAGAAATATATCAATGGTAAGCTCCTATCATGATTTTAAAGAACACAATGTTGCTGTTTTGAGAGCTCCAAAAGAAAAATGCATTACTTTGGGATGTACATGCATTCCTGTGTTTTGACAGCTGTTGAGTGCTAGCACAGGCACATCCTTAGCCAAATGACGTATCAGCAAAACAAAACAGCAGCAACATGAAGGTCTGACATCTAGAGTGATAAGGATGTTTGAATTTTGTCTTCATGTAATGAAACCCTTAAGGCCCATTGTATATCGTCTGGCCTAAAGCATTTTGGCACGTATAGAATGAATCTTTCCTATTTTCAATCAAAGGTGTCTATTTTATGGCTAAGCTGTCACCTTTTGATAGCAAATGTCAATGTGCTTCTGCTTGTCTTTAACTAAGGAGAGGTCAGTTACAGGCTTGAGTGAACCCCTTCTTTTAACAAATAAATTAATTTTAAAAAATGATTATCGACAATCTGTATCTACAAAACAAACAGAGGCATTAAATAATCTGGCTGAACAATGCAGTGAGATATGCTTTAAATAACAACACACCACTTGCTTTTGAAGGAAATTAAGGACACTGACTGGTTAAAACATGTTAGACCCAAAACCAATCAATGTCTAATCAAAGCACACAGTCCATCCTCTTTAGGGTCTATGCCTCGCTTTGTGGATATATTCTTCCCCTTTAAGTTATGGAAATGCAGATAAATATACCCAAAACGCTGTGCACCATGCACTATTGACTGCAAGCTTCACACCACCTAAACAGGGCTTTAATCTATAATTGGAATTTTGATGGCAGAACGCATCAGAACGTCAACCTTTGCATGTATTTGGTGAACAGGCTGAAGCACGTCTGTTTTCCAGAACATGCTGAAATACGTATGAGACAAAACCAGAATACTCAAATTCACAAAAACTCACTGTATGTTATAGTAGAGCTACACCTGCATCGATCACACAGAACCTTGTGAATATTTCCTCTTGTGCTAACAGAGGAAGGTTGGCTACAAATCTTTTCTATTTCCAAAGAGTGCGAGAGAGTTAAGTCTGATGGGACATGTAGGTTGAGATGAGCTTTGATTCTTCTTTATTGATTCTCTGCCCTTTCATCTCGGTATTAGGTGTGAGTGTGTATGTGTGTGGATAAGAACACTGGTCTGACCATAAAAGTTTAGACAGGAGAGAAAAGACAGGAGCGTAGTGCTGAATACCAATAAAGTGTTCTGTTTAAAAAAGCTGAGTATACTTGTGACGGTGGCTGACACACACTACTGAAACAACTGGGCAACAGAGAGGATATCATATATTCATATTTTGTAAATAAATAGCAATCCCTGACATATATCTTAACATATTAGTCTCTAAAGAAATAACAGATGGGTGTCACTAAAACAGCTTTACGTGTTTTTAGCTGTTCCTGGTAAAAACTCAACCACACTGCATGAACAGTACAAAAATGATGATTACATTTCTGAACATCAGGGTGTATAAAGAAAATCAGCAATTAGATTTAATACCTTCAAGGCCACCTTTACATGGGTCCATTACATACTCAGTTTGACTGGTTTCATTAGCAGTACAGTTGTTTATTTTGTTCTGATTCTAAGACAACTGAACAGGTTGACCTCATGATGACATCTTTCATTGCAACATAACTAAGATTTTTGGGTATAAACAAAGCATTAGAAATCAGTTGAGTAACTGACCTGATGCAAGTTTTAGTTTGAAACATACTAAAAGAACAGAATCCAACTAATAAACAAAACAATGTCAAAGAGTTCAATCTGAAAATATTAAAATGCATGTGATTAAACCTTAAAATAAAATCCAAATCAGAAATACTTAAGCCTACAAACTCTTTTAGGGCTGGATCTACTAAGATCCCAAATAACGTGCGCTAAATTGCACGTGCAAACTAAAAAATTGCACATGCTATTACTGGGCATGTTTTGGGTGATCTACTATGACAATTGATAACAGGCGCAAAAGTGGTAGTGCAAAAGACCGCCCTCTTTAAATGAGATTTTGCATGTGCTACCACACTTGCCTGCATTTTTTGTGAATTGAGAACAATTAATTACCCAATACTGGCTGTGGCTTCCAAGAGGTATCGAGATAATTTGACTTTTACTAGGGATGCATGCAATTAGACAGCTAACTGGTTAAAGTTGGATAACAACAGAGCCAGTACTAGAATTTCAAGTCAGTTCAACTTATCTTTTACATTTTTAACTAATACAGGCCCAAAATTCAGGCCAAATCCTCTCAACTTTAAAGTGTAGCACAGTTTCCCAACACTAGTAATCACTGTAGCGCTTCTTAACGACTGCTGCCTGGCTGCCAGTACGCCCTCAAAATGAAAGACATTTCATAAATGATGTGAAATAATCAAATGCCATCTATTTTGTCTGAAGGCTAACACAGCACATTGCTGTTAACATTAAACACAACATCACATTGTTTGACACCTGATCTAGTGGTACATAAACTGTTTCATTTGACCATTTTCTGATTGATTAACTAACTTAAGACTTGCTGAATAAAACTGGTTTCATGTTTTTAAAATAATTTTATAATAAATAAATATGCTGCTTAGTGAATATACTCTTTAGTCTTAACTTTTTATGTCTTCAGGTCAACAGGTAATTACTGCTGGTGGTTCTTACTGTACAATATTTATTGAGCAATAGACCTGGCATCTTGTTTTTTCCTAATCATCATAAACTATCTTGAAAAACCAGACTTTGTCTCACCCTTTATCTAATTTTAACAATGTCTCAATAAATCTTAAAAAAGGACATATTGTCCAGCCCTAACTGCTGAAATTCTCTGATTTGCTAATGTAAATGTGCAAAAATGGCTGAACAGTGAAGGTTAAAACCTAAACACATCTGTTTATTGAAGTTAGTGTTTAAACAGGTTTTATTTGGGAGCAGGATAAATGTGATTACAGCTTTACGTAGAGTAAGCAGATATTGGGTGTCACCCTTTGGGAGGGTCAGGGCGTTACTGAACCTGATCTGCTCACCTGGACATGGATGCATTCATGGCGAGCGCTGGATACGGGTGACGGAATCCCCCTGGAGGGATGGAGTACATGTGCTGACCCTGCCTTAGAGACAAAGACAAAATGAGACGGAGTGAGTGAAAGCTGCAGTATGAGGCAGCTCAAACACAGCTGACAGATAACCCGGCAGCACTAATCCTCTGCTCATCAACTTAAATCCCCCCTCTTGTGAAACAGAGCTGTGAAAATTGATTACGCCAGCCAGAACAAAACCCATAAATGTTTATAAATTCTTTCTGGTTCATTCAGATGTTACGGTCTATTTAGTTGCTCCTAACACTCACCTGTAGATATGCAACAGAAATAAACATCTCACTTATTAATGATTTAGTTGTTTTGTTGTTAATCAATTTGATCTCATTTAGAGGGATACATGCATACATTTCAGAAAGAAGTTTGAAAAAGCTAATCACTGAGGGAAAGACCTGCCATACTAACAGTAGAGTTTCAAGTGCAAGTCTGTCAAGTTTTAGCCGTTAAATAAAAACCATTAACAGCTTTACAAATAAAATGCACTTTAATGATACTCACTGTGGCATGAGCCAGCCCAGAGGGTGTGCGATGGAGCCCACAGCACCAGGGGACAATGGATAGTATGGCGAGAGCTCTGATGGGTGAGGTGTTCGAGGAATACCTGCAAGTGCAAAAGACAAAGGAAAACAGATTTAGCATGTCTGCAGGGTTCCTAAAAACATTAGAAAATCAAATTCAAGATTTTTAAAGACATTTCAAGACCTGTGAGGAAAACAAACACCCTTACTTGCACTGCAGAACATGTGGCATCAACTCAAGTGAGGTATATTATTTTTCCACTTAATATGATTTGTTATGGAGAGGTTGTTATTTTGCCAAAATCTATCAAGTCAAGGTGCTAATCATTAATCTATTAGTAGGAGACAGTGCTGTAAATGTATTGATGCTAACAACAAAAGCATCAAATTGCTGCCACCTTTTGCCAAAGCAGCTTAGACAAAAAAACAAATAGATTTTAAGAGGGTCTATGCCATTGTACCATGTATAATTTAAGACCTCATGCAAGTTTATTCTTTGGCCTTAAATTTTAAAAATCAAATGTAAGAGTTTTTAAGGTCCTACAGGGAATTCTGCCTGTAGATCTGAAGATTATTCTTGTGCTGCTGTCCCTTTTGGAGTTTTTTGTTTAGCTTTGAAGCAGTGGTACTTGACAGGTTTAGCCCCATAACTTACAGCTACCTCAGTAATAAGAAACCACTTCCAAAGTTTTAGAAAATATATCAAATCCAATTAATGTAAAAAGATGCTTCAATTTTGATGCTGCATGGAAGAAACATAACTGACTAAAGTGACAGTACAAAACAAACATTACAGAAGCCTAGGAAGAACACGTATGCTTACATTTTATTTTACACCATTTTGGGTAATTACAAGTAAACTTTTGTTGTTTGCTGGAGATATGAATAGATAGATTGCATCATGGTTAAAAAAAATGCACAACTTTAATATCCCAAAATAAAGAGATGAATGAATCGAGATCTTAAGAACACAACCAAAATTTACATAATCAAAAAAAATAGAGATATTCAAATTCATGTCTAAACAGATTTTTTTTTTGCATTTTTTTCACAGTGTACAATAGCTCTGGTGCCCACTTTTGTTCCCAATATAGATGCTGAACACCTCTGTTTAAAACTACAACAGCTATTGTTTTTAACTATAGCTGACACAAACTGTGGTGACTGTAGATGAAACTATGATTTTTGGGCACATTTAAAAACTAGAAAAGCACTCAGAGAGCGCAGACCTCTGCCAAGCAGCTTCGGTCCACTTTGGCGAAAATGGTCCTATCTGGCAATGTTAAAGAATCATTTAAAAAAATTCCTGGATCCAGACGGTGATCCGGATCACCCCCAAAATTAATCAGTTCTTCCATATCCCATTTCCGACAATTCCTGAAAATTTCATCCAAATCCGTTCAGAACTTTTCAAGTTATTTTGAACACAAACAAACAAACATACAGACAGACAGACAGACAGATAAACGCCGGCAAAAACATAACCTCCTTGGCGGAGGTAGTAAAAATTAACTTTAATCGATGTACAGTTGTAAGACTGTACCTGTCTTTGGATCGAGGATTTCAGGGGAGAGGTGCGACGGCGGCGTGCCAGGTGAGAAGTGTTCATTGCTGTAGGTGATGAGGGGCGTCAGCGGGTGAACGTGGTGGGCGTGCTGCACCACAGGGACTTTATTGGACTGTTGATGAGGGAAAAACAAAAGTAGAATTAATGAGAAGGACAGGAGCAATGTGGAACAAACTTTTTATAATACACATACAATCAGAGTGATCAATCAAACTTGATACCTAACAGTGAGTGTAAAGGAGAAATGCATGGTAGTAAACAGGCCATCATCCTCTGTATGAATGCCCTCCACGGTAAACATCACTCTGTGCGTGCGTGAGTGTGTGAGTCTGTGTGCTACCAGCCCTGTGATGCAATCTGGACCAGCACCAAGCAACACTAAAAAAGGCTGTGCAGCCACATGCCAAGACCATTACATCCATTTATCCAGGGAGAGAACTGTTTGTTCAGTCCAACAAGAAAAACAACAGTGCCACCGAGGCCAAAAGTCACACTAGCAAGTCACAAACAAACACAATCACAAGAAAGTAAACTGAGGAGCCTAAAACAAGTGAAGCGACCTCATTTCCTTCTCTGTCTGACACCCATGGGTGCATTTCACTGCTTTATTATTTGCAGTCTTGGGCAGGTCACTCAAAAATAGCAACAAGTAACCTTTTACTGAATACTTCATTTACGTATTGCTTATTACCAAAAGCAACTGATTACCTTACTTTTTGGTAATTTATTACCTTTCCCTCTTCAATAAACTGATCTACAACAGATTTTAAACTTCTTTGCTGCACAACAAAATCGGATAACACTTTGAGTTTGTGAAAGAACAACTCACTCTTTCCCCCCATCCTCCATGCTGCACAAACGTTTTAACACATCTCTGCTCATAAATATGACCATGATGTCATGATGACAGCCCACCAGTAGGGACCCTCTGTCAAGATTTTATCAATACAGCATTATGAGCCTTTACAATTTACTCATCGCAAAAGCTTGAATTATTTTTATTATAATTATTGTTATTGTTATAGGCGAAGGTAATAACCAGGCCATGTCTGTCATAGAAACTCAGTCACCACAGCCTCTTTATGACACACAGCACATTACAACCAATTTTAAGGACCTTCTGTGTCGTTGAAACCTGTAGGAAATATCTGAGTTACTGTAAATACTTAACTGGACACTATACACAATTAAAATAAGTCAACAGAAAATAGTTTCCAGTTTTCTAAAAACTCTATGTTATGTCTTTGAAATCTATTTTATATATAGTTTTTCACTACTGTATTGTTGTATTATTACATCGTTACGTTTCTGTACTTCAAAAAGACACTAAAATGCCAAAAATATTTTGTTCATAGGCTGTGTTTCTTTCTTTTCTAAACAGAGAGGGGCTTCATGTTGTTATCTACCTGAGGCCTTGAAGCTACAAGACCACCCTCGCAAGGATGATCAAGATAACAAAAGCAACACAATAACAACGACAATAATAATATATTTTTTTAAATTGTTATTACTGTTATCATTATCATTAGTATTATTATTATGGCCAGCATCTCTGCTTTCATTATGCCTCGCTCAGCCTTGCAGTCATTTCCCCCGACTGCTGCACTGAATGGAGCACTTGTTGGCTCGATTTGTCACATGGGAGGGTCGGTGGGGGGAGAAAGGAGTCTTGTTCCTCTGGGCTAACCTTTCTTCAATCTCCTTCCCCAACCCCCCTCCTTAACCTCTCGTCTCTCTCCAATGTGGTCTGCTCAGAAACAAGGTTTGCTTTGAGACGTCTGTGCACGCTCCGTCTTCATGCCGCTCAGAATTGTTCCAATTCTTACCTTTTCCTGTCACTTTACTTTTTTAAAACTTTTGTCCAACCTTTCCCTCCCTTTTAAATCTTGAGCAAATTGGTTTGTCCCCGGTTTAAAGCACACTTTGATTAAGCTAATTCCAGATAGAGTGAGGAAAATATTTACCGGTGTTAAACATGGCTATATAAAGATCACTTTGTTTTTTTCTTGAGTCGGAGCATACAAGGTCAAAGCGTGTGAAGATGTGCAGAAAACAAGATTCAACTCGTCAACACAGAACAGCTTTGAAAAAGCTCCATGGCAGAAATATTGTTGACTTGCTGTGTTTGAAATCCCAGGTCTCTCATGTCATGTATATTTGAGCTGTGCTTTGTTGTTCCACTTGGTACAATATGCCTGAGTTTTCCCTGTATTGTGAAGGCTGCTCGAGACCTCTAGACCTGGGTGCCAACACATTTTGGGAAGCACTTCAGTGAGAATCAGAAATGATGCCTATTAATAATTCATATCCTGGAATATACCAATCATTCGCTCTGTACATATTTCTAAGTTTGAAGGCAGTAGTTTCAACTCTCAGATTAGAATGTGGAGAAAAATGGAGTTAGCAGGTCGCACATATGCAAAACTATTCTGATCTTAGTCGGCATGCCAGAGTTTCTCCGTTAGGGAATAAAGATGGCTAATTCATCAGGCAAATTCCTCTATTTAATGAGAACATTTGTGAATTAAATCACAGTTTATCATCTTTAAACTAATTTAAATCATAAAAAGCTCTCTAGAGCTCCCAAAGCAGAGCATGTGGTTTTGTAAAATCAGGCTTTTAAACTAAACACTCATGTATCAATGCCTTCTTTCACCTGGCCTCATGTGTAGGGTTTATATTCCTGAGGCCCATGACAGCTTCATATGTCTGGTTTCATGAGTGTAATAAGGAAACCACAAGGAACATGAGCCATGTTTTAAATATAAACAACATCTACGTGATAGGACAGATAAAGGGCAACCTGGAACCAGATGGTATCTACATCCACAGGCACAAATCACACTCACAACTAGGACTGGGTAATATTTTAGATTTTTAAAAAGAATTGCAGAATTTTCTTAAGTAAGGTATAGACTGTCACCTTATGGTCTATTGCAAATGTCCGCTTAAAATTGGGAGTATAAATTTGAATCCAAACTGTAAATATAAATCAGCAGCACATTAGGAGCTGCTGGAGCAGTGAACCACTCGGTCCAACAGAGAGTGCTCCCAGTGCAACCCGACCATGCTTTGCTCTCTTGACTTCAACAACAAGAAAGTAGTACTTCCACAGTAGACTCAAGAAAATGATGGACAGGCAAAGCCACTCCATGCAAGCACTTTGAGTTCACACCCCCAATGGCAAAGATAAAAAACAAGACTGGGCTGTGTGTCCAGGGTGGTGGCCTACAACAGTCACTCATGACATACACATATATTACTGAACAAAAGGTACAGTGAGTTTTGAATTAACAAGGGGACTCAAAAATTAGATTTTTACCCCCATATTGTGAGTAGAGGGCAATAACTTTAAAACCTGAGTGAAAGTAAATCACATAAATATAGTATTTTGTGCCTTTTGAGTGGTGAGTTGCATTGCAGCAAGGGGCCACCACTATAATAGTTCTGCTAATGTGACAATTCACCTCCACTGTGAATGTTATGCTATGGGTTGACGAGTTGACCCCCTATTGTTCCATTAGAGCTTAAATCAGAGGAGTAATATTGAGCTGCATTTCCACCTAGTGGTCGGGTACATTTCAGTATGCAATTTCAGGCGTTTTCATAGTCAAATATTGGGAAAGGTATCCAAATCACTAATCCATGCAGTCCAACTTTAATGGCACCCCTATGTTAGTGTGACAGTTTTGAACTGTACTAAATCAGATCAGACAACTCAGTGGAAACGCAGGTGAGAAGGGAGCACCCAGATCCAGCAGGGGAAAGTAAAGTAATGTTGCGTGTGATTGCCTTTGTGTGTGTTTGTGTGAAACATTAAATGTCTTGAGCTGTCGGGGTCACCAAAAACTGTAAACTGTAAAATAAACCAGATATTATATGGTAATTACTGTGATTGTCAAGAGGTTTAATGACAGAAGAGATTTGCTGTGGTGATTGTGCACAAATCAGCACTGAAAAGGGGTACTGAGTACTGGCAACATAAATATTGTTAATTTTGCACAAGATAATGTTAAGATAGTGGTAATGCTAGCTAGTAATATGGTTATTGACCACCAGACAATCTGTTTGATCTGGTAGGTCTTAATGACATGCCAGTTTATTTAATAGACATTTTTGTCAGTAAAAATCAAACTATAATAATACCTGTTTGACATCATGGCAACAAAATTAAAGTCGAAAATACTCAATGCCGAGTAATTCTTTGTTTGTAATGACCAAAAACTGCAGAGCAATCCTTTAACAGTACAAATTGCAAAAAGACATCAGCAACGTATCTGACTTCTCTCATTTAGTTAAATGGGACTTAATTTCATTCAGTTCTGTACTTCAAATACAATCATTAATATAATGGAGATTTAATCATTTGGAACATGATATATTGGAGCAAAAAAAAAATCTTGCAACTGCATTAGGCAAAAATGATGGTGGTTTCGAACAAATTAGACAGTGTACAGGAGTTTTTCTGAGGCTTTTAAGATTAAAGACTTGAGCAAGTGCAGTTATTCAACTTAATGCTTAAAGTAAAAAAACACAAAATAACAAATTCTTTAAATTCTGATAAATACAGGCCAGAAGTCCTACTCAAATGCTCTGTCCTAAGTATAACACAGCCAGCCATTAACCGACAGCAGCCACTGTTGCTTCTCGTAATGGTGGCTGCCTGACGGCTCAAATGCCCTCAAACTCAGATGTAAACAAATAAACACTATGAAACAGACAACCGCATTAGTGACCTATCAACTTCACATGTTTTATCTGCTGACAGTGTGATACGGTGATAAAGGATCAGTTTTAACTGTGTTTTGAGTGTTTTTTGAGCATTTTTTTTAACAACAGACTAGTCAGTTAAATGTGATATTAATTTACATTTAGCCAGATTTAAATAATTTGTCTAAGAAAATCTCTAATTAACACTGAAAGACAGCCCAACATTAAGTACATACGTAAGACCTCTATATTTGTTGCTGTGTTATCAAACAGGTATCTATAATGTTTTACATTTACTGTCTTTTTAATTGAACGCCCATTTTTCAGAAATAATATTAAGATGTACTGTACACATCCTGTATCACTACTCAGTTGAAAATATGATATGATTTTGGTTCATATTTACCAGCTCTCAACATACAGAGACTTACTGCAAACATGTCTGCACCTCAGCCAGAAAGGAAAGGCACCCAAAGCTGGTTTAAGAGAGATTAGTCGGAGTATGAGGAAGGTTTTAAAAATTACAGGAAAAAAAGTTGCTGAGCTGGTGCAGAGAAAAGATGTCTGTCTCCTAAGAAGGTTTGAGAATAAAAAGGGCCGAGGTGGCAGCACCTCGACTAGCTGTCCAACTTGGAACGGCGCTAAGAAAAGCACAGTCCTTGGTCAATGTGGGTGGAGGGGTGGATTTCATTCAAGCAAACATGTTTTTGGATCCTGCACATCTGAATTGAATTACTAGGCAAACAGCCGATGGGGAAGAGAGCTTAGAACAAACTGAATAACCCGCAGCTTTGTGTGTCTTTATGCTCGGTGATTCTGGGTGGGAGGCTCAGAGGCCTTTCAAAACTCCAGGAAAGACAGGCTGAAAAGAATGCCTGGCATGCTGAGAAATCCAAGCCTTGTTTGTCAACGCCAACAGGAAGCGGACGTGAGAGAGGGGGACTGATCGTGTCGTATGTCTTTAAAATCAACGTACGCCATTCATCACTGGCCAACGTGTGCTTTGCGTCTGGTCATTGCCTCTGAAAAGGTCAATGGCGGTAATATGCTAGCTTGAAATAATACAGAGCAGAGTGCGGCATCATGTTACAACAGTGAATATTCCTGAGGGTTATTCGATAAATCTCTTTATATACATATATATATATATATATATGTATATATATATATATATATATATATATATATATGTGTGTGTGTGTGTGTGTATAATATTTCCTGAAACCCCAGGACAATATTATTATAAATTTACCCAAAGAGAGGTAACATTAGAAAAAGGTGGTTGGAAACATTAAGTAAAAACTGGCGAGGGTGGTGTCATGCTACTACAGTTCGAATCTTCAAGGGTTATTAAATAAATCTGCAAATATCAGCATCTGTGGACACAAACATCAACCCATCTGACTGGGATCTTGTGGGCAGATAAATAATGATAAATGGACAAAAATGAATCTAATCTGCTGGCTTCTTCTATAAATAGCTTCTTAATCAGTTGATTTGAGGGTCTGCCTGGTATCAAAGCTTTGGTTCCTTATTCCATTTCGGAAGAGGATCTCATCTCTGCAGCGGCCCAGCAGGACTGCAGACCTCAGATCAGTATTCACTTCAGTCCTCTCAAAGCCTTTGATTTCATGATGGATCCTGGTTGTTCACTGCCTAATGCAAAACGAGAAAATCTCCCTGGACCACCAGTCAAAGGTCTGTCGACGGAATATGGGTCGAGAGCAAGCACATGTATCGCTCTAAGGGAGTGAAAAAAAAGCACATTTCAAATTAATATCTCTACTTTTCTGGATTAATACCTCTCCTTAGATGCTAGTGAAGCTCTGAGAGTTGAAGATTGCATGTGCAGGAGGACAAGAAGGCATGTGAGGAATGCTGCTCCAGACCTCGCCACTTCAATTCACTTAAACAGCTCGGTGAGTAAGTGACTTATGACACGCTGACAGGACCGGGGCCCTCTGTGGCGTGATTACTCCAGACATAAACACAATATTTAAACAAAGAGGGCGATTCTTGTGACCCCGTCCAGAGAGCATCAGCACATATTTGAGTCACAGGCGGATGTTTCGGTCAGTTCAGCCTCATTAAAGAGTCGCGGCTCAGGCTAATGCAGATCAGCATGAACAGGCAGTGTGAAGTAATGACACAGAATAAAACTGAAGGAGATATTACTGTGAGTGACTGAATACCCTCAGAGAAGGAAGTGAGCTGGTCCATCAGTATTATCAGGAGAGTGTTAATGACTAAGAATCCCTGTGTCATTCAAGATGAGTGTGAGAGGCTGAGGATTTAAGGCAGCAATGCCACCGCTTCTTATACTTGATACTTTCTTGACTTTCTTAACTTTTTGCTTTATTTCTCCTAAATTCTCCTCATTCTCTTCTTTTATGTTTTTCTCTTTACCTGTCGTTGAATTTCCTGTCTTCATCTCCTCCCTTTATCCCCTGTCTTTTCCTTTGTTATATTCTCCTTTTGTTTGACTCCTTTCCCTTCCTTAAAAGTCTCAATTTTACTTGAGGGTTTTTTCATTTCAAGTTTCTTGTTTTCCTTTTATTTTTTCCTATTTAAACAAATTTCAAGTTGTTTCCACCTTTCTGTTTCCTTACATTTCTGAAAATTTAATCCATGTCATCTCCTTTTCTTCCTTTTCCTCACCCCCTCCTTTATTTTCTTGTTCATCACTTCTCCTTTCCTTCCCCCCCAATTTATCTCCTCCTCCTCTCTCATCCCTTTCTCTTCTCTTCTTTTCTTATCACTTTCTCCATACGTTTTCCTGCATTTCTTTCTTCCTTTTGTTGCCTCTATTTCCCTGTATCTATTTTCCTTTTCTCTCACGTCATTCTCCGTCCTGTGTTTAATAAATCCACCCTCCTTACCCTTTACACTCTTTTTGATTCATTTCCTTCTCCTTTACCAAACTTCTTTATGTGCCCCATCCTTCAGTTCCTTCCTTAAATCTTTTTTACTCCCTGTATTAGATTTCAATCTTACATCAACTTACTTATCTATCATATTTTCTCTCTCCAGCTCTCTTTTCCTTGTCTTCCCTCTTCTTGGCTTTGGCTCCACTACCTTTCCTTTCCTCTCCTCTCCTCTCTTTTCCTTTTCTTTTTTCATTTCTTTCTTGTAATGTTTTTCCTTTATCTTTATGTTTCTTACCTTACCCTTCTTATACCTTCCTTTGCTAGTCTTTTTTTTCTTTCCTTTCTTTGTGTTTCCTGTCCTTTCCCATTTCTTTTTCTCCCTGCCATTCCTTTATTAATCCTTGCCTTATTCCCCCTCTTTTCATGTACTCTTTCTCATTTTTCTTTTTATTATTTTCCTGGACTTCCCTTTTTCTTATCCTTGCTCCTTGATTTCTTTTATTTTCTGCCCTTTTCGTTTTCATAACTTTTCCTTTCTGCCCTTGTCTTTCCTTTTTTTTCCTCCTTTCCCTTCTTTCTTAACCTTACATTACCTTTCATTTTGTTTCATTTTCCTGTTTATTTCCTTTCCATTCCTTTCTTCATGTTATCTTTCTGATTGTTTATTTTTTTTGCCATTTACTATCTTCAAATTTCCTCTCATTTCTTTCCTTTGCTTTCAGTTTTTTCTTCCCTTAACCATTCTTCCCTCATTGCCCCTTCCCTATATTTCTTAATCTTTCCTTTTGTCATGTTTGGTTTCTCTTTCCTTTCCTTCGCTTTTCCATATATATTCACATTTCTTTTCTTTTTAATTTGCTGTTCCTTGCTTTCTATGTTAGCCCCCCCTTTCTTTTCCTTGTTTCTCCTTCCTTTTCTTTTCCCTCCTTGTCCAACCTTACCTTTTCCTCTCTTGTTCTGCCTCTGCCTACCCTTAATCTTTCCTTTCTTTTCCTTTCCTTTTCTTTCTTTTCCATTCCTTCCCTCTTTTACATCCTCTCCTCTCCTGGTCACTTCTGATGCTCTGACATCTTCCTGTACAGCCTCACCTGGCCCTGCAGCCTCTTTGATGCATTATTCATGAAGCGGCAGACCTCTGAACACTGGGGCTTATTCAAGGGGGTTTAGGGTGTTGGACTTGTGTGTGTGTGTGTGTGTGTATTGGGGTGCAGTGTGTTCTTAGGAAGCATCTTCCCAGTCCTCCCACCACAACCACCACCATCAGCACCACCACTAGTAAAAAGCAGTACCCTCTGAATGCTAAACAAACGTGTGTGTTGAATAATTGAGGCTTTCGGGCCAGGGCAGGCTACGATTAGCATACAGGCCTTATGGACCCAATCTGCGCAGTGACATGACGGTCTATCCCTGGACTTTCCTGTCTGCATTACACTCTGACGTTTTTTTTAACATGCTCTTGTCTTGTTGCCAAAATCAAAAACATGGGCAGCATTTTTTTTGCTTTAATTGTGTCATTCTTTGCAGGCATATGCAGTGATGTGAAATTATATCAATAATTTAAAAAATGATAATAATAATCTCAACACAGCCTTCATGTTGTGACTTGTAAGGAATAATTTACGTGTCTGCAGAGAGAGGCCACTGAATTATTAGAAGGTAATCAGTACAAATAAAGTCATGCATTTGCAACACAGCGATGTGCAATATAAACCAAAAATCATAAATGAATGGTGCTGTACGGTAAAGCTTCAGTAAAGAGATAAAAACTGCTAGTTGCAATGCAAGAATGATAAATTTCGATATGATTCTGGTACAAATAAACTGATATTAATACATGTTTATTACCTACAAAAAAGTAGACACAACCTAAATACATTTCCATGTATTGAGGTTGTCAAATTTTCTATCCTCTTACATGCCATGATATACACAATTCTAAAATATCTGCTATTTTAATTATTGATGGTATCAAATATCATAGAGAATCTATGATTTTAGCTGCATTATAACCAAAAAACCCAGATAAATGTATGACATCAGTAAAAACATGGGTAGCAGTAGCCAGGTCCCCCATTTTCTGTATGATACTAACTTATTTGAGCATTTTTGACTATTTCCTGCAAAAGTTTATAACACAAAACAATTGATGATCCAAAATAGGCTGTATAGAATATATGATTTCATTGCTGTTGAATTGTACTGATACATTACAAGGGATGCACAAAATCAGATTTTTTTCTAGATTCCAATATGCCATCATTTCCAAGCTATTTTTAGCCTACATGGATACCAATACATATGTGTTTATAGTAAGTAACACCAACTCTTACCAAAAATTGGCATGCCCCCCTTATTGTGACAGTTTGCTACCCTGAATGATAATGTACTTTAAAAAAAAAATCGTTTATAATAGATGAAAGAATTTCGCTTACCTGTTTATTATAGGACACATTTAAAGTTAACTCTGATCTTATAAGATGGAGCATAGGGGTACAACTATGCAATATATTCAGCCAATAATCAGGTACAGATGACAACTGAACAGCTGAAATAAAGGCTGTACATATTAGCAGAAACTTGAAATCTGCTGAAATAAAGAATCAATGATTTTAATTATTATCTGCTGATACCAGTATTGTGGAGATCGGTGTTTGTCGAAGAGCTTTACAGTAAGGTTATAGTTAACTTTACTTAAACTAGTTCACATAACAGAAAAACTTTTCCATTTGCAGTCAAAATTAAATGGCATTTTCAGCTTCAAGGAAACATCTAATTAGGGCCCCATTCTGGCCAGAGGTAGCCCCCTGTGTGTTCAAACATAAATGCACAGAACTTTTGTTTAAGATTAACAAATAATATGATAATTTCCCTAATGTCTCAGTGAATTTCCCTAAAGTGTGATATGTTTCTCTGTAGAGTTTGATACACACAGAGAGAAGACTGCTTTCTTAAAAGAAATCTTTTTTGAGCATCAGTCCCAAAATGACAACCAACTTAAATGGCAGTTCTCCAGAGGGAAACACTGGCACTGATAATATGTGCATCCCCAATCATTACCATTAGTTTACAAAATACAATGCTCTTTCAATATAATTAAATAATTAATCTCAATTTGACCCCCACCCCCCCAACAAATAAACAAAACAGATGTACTACCCATCTCCAACAGGCGCCTGAATTATTGGCCATAATCAACAAACTCACATCATAACATCATACATAGTTGACATAGGTGTAACATATCAGACACACATGTGGCTACATGCAGGTCCTGACAGATATTCCAAACTGTGTCAGACCATCAGAAAAACAAAACAACGCTGTCAGATTTAACACATGTGTGCAGAATGAGTACAGGTCTGCAGCATGACTCTCTGCTGGTGTCTCCTCTCCACTGGTCTCTCTCTCTGGCTCCTCTTGGCCCTGGGCAGTAATCCCTGGCCCCCTGTGTGTGCCCATCCGCTCCCCCTGCTCTCATTAGTGCAGTGAGGGGGCCTGGGGAGCCTGCAGGCCTGGGGAGCCAGCCTGCTGCTCCCCTCCCTCTCGCCTTCTCTCTCTCCCTCGTCCTCGGATGGAGTAATGAGCACATAATCAGCCTGGCTCCCTGTCAGCGGCAGCACAGCAGAGGGGCATGTGGGCTCCTGGCCCAGAGTGGGGGGTAAGGTCACAGCAGGGTGTTTCGCTCTCTATCCACCGTGCTCCGGGGTTCACCGTGCCCGCTATTAAAGCTTCCCAGCACACATCCAATGACCCTGAATCACAGGTCAGCAGATCAAGCATCACAACTTCCTCTTTTAGTTTACATACTGAAAGCTGTCACTCTTTCAATGAACTTCCCCACCTTTTAAGATGAAAAAGTAAGGAGGACTTTTTGCCAGTTTAGCTGCTTCATTGCATGCGTTTAGCCTTTGTCTACCTTTAGAAGAGCAGTGCTATCCAATTATTTCCTCCATCTTAAATTGACATGTTTTGAAGAATCTACACACAAAGAATCAGACTCTCAGCTCACTGCTTTGTAAACCTAATAGGTCAGCTCCTATGTGCTCTGGATGTGTATTTGGTGGAAAACTACATGCCTGGCAATTGTTTAAAGAAATATGAAGATTCTTAGGGATGGATCATCATGTACTGAGTTTGTTCATGTGATGTTAACATGGAATAAAAAAGCAATTTATGGGTGACCAAATAAACCATTTCTTTGTGCTAATTTTAAACTTGAGAAATTATTCATTTGGCAAATACAAACTGAAGTTGATAGTTAAACTAAACATTTACAAAAAAAATGTTCAGCAAAACAGATTTATAGCTCAGTTCAGTGAAGCAAAGTCAGTATATTGGCATGTCAGTGGGGTCAGTATATGAACATTCACAAATACTGTGCCTCGGATAGACCTGTTAGAATAGAGGCTGCACTACACTGAACTGTGTGTTGTTGATTTTCCTTGATTGATGGAGTGTTTCATACTCTTCAGTATAAGAGATGAGAGTCTCTGAGTCTTCTTAGTCTGGAAGTCAGGTAATTTCCAAGAAATTACACAACAACTGCTTTCTTCTTATTCTGTTATTTAATGGTGACTAATAGACAGCTTTCAAATGCACTACTGCCTCTGTCTAAATGTAATGTTGCATTTCAACCCTGCAGGCACTTATAAAGAATCATAACGAATACTGCTGAACAGAGTGTTTGACTGTTGGGATTTTACTGTCCGACTCTCTCATAAAACTAATTAGTAAGCACAGGATTTACAAGTTACTCAAACAAATTCATATTTCTGACAATACAAAAAAGGGATGGGGACTGACAAGATTTAATTTATATCAACACCAGTACCCGTTCTGCCTGCTGATTTAATTCAATATTGATTCCTTTAATAATTCCTGTGGATTTTCGCAGGGCCTTCAGGTTTTCTGTGTCGGCATTAAACACATGGCACTCCTGATATTAACAGCTGTGTTAGGTCAACACATATGTCAGCATGTTGTTCGTGTTCCCACCCTTGTTTGTAATTACACAGACACTGAAACTACACAGACATTTTGTCATGTGATGCAACACTAAAGCGGGGAACACACAACCTGACAATCGGGCCGACTTTTGGCTCTGATCCCCACTTCTGATCAAACTTCTGATCAAAGAGTCATTTTATCATATCAGAAGATGACTGGGGCCGTCTGACTTGGAATTGTGAATATTCAGCATATTCAATATTTACAACCAGAAATCCTGATGTGTGTGGAGTGCACCACGGACAGCCAAGCACCTCCTTTGTGTTTTGTCATATGAACCAGAGCAAAGCCAATCAGGGAGCAAGCTGGCTGAGGCAGCAAGCAAATGTAGCCATGACAACAAGAGTAAAAGCGAAGCATACAGTTAGATAAACGTCAAAATGGAGGTCCAACTCGATTTGTTCAAAAACTATAAATAACAAACTGATAAAGGGAGGAGCTGAATGGGAATCACAACCAGCAAAGATGTTATACAGAGCTAACTGCTAGCCACATTTAGCCTCCTGACATTGTCAGGTTTGTTTACATTGAAGTCATATGTGATCACATGAGATCACAAGCTGAGGGAGGAGAAACACTGTCTTTTTGGTACACAGTGTGCTATGTCTCTCTCTTTAAAGCACACAACACACTACGGGAACAAAACTAATACATCTGACTTTTTCTGTCTTCATGTGTAGACTCTCTCACTGTTTTAAAATCGGTTAAAATTTGAAGAATCTTTGTGTGTGTCCCAGGCGTTAAGTACATTTTGAACCACATCTGTCTCCTGTCCAAAATGATCATTTTACCAAACAAAACTAAGTTCAAGTAATTATTAACAAAAGTGTTGAACATAAAAGCAGATGACACTGATACCTCAAGGTAGTTGAAACCAAGTTTAACTGGCTCTCAATTTCCATCCCTAATACAGGCCCACATTGCAGGTCAAAAGCTTGGTTTAAACTTTAACATGGCCAGCAGTCACTACAAGACACTACAGCTCCAGATAGTGACCTTGTGGTCATCATACCCCACAACATAACAGTACACAGGACGCTGAAGGAAAGGATAGCAACAATAGCTAGCATCTTATAGGACCAGTAGAAATTGGGAGTATTCTGATCTTGAAAAATGACAACTGCATGTAGACGCATTGTCTACCCAGTAGTACTTTGATGCTGTGTTAAATAATTTTAGATTGTTTTTCAGTGTTTTCTAAATAGGATAGTGATTTAAAGGCAGTCTGTTAAGTCACTGACCTTGAAACATCACTTATCCCGACGATGTACCAGGGATGGGTTTAAGTACTCGAATACTGATGCCTAATATTAACACTTCATTGCTCACAAACAAAGCACAGTAGTTCTTCTGCCACAGTATAACTATTTTTTTGCTGTTTTATAAGAACATATGTGATACCAGATTTTAATTTTGCATGAATGAACTTACTTTGGTCAGAAAACACAGCAACGTTAAGGCAACTCAAAGGGATGCACTGTTTGAAAGGCTCTGCAGAACACAGTCACATGAACAGGAAAAATGATATCTGAACAAACTATGATGAAAAGAAACTGTAATGTTAACATATATTAAATAACAGTTTGATGCCTCACAGCAGAGGTGCAAAGTACAAGCAGAAACCAGCAGTGGCAGTCAAAATATAGTCTGCATTGCATCAATACACTGTTGGCACCAGTTGGCACATTTTGTTTAAATGATACCAGAGTAAAAAACATTAACCTGCTAGTAATGAATGCATTAGTGCACTGTAGAAACACCCTCTTTAGACAGCCTCCAATTACATACAAATTACCTGTTAGAGATATTCCTAAACAAAGCAAACTGGTGACTGAAGATATGCTCACATTAAAAAATGCCAGGACGTGAGAACTAAAATTGCGCAAACTACTCTCCAAACTGTGTCCTAAAGCAAACCCAGCAAATTCATCAGAGGAAGTACAATAAATACATATTTAGGGACAAAAAGTGAAGGCTACTTATTACTCAAGCAATTTGAGCAGTATTTCTGCAAGAATACTCTGACTTTTTCAATATTTCTCTCCTTATTGACTTTTCTGTTGTGATGAAAAGAGATGAAGGCCAAACAGCAGAAGAAAAGCACATGGCCACATGAAAAAGGAGCAGAAACCACTGAAGGAGAGAACAGAAACAATCCTCACAGAGAACTCAACCTCAGTCGTTGTGCTTTCATTTCCTTTAAATCAAGCTCTCGTTATTGCGTTCATTGTTTTGACCTTTTCTCCTGATTCTGCCTCTCGGATTTGTACTGTAACACATTCCCTGAGTTACTCAGAGCGAGCTTTCTGCAACAAAACCTCAAACAGGGCCTGCTTTGTGTCAGCAGGGTCAGCAACAGGTCAGCATTTATTCTAATAGAATATCTTTAATTGGTTTCTATTGGGCTTTAAGTCAGTCCTGGATTCCCATGAGCAAACTGAGTCCCTTTAACAACAAGTTCCTTTTGACTGAGCTCAATGAGGACTTTGTCATGTGCATCACTGCGATTATGTGATCCGGAGAATCAACCGCAAAGTCAGAAAGCACGTCTAGCCGGGATATGTAAGGTCAGGCAGCTGAGTCACAACAGCTCCTTTTTTGACCAAAGTGTGGTGACAGCATTTTTTTCTGATAAATATACTAGGGCAGGGCAATTTACTGAGGTCTTAAATTAAATTAATATATTCTCAGATGGGTAAGTGTTTAACAAAACTGAGTCAATATAGAATGTGTTGATGTTGATAAAAATAAAGGAGGATGCCAGGCCTGACGCTCAGTCAAAGTCTGTTTACAGTAGAAATTAAAAATGATCTGTATGATCTATATTGATCTGTAAATTTTCAAGGAAACTCTTGAAAATACTGAGTTTGAAAAGTCAGAAACAGACAACAAACCATGCTGGAATTTTGCTGTTTGAAGTATTAAACAGTTCATTGTAAAGAAGAAAATTGTGGCAGATGATGCCTATGCCTCATACCACGCCTGCAGCTGAATCTTGCTCAAGTAATACTTTCTACTTGGACTGAGTGATACAGAAATACTTGTTAGCTCAAATCATCAAACTTTTATTGCTAGCAGACTCTAAAGAAACACTTTGGTGAATTGAAGCTCAGTATGACGGGGTCATATTAAGGACTTCGGCGCAATTGGCAGATGCAAGATGACACTTTTGAGTCCATAAGATCAAAAAGGAAGACTTTAAAAACTGAAAATACGATGAAATTAGTAGATTATTTGTTTTTGTTTTTGAGTGTGGCCTGAGCATATGGTAGGGTTGTAATATTATATACATCAAGGTTTTTTACACACCGTAAAAACATACACTCTCAAAAACATACAATTACCCTAAGATTTGCTATAAGCTAATATTCAAGACGGAAAACATTATTTCCTCTCTGGTCAAATTTAGCTACTACAGCCTTCAATACGTTCATACTTACGTCATTAGCTGATAGCACCGTTAGCACCTCTTACCTGCTAGTTGAGCAGATGGATGAAAGTCTTTTCTTATCGTATTCTATTTTATTTTACGTTATGAGAGGAGCATTTACACAGTCCATGTAGCAAAATTTGAGTCTCATTGGTAGATATCTGATAGCACAGCAACAAAAATAAAAGCCAAACAATTTGGCAATAAAGTGTTGTCAATCATAAAAAGCTAATCATGGGCATATTGTCTAGACTGCACAAATATGTTGTCAATGTTGGGTAAAGTGGGTGGATCTGGCAAGAAGCAAGAGGTTCTCCTCACATTTCTTTAAATGCTGCAAATGTATCCTTTGCAGTTTAGACATCACTCACTTTTATTCTTTAAAAAATGACTTCAGATATTGAATTTCTATTCTTTTCCACAACACTGATAACTGCATTACGGATGTTCCATATATTTTTTAAATATGTTACTTAAAAGTATAAAAAATGCTGAAAACGTCAATATATAACAAAATATATTTTTTATTGCCTTGGTATCAAACTGGGATTGATATTATTGATTTTCTTTACTATTTTTTTTATCTTAGTTTGTAACATTAGTATTAATACAACCAATGTTTATTTTTCAAAGGAAACAAAAATAAAAGACATATAAAGTATTGCTACTTAGGTAGAAGATACTGAGTCGTGACTTAAGATTTATATTTTCCTGTTACATGCATGTCAACTCTGCATTTTGTTGTTTCATTGATACAGTGTACAGACAAAGGGTGAATACAAAAATCAGGTACTAATATGATAAAAGCACCGACACATATAATATCTGCTAAATTTTATTTAGGGGCCTCCTTCAGTTCAATTCACTAAATGTCAGGGCAAAAGTTGCTGTACTCTCTCTGCCCTTTCTGCCCAGTTAGCTGTCCAAAACTTCCCTGAAGCTTTAACAACTAACAATATAGATAAAAGGGGCCTAGTTATTCTGGCGGTGGAAAAGTAAAATGTATTAATGTTCTTTTTCTCCTAACAGTGTTGATTTAGCACCAGTATCAACAACATCCAACGCTACTAATACCTCAGAGATCAGTCTCTGAAGAGAGATTAATCATCTCAAGCAGGCAATCTCATGAAACCAGTGTTGATAAATTGTTTTTCTCTGGATGATATCATCTCACAGTCTCACATTCCTATCCCAGCAGAGATTTACATAACTATAGTTAAAATTCTACAAAATGATTCATGATATTGGTAAGAACACATAAACAAAATATCTGAGCACCTGGCAGGTCAATGTTTTCAAACATATTCAAGTCTATAATTCTTGTATTGAGACTACCATTTAATGTCTTTACACAAAACAATTCTGAGAGATATGGTGGTTTGCCATTCACCAATAAATAAAAAGAGAGGATTTCCAAATGATATCACCTAGCCCTAAAATGCACAGACTTCCTGGATGAGAAACCCCCCTCATGCAATCAAATGGTTGAGATGTTAGATTAACTCTGCAGGCTTTCTGTTATCTAATGTTTTCAATCCCAAAAACAGACATCCTTCAGCGAAAACCACAAACCAAACAGGTCTGCTGAGGCCCCATATTGTTTAACCGGAGTGAGACACCCTGATGACTACTTCACACCTGTGTGGGAAAGTTCAGGAACGACGAGGAGGTTCAAACTTGAGAGATTTACGACGCGCACTGAGTTATTGTGCTAAAGACAGACATGCTGTTCAGCAGTTCTGCCTGCGGGTGCTGCAGGGGTTGTGTGCGGGTAAAATGTACTAACATGGATGGATAGGAATCAGTTTATTTACATAAGCACAATGACTTTATTATTTTGAATAACTCCAATATCGTGATTGTTTGATTAATGCATTTATATGCTTTGCAGTAAACTGATTGCCCCAATAAGTTTACTTGATTTGGTTGATAATTAGATGAATGTCCTGTAGGAAACAGCACGGAGGAAATGTCTTATTAGTGCTACAAAATGAAAGGAGGAAGACGCTCCTGGTGTTCTCATTCAAGTAATTCACTTAATCACAGATTTGGTTGTCTTGCAGGATTGCTAATTCTGCACAAATGTCACTCATGTTGTTTATTTTTTATGTTCCATCTCACGGATGCACACATTTTCTTGGGCAATCCTATCACAGCCTATTCATCGATCCATCTATTATCTATACCGCTTTGGGAGGGGGCTGGAGCCTATCACAGCTGACATTGGGTGAGAGGCGGGGTTCACCCTGAACCGATCACCAGCTAATCGCAGGGCCACATAGAGAGACGGACAACCATTTACTCTCACATTCATACCTAAGAGCAATTTGCAGTCACCAATCAATCGAACACTCTCCACACTGAAAGGCCCTCGCCAACCCGGGGATCAAGCCAGCGACCTTCTTGCTATGAGGCATGTGCACTATCTGCTGCACCACTGTGCCGCACAGCCTATACATGAATATATTAAATAACCATAGAAACACAAAAAAGCATGGAAAAATTTTGCCTCAAATTTTTGCTCTTGCATTTTTTAATGTTAACTTGTGGTGAGAAGTTAATATTATTTTGTTAGCGGAACCAAAACCGGACTTCAGAAATTCACATGACCATATTGGTATGACTAAAATCGAACTTGTTACACTAAGGCGTGCAATAACGTTGGGTGACGAGATTTCTCTCTCACCTAAATTTCACCATGCTCGAGTAAAGCATTCTGAACATGCTCTACAATCTCCTGCCCAAGTTTGACCCAGAATTCAAACAGATAAATGCAGCTCTGACATCTGCTTTTTGAAATTTTTGCAAGCTGGATCAATCGTGTTCATCTCAAGTGTACCAAAAGTAAAGCACAGGGTGTGAATGAAATGTAAAGCCGTTAAGTTGTTGATGTCTTTGTAAATCAACAGGTATCTGCTTGCTAGTTTGTCAACAAGGTTACCAAGAAGAATCACCAAATCAGCTTGCTGAAAAGGTATTATTGCCACCAGAAATAAAGGAAGCCCTCTGTTAATAAATTACTTCTTTCCTGGTACTTATACACAACGACAAGGACAACAGCTTAGTTTGATTTCCAATTAAGCTAAAACAACAGCTTTACTAAACTGTGTGTGTGAATGTAACAACAAAAGTGAAACAGACTTTCTGTTTTATATTACGAGCAGTATGTACTCACTAAATGTCCTGGTGTTGGAGAACGGGAGTCTTTGAGTCCAGCAGATCCAGGAACATCCAAAAGAGGCCATTTCATTTGCAGGTACTGTGGGTAGAAAAAAGGACAGTAATTACAGAGTGACAACTTCTGGAATACTCTTCACAATATTTAGACTCAAAGGTTCTGTGAGGAACTTTTGGGGTTTTGAACGTTTTGGCCACAGCTGTGAACAAAGGCAAAAATAGATTTTATGAATAAACATATGTATTAGAAATCTAAAACACAGCATTTCAAAATAAGCAAAGCACTGTCTGTTAGCCAAAAAATGACATCACCAACACCTCAAGTTTATTACTGTCACTTACGAATCGTCATCATTAATGCCAGATTTCCTGTAGTGGGTTGTGAATCATTATTACATACTGCATTTTCTAGATATGAATATTATGTTCACTTGTTTATTTAATTAATTGTTGTTTTTTTAAAGTGTTTATGGAGTTAAAGGGCCCAACTCAGTGGTTTGTGGTGCATTGACTCTAGGCGTGCGACACACGGAAATTTGGAGCATGTCAGCCTACACTGTCTATTTGACACAATTAAAAGCCAGGAGTGTTTTGAGGTTAACAGGAATCAAATTAAATCCAGGTGTCATCTCTGTGGGGCCCTGGTGGCTCACTCTGGTAGTACGCTCTGCCATCAATTGGCGTGTTGAAGGTTTGAGTCCAGCTCATGGGCACATTGTCATTTGCACAGTGGACTTGATTATGTGGTCCAAACTCCGAGGTTGGAGTTTCCTACTGGGAACTCGGGGGATCCTCACCACCCCCAAGTTGACAATCGAAGATGGCTGCCCCCAGTGTAAACAGTTATTAAGCTCCTGTAATAATCCGTTTATCAGCACTTCTGACTCGTGTTCGTCACACTAAATCAGCCATATACATAGTATTGTTCCACTTATAATCATGGAAATGCTGCCATAGTGTTCTTTACATTCCTCATGTGGAATATGGGAACTACAACACAGGGCTTGCTAACAACGGCTCACGTAACGGCTGACAATAGCCTGGTAGATCGGCACGTTTTTTCCGACGTAGTAACTGGAACGCTGATAACCTAGAGATGACGTCATTCCCACTTCCCTCTTCCCAGTTCCGATGTTTATGGAACGCAGCAATATTTCATTGAAGCACTTTCATAAATTAAAAACTATCATAAAGATGCACTGGACACATCTGCATGGTTATTAAAAGTCTGAATGATATTTAAAATCTCTTAATGACGTGATTGGACAGGTTCATTTTTATGAATGACTTATATTCCATACACACAGGACAGTCTACATCAATATTTGTGGGCACAATTATAAATGGCACTCATAGGTTTGAAAATAAATACCCTAAATGTAGCTTCCTATTGTAAACATGATTCTTTTATTACCATTATAGTGCAGCACTTGTCTGAATCAAAAACTGAATGCAAGGAAGTGTTCTAACTGCTTGGCCTCCCAATTTGCTTTTTGAGTCATGCTACAGCACTTGAATGCATAAAAAATGCTTCATGGCCTGTTAAAAAAAAAGTGTTACTGTGGGTTACTAATATGCATAGATAGCAGTGCATTATACAGTGAGGGCTGAATCTTGTCCTACAGCATGTTTAAGTTGTATGAATGCTGTCGATTCCGCAGAGATCTGCAGCAGACACCTGTACCAGACGACATTACATTACATTGGAGTCAGACAGTGTGTTTTGGCACCAGAAAGAGCAGGCAGAGCGATGTGAACACAGTGGACTGGTGGACAACTGTGAAATTGCCGTTTGTCAAGGAAAAACAAGAGGCCAGCTGTGGGCGCCCATCGCAGAGCGGGTGGGAAGAGACAGCTGGAAGGAAGCCGCATGTACAGAACGGCAAGCTTGACGCTGACTCCTGTCTGTCCGTCTCAAATGCTTTGGCCTTTCGACCTGGAGAAATGTCCCCACCTACTTTTGGATGAACTATTCCTCCACTTATGTATCAAAGTTATCATCAAGAGCTTTGCAATTATTGGCTTTACTGCATTTCTCCTTCCTCTAAGCAAAGATTTCCACCTCTAACTGCCTCCACTTTGCCATGTTTGAGCTGTGGACTGCAGACTTTTTTATGATTTACTGCTTTATACAACAAGCTGAGCATGTTTTTTTTTTTTTGTCCTCCAGTGATGGAGATAGCATGAAGCCAGAGCTCGGAAAGCACAGCTCCACCATCTGGTTTATGAATCAGTTTAAATACCGGACACAGCAGCTTGTCATGCATGTGGAGTTTTCTCCCTGGTGCAATTTCTAATTAATTAAAAAAGGTTTTATATCATACGTTATGCTATTCAGCTCCGTGTTGTGTATTTCTTTCTTTAAGATGCCTTTTGGACACAGAAGTGTGTTACAGGTTATAAATTAAGCCTGTAAGAGGCTGTTGCAAAATTTCAGCACGCATCCTCTGTTATCATTGACAACGTATACTTCCCTTTTTATTTACATAGCATTGCGCTTATGAATTCCCGTGCACAAACAGTCTGACGTCCGCCAAAAGCAAACATCTGATGAATGGAGAAGACAAGAAATAGTTCCTGACACTGGGGGGAAAAAACGACTACAAAAGACAGCTAAAGAATGCATGCAAAGCTTTGTCAACTTTTCAGGACAAATGACGACAAACAAGCAAACTGGAGGAGTCATGCATTCAGGTTGTGATTTTTAAAACTTCATTCATCACTCTGGGTTTGTAAGGAGGAAGGAAGCTTGGATGGCTATGGGTTAAAAATGGAAAATACATTATAGCAGGAGGGGGGAAAGGGAGAAGGGAAGGGGGGAAAAAAAACATTTTCAGGAATGAGTTTGTCGGAGCAGGCAGAGGGTATTGTTTCCTGACAGCTGGGGTCCAACAGAGCGGTGAGGCAGGGGGAAGGGGTCCCTTTCTCCCTTTTCCAAGAGAGGGGGAAATTCTTGGAGTTGACATCAGCCCTCTTCATTTTCACTATACTGCTCAGGGGCTGAATCGCAGGTTCCAACTAATGGGCCTGAGTCCATACAACTGTCAGGAGGCAGTTTGCTTTTAGATGCAGCTCGCTCCCCATTGAAACTTTCCTCTGCTGTGTGCAGGGTGCCTAATGAATGCTGCTCTCTGGAGAGAAAACCCAAAACAATGCAGTTTTCTCTGTCTAATCTATGTCAATCATGAGTCCTTCCACAAATGAAACAAGCGCTATTGTGAGCGTTTGGTCATGCCCCGGCCGTGCCCACCCCAGCTCTCCCACCCGATCCGTCCCTTTTTTGACAGCTTCTGCCAGGACGCAGGAACATGCCCTCAGGCACTTTTTTTCTGAGCGCCTACTTTCTCTTTTTTAATTGCTGGTGTGCCCTGTGGAGAAACTGTTCACACACTTCCCCGTAACATCCAGCCAGGTAATGCCAGCTGCTCACTGTCACATTATCCACTAACAGCACAGCGCTCACTAACACATGAGAAAGAGAGAGAGAGAGTGAGCGAGAGAGAGTGAGTTTGGGTCTGTGAGCTTTTTCAGGAAACAAATGGTGAGGAATAGTGGCCCATGCTGGTCAGCAGAAACTTTTTTGGAAAAAAATCCCTTAAGAGAAGTAGAGCTAGGAAATCTGGATAGAAAAATACATCTCAATATTCTTCAGCTATATGGCTGTACACTTAATGTGCTGAATCTTATAAAGATAAGACATAACAACTTTTGTTATTACTTTGCAGGGACAACAAAAAGCTGTCACAACACCAGAGCATGGAACCAGATTTCCCCTTGGGCAATAACATTCTAATTCAGATTATCATTTTCAGCCTCAACGGGCATTCACTAGCCCTGCCCCAAAAATTGAAATTGTATCTACAGTCAAAATGGCATTGTGCTTTATAGTAAAACTTGCAGTTAAGGCCCCTCTTATGCCAAATGTAGTCCTTCTTGGTATCTAAACATACATGCACAGCTCTTACACCCATGACTGGCAATATTAACAACATTCAACCCCTGCTGCAGTGAAAGTTTCTATAGTATAACACATTTGCCTGCAGTGAGCTGCTCAAATTGTGCAGGGTGAAATGCTTGAGTGAAGGAGAGCTTACTCTGACAGGGGCAAATGGACCCCCCAAGCCACCACCACCTTTGCTAGAGATTTTCCTGTATGCAACACTGAACTTTAACATGAATCTGATCAAAGTCTAACAGTATAGACATGAGGTTAAAACAATAATAGCTACATCCTAAACATCCAATTAGAATGCAAGGATGGGTTAGTTTTACACAAGTGTTCGTGATATTCATCCAATATGAACAATAATGTATGTCTGACTATATATGTGGTTTAGAAATGCAGGGTTTCCATTACATAAATGATGCTTAAGTGGGCTGCACAGGTATATTTAAAAGACTACTTTCTATAGAAATAAACAAAAAATAAGACATTTGGAAATTATCACTATTTGCACAGGAGAAGCATATCTATCACTAACACGTCTTTGCTTTAAAATGCACCAGCTGCAGTGCAATTCATAATAGAAAAAAAAGCTTCTTACAGTTTTCTTGCAACATTTTCTTCAGATTCAATGTTATCCTGAACTTATGTACTCTAAACTTTTAGTTAACATATGTTAACTCTTTGAATACAAGCTCTCGTGATCACAGCTTACCTGCTGTGGTTACAAAACATTGAAATGATCGTTTCCAAATGAACATGATGTTAGTTGATCTACTTAATAAAAAAGTACTGCCAATGAAAACCATCAAAAGAAAAAAACACACACACAAAAAATACCTACAGAGTGAATTGTGGCAGGATGACCCCCAAACCTTATCACATCACCACCACTGCCATCATCAAAGTTGACTATATTTCATAGGTACCACTGAGATATATATTGGTACATTTTAAAATCTGATATACTCCCAGCCCTACGAGGAGAAAAGTTTGAACGAGAGCCAGCAATTTAAAATGAGAGACTGAAAAAGTTGTGATAAGTCTTAAGTGATATTTTGTGTTTGTATAAGATTGAAACTGGAGATAGGCTATTATCGATTTAGCTGTGAGGCATTTAGTAATGCTTTACACATGCCCTTATTTCACTGGAAACAAACACAGACATATGGTCGTGCCTGTTGCAATGTCTGCTTCAGCCTGGGAGCTGGGGGCTCTGCGCTCGGACAGAGTACTGATAAAAAACCAAAGGAAAGTTTAGCTGATCCATTTTTGCGGCTCTCTAATTGTCTTCCAGCCTTCCCTGCTGCCTCCAACTCTCAGAATAGACATCAGTAGATTGTGCTACTTTTACAGGACCCAGATGCGACAAAGGTGGCAGTGATGGTGCTGAAATTTTCCAAAAACGCTACACTGGAGCCCTTTGCTTTTTTGAAGACAGAGAATGTAACATATGCTCTGGGGCATGTGGCCTGCCAGAGCAGGGTTCTAATTGTTACATAGCTCTCACAGAGCGCAGGAGAACTCAGCCAAGAGTCTTTGTCATCTCTGAAGTGTGTGGTGCCATACTGCAGACCAACATCAGAGCGCTGAGGAGAGACAGATGTCTGGACATTTGCTGTCAAACTAAGTCAGACACTCTGCCAAAGGGAGGAAGAAAAAAAATCCTAAAGTTTTCTAGCAACTATCTGCCACTTTCAAGGCCGCGCTGAGAAGTCGTAAAAAGTGTCAGTCAAAGAAAAAGTTAAGTCCAAGTTAAGATGATAGAGAACTGTGCAAAAGTGACAAGAGTGCAGAAGTGCAGAACTCAAGTTTGTATGGTTGAATTGACAGAAGTAGATCATGGGTGCATGTTATGGGATGTTTTACTGATATGTAATGAGCTGAAACTGATATATTTTACAGAACACTGTGTCCCTTTTGTATGAACATTTACTTTTTCCTATCATTCTGATAGTCAATCAAAAACAAGAGATTAAGCAATACTCATTAAATCCCTGTAGATTAATCACATGTGGTACAATATCCTTTAAGGTAAAAAAAAAGTGGCAAAATGTAATTCTGATTTTAAAATATTTCGCAGCAAGTTCTTCTGGCCTGCACAAATTGCAAAAAAATCATACTCATCCGTCGTTTTTATAATATTTCAGGAATCATTCTACTTTATTTTGATTGAACGAGTTTAATAAGATACAATTTTATTTTATTTGATATTACAGATCACAAGTCCTGCTGTATAGATTATTGACTCACTCTAAAATAACAGATGCATACATTCTGCCCATATATTACAAGTGTGATATACATGACAGATATTTATATATCTGCTGAAACCAATCAATTACTTTTGAAGCTATAATCTGCTACACTTATTGTGCCAATAGTACTGTTTACCCCTAATAACAACTGATACCAAGAAATGAAGAACAAAGAATTTCTTCAGAATAAATGTACATTGTGTGCAATTTGTGTTCTCAAAAGCAAAAACAAATTTTATCTTCATTTTTTGAGTACAACAAGCTGCACTGTAACAACCTGCAAGACAGTAAGCTCTTTGGAGCTAAAAATGTGCTAGTTTTTTTTAAGATCTTATACTTCACTAATCAAAATAAATGCTCAAGACATAACAACCCATTAAAGTGCCAGAAAAAAACACACACAAAACCCCCAAAGTGCAAAATCTGAAATCATCTGCAGTATGGACCAAAACCTTCAGTCCCTGAAAATCCCCATAAACGTTTCAAAAATGAAGACAGACAGACTGATGGATAGGTGACAGATGCTGGGCAGGGTACCAGCTAGACTCTATTCTACTTAGTTATTTTGGTTTCCCAACAGAGATTATACCTGTACCTGCAACTGGTTTTTGTATCACCTCTTCCAAGCAGGCTGAGCCTAGACTATAAACGACTTTGAGACACAGCTGAAAGCTGAATGATCAGAGTTCCACCTCATCAGGATGGGGATCTCACACAGAATGAAAAGCTTCCCTTTCTCAGATCCATAATGCTGTATGACCTCCCAAACTCTCCTATGCTTTTAATAGCACATTGTTGGGCTGCCACCGTATACTCTATATTTGACTATATTTGAATACCAGTTTGAGCATGAGGATAAAAATCATACTGAAACTGCAAATATACATTTGAATTGAAAATATACAGTGCAGCAGCTTACTAAGGCACCTGGAGCAGTGAACCGCCTGATCCAGCACAGGGCACTCCCAGTGCAACCTGAGCCTCCATCACTCTCTTAACCTCAACAACGAGAAGTACACCTCAAAACCATGGAGGACAGGCAAAGACACTCTATGCTAAAAACATCTGAAGACAGCCGCTTGAAAGCACTTTGGGCTCCACACCACTGCTTGCAAAATCAATACAAAGACTGGGCTGTATGTAGATTATGTGCAAAACAGCTGGCCCACTCCTCATCCACGACAAACATGCAGACCTGCACACATTCCAGCTGCGCCTAATCCAGTCCATGTCCTCCTTGTGAGGTCTCCTGCCAGAGGCATGGAAAAGGGCAGTCACAGTCAAAATTGCAAGACTCGTATGCAAGGACATGTGGCCAGCTAGCCTTGGGCAGGGGACTCAGTTATCTTTGATAACTGTTCAAATTTGACTTTTAGGAGAACTGGCAGCCCTAGTATGTTGTTAAACTTTTTGCAACATTCTCACTTAAACTTTTCTCCTTACTGTGACATAGAGTCACAAACTGAGAGTCAGCTACACTATCGCCTTTATCTCCCTCTTTGCTGTTGTGCGAATATGTCCATTAGCTTCATGCAGCTGGGCTTTTACAAATTGAGGACCTTACCTATATGTAAACAGCATTATCAAAGTTAATACTTTAAATGGAGAATGAACCAGGTAATGACAAAACCCTGTTGAGTTGAGCCAAAGCAACAAATAGAAAAGCAAAAATATATACTTTCTGTACTAAAGCATAGGCAAGAAGTAGAAAAATAAAAGAAGAAGGAACAAAGATACTGTAATAATAGAGTAAAGCATAAAATAAAAAAGTAAACCTAAGGTCAAACATTGTAGCAACGGAATAGATTCAGTTATTTTTTCTTTATTGTTAAGTTAACTTTCTCGTCAGACCTTTGATATCATGCATTTTAAAAGAAGAAGCAGAAATGTGATGTCAGATTTAATCTTCATCCGTTTCCTTGCATGTTTTAGTAAACTGATTAAAGCAAATCAATCAGGAAACAATCAGATGAAGCCAAAGAGTGGATAAAAAACTGAGTGTCTATAAAGTGGCAGCTCAGACAGGCTTGTGAAATGGTTTCGGCCAACTAGTGTTGAATAGTGAAGCAGCAGGAATGCCTCCACGGATCGCTCCAGCAGATAATGTCAATCACCCACTGTGTGGAGAACCCCTCCCCATTGTTTTCTTTTACCCCCCAACAGAAAACAAATGGGCCGCACAGCTTGCTTTTTGGTTGAGGTGTTAATTACCGTCCCCCTACCAATATGAACAGCAGCTTCAGACAATAGCCCTGTCAGACCCCCTGCACTACAGCCCCTCCCTGGTTTGCTCTGCAGATATCACCTGCTCATGCGAGGCCATTGACATCTCAACCTGGTCTATGCATGAAACACAATTAAAGCCTCTGGGACAAAGACGATGTGATCAGTAGTCCCCGCCTTGTCTCAGAGTTTGCATTAAGGCTTATTGTTTGCCAACATTAGAAGCAATTACTTTGACAATTCTTAAGCAAACCTCTGTAGTCATTGTGCTAATTAGTGTGTAATTGATGGGGAAACGACAAGCAGCTCAGCCGGTTGCAGCCACAATGCACTATTGGGGCCTCTGCAAATTTTTCTGAAAGGGAACCATGTCCTATTATCCGGATCACTATGAAGTAAGTAGATTAGTCAGGGAGGAAGTTATTAATTAAGGCTATCTAAGAAGAGGTTGCAAGAGAGACACAACCCAAATATTGTCTTGTGCAGAATTTACAACTGTAGCATTTAATGTTTCTTTTGTGCGTATTATAACGTCTCCTGAGGCCATTATACAAACTGTGAGAAATCTTTTTTATTTCTCTCACCTCTCCCCTTGAATACCACATGAACCTCCTTTAGTTTACATTATCTTAACCCTGAGAAGCCTGTTGGACCTGCCGTGGAGATAGCATCCTGCTAATGGCGAGCACATTTGAAGTGTCCATTAGCCCATAGAGGAATGAAGTTAAGTGACTATGACAGGGGCACTCCCTCGGTTTGCCGGGCTTCCATTGTGACCCGCTTGGTCGTCCCGCTATCTTATTCACAGTCAGTAAAAAAAACTGGGTCAAAGGTCAGACATCCAGAGTGCTGTGGTTTCTATGGCAACGTGGCCTATTAAGGCCAGGCTCATTGGCCTCTTAACATGGTCTTGTACACAAAAGAACTATTAGTGCAAAGAGGGGAGAGAGGAGAGTGAAGAGGGGAGGCAGCACAGGGGAGGTCCAAACAACACAGCGCCAAGGTTTTTCCAAATTTTCAAGATGGCTGAATTCAGCCTGAAGCTTTGTATGCCTCTATATTTGGCATTTTTTAATGAGCAGTTATAGACAAACAGGAAACTTAAACTTAAGAAAGGTTGATAAAAAGAGGACAGCAACTTTGTACTCTCTTAGGCCAAAATAATCTTTTTAACACTTTTCTGTCAGGTTTTTGACAACACAACAGCACTGAAACGCTGTACAAAAGTTTCAGTTACAGTTGCACTCCATCACAGGGCTCTTTTTGATATTTGGTGTGTTTTTCATCAAGTGGTCCTGTTTGGGTTAGTACAGTTCGGTACAGTGAACCCTGAACCTGCTTGTGAACTATGTCTAAATACACTACAGGGTTGAATCGGCACACTTAGCAAAAGAAAGGTGCCTGGAAAGTTGGACTTAGATTTGCTTTTTTTGGTATCTTCCTAATTTTGATGGTGGGAACTAGGCCTGCGAGGCACAAGGGTAGTTGCAACATTGTTTCATTTTTCTTGGTTTGGTTTTCTTTCACTGCTTTTCATCAAGTGGACCACAGCCTGTCAAATGTGTAATATATCCACCTGCCACTGGTTGGGACTATAACTGTAGCCTTTGTTCTTGCCATCTGGCCTAATAATGCAATATAATGCAGGAAATTAGAAAAACGGCTTCAAGTAATAACATCATTAAGCTCATTTAGTCTGTGATTTCTAACTTTGTTTAGCACTTTTGATTGGAAGGTGTATGAATAATGCTCTATAAAATAAATAAATAAATAAAGTTTCTTTGCATTGCCAAGAGATAGTGTTGAGTTTGGGCATGAGGGAAAAAAATGACTGGATTTGTTTTATTGTGTAGTTTGAAAAAAGTTACACTGTGACTAAATAAAGCCACAAATTTGAGGATAATGTTGAAATAAAATTCAGAAAGTGATGTTTTCTGTGTCATGTTACATTTTTCTCTATATTTCATCATTCTTGTGAGACATTTTGAACTCCTTCGTAAATCTCATTTCAACATTGCTGCCAACATTTCATTTTTTTGTTATATTTTATATTTATTTCCTTAACATATTTCTTTATTCTTAACATTTAAATAGAATTCCAACATTATTTCTGCATTTTTCCACTTTTATGACACCAATGCTCTATCCTCTTCCTTCATTCCCTTTATTTTAAACATTGAAGCTTTTTCTTTTCTAAATTTTTTATCTTTTTAATCTTGTCTTTACAGGGGAAACCTTTGACAACTAAGAGTAGTGAGATGACTCCATAGAGAACAGAGCAAAGGGGGCTGTCAAATGCCACCTGAGCACAATCTGTGGCATCAGCAGCCACCACTGGGTTGCCTTGGTAAAGGTGTGTGCTGTTTGAAGACTTGAAACACCAGATGACTGCAGGATACAGCACTGATGATGTGTTCAGGAGCACGTTGGAGATGTCACTTTTGACATTTTATGCCAGAGTTATACTTTACATTATGATTTTGGTAAATTTGCATAATGAAAACAATCTTCCTCTCATTAATTACTGAGTAAGCACACCTCGAAAATATGGAGGACAGGAAAAGCAACAACACCAACACATCAAAGGAGAGCCAAGTGGAAGCACTTTGGCTCCACACCACTGATGGCAAATTTAAAACAAAGACCAGACAGCATGTCAATTATGTGCAAAACAGCTGGCCCATTCCTCATCCACAACAAATCCGATGGCAAATTTTAACCTTCCACCCACCGCAGTCCAGCCACACTTCCTTGTGTGCCTCCCACCTCAGCCAGAGGCATGGAAAAAGCCCATTATTGAAGAAGGTTTGAATATCTTTTAATATTAGCATGTAGGCATGTATGCTTGATAATTGTTCGAGATTTGTTTTTGGGGGAAGTGACATACAAAGTATGTTGCTTAACTTTTTGCAACATTTTCACTTAAACTTTTGTCCATCTTCGTACATGCCTGGCCCTAATACTTTTCTGAACTGACCTAGTGTGAGGTGTCAACAGCAATACAGTGGATATTCGTGCAAAAAAAGATCAACTTAAATCTGCTTTGTTGAAGTGTTTTCTTAATTTACAAAGAATGACATCCATTTAACCTATCAAGAGCTAGTGTTACATGACTTCCCGAGGCATCATCTTCACAAGGCCAAACCAGCCATTAACCTGTTTTTATGTGAACATTCTTAGGCGTGAATTTACTGCTGTTTCAGTAATAAAGCCACATTAAAACAACACAAGGCCAACAGAGACCCCTCCTAAAAGCTCTTTAACATTCTGTCCCACTGTCTGAGCTGCCACTTCAGCAGGAGTTTGCATTTCTGCAACTCAAGCAATTATTTGTATCAGGATTTTTTTTTTCTTCCTTTAGCATGACATGATCCTGAGTTACTGCTTCCTGTGTCCACTGCCCTGAGTGTGGCAGTGGAGCTTGAATGAAGCCGCCATTGTTCTGTCTCACTGACTTTCTTGCTACTTTTAAAGCCATGCAGTTAAAGGAAAAGTTCTTCAGTCTGGCTCGGTTTAAAGTCAGGAATAAGTGAGTAATTCTGTTACACCAAGCACACCAGCAGGTCATATAAAACTCACTGTATAATTAGACACACAAGAAAATAATTATGCATCTGGTGAGAGTGAGGCCATCTCATAAAGACAGAGAGGAGGGTGCGAAGCTATTCAAGTCAATTATGTGCAGTCAGTTATGTGGTTTCCGTACCTGGGAGATCTGCTTTAGATTGTGACCGAACGCTCGGCTTAATGTCAGCGTGATCTGATGTCAGGACGGGCTTCACCTCAAATGTCAAAAATTGACTTTTCCATGTCCTGTGGCATTGTTTGTCCAGGAACTTTTTTTTATTGTTCGGGGAGTCGCCTCGTTTCATTGAAACTCACAGCTGTAAACTTTGGTATAATTAACTCCAGAACACAAGGCGGTTTGCAAGCGAAGGCTCGATGTTTACTGTAAAGCTAGAAGAAATCGAATGAGTGTGTGTTGAAGTGTAGGTGTTCACACGTCGAAGTCTACGCCAATGACACACAAGTGAGAGCTGAATTTTTCATTTATGACCAAACACAAATTGACTGGAGACAGCATGGGTTACCAATATAAAGCTGCGTTTCCTGCCAAGGCTTTTAGGAGGCAATAATAAGACCAGCATGCACCTCACTCACACTGAAATACCACAGCATGGTAATCACTATAAACTCTCGGGAAAGATACAAAAATAATCTTTTTCTCTTCGTTCATTTTCCAGATAAATATTTACCCCTGCCCTCAAAGAGTAAATTTAAGTGTGTATGCTAAAAGTGTCTTTTTTTCTGACAGGCCACAGAGGCTGATTGTATAGTTTTTTTCAAAGCTTTTCTTGGCTCCTTTTTTAACTTCCTAAAAGCAGCTGACAGTGGCAGGAGAGCCAATAAGACATCTTGAAGGCAGAACGTCACATTTAAAAACTTGAGGTGGGCATAAGTGGGTGTAGCGGAGAAGGCAAGCAAGAGAGACGGAGGAAAAAAGGGACTAAATTAAACACATTTGTTTCTGCTCTCACATACCACAAGTCTTATGAAAACAGAGGGCTGATTGTGTTCTCTCTGCAAGTCCACCCCTCCTCCTCCTCTCTCTCCCTCTCTCTCTTCACCACCACCCAACACCACCACCACCACCCAGCTCTGCACCCCCACCACCACCCTGTCCAGAGCAGCAGCACAACCCCCCCATGCGCACACACACACACACACAGCTGCCTGCAGACGCCTCCTGTGTTTGCTCTGCGAGTGCAGGCACACATCTCCAGGCCTCGTAGACTCCTGGGCCCTGCCTCATCTCAGATTTTACTACCTGACATCCCTATCACCCCACTGCTAAACCCACTCACTCCACCCTCTCCATCTCCTCTCCTCTCCGCCCTGCTCCTCCATCTCTGCCCAAACACACACTCACATGTTCACACCCAACAGGTTTGCTCTGGCACACAAAGACTGAGTGAGTTGAAATCCGTATCACTAAGGATCACTTGTGGAAACATTTAATAGAACTGAATAAACAATGGTGTCATCTGCATATCAAAACACCACAAAATGACTCATTGGGGCTTTATAGCCTTCACAGTTGAACTCCTGACAAATGGAAAAAAATCTATTTCGTACCACAATGCTCAACATGCAACACACAATCTACCTACATTATAAAATGTTGTATTTACAGGGATTGAGTCCCTGTACCAACGTGGTACCAGCACCAAAAAACCTAAGAAACAGAATCAAAACAGGTTTATGTGCTTATTTATCTTGTAAAACTTGCAAATGAATAACTCCTCCACGATTTGTGAAGCGCTTACATAGTGGATAAAAGCAAAAACCAAATGTCAGGATGTTATGGAATGACTCCATAGTGGACTGACTTTTACTACTGAACTGAACATTGTCTTGCGCTCCTACCTATTCAGTAAAAGACTGGCTTCTTTGTAGGGGTGTAATGATCCATCGACCTAGATCGATACATCGATTGGTTAAGCAATGATCTGATCAAATTGATGGAAACTCAAAACATCGATCAACATCCTCTTCTTCAACGCCTTTATTTTGAAATTCTGACAGGATATCCGTTTCACTGCTTCCGCCCAATAGCGCCTCGTTCTGAAGTTTCAACTTTACAGGGCTCTCAAGTCTCATGCATTTAGCGTATGAGACGCACACCTTTTCGCTCTCTCACACACCACACCCGGTATTTCTCCTGCTTTAAAATGTACTGTGCAGCGCCCACCGAGTAACACTGCTATATGTTAACGTTTAGCAACACACTCGTAGCATCACAGGGCTAAACAGGAGCTTGACATGTCAGCCAATCAGAAAATAGCACTGCTGTATCCGGGTAAGATACGGTCGATCTGACAGCAGAGGATACATACTGCTCACACACGACAGGAGTAATCACACGAGTACAGGAAGTCATCTCATCATTTGATTTTGTAGCGCACTAATTAATGAAATTACTAATTGTATGAAAGGAAAACAGTGAGAGCTTATTCTTATTCTTCCTCCACACCTACCATTAAACAGTGAAGCAAAGTCTAAAAACACCTGACTACTAATTAACCCAATTTTAATTTTAAACATGATTAGATCATACAGATAGTTATAATCGTCTATATCCTATCATACCCACAGGTCAGCACATCGTTTCATATTTCAGTAAAACTGTCAAAACTTAGAAATTGCTTTGTATTTCTTTCTTGCTTTAGGTGAAATGTAGCTGATTGTGTTAAATGTGTGCATAATATCATCTTAAATTGATCGAAGGCCCCTGAATTGTATCGAATCGAAATTGAATCGTGGCAGACTTTGTGATATAGGCAAATATGGTATCGTAGTCTAAAAAATCGATATCGTATCGTATCATCATGAAACTGGTGATTTACACCCCTACTTCTTAGGCCACGTTTACACAACACAGGTGTCACCAGAGACGGAAAGGTTTGTCCTCTGCATTTTCTAAAAGCTCCGCGTTCACACGAAGACGATGTGAAAATGATGCACATTCTCATGGACGAAAACGCGGTAGTTTGCATGCCAGGCTAGTAGTTGGTGATTTAGATTTGAAATGAAACATTGGTGTTACAACACGTGTATGCTTTCCACTGAAGACAACTTTTTCATAAACAACAATGGCGAGTGGAGTTTTCTGCCTGGACAACAAATCTGTCTGGATATTTTTATCTGGATAACAAACCAAGCACACTGAACAGCACACACGCTGCTCAGTAGTCAGCCTCAGCTGTTGTTTTTCCTGGGTATGCGCGCAACATTTATCTGAAAGAGTACTGCGCATGCACATTTTTTTCCCTGAAAACGCTGATTCCTGATAACGCATACCAAAACATTTTCAAAAACTTTTCACTCTGGACCCTGATTTCAAAAGTTTGCTGATTCAGGCACATCGGGGACCGTTCTTGTGTAAACTGAAGGTGCAAATGCAATGAAAACTCCCTGTTTTTGTTGTCGTGTAAATGAGCCCTTAGTTTGATCACATCTCACCTGATCAAGTTAGTTCTCACAGCCATAAAACTTACGTGTAACATTTGTTCAAACGGTAAGAAACTATGAAGTTTCATATCCCAGTCTAACTCTGTTTCACTATTCAGCGACCTGTTGGCAACTTTCCTTTTCAATATGAAATACAACTTAAAAAATTATAAATCTTGCAAATTCCAGATGTATTCTAAGTCAATTAATTTAAATTATTTTTTGCAGAAGATTTAAAAATTAGAAACGAAGATCTTTTTTCTTGACTTACCCTTACTTAATTTGTAAGTTGTGGTACTGTTTGAAAATATAAATATTCAAAATTTACACTGTTCTCAAGGTGGTAGGCCCGGTCATGTTTTACACATACATATTATTAGGACTGAGTTTGTTTATTCCTCGTTTTATACTGTGAAAATAGTGCAGCTTACAGTGTTTACGTAGACAAGCCTGCCTACGTCCAAACTACAAAATTAACATTTGATGGCAAAATTACAGCATGTACTTTAAGTATAAGTGGTAAATTCAATTTTGTTTTGGAATTTTTGACAACATTTGGACAAAAAGTATTGTATACAGTTTCTTTGTCCCTATGTTTTCTTTGAGAGGGAGAGAAAACTGATTTAAATGTAAATCCTTTTGAGAAAAAAATCAGGGATTTCATTTTTTTGGCCATACTGCGCAGCCCTGATGCTAACCAACATCTATATTTTAGGACTACTGTCCTATTAAAGTCTCTTCTAGCTCAAGAAGTGATCATTACAGGTAAAAGAAGCATTAATACAGGTGCTGCAACAAACATAGCCAATATTGGTTTTTCTATTTTTTAGTACTACAGATTCAGAAACTGCATTGGATTTTAACATAGAGTGTGCACTTTATTAGAGATGAAAAAATACAATATCCAGTCCTAATCACTAATGATCTCTTTCAGTAACATACTGTATTACGCTGTTTGATTAAAGCCGGTGTCATATGCAAATTAAATGACCAAAACTATGACTTAACTTCTCTTTCTTTAAATTCAAACACTCCATACATAGAGATGAATTCACATCTGAAAAATTATATCAGGTGCATGACATAATATCTAACTGGGAAAAGAAAGTATTTCCAAAAGGGGTTTCCATCTTTCATGAGGTTCCAAAAAGTGCACAACTTACTACCTCAACATTCCCTGGGATTAGTTATGCGTATTGTCAGCAGACTGCAGGGAGGTCTGGAGAGTAGCCAACAGCATTTTCATACCTGAAACATTTGTAAAAGTCATTTCTCTTGCAATGTAGCGGCTTCATTTTCACCACGCTGTGCACAGTGATATCAAGCTTTAAATCATGAGAATGTAATAGGTTCAGCAGCAAATTCAATTCGTGTTCACAGAGGGATCATCTGACATGTCCAAAACTTTGTTAAGAATTAAGTTTCCTTTGCAAGTGCGTGGGATTGTAGGTTGGAAATAAAGTCTAAGAGGAATGACAGGGCAGACTGAAAAGGGGTCATGAGGTCCTTTTTCACATTTCTGTCCTGCAATCCGTGTTAATATTTTGTCCAGTTAATAATAAATTATGCTCCTGTCTGACTTTTTTTTCAATTAAATGCTGAATACAAACAGGTCATTACGCTAAATCACATTTTAAACTGTATGTTAGAAATTTTATTATTTTGCATACACCAGAACACTTTTTAAAGTGCTTTTCTTTTGAAGTATTATACTGTTTTAAGCAGAGAATGCACAACTTCTGGTTTAATGCAAACTAGCTGTTATTTAGAAATGAAATGAGTACAAAATCAGCTTTAATCTTGAGCTAAGGTAAGAAACCCAGGTAAGATCAGGTTATTTAATGACTCAGCGGAAAAAGGGAATTTGCTACAGATAAAAAGTTTTAGGAGAATAGCTTAGAGGGAAAGTGTTATGGTAAGAAAGTTTTAAACCACAAGGTGCACATAACTTTTGACTTGACCACTCAGCCATCCTTGAGATTTATTAATGTATTCATTTTGTTAAAATAAGGCATTCAAAGGTGTGGCAGAGTCCTTATGTATATCATTTTGAGAGTAGAAAGACCCTAGGGTGAGCAGAATCCAGCTACCGCCCCACTACTGTAGTTTAACTACAATGAGCTTCAAACAACATCAAGGCATGCAATTAGTGGCGCTTTTAATAAGTGTTTAAGTTTGTACGACTGTAACTTTCAATTTAATGCTTACAGCCCCTATAAAGGTAAGATTTTTTGAGAAGATGAATGATTTCTAGGAACTACCATTGATTTATGTGAGCTGTTGGAGTTGCAAAGTAGGAGAAAAATGTCCTCTTAACACTAACCAGACCGAGAACCCAAGGCTGGACATGCTATTTAAAACAATATATACAGCTGTTGCTATCTTTCACTTTCAATTCAGTCTAACGAGAACGGCAAGGTGATTACGATCTTGGGGCTGCTGTAAATATCAAATTCCCAGGGACAGAGTTTAGGAGGCCCCTTACAATTACACAGTTTTCAGGAATGCAGAGCATGAACCACAGCAACATGAAGCTGAAGACAAAAAGCTCACGTCCCATTTTGGACGTCGGTCCCAAACCACGTGACAGACAGAGTTTACAGTCGGACAGCTTTTTTTGAAAAAGAAAGAAAAAAAGGAGGAAAGTTTATCTTTCTAGAAGTTATCTGAGAGCCCCAAATCTGCCCCACAGAACAACAAACTTCTCCATCGTCCAAACTGAAAACTTCTGCAAACAATTAGTGTTAACCCCAGCACTGTAAGCGGCTCAGAGAGAGAGAGGGAAGGGGGAGTGACTGGAGAAAGAGAGGGCTGCTTGTGCACAATTACAGCAGGGATTTATGGCCTGAGAAACAATTTATAAATCACAGCGCCTGAGCTAATGTGCTCCAGATTGTTCTCCATGCAGCTGCAATTTTGGTCTGCGTGAAACAGCATAATAAACCTGGCTGGAGGACATGTTTGGGTGGTGGTGCTGGAGGTGGTGGTGGAGGGGCAGGAGAAAAGTTGAGATTGTGGGTGGTGGCTGATTCGGGGCTTGAAAAGTTTCAGAGGTGTTTGGAACAAAGAGAACTTTTTTAACAGGATGGTGTAAGATTTCGCTGAAGGTTGACTTTTGATTGTTTGGGTTGACAGAGACAGACAAAAAACTGTTTTAAAGTTCTCAAATCATGCAATTACACCAATTAAGAAAGTTTTCACAGTAGCTGGACAGCAAAAGCAACAAAACAAGGAGTGTTACTGAATAATTACAAAACTTTCCACAATAAAACAATTTAAGTTTGAAGCCGTAAACCCAAAACAGTTTTATTACCTCCTTGTGAAACTGTGGAGTTGTATATTCCTGACACAAGTGAAGATTAATTTAAAGTTATATCAAGAAAAGACAAATGTTGCAAACTGATCCTGTCATTGTGGCTGCAAGCCGGTGTGGACGCAGGGATCGGATGTGCCGAGGGGAAGCCTGAGCTTTTGTGGCCCACTCAGCCAACTGGCCCTGAACCTTGGCCTCTAACCCTTCACCCTGGGGGGCAAACAAAGCTCTGAGTGACATCTGAAACTAGACACTCTGTGGGGAGAGAGTGTCTGGACAGGACTCAAATAACCCCATTAACTCTGCAGAAAGAAAAAGAAAGATTTATGGGTTTTTATTCTACTCTGAAAAGCTGAAGAGTCGCACAGATCCGTCAAAAATTATCAAGCAATTAGAGGTGCATGGCGGGACTCATCTTGTTTACTTGCCAGCATCTTTGCCTTACACCCAGATAAGTAAAATGTTCCATAATTAACGACCTGGAGAGGACTTGTGATTAGCAGGGATACACACATATGCCAGCAGTTAGAGTGTATCCTACTTAAGTCTTCTAATACGAACAACATGAAGTGAATCTTGAGGCAGTTTTAAGAGAGTCACTGATGTACATTCACCAGCCCCCTCTGATGGATCCTATATAATGGATTACGTAAACAGGCTTGGTATTAGCACGGTGTAAACAAAAACAGAGAGAAGTTGATGGAAAATGTGCTGTGGTTTGAATGTGAGCCTCCGCCGCCAGAATGCTGAAAGCCACTGTAGTATTTAAATCAGGCGAGGAGGGAGGAAGACTCGGCCAAGCATTCTGTAGCTCAGCTGTGAGGCTCTAAGCCGTTGCCCTAGGGTCTTTGTCCTGCCTTTCAGGGCAAGTCTGAGGTAGTCAAAGACCCTATTCATGACCAGTGCTCCCCCTGCCAACACACCCATACAGCCCCAGTCAAGTCAGCCGAGAGCTATAGAGCCTTCCCATTTCACACGAGAATCAGACCTGCCCCTAAAGCCTGCTTCAGGGATTTCCAATAGCCAGCCCCTCCAAGCCATGAACAAATCAAACAAAGGGGCTCCGTGGCCTACTCCATGTCATATAAGGCTGATTAGATCTTTCTCCCTAATGTAGCGACTCTAAATTTCAGGCAAATAAGTCAGGCAGGCGTTGGTATCTCACCAATGAAGCCTTGAGGTGTGGAGCTGCCATCCAACCCCACATCATAAATCATCTGATACAAGAATTTAATAGAGTGACTGCAACCAAATGCCAAACCTGAATGTATCAAGTGATAGAATCTCAGCACAAAGAAACCTTATCTCCCTGCTGATCATCTGAGCGAGGGGAATCCCGCTATCACTTAAGGCTGTCTTGTGTGTGAGGACCAGAAGAAACAACTGCCGCTACAGCTCTTTATTGATCACATTAGCTAAAAAGCTGATAAACTTAAATACAGACAACAAAAATGTGGTAATAAAAAAAAAACTGATCATCAGAAGATTCTGCTGTTTGTTCTTACAGGATCCGCAAGTCTAGTTCCAGATAAGGAGGCTACACATTTTAGATGACTCGGGCCTTTCCTCGCCTTTAATCGAATTTGTCACACTGCAGAACATTGTGACTTCTTAACAAGCGCAATTGGTTTATGAGGGTAACTGGGGGAAACCGGAGGCACCCAGAGGTGAAGTTATTATCAACATTAGGACAAGCAGCCTGATCTCATGGGAAAATTGCAAATAAACTTATGATATTCAAAAATCACAAACCATATCTACCTATCCTGGCTGAGTAGAAACAACTTTTATCTGCGATTCAAAACTGCTCAGCTCTTTATCCATTCAAAAAAAAAATCACAACGACCTAACTAACCTTAAAGTTCATATGAATGATAAACACATCCAATGTACACTTCTGTAGGATAACACATTAATAGCCCAAGAGGCAAAATAGCCCTGTTTATAGATGCTTAAACCCTAAAATTATTTTTTTGGTGCAAGTTCTTTGTGGTGAAAAAAAAGTACAATTTTTCTTCTAACACTTTAACTAGACTTTCTTTCCTGCCAAACCCTCATGATGAACCCTCTGTGTAAAGTCTGGGTGAGCTGGTGAGAAAACACTTCAGAAAATATTGGGAAAATTAGCCGAAGGTGAACGAAAGGAGGTGATGATGTTGATATCCTGCAAACTTTGAGTGACCTTTGACATACTGTTTTATTTGTTTTTTCTCCACCTGAACATTTCACCTTTATATTATTCTTTTGTAGATACCATCAATATCTCAAACAACAAGCAGCACTGGTATAAAGGCAAATATTCTCATGAAAGCATTGTACTGGCTACTTAGTTTGTGAACACTACTGCTGCTGTCACAAGCTAACCATGCATTTTAGCCTGCAATTACATTTGAGGTGTATTTTGTAGCAATTAAATTTACAGAAAGTAACACTATCAATTTTGTCATAATGTACAGCTATCAATGACTGTGTGGAAAGGGGTGATTCACCTCGATAGCGCTGGAAAACAGAGAAATGTGAGAAGACATCTCTACTTGTACTGAAAGACTGGGCAGTGATCTTAAAACAGACAAAGTCCAAATGCCTGTCCTTGCCCAAAAATGTTTAGGTCACTGAAACAAATTTTAAAAAAGCCAACTAGCTAAGTATTTAATGAAATGCTTCACAATGTGGCATTTGGAAATTCCTCTTCTGTTTTAAGCTTCTCACAGTGCTACAATTCACCAATAAACATGGTCATATTTTAAACCAGAACACCAAATTTTAGCATTGTAGCTAGCTCATCCAGTGCCTCTGTTGAAAATAATAAATTGCTGCGTAAAAAAACCCCAGACTAAATGGTTTAAAGGTATATTATCCTGACATTTTGCGGCAGGTTCACCATGGATGTGTGTGGCTGATGTACAAGAATGCTACAGCTTTCATACCAGGTGTGTGCCACGCTTTACCTGCATCTCCCTGTTATCAATGCTCTACTTCTCTATACACATCAATCTACTAATGAGTAAGTTTAAGAGGAACAACAATAAACCTTCCCACAAGGAACCTGATTCATCGAATGTCTGACTTGGGAAATTTGAAGAATGAAAGCATTTTGAAGAAAAAAGGGAAGTTTCTCAACAGTGGAGGCAAACTGAGTTACAGAGTTTCTTCCATTGTCCACCACTCATACATTTTTCTTTTTATATTATGTGCAGTCTGTTCAGACTCCACCACTTCTTTGGTACAACAAGGTCAGCCTCACATACAGTCATTTATATTTACAGTTACTGTGAGCAAGGGTCATTACTTCAGTAGTTGGTTTAACTGGACTGTTGTTCTTATTCCAGTATGATATTCACAAGGAGAGAATCGGGGATAAGGTATTTTTGTAAGCCAACCCAGAAAGCTAGCATTGTGCTGGTACCCTCAATAAATAGTGTGTTATATAATAATTATTGCTAATTTATGCTCCATGGCAACGTCAAGCGATTATGGGACAAGCACATGTCAGACGAACTTTAACATTGCCAACAATAAGTTTCTTATTTTTATTTCACATCCTCAGCTCCTCGATAGACAACTTTCCTCCAAGTTTGACCTGATCAAGTAAATACTCATGCTTGTGTCAAATGTCTGTTCATTAGCATTTTAAGAGATGACCAAAATTATGGCATTTAATATCACCGACCATCACTTGTCCTTGTTTGCAGTTTGTCACAACAGACCTAAGGATGCAGTAACCCTTAAAATTCACAAGTTGGGCAACTCCATATGTATGTATTTTATTAAATAGAAAAAAATGCTTGTATTCACCATCTATTTTCCTCTATACATTTTTTTAAAAGGTCATACCAAAATATCACAGATGTTGGGCCAAGGGAACCAGACATGCTAGAATGTTAACTCACTTTTTGGTCTTATTGCTGCACCACCCAATGACATACGTAAGGTTGGTGACATACCAGCCTTCGCTATAGTAGGTGACTATATACCCTCTCATAAGCTGGTTGCTATGTTCTTTCATCCTCTTAATCTTACCCAGAAATTGTTATACAAAAACACATTTGTGTGTCAAACAGCTAAAACATGAACAAATTATACATCTCTAGATATTCACACACACCACACACGTTTTGTCACAAATTTTGGGGTCACCTAGAAGAAGATGCAAAAGCAGCTTCTGCTATGATACATAATAATGCTTGTTGACCTCTGGGTCTATGCCTGTCATGGAAACTGAGGAGCATGTGCAGAACTCTTAGTCCAGTTTGGAGGTGAAAAAGGCGTAAACATGCATGAGAAAATTATTACATAGTACATAATTTTTTGTGTCAGTCTGACTATGTGGGATTTAATTTGTTACTCCTTCAGTCTCATACAAAAATATTTATGTGCACTTTAAAGGCTCAGATTTGTCTGACTAAAAAACCGGATGACTTCCCCTAATTGCATGTAAACGTCCTCTGTGAAATGCATGTTTGAACAAATAACTAAGGAAATTTTAGCAGCAGTCGGAATATATTTTTTAGGCAGTTAAAAGAGTGCAACAGTGAAAATGCCTCATGACTTATGCACTACAAGAGGGTAGAGAGTTGGTTGGAACTTCCACCCAACATTTAATGTAAATGTTCATCCCTATTAGAAACAAGCACATTCTTCCCTTAGGCTAAGTAAAACTTACACCACAGCAACACATGTCTTGGTTATATAAATTTATTTAACATGGAAAGTTCCCTGCAGCTTTCTTCAAGATTTATGTTGTCTAACATACAATCCACTACAGACTCTACTTTTGTTTTTAGAGCTGGTGCTAAATTCAGATTACAGATGGCACTTATCGGTTACATCACCTTTAACAGCTGAAACAGTATATGCTAAGTCTGAATCATTAGTTTTCATGGGCATCATAAAGTAAAGTACAAGTCTGTGCCGGAACATAAAAACAGAGACATAAGCAGAAGCAGAATCACATTTTATAAGCTATTTTGTGCAGAAAGAAAGCCAACAAATAGTGAAGCCATCTTGATTGGTGTGCAGAAGGTTGCACGTGTTTGCAGGTGCAATGTGTTGACTTGACATGCGTCTGTCGGGGGACACAAGCCGTCCCAGCAGTCCAAACGTTACAGGACAAACTCTGTGGGAAGCAGCCAAACTGATTTACAACTTCTGCTGGAAGAACAGCTGCTCTGCTCGCTGTCAACTAACCTCATCCTGGACGGATATCCATCCACTTCTTAATTTAGTATGACCACTACAAGCTCCCTGATCCTGCTCACAAAACAGGCCTGTACCACAGCCATACAGGGGGAGAAGAAGTTTAAACTGTGTGAAGTGAAGCAGAGCCAGATACAAACCTTACTGATGCAACATGTGAATGATCTGATAGCCTCACGCTGTGTGCTGATTGAGCTGGTCCTGGAAGGGAATGGCAAGGCATTGTGGTCTACAGTGAAGAAACCATGCTCTGTGGGAGACAGAATCCCTCAGATAACCAAAGCCTCAAGGTCTGGAAGCAGGCCCGACTCAGGATAACAGGCAAAGGACTAGCAAGACCCATATCTACCCCAGTTCATGCTCCCACCACCACATCTCATCAACAATCTCTCTCCCTCCCTCTCTCTTGCTCACTTGCTGCCTGCAGAGCTTAAACTGAAAACAGCTGCTTGGAATACCAGACTGATGAAACCCTGTTTAGAGCATTTTCTTTCTCTTCCTGCTCCACAATCATGTTTTATTAGCATGGAGAGAAGCATTTAAGGTACAATTATAGAGGCAAAACATTTCTGTATGTGAGCTAAACAGTAGTGGTTATAGCTATGAGAGGGCCCAGTACATTTATATGGGGCAGTCCAGTCACACACTACTGTACACTGATACCCCAGAGAGAGTCTGATGATACTGAAGCTTATTCGGTTATTTCAAGAGCCCGTACAAATAACACTTCTTTCAAAATATGTATGTTTACCTGCAAATTTGGAAATAAAATGGTAAATTTTAATATTCAGTTAGAATTAGTAGAAATTATTTAAGAAAAATTCCAATTATGGGTCACTTTCAAGCTTCTGTAGCACTGAACAGCTGCTGTGAAAACAGAATTCATTAAGATATTAGGGCTGCAAAATTAAACAATGTGGCCTGACATTATAAATTCATTTTTTAAAGCTAAAAAATATTCATTTCTTATGACTTATTGTGGCCAACAGTGCCATAACATCACACAACAACATTAAGTAAGTGGGACTGGTATAAGGGGAAAGAAAGCCCAGCAAAAGCTGCATGTTTAGTCCTGCTATCAAGAAATACATTGGCAAATATTTGGTTCTAATACTGATACTGACTGGACTAATGGACTTACTGATGATTTTAATGAGCAAAAAAATGGGTAGGATTTGATTAGTTAATATCTTCTACTTCTTTTCAGTCAGGTAAACTAAATTTGCAAGTGTTTGCAAATGAAATTGAGATTTTCCTTTCTTGCTGTTTACTCTTTTTTGTCATTTACATGTTCTAAATAAAGACATTTTTCAGTCATAACCAGACATTGTTAATAAACTGGTGCAATTTGGATGATCAGCAGGACTTGGCTTGTAGTTTTTAACAATTCTAAACAATGACATGACTCAAAACAGGGCGCCTTTGCTTTCCATTTTTCTTGCACTGATACTGAAACATGCATCAATATAGGGGGTGGGAATTGATAAGATTTTATTGATACCTATGCCATTGTCGATTCTGCTTAATGATCCAATTCTTTAAATATTGCCTTAATGATTCCTTCGGACTTTTTGGTTCAGGATGAGTTGGCCCACACAAGTTTTAAGTAGCAACATTGTCAAACACATGTTACTCTTCATATTCAGTGCTGCACCGATATGTGCCTCTGCAAGTTTCTGGTGTTCCCACCCACTAATCATTGTGGAGTTAGTGTTTTTGTCACAAATTAAGCCACAATTTTGACAATCACTCCCCCCTTTCTTTCTTGATTTGCAATGCATACAGAGCACAGTGGAAGGAATTGATAAGCAAGAGGACTAATGATATTGATTCCTTGAGAGATTGAGATGATTGTTGATTCCCTCAAAATAGGTTTTTAATTCCTATCCTTAATCAATATTGATTCTTTCTTAAAAAATCAATTTTAAAAACACCTGTTGCAAGATAACTCTGTTTATATGCAGTATGTTGAATAACCTGATTTTAAAGTAATTAATAAAAATGTCAGAAATCCTAACAATTTTATCATTACTTTCTTAAGGACCTATATTTTTGTTTCTATGGTATAGGTACCTAATGTCGCCACTTTTCAATTCACAATTAAATATTGCATCAAAGTTTAAAATTCTGTCATCAATAAGACAAACTGAAAATGTGCCACTATTGATTAGATGAAATGTCTTTCTCTCATATGTGAAACTCATATTGATTCTGAGTCCAAATTCAAACAAGAAAATGATGATATTGCGAAAACTGGAAAGAACTAAAGATGTGTGTTTTGGTTTCAGGCATTGTAAACTGATCCCAAAAGCCACAGAACTGCTGCAGGATGTTTTTTTTTTCAGTCTTGTGGTCACCTGAGAGCGGGACTGACCAGCCTCCTGATAAATCTTGAGGCCCACCCCTCCCCCAACTCACACAGAGACCACAGGTTAAAACCCCAAAGCAGACACGACTAAGCTGGTGTTCACATGACACATGATTTGAGTCTCCAACGCTCACTTCTCCGTCTTTTTATAATAAGCAGCTATGGAGGTGAACAGACAGGATGATTTTTACATCAACAGCAACCATTCACAACTACAACCAAAAAAGTACAATGAGAAACCTTTTCGTTTTTGTAAGTTCTGTTTTTTGATGTTCTCTAACCATGTAGGTGTTTTGTTGATCATACATTGGACAGATATGCTCAATAACATAAAAAAACAACCCTTCAAAGATATGAAAAATACATTTCAGGTACTCTCTGACACATTATATATGTTCACCTTTAACAAAACATATCTTAGCTCAAACAACACAAGTTTGGCAAAATTTTCACGGGAAATAAGAAGCATATCAAACTGCACAGCAGCTCCGGCCAAACATCTCAAATGAGAAAAACACATTAATTGATAAAAACACATTAGCACACATACTCATCCCGGCACATCAAAGGGATTCATTGATGTCACTGAACATGGGGAGTGTGCGGCGGGAGAGGGGAGCACTGCTTCTCCTTTCCTCAAAGGGTGTTGAGATGCTCCTGACGGGCCTGGTGCGCGAGGAGCCAGAGAGCGCTATAAACAGAATTACTAATGTCAGGCGGGCGAGTGGGTGGGTTAGGTAGTGAATGAGCGGGCGAGCAGGGGTAGCAGGAGGAATTGACGCCAGCTCAGGCTTTCCACAGAGACTAGTGGAGGGAAGGATGAAGACCAGGACTGACACCATTTCACTCATTTTCTGTGAGAGGGATGTTTGGAAACGAGAGTGACAATCTCTAAATATGCTTATGTGTAACTCAATAAGAAACCTCAATAAGAAGAAGCTCAAACTACAATTCACAGGAAGTGCATCACTGCCAGTTCTCAAAACTACAATGACAACTGTTTCAGTCTGGTTTTGGTAAAAAAAAATACAGCCATTGTAAATTGCTATGTTTTATTTTGCAAGAATTAGACATTAACTTTTTCTGTACATTAAGAGTGGGGATTAGGTTACAGCAGTGATTTAATGTCACAAAGAAATAAATGGGTACTAAGTATACATAAACACATTTTTTCTCAAAATTATTGTTTTTGACTTCAAAAAATATTTTTCTTTAACTTTTGAGCAAGGAAACTGTCCATACAAATTTTAAATGCAATTTGTGAAATGACATAAGTAATGAACATTTACCTAAGAAATATTTTTAAAAGGTAAAGTGCCTTATCATCTAGGCAGCCAACAGCTTTTAATATTTTTTATAGTGCTCTAAAACAAATACTCCAAACAACAGTAATAAATATAAAACACAGGACTTGTTTGACGTTGGTCCGTTTGTTGCCATTTCTCTGAGGTAATCTTTAGCGCATTATAATGTCACTACAAGTCTGTTTGTTGAGGCTCATCCAGGTATTTGAACTCAACCAACTTCAAACTATCTTCAAGATGATTTAACATTTTTTACCACAAAGTTTGTGTGCCCTTTTCAAAGCAGTTCTGAGCAGATGATGATGATTTTCCTACAGTACATGCCAACGTTAGAAACCAGTTATAGAATGAAATAATGTTTTCCAAGTCTACAGTCCAAAGGTAAGACATTTTAGTCTAATTTATGAACTGCTGACCTAAAAAGACTTCCCCCTGCAATACCTGATCAATCTTTGCACCACTGGTATGATACAATGATGCTTTGTTACAAGACTCGTGAGACTATATTGATGGGCTTGCTGTTTTTCCAGGTTTTTCAAATGCAGAGCTATCTCCATCCCTACCCACACTCCCTTATATTTTTGTCCTCATAAAGTAGCCCAAAGTGCGTTGTGATGGACCAGGCTATTTGCTGATTGAGTATCGTCATCCCTGCAAGATGACTCAAAGACACAAACAAAGCAAAGCCAAAACAGAGTAACAGGGCTATAATGCAATCTGAAAATACCAGGATTCAGAAGTACATATCAAACTACGGGCACCAGTTTGAGATTTTCTTGATGAGTGTGGCATCACTTGTAAGCACTGATCATTTCATATTTCACATTTCCACACAGTGATCTACAGAATATCTGGAATTTTTTAATTTGCTACAAAAAAATTCCAAAGTGACAGAAAATATGGCTAAAAAAGGATCATCCCTATACCCTCTCCATAGGAATGGGAATTGTTTAGCAATTCTAGTTTAGAATCAATGCAAGTAGCTGCTAAAAAATCATTATCATTTGTCTTCTAAATTAACAAATCCCCAACCAGCATCCTCCTCCAAATTCTGGATGCCTTGCCAAAGAGGTCCACTCTTGCATCAAAGGTAGACGACACAAACAACCACAAAACAGTCAAAGAAGTTATCACTGCAGACACAATATCTGAGCAGTAAAATAAAATGAATAAAACATTAAATATCAGATGTGCTATATGCTTGCTACAGCTGGCCTTGAAGCCTGTGTGGACCCCGTTTGTCCACACAGAAAATCCACAAGTCATCAGGAAATGGACAAATAATTGGCTCAATAGGTAGCATTGATTATGGCACTTATATCAAAAAAATCTTATCAATTCCCATCCGTACTTGCAATAGAAAGTAGAAAATGAGAAGATGATTGGATCAAACATATATTATTGCTAAAATACCAGGTACAAACTAAAGAGAAAGAAAGATTGAAAGCAAATGAAATGACTGTGATGGAGGTCTTCAGGAGAGGGCTGAGGTTTAGATCAGGTTAAGGTAGACGGGCAGCAGGGCTTGGGCTTTCAAACACTGCAAAAAATGTTCCTTCTCCTTGAAAACCAGAAAGGCTGATAAAAGCCCCACTGAAAATGAGGAAAACTTTGGTCTACAAAACAAGGATTACTAGACCATCAAACAAGTGAAATGGTGTGTTCTTCATTACTACCTTAGTATCTCAGTCTTCCAAAGTATTTGAGGAAATTACCAAAGAAACACTAAGATGAGAATATTGTTGTGAAAACAAAAAGAAAGTAAAACACTTTTAAAAATAAACGATTTCAAATGACATTTACTTTAACTGAGGATGTCTCTGTCAGTGATTACGACTAAATTAAGATTAAGATGGAACAACGTATAGACAAGGGCTAAAGATCAGGGAAGAGTTTCAGTGTTAAACTAGTAAAACAACCTCAATATCAATGTTTTATTGTCACTGATCAAACTTTCTTACGCACAAAAATCAATTTTTTTCTTAATTGTTTTAAATTATGAATTAATTATCTTGCACTGTCATAAAATCAATGTGGACTTGCTGATTGTAAACTCTTATTCTTACAATTTTTGAAACTTTACTGGATCCACATTTAACTTTTGGAAATTTTACAGACATGTTTCGCAACTTTCTGAAGCTTATAAGGACAAATGGTGAACTCGTTCCTTGAAAATGAACTGTAGATAAATGACAGCAGTATTTTTCATTGGTTGCAGCTCCAACAAATGAAAAGCATGAAACAAAAAGCAGAGATATTTAACTATTTCCATAATTGTCAAATTAGCTGTAAACCAAAAAATAATGTTCCCCTTCTTTTCTAGTGAGTCTTGACTAATGCAATATTCCAAATATTTTTAGTCAAATTCAATTTAATGTCCTCGAGCACTAGGCAAAAACATCTAAATGAATCACTCCAGGCAGCCGGGCGTTCTCAGCTAGCGATGGCATTTCTGTGGCTGCCTGCGATGTGTTTTTAATTGAACAGAGCCACTAAACTGATGTCTGTGTGTTTGCCTTTGAAGGAAAAATCTTTTAAAAACTATAAACTTAGTCCAAACTGTTGGCTCTGTTGACACAGCGCTTGGCTGAGAAAATATTTGCGCGCTCACATTCAGGAACACAACACCAGGGGTTGTCAGAAAGTGAGAGCAGCACACTGTTCCTTCTGTTGCAAAAGTATCCGCAGAGCCTCACCTGAACACCCGCCCGCCTCAATCCCCCCCACCACCAGACTTTACACACACACACACAAAGCTAGGTGAGTGAGCCACCTGATGAAAAGACACCTCCACACACACACAGGGGTTTGCTTATGCAGGGAGAGGCCCCTTTTCTTCAGTGGGACAATGTCTGTGTTGACTTTCTCTTTGTCTGCACATTTTTAAGCACCAAAAGCTGCAGAAAGAATGGACGGCAGAGAGGCATGCATGTGCGGCTGCAGGCATGTTGAGACTTATTCATGCTCACCATTTATTTCTCAAACTATTTTCTATTCAAGAAGCATGCTCTGGTGTGTGTGTGGTGGTGGTGGTAGTGGTCGTGGCGGCGGGGGGTGGGGGGGCACTATATCTCATCTGCACAAAACATCTCTATATTTCTTGTGTGAAGACCAAGGTATTGTAACACTAGAATTACTCATGCGTCTAGGATTCCTGTAAAGTCAAACAATATTGGTGTCTATTTGATGCCACTGGACCAAGAATAAGAGTCCTTGACACCCAGAAGAAGAACCTTGCTTTTTTAATTGCAGAAAATCTCCCGAACAGTTTAATTTGTTTCCATATACATTTCTATATTCAAGGAAAAAAATTAAAAAATGTCTATACTCCTGGTTGCCATGTTATTCAAAATGACTAAATCTGCATTATCTTAATGATTGGTGGTATGAAAAAGTACAGACACTAAATGGTCATTAGTCATATTCAACCAGAGATGCGAGAGTGGAGTCTGAATTGAACATATCTGTAAACATCTATTGACAAACGTGAGTGGCATCTAACTACTACCAATTTCACACTCTTTTCTAAAAGTCGTCTTTATAATTGTGTAATAAAGACAGGGTGCAGGAGTTTGCCAGCAGTTTTTTGATAATCTAAATCAATAAATTACCTGATACCAAGTTTTTATGACTTTTATTTTAGCTGCTACATTATCAAGTAAAGTCTCCTCATGGGAGCTGCCAATTGATTAGACCATCGCTCACATTTATGTCTGGTATGAAATGCTGAAAAAGCAACTTTCTCCAATTCTGGATGGTGTGACTCTTCACACACTTCCTCCTACCAGGAAATCAGGAACATCATCTTTGCATGTGGGCTCAGTGCAGGTAATGATGTGTAATGACATAGTGAATATATTAAAGTATCAGACCCTAACTTAAGGGATTTATGTGACTGAATACAACGGAATAAATATATTTAAGGGTAAAAAAAACAAACACACTCATCATTCAAATGATACGAAGAATAAATACAGCTCTGCATAGTCGGTGCTTCACAAGGGTTGGACTTTGTATGTGTAATTTATTGACACCCAGTCACACCGACAGACACTGCATGTTGAGCAGTCAGCATCATTCTGTAAAAATTAAGCCACATTTTTGACTGCCTCTGTCTGCCATAATAACTTCTTCGACTTCTTTGTTGCCTTTTGCATTGACTGACTGCGATGAGATTGCAATGTCCTTGATTTCCAAGGCATCCAGAACAAATTGAAAGGTGTTGACAAGGTAATCGTAAAACAAAAAGACAAATAATATTGAACCCTTTACTATTTGGAAATCAGTTTTCCTCTGGCATGGGTTTTCAATACTCATTCCTAACTTCCCCTGTTTTTGGAATAACAGGAAAGATTATGATTCCTTTTCTATTGTGTTTTCCAAATTATGCTTGACTGGTTTTCATGTTGGAAATTAAGTTTGGGTTTAAGCCGTGTTGGGATGTAATTGGACTGTCTGATGGGCTTGGCTGTACCGTGCCCGAGGAGCACACAGAGCTGACATTTTGTCTCCTTTAACTGACGTCATGGCGTATCAGGTAAAGGGGAGAACTCATAGACACCAACACCGAGGCGCCAACTTGCAGACACCAACTTTCAGATGCCACTGGACTCAACACAGTTTTGTACCACTGATGAACTTAAATGAAATCAGTCTTTTTGAACCCAACTAAAAATAAGACTGAATTGAAAGAAGACAACTGAGCTCCGTGTCACCGCAATACCAACCAGAGCTATCCTCGCCGGAAGCCCAGCAGAACGACTTGCCTGTTAGCTTATCTCGCTTCCAGTTCCTTCTTTGTCAGGTCCATCTTTTCTCTTTGATACGCATTATGGGTTAGGGTTCATTTGTTTGTTGTTTGTTCACCATCTCTGGACCCGGAGGCTAATCCGTCACACTACCAGTCAATAAATTTAATAAAACCATATTAAGTAAGTCAAAAGAATGATGCACTATTGATACAGGGGCTAATTTGTCAGAATTAAATATTCTAAGAAACAAGGTCATGAACACCAAGGATCACTTTAAAGACAGCGGTTCTGATGACCAATTAGTAAAAAAAAAAAAGTTGTGTATATTCAATAAACTAAACATATAGTTTCATCAGATTATTTTTTCCTTTTGAATATTCCTATTTTATTAGAACTTTTACCATCAAATCTCAGCTCTAGTGTAAGAAGATTAGTTGTATAATAAGTATTTGGTGTGTTTGAAAATAAACATTTTTTCTGCTTTAAATGCCCCAAGGGTACAAAATACAAACAAATACAATGTATTTTCTTTCTTGGCCAGGGAGTTAAAGAGTTAATCAAAGTGCACATAGACTTTATCCTATCCTACCCCATATCACATTTGAAAATATATCAATATATCTTAAAAAATGACATGCCAGTCCTTCTCTGGAGCCAGAGTTTGACCTTAAAGCTTCATTTGAGTGGCTAACCTCAGCGTCTCCTCCTAAAACACACATGAGGCATTTCTCTCTTTAGTGACGATGATGATGCACCAGCAGAGCCATCCCGAAGTGCTGATGAAGCTGACAAGTGTTGGCGTCAAGCTCGAGTGTGTGTTCACCAATTAAATCTGGCACCAGTCTGTCACTACGGGAACAATGCAGCGTTAATCACTTCAATGAGTCGACAAACAATGAGCTGGATTTGTCCTAGTAAAAAAAGTCTCTCACCCTCTCTGTCTCTCAGCACAGCAGCAGCAGGCAGGAGTCTGATGGTGGAACATCTCTGCAAACATTAAACCTTCTGCTCAACTCTCAGAGGATTACAGCAGAATGTCAGCTCCGAGCAGGCTTTAAATCAGTTATGCTCGGCCCTCGGGGGAACACTGTGCTGATCCCATGTAGGCCTGTCTCTCATTGCTCATGATAGGGTTGCCACATCTTAAATTTAAAAGTGAAGGCCTCAAATCCTTCAACGTGCAGCACATAGCTGAGTTAAATCACTGTTAAGTAACATCTAGTATCTTATTTTCCCAAGCGAACCCTTTCAAATACATAAATTCACTTGAGTAACAGAATATGAATGCATTTTTATAATTCTTTGTCACACAGTAACATGGCATCTTAAAGCCAATGTTGGATTTGTAACAGGTTCCGGGTTCCAGTTAACGACGAGCTCCAACTTGTTTGACGAATGTATATCACTTGCCTTTATGCTTGCCAATTCGAATGTAATTCCACAAGCAAACCAATAAATCCATGCGCTATTAAAGGCAGTCAGCCTGAGTAAAAACAACAAGAGGTAGAGAGAAGTACAGAGATTGTGCTTGACTGGTAACCTAAGTTGCCCCATTTTTGGTGTGAAGGTCTTTTATATATCAACATTGTTGGATTTTTACTAAAATCATAATATTTTTTGATAATCTTGATCATCTTAAATGTTGCAAATATTTTGAGTTTGCAATATTTGCACATTAAATGCAACAAATCACTCAATCCTGGGTGTAAGGCTTTAGATTTGATGCATTGGTATCAATCAGGCAGCAAATACATGTAATTTTAATGTAAAAATATGAAACCTCCCTAAATGAGGTACAAAATATATTATCAATATTCTCCTCTATAACTTAATGTGTTCGATAAATTATCTTTAACTTTTTAGGTATTAATCATTAAGCCTGATGTGTATTTTTTTCAGACCAATTGATTCAAATTTGACCTCAGCAAAGGTTAAGTATTATTATTACTTAAACTGAACTAGGATATTGATTTACGCATTAGTTAATAAATGTAGGATGAAGAGGTATCAGTTGTCAATTTGAATCTGTTGAGCCATATCAGTTAAATGCTGGCACAACAATTTGCTTGGCAATTCAATATACAGCAAAACATGAGTGACAATGAAGATGCAACATAAACAGGGTAATACATCTTTTTTTATTTTTTGCTAAAATTCTTGTTCAATATTGTTTGCATAATACATTTTCTTATCTGTGTTATTTTCATAAATCATGGTCCCTGCAACATGTATAACCTCTGCTGTCGGTCCCAGTGACAAAAATAATCCATATACATGTAAGAGAGGGAGAGTCAAATGGCTGAATGTCTGTTACCAGCTAGTAGTCGAAAGCAGTACTTATACAAAACAAATGTCCTATTTTTTATTTTTGTATTAAGTATTGAATGATAAAATCAGTCAATCATAAAGCTGTTTTGAAAAGCACTTTTTATACAAAAATGTGGCACACAGTGCTTTACACTCAAAAACACAACCAGATAAGGGAAAGAAGATACAAAATGAAAATGCAAATCCCCCTCCACTCTCCCAACCCACACTGAACACACACACGTTTTTCGAGATAATAAAATCATTTATCTGATTAAGACAATGTTTTCTAAAATGTTACTGAAAGGTTGCAGGTTGGATACCGGTCTGTAGTTATCAGCGATGGATGTACCTGGTTGTTTCTCTTCAGATGGGGTCTAAAACAGTTAGTCAGCAGCGGGATAGACCCCCATCTGAAGAGTATAGTTTCTACATATAAGAATATTATATCTTTAAAATCACTAAAAGAGTTTAAAGGTCTGAGTTGGGAGATAACATTTTTAAAAGTATCAGCCTCAACCAGGACAAGACTCTTTAATGTTACTGCACTTGAAAGAAAAGATTCTGAAGAGTTAAGATTTGTAGGATGACAGTCTAAGAAGTTTGAGCTGATAAAGTCTGTTTTACTTCTCAAGTGGACTGCAAGATCTTCACATGATAAATCTGAGTTAGAAGATCATTCGTTGATGAAATACTTAAAAATCTTCTGTCAATTTGTATTTTCTCCACCTTCTCTCTACTGCTGTAAACACTCTTTTCAATTTGATTGTTATTTCTTTCGTGAGTTTTGGGGTTTGTCTTAATCTCTTTGTATTTAAGTGGAGCCACAGTGTTAAGTGTCAACCTAAGTTTGTTGTTAAAATTATCAATTATAAAATCACAAGAGGAAGGCAATATAACTCTGGGAATATCACTTGATATTTATAAAAAAAAAATAAATGTAACCGCTTCAGAAACAAGGTAGCGTTTCCTGACAGTATCTCTTTGTACGCCGTGCTGTTTTAAATCCTTTATATTAAAAAAAGAGAGAAATGACAAGCTCGTGTCCACAGCAGAGGATACAACTGCTGATAGATCATACGTTATTACAAAATTTAAAACATGTCCTCTATTTTGCGTGACCTGTGTAACATGATAAAATGTATATGACTAATCAAATTTTAAATTCAGAGCTAAAAGAGTCTGACTGATGGTCTATGTGTGACTTAAAATCATCTAAAATAACAAATCTGACATATTAGGAGTGGATGATAGAAAGAAATTCTGAAAATTCACTGATAAAAGAGGAGAATTGTTGGGGTGACCTGTAAACATTTTTACATAGTATAGGAGGATTATGAAGAATAAAGAATGATATTCACATGAAATCAAATAGCCAAGTAAAATATCTTTAAAAACAAGGGGTTCTTTGATAATTATAGCAGAGTATTTACCCAGTTAACTGTTTCCAAAAGAATATAAATAATTAAAAATAGGGGAGATACTCCAATAAGAGCTGGGTACTTAAAAATGCCAAAAGTGTCATGATATTGCATTAGAAATATTATTACAATTTTGCCTTACAAAATATTGTGAAATATTGGAGTATCATTTTTTCTTACCCCTCTGACTTAGATTAACTCTGCACATATCTTAAAAACTCAAGATTTTGCCCAGACATAGCTTTTACTCAGATACAGAATGCACTTGTGCTCAAGATCGTTCAATATCTCATATGCACACAGATTCATTTGCCTTTCAATTACATTATCTGTTAAAAAGACAGATCTAAAACTTGATCCATGCAGCACAGCAACAACCCTATACCACGCTACATGTATAAAACAAATCTGTCAAACTCAGGAAGCCTCTCTAACACACACAGTGTAATAATAATAAATTGTTTGCAAGCTCCAGGGGATTGTTTGTATCTCAACCCAGGAGAGGCGACAGTCCAAACAAGGTTACCCTGTGGGCAAATTTTTATCTCACGAGCCAATCAGCCTGTTCCACACTGTGATTATGCAAGATAAACGTTAGCCTGGAGCTCATTAGTCAAAACCAAGATGCTGGACCAGAAGTGGGTGCAGGCCCTCGAACAAAAACACCACCCTGACTGTACTGAACTTCACCCACAGGTGTAAACAAAGCAAACCGCTAAGAATGCGCGGCCTAAACAGGTACTACGCCAAATGTCCAATCAATCAAATCTGCAGCACTGGCGCTGAGCTGTGTGCAATGCTGAGACCTTAAGACGGGGGATAAGTATGCCAGCTATTGTCTGGCTGCATGTTTTCTGCCACGCTGATGATTGACAGTGTCAGCTCAGTCTGTCCCATTGACCTCATTCCTTTTACTTCCTCTCTCTTTCAATATGGAGGATTATTTGTTCTGAATTTTAAATCCCCTCCAATTATTTGCTACTTTGCCTTAAACAACAAGGGGGGATTTTTAATTTTTGATTTTTCTTTTAGCTGGACACAAATGTAAATACGGGATAAGAAAGCAGAAACTGGATAATAAACTGAAAAAAACATATTTATTCTAGACATATGAAATTCTGCCATAAGTAGCATAACATAACATAACATAACAGAAATGTAGTTGAGAACCAACTAGAAAAACCCATAACCCATAACTATACCAAACCAATCACATATGGCAGAAAAATAACAACACAGACGCTCCCGTTTGTATCACAGAGTGTGAGAAGAGTCGCCATTTAGTTAATGAGCCCCAATGGAGACCTCCAATGAAGCCATCAAGACTGCTCAGAATAACAATGGTCAACTAACGCCTTTCTAATTGAATGGAAGGTAGAGGAGGGCGAGGGGAGTTGGTGGGCCCAGAACAGTGAAAAGAAGACAGAAAAAGGGGAGGGGGAGGAGGAGGTGGGTGGGGAGGTTGTCTTTTCAGTCAGATGCCTGCCAGGCCTTAACGAAAGTACTTGTTTTTTGGGGGGATGTGACATGGATTGGGGGAGGGTCAAACTCGCGGGGGGCACACAGATCTCCAGCAGGGATTATTGCAAGGAAGTTTGCACAGGCCTGTATAAACTGTAAAAGTAAATGGTGTTGTTTTAGCGCTTTAAGTCGTGCAAATTTGCTTTTAAATCTGTTTTAAAAGTTCCTCATTAAACTCTGTAATGCTCTGACAATTGTTTAAGATTTATTCATGTGATGCAACATTAAGGTCTGTTGTTGTCGTTGCCATCTGCTTTGACATTTAAGAAAGACATCACTTTTTCAGCAAGTGCAAAAACTCATGCTGTACTGTTGTAGGACTTAAATCAATGTAAATTTGCTTTAAATCAGCTTTACGGCCACTTTTTACATGTTCATTTACCTAGTATGTGATAAATTCATGTGAAGTCAACATTAAGTTGAGTTTTTCATTGCAATAATGCTGTAAAACTATTGAATATCTCTAACAGTTTCTCTAAAGCAAATGTAATAAATAAAATACTGAACAAACATCAACAGTTTTGTTCCAGTGCTTTAGGCACGGCAAAAAACCTTATAACATTTTTTCTTGTTGCTTATGAAACATAACATCCATTTGGGATGTAGTTTGGGATTAGATGTGTTTTTTTTCATTCAGTACAGATACTGACATTTTAGACTCCAAGAAAGTTTTTGCGGAGCCATCATTAACCATACTTTCTGTTCAACAAATGTAAAGAGTAAACAATTTCCTGAATCAAAATGGTGTTATTCTAGTCCTGAAATTATTGCATATTATTACTGCATTTCAGTAATATTACTTTATGCTTCAACTGTTGCAAATTTACTTCATGAATCGGTGTTAACAGCCACTTCTTACAGTGCAACAAGCCCTTAAACTTTAGTTTCAGATTCATTTGTGTGAACTCACAATTGAGGCATGTTGTTTCAAATGGCTATGAAATAACTAAAAAGACATAATTAACTTATTAATGGCAAAGAACTAAATGGTAAAACAATTCCTGGATCCAAATAGTTATGTTTTGGTGCATAATATCACACACAGTTACTTTATAATTTGTTGTATCACTTTGATCAATCCAGCCCCTCTTTGATTTTTGTTCAGGATTTATTTAGGGGAATCAGAAATAAGCTGTAAGTTTCATTGTAACCTTCAGGACTTTGTTGCAGAGGCATCAATTTCTTGGTTACACAAACACAAATGCAATAGTCAAAGAATAACTGCAACTGCTGTTTGAGAGTACTGATGTCAAAGTAGACTTAAAAAGCCACTTTCCAAATCCAGTGGGCTCTTTTACAAAGGATGAGATTACTATGAATGATTTTAACTATTGGCAGTTTTGTGGCTATTTCAAATTGTCACTGAATAATTGCAAAGACATTACTGACCGTAGTTACACCGACACAGAGGTAACAAGTGAAACATTAGTTGCATCTAAACAGTTTTGTTTTAGCCCTTAAATTATGCAATGCCACTTTTGCTACAGTATCATGAATCTGTCTGCAGTACGACTTGCTTTGTAACTTTAATTTTGGATTTAATTTTGTGAATCTGACTCAAATCTAAATTACTGTTAAATAAATACAAAATTCAAATTACATAAACTGAATCTAAAAGCTGTTGTTCAAGAGCTCTGGGGAAAGAAAAACATTTTTAGCCACTGAATAAGGTCCTATATGTCCGTCAATTTCATTTTGAAATCATTAATATGACATTTAGATGCATTATGGTCATTTCAGACAGCAAATAAATTACTGCAGACATACTTGACTTAGATTTAAGTTGTAGTAAAGGTTTAAGATGATGCTACTTACAGAGTAACATTCTCTCGAACATTTAATTACGGTATACTTGTGAGAAAACAACATTAACTCATGTCACAGTCTTTGCAAACTTTTGTTTTTTTTTGTTCAAAGATATAATTAGTATCAAAGTATAAATGTTGAAAAGTATCAAAACATGAAACTTGATTTTAAATTTGTTCTTAAAGTCACTACTTACATTTAGAGGTGGTTTTTTGCCCTAGCCTTAGTGACTCAGTTACACTATTTTCATTGCAAACTGCCCCAGAGTAGCAGCAAGGACGTATTTAACCGTAGTCATGAAGAAACGTGCAAAAAGTGAAAGATTTACTAATCAACAACACCACTTGTATACTTTCGCCCTGAGCTTGACATCAAAAGTCTTTCAACAAGCATTGTATCACACAGAGCAGTAAATAATCTCCAATGAGTGGCATTAAATTGTTGTAGCTGTGGGAAATTACTTGAGGAGAAGCATTTTTCTTTATTTTCTGTGGGAAATGTGTGCTAAGAAGCGTACTAACATGCATAGATATCCTAGGGGCAAACTTAGAAATATCCTGCAAGTTTAAAATTAATCCTTAGAAGACTATAAGCCTCTATTCTGCAAAATACAAGCCCCTACAGGAAACTAATACTGCAAGCACATAAATCAGCTTTGGTAAAGAATATAATCAAGATCCAGCGTGAGTGTTGCATGGTATTTTTCGACAAGGAGCAGTCATGAATCCTTCAAAGTAACAAAGAATGACTAATGTGTCTGAACTTTGAGCCAAAATGAGAAGTTGTCAAACTCATGGCCCTGCGGAGGGGTGGGTGGCAGTTAGAAAATGTAGGCTATATCCCCCAAAAAAGAACAAAGAAGTAGTTAGAGCTCCTTGAGAGGCCACTCGGAGGGAATATGGCGGTCTGGAACTTTTACGCACGGACAAAGTTGTCGCTGCGTGCAAGAAAATGAGGAAAGGAGAGTGAATTAGAAACAAAGAGGAGGACTTACTGTTCTTGCACTGGGTGAAAGGGAGCCATTGGATAGGTAGGGGTTGGTCAGGTCTGGGATCATGAGAAATGGGTAGCCAGGGTAGTGAGGACTCTTAAAAATGCCTCCATCTTGCTGTCTTCTCAGTGCTGCAAGAAGAAGGAAAGAACATTGGTTGGAGGAGGCATGTTTGAGGGAGAATTAAAACCAGAAATCCAGAAAGTGGCTGTGAAGATTTAACTTTTACCTTCACTGAAGTAGTCCCTTGTTTTCTCATAACTTTCTGAGTCTGGCCTGGCTCGGGGGCGCCGCTCTGCCTGCTTGACAAGAAGAGAAACACACACACACGGAGGGAAGACACTATTGAAACTTTCAATATCACTAAATCGTATTCCTCCCCGTGCAGCGCAGTGTGGGCATCTATTCACACTGATACTTTTCTTACCTCTGAGTCTGACGAGCTGCTGTTGTTCTCCGACTCGTTCACCAGCGAGGATTTCACATCATCCAAATCCCTTTCCGCTGACACATTTTCGGATATCTTTTCCTCCTGCTCCCCTTCGTCTTTAAAAGAAATCATCTCATCATTCGCCCCCAAGTCATCCCCACCACCTCCGTTCAGCTGTGGCATTTTGCGTTAAATTCAACACCAGTAAAAAGGGGGAAATAACCGCAAAAAGAATGTGCGTTTTTATCGGATTTGATGCAGCCCAATCGAGTCTCCTGAGTAGTAAACTAACTACAATGAGCAGTTCATGGTTCAAAACTCCTTTCTCATCCTCTGATTGAAGCTCCTCGGTCCATTGCGATCATATAATCCACTGTTGAAGTTGCATCAGAGGTAGAAAATATCGATGGATGTTTCAGCCGGACGCGTAAAGAGTTGGTGAAAGTTTGCGCTCCTCCGCAGCTTGTGGACAACTTGTGGCCCCTTGTGTGCGTCTCCTTGTTGTTCTGCTGAGGAATGGGGACTCTCTCCTCCTCCCACAGAGCCCGGGGACCACATAAACTAGCACAGTCCAAGCCACCAAAAGAAAGGGTTATCAGAGAGCAAGGGACACGTCCGATTTCATCTCCTAATATCCATGTGTGAGAAAACAATAGCTCGAGTCAGGAAAGGGGAAAAAATGCAGAAAAACAACACGAGTCGGCGTGGCTGCAGTTTTCTGCACTTCTGACTCTCCCTGCTTCCCTCCGAAGACGCGCCGATTCTTTGTTTTTCACAAAGTTTGGAGAGTATGGCCGACAAAGGATGATTTAAATGTTATTCAGCTGGACGTGCTCGCCCTTTCCCTGTACATTGCTGCCAGGGAATGCGCCCTGAAAAACTACTTGGTTGTTGAAGTGGAAGAAAAGCGAAGCCCGTCCGTTCGCAGGGGAGGAGTTTGCGCTGAAAACCGACACTTCATTCAGCAGCATGTAGATCAGCAACTCTCCTGCCAAGCCAGCACACCATGACACCGTAAAGAAGAGGTCTGAACATGGAGAGGGACTGGAAGTGGGGATTAATGACATGTTCATTACTATAAATCAGAGAAGGAGAACTTTGGTCACCAAGTAGACCACGTGAATGCTTGTCCCACTGCCAGAGGCCACATTTTAGACTGTTCCAACTCTCTTAATAAAACAATCATGAGCATATCAAAGGTAACAAGTACGGTAAGTAGATAAATTATCAAAACTCAGTATGCCTGAATGTGCATTTTTAAAGAAGAGGGCAAAGATAAAGATATACAGAATTAAAGGAAATTATCTGCTTTTTTCCCAATTCAAGTAACCTATTATTATTGATTTAACCGGACAAAATGCTTTAAAGGTCCACTGGCACCAGTTGTCCCTAGGAAACATTTTGAAGTTTCTATCACTCAGCAATTAGAAATAAGATTACGGCATGCCTGTAAACCTCCCAGTTGCAGTCCTGCTCAGAACAGACTGTTTTGGAGTAAAAGCCATTGAGCGGTCTCATGTTGGTCACAATGTTGGTTGTGGTATTTCCAGCAACCTCACACCTATCCCAATACAAAGGCCATGATAATAATTATAACTAGAAAGCACTCGGAGAGTGCAAACCTCCACCAAGGTAGCTCACATAATGCTGTTATATCTATAAGCAATAGTTCCATGATAAAGTTACTATCATAATATGATTCCTTGACTCTGAAAACCCACACCTAGCACTCGCAATGATGATATCATCATTAGTCAGACAGTTATTGAGCAAAAACAATTGTTCACTAATTGTGGTTATCTGGATCACCACCAAAATCGAATCATTTTTAAGTTGGGCCATTACCAATATATCCTGGAAATTTCAGCAAAATCCATCCATTAGTTTTTGCGTAATCTTGTAAACAAACAAACAGACAAACAAACCAACATAGGCCGGCAAACACATAGCCTCCTTGGCAGAGGTAATTATAATTATACTAATAATAAATATACTTAAAGATACAAGTGACAGAGGTGATATAAATGGCACTGTGTGATTGATAATAATAAGTTATGCAAAGATTGTAAAGAAACATCAGTGTCACAGTATTACATTTGATTTAACAAGATATGGTATGGAGTAATACAGGACCATATGGGGTTTTAAGTACAATATACTATAGTGAGGTGCAATGGGTTAGTGCTATACAGAAGCTCAAGTGCTGTTCATAGTTTAGTGTCCAAAAGAGGGACCCCTTTAAAAAAAAAGGACATTTTCCCTACACAGAAATACACATAATAAAATATAAATACTATCATGGTTATATCCCTTCAGTTGTCAAACACTGGTGGGTCAAATCTGCTTGGTGGTTTTTGTGGTAGTGTGGGTGACAGAAGTCTGATGATAAATAAATACCATAAAAAACACACACAAAAAAAGACAAACACTTTATTAACTTCCCAGTCTGCTCTTGATCATCGCTCATAAGGAATCATACAATAGAGGGAGATCTACATATACTGACATAAAAACAGGGGTGGAAAAAAAACTCATCTTAAACACTCATGTAACTGTCATTTAGTGCCATTAGTGCACTTTTTCCCATTGTTTTTAAAATCAGTACTTTCACTTTGACTCCTGTGAATTATGCAAGAATCATGCAACTATGCCTCATATTGCACATTACTATTTAACAAAAACACTGAGATTTGAGGAAAAAATATAACATAGTAAACAAGAGAGAACTAATCAAACTTTACAGGAATATTGCCACTATTTCAGAATTTTAACTTTAATACATTTACCAGGCTTAGTATGACTATACTCAATACTGAAACAATACTGGTTCAAGATTTAACAGGTAATGGATCACAATTTCCACAGGGGTTGGTCAGGTTTTGGAAAAGATAGTTAATATAAAGTGTGAAAAATAAAGTCACAATGAAGTATTGGGGATATATTCATTAGGGCGAATTGTTAAATCTGTTAATTTGGCAATCAATATTTAGTCATGTCCACACAAAACTGGACTCACAGAGAGTACAAGTACAAAAAATATTGAAAAATAGTTTTTTTGTAGTTATATTCTAACATTTGAGTGAAACACTAATCTGTTAGTTATATAGAAGCAAATGAATAGTTGATTGCACTCACTGCGCTCAGGAGCACTAGCTGTGAGTTTAGTCAGAAAAAGTCCGCTCAAACATCTATCAGAACATTTGAGATAAAGTAGGTTACTTTTTACATATACAATTATCACCACTTTACAAAAACTCCACATTAACTTTCCAGCCCTCCAGATCCTCCACAGAGAAAAAGTACAGCATGGGAGATGTGACGTGCACGTGACCTAGCCCCATGTAACGTGCAAGCTAGCTCAATGTGTGTATTCTAGTTAGCTTAATGTAATGTGTAAGTAAGCTAGCTTAATGTGTGTGTAAGGTAGCTCGATGTAACATTGTAATTGTAATTTTAAGGAGTTATGAGTTAAAAAGTAGCACAACTTTTGATAACTTTTCTCACAATTATTCTGATCAAAATTTAAAAGTAAATTTCTATATATAACTTTTAAAACATTTTTATGTTTTGAGTTTTTAATGTTTTGTCAAATTACTGCATAAAGTAATGATATCTGCTCTACGAAATTACCCTCAAGTTGAAGTGCAAGTTCATGCAAAATCCAACAAAAACAGATAGACACATTCTTGAAATATTGAGCTAATAAAATTCTAGGTAACAGTGACTTTTGTAGAAAAGAGCAGAGCTACGTTAACGTCTGCTGAGCCTTTATATTTATTGGCTACACTGACAAATTTTAAGCATGCTTTAAGATTTCTGATGTTTGATCCAACATGCTTATAGACACCAGCAAGAGTTTTCCTCTGCTTCCCTTGACTACCATGAGTTAGATGCGTTTGTCTCTGTTGGCGAATGCTGGGCCTTTCCTGCTTGTGTTTTAACAGACATCAGCCGACCTTCAGAGGAGTGTTCCCAACAGACAGATCGTAGTTTTAGTGCAGTGAACTCAACTCATGGAACACTCAGCAACATTTGATAACTTTACACATTACATCCCTAATGGAGATAGCTTACAGCACAATGTAGACCATCTTGGCACAATGATGTGTACTGGAGTTTACTGGTGTTTGTAAGCTTGCAGCAGCTTACATAACCATGCTCTGTAAAACAAGTCTGAGGAGGGCCTCGGAGGGATTTGACAAGAGCATAAGCTGGAAGTCATGGAATGAACAACAGTGCTACATCTAAGTTGACGAAAGTTTAGACTCTGTCTTCAAAACATAGGTGGGTTCTTGGTAGACATCATACTGAACCAGCACAATGTTTTTCCCCACTTTAGATAGGTCTACCTGTGTTGAACATGGGAGAGTTAATCCCGGGAACATACTTTAACCGAAATTTTGCTGATTTCTCAACTTTGCTCAGTGTCAGCTACTCTACATTGACGTGTAAATGCAGCTTAAGGGCAATGTTAAAAGATAATCCCTTACATTGGATCTTGAGCTATTGCATTGACGAGAATAGCTCTAACAGAAATTTGTACCCAAAAAAGGATGGACACCTTTAGGACATTGTGCCTTCAGCCCCTGGCTATTGCCAGCAGGGAGGGATAAAATTGACACATTTTTCTCATTACAGCTGCAGTGAACTTGCATATGGTGTGACCAGTTGATATCTTCACAGTTTCAGAGACCACACAGCCTCCATCTGTGTGAAAATGACAGGCCAGGCTTTAGTGAGAAAGTCATAATTACACACTGCCATGTAAATTGCACGTCTGTGTGTCCTGAAACAATACGCTGGGAAACACAAAAGAGCAATAACACCTGGGATAAGCATGGCCCATTATGGCACAAATATAGGCATGACAGAACAACCAGCAGGCCTCTGGTGACAAGCAGGCACAGCTCACTTTTTCTCTCTTTGCTCTGAAATACACACTATTAAGGATTAGAAACTAGAAAATGTTTGCAGATGGGATTAAAAAGTAGTTCACCCAGATTACCCCCACACTTTTCCTGCCGACCCCCTTGAACAGGGATGGGCAACTTTGGCAGCTAAGAAGGTCGCGTTATTTTATTCTCACTGCTGAAGGGCCAAAATTGAACCAATTATTGCCAATTATAATTATTATTACATTCAAATCTTAACTTAAATATAAATAGCAACACTATATTTAATAAGGTTAATGCAGAATTTAAGCTTGTCAATGTAAGGAACAGGATATTAACTGGCTTTTAATTCATTTTTCATTAACCTCTTTTCCCAGAGGCTTTTATCAATGATTATCAAAGTCTTTCCCAAAATAATGAAATGTTATCATGAAAAAAACCATCACAAAATCTGCCATAGAAACATAAACATGAGGGATTTCAATCACTTTGATTTATGGCATATATTAGTTCTTTGCCAAAGAATATAAGATCACATCCACTATCATGTTACTTCATGTTTTGGAAAAAAAAAATCAAAATTAAAATGAATTATATCTATTATATCTTGAGGAACCTAAAGAAGCGTGAAATATATGTTGTAAATTAAATATATGCAGGGGGTAATGCCCAATTTTCATGTCTTTGAGGCAGCAACAACCAGGTCTCCACTCGCACAGCTTGCAACCTTGTACATCCAAAAGCCTCGTTGGTGTTAAAAAAAAAAAAAACATGGCATGCTCTTAGCCAGATGAATATATTTTAGACTAGCAGTTAGCTTCCTGGGTCATGCATAGTGGTAGCAATTTGACTTCAACTTCTCTCCATGGCAGTTTGGTACTGGTGTGGTCACAGAACAGGTCCTCTTCTGAGATCATGGAGGATAAAATCATAGTTAACACATCTCACTCCACAGGATTATCAGGTAAGATCATCTTACAACCATTAGACAATCAGGCCTTTGCTGGCTTTGGTCTGGAGGGGACTTGGGCCAAACATTGATCTGATTAACATGGGTAACCAGCAACCAGGTTAAATTTCAAGTAGTGAAAATGTGAACAACTTTACTGTTCTGTACACTCTCTACACGTTTTATGCTTTACTTTTGTTACAAAGTGGATAAGGGCTATAGAGAGGTGGCAGGGATTAGTCCAAAAACAGGGAAATGAGTTAGCATTAGCACTTACTGGTTCCCAAGCCCAAAACTAAATGGGATTTAGAATACTGGTTTTGGATATTGCTTGAAATAAGTTTCATGGTGAACACAGGCACATGAGATTTCAGTGTTTAATGGGAAATAATAAAATGCATCTGATCTTCCCTCCTTTTGACTCTTAAACCATTGTTTCTTTAAACCAATGGTTGCTAACTATCTGCTAACAAGGACTACAAAAATTGCCGGGGACCCATCAGCAAGCATCTCTGTTCATTTTTTAATAATCATTTATTCATTAACTATTGCCACAGCCATGAGGACCAACTTGATAAGGTTGTTTGGTTTAGAGGAAATTCTCAAAGAGGAGGGCACAGCAAGATGTTATACATTATATTGTAGTTGCTTGTTAGTTGAACTGCCATTTTGTATTTTCACAGAAGCTTTTAGCTTTTTACTTTGGCTAATTATGTTTAAGTTTAAAACATTGTGAACAAAAGTGGGCTTGTTTGTTAAGATTATTACAAAGAGATTATAAAGATTATTATCTCTTATGGAGACCCTTGAAGGCAGGTAAGAACATAATGTGATGAGGTGTACATAGGCAAGAGTAAATTATTCTCAAATTGCATTATGTGTGTTAGTCTGAGTTGAATAATTGTATTAATTACAATTAAGGTTACCTGACACTTAACATGTATTTTAAAAGTCCAGTTTTAAAAGGCCTATGGACTTTTCCCACTGCATATCGATTTGTTTATTGCATAAGTAATCAGAGATTATCGCAGGGATATTAAGTCAAATAAATGTATGGCTATAAAGTCATTTCTACTTAAGGATTTTTACAAAACTCTATTGTACAAATAGCTTTAAAAATTGCAAAGTTTCCACAAAAGTTAACTTTTACTCTTAAGCTCTTGCAGCAGACACTCCTATCTACTCAGTTCTTTGGGTCCAAATCCAGCGGACCTCAGACTCGTCTTTACATCTGATGCAATTGGACAGGCCTCCCCTGTTTGAGAAAAGAAGTCATTGATGTTGTCGACTGCATGTCAGCAGGCTGAGGGTTGACTGACAATTCAGCAGGGTCTCCACGGGCCTCATTAGATCCCCACTCCTCCTGGGTGTTTGCGTGTATGAGCGTGCACACCACTCTTGTATTTGTATTCAGTTTAAAGCAACATATACGGCGGTTGCATACTGCATTTTCTATGAATCGCTTGCAGGGGCGTTATGGAGAGTGGGTTTCTCGTACACAGAAATGCACATTTGCACCTCCACACACACATACACAGGTGAATATTTGCCCTCAGGGTGCAGATCATTGTTTTCCTGGGCTTCAGCATGCAGACAATGTGAGAGAATGCTTCTTCCAAATGATGCTCAAGCAACATTTTGATCATCTCACTTGATGATGCAACCTTTGTTTTGACATTGACCCACAGTGCAGATTCTGACACCCCAAAAACAAGACAAAACAGAGAAAACCCTGATTATTTTCTCTAAATCTACCTCATGTCAGAGCAGCAATGGACTAGGCATGTCCCAGCAGGTGCAATTACAATTATTCAGAGCTCATGCACCGTGGCCTCATGAATGATTAATCAACAAATCAAATATTAAAACAAGTCAACACACTGAAAAATAATAATGACATGCATAAGCAGTTTCTGACCAGGAATATCTCTTCAATCCTGACACTTCTCACACACACCCAACTTTCAGCAGTGTGCTATTAAACACAGCGGCATGCAGTGAGTGGAGGTGAGCTCTAACAGCAGAGTGAGATCTTACACCTCTGTGACAAATAAAAGAAACAAATACAGCATATCTGAAAGGTTTTATATCAACATGAGAGCACACACATGCCTATTGCTTAAATCTTTTGTACAGTGAAAATTGTCTGCTGTTTTGTAATTCATGAAAATAGTATATCTCTCTTGTTTTTCTTATATTTGGTAAGTCATGAAAATAGTTTGCACTTCTCATTTCTTTTTTGCACTCTTCATTTGTATCAGCTTGTTAGGACTATTCTATTTCTCTGTCACTTGTGTTGCATTTAATGGTGGAGGACAGGGGTCAGTCATTAAAAGATAGTATAGCGAGTGATGATGATTTGATTTTACCCTTTGAAATAAAAGCAAAAATTACAGGTAACAAGTAAGTTTTTTACAATAGTATTGTACTTGATGATGATGTCAAAATCTTGAAGAAAAAGAGGTTGAATTAGCGAAGACAGGGATTAAACTGACCAAGAATATTGTGGGTAAAGTTAAAATTTTTAGGAAAAAAAATAATTATTAAGAAATTACATTGAAATGCTATCATAAGATTAACAGTGAAATAATTCATGAAAAAGACTAAATTGCTCATCACCGTTATCCTTAACAATTTGACATTTTTAAGAACATTTCCATTTTTCTTTTTTTGCTGTAAATAATAATAATAATAATAATAATAATAATAATAATAATAATGACAATAATATTATTATTAATAATAATGATAATAGTAATAATAATAATAATAATAATAATAATAATAATAATAATAATAATACATTTCCTTTTCCTGTCTGGCCTTGGGGGTATTTCTCTATAGAAGGCTGCCTAACACCACAAAATGATCCGTCATCACCCCAAAAGAAACACAACAGAAGTAGAGAATATGAAATCTCTCTAAATGAGCTTTTTTATGTGTTTCTTTCTGGTTTCAGAGATGCATTTCCAGAATGATGGTGCGGTTTTCAACTTCTGTTTAGGCTGGTAGCTAACATCTATTCCCCTCTATATTTTGAGTAATGTGGAAAAGAACTTTAAAAAGTGGCCTTCCTAGTTAGTGCTGGAAGCTATTGCAAAGCATTCTGGTATCCTTTCATTTGATTTTGAGAAATTCATCCATTACATGAAAACAACAGTTCATTTTATGTAAATAAACCATATGAAGTAATGTTTTTGTTTTAAAAAAATCCTCTGCCTTGAAGAGCAAGTACTAAGAGCTGAGCAGCAGGTCAAAACATAACTTGGAAATGCTGAGGGAATGAAAGGGCAGTTAAAGTTATGTGTTATGGTGTCGGGGCCTTAGGAGAAAATAATCATGATCCTTTCAAGAAAGCATCACTTAACATGAATGAGATATAGAAACAGAATATCAGCTTCAGGTCCTATTTGTAAAATAGCAGTCTTTGACAAAAGCTGCAGTCCCGCAGTGGCAATGGCAGACATTTTGTGTCTTGTCATGGTGGCTCTGTCATGCCAGTTACTTGGATCATTTCAAGTTAAAGATTTTTCCGGCTTTGAAAACTATTTGGAATATCTAGGATATATGAGTACTTACCTGAAAATACATAAAACTCAAGATTCTTCATATTGTGCCTTTAAGGGTGATGTAAAAACAATGCAGAATGTTTGTTAAAAACATGTTAATATAATGAACAAGATGATTCAGTAAACTGTACGTCAAATGTTCTTGTATGTGATTTGGGCAAACCTATCGTTCTGATTTCTTCATCAAGGAAGCTAAATTGTCTCCACAAACAAGTATTTGGTAGGAATTAATTTCCTCTACCCTGCAACAAGCTTAAAAAAATACTTCCCTTCATTTTCACCTATCCATCCCCTCCGATCAGTCTCTTTTCCTGCCTCGTTAAAGCAGGATTGGTTTTAACGGGAAGCTGATGAGGGGTCAGGAGAGATGCGAGCAGCCACAATCTTAGCCTGAGGGCAGATCGACTGGTGGCCAGAAAATTTATTCAGAGGGTGCTGTCCCTGCATCTGCCTTACTTTGAAGTTGCTCTCTCAACTCCGGCTTGTCGTACGTGACTGTGTGTTCATTTTTTCTCTCTCTCCTCTCCCTCGCTAAAGAGAGAGGAGGAAAAAAGCTGAGACGGAGCACTCCTGTGTGTGTTGATACCCATGGATGTGCATCTCCTTGTGTGTGTGTTGATGTGTGTTTGAGAGGGAGGAGAGAGGGAGAGATGCTGTGTGCCAATCCATACTCGCTTTGGAGAATTCAAGGTCATTCTTTCATGTTTTGCCAACCGCCGGTCAATCAGTTCCCTCCAATCAAAGTGGTGCTTAATTCAGCAGTAATTCCCATCCTCCACAGCGCTCTCTTGCCGCACTGTTTCTGAGGTGTTCAAGCTTTTTTTTTTCCCCCTTGTCTTTCTCTCTGATCTGCTGCAGTGTGTCCAACACGTCCTGCAAGGGCCCAACCTGCCCTGTCGAGCCCTCTAATAACACTAGTTAAAATGAGTGGAGGACATGTCAGATCACACAATGTGTTGCGGCTGCTGCTTCTATCCAACTCACTTCTGCAGATTTAGGTCTCACTCGGTTGTCTTTGAAGCATACCCAAGTCATGTTCTTTTATTCATTCAACAAGGCCTCCAGAAGAACTCAATTTGGGTTTTTGTGGGATTAAAATTTTGCAAGAAAACTGTCTGAAAAATGAAATGGAAGCAGTCAGAAGAGATGAAGTTAAATCCTGCACTCACCAATGTGATATTTAAAGAGCCCATACTATACTTATTTGAGTTTTATATGCCCTTTAGTGAGTTTTACCTTCCTTCTTCGCTTAATAGAGCACTTCCATGAACAAGACAAGGACCCATGGTCATGACACCAGCAACAACTTGAAACTACTTGCTCCCCTGCCCCCGAATAGAAATACCAGTGTGACATCCTACCATTGTTTTGTCATCACTTTAGGCCAATTGGCTTGTAGTAGCAAACCCAGAGAAGAGCATAGACGTTAGAATGAATGAAAGTCGATAACATGGTGTCGACCAATAACCACAGAGTAGACCTGTAAATCAATCAGAGGGGACTGGGCCCATGTGGGGAGAGGGGGAGCAAATTATTTATTGTGAACATACAGTCATCATCAAAAATGAATATATGAACCTGATTTAAGGCAAAATATGACCTCATTAATGTTAACAGAGCAGTATCCACTGTTGGTGAATCTTCCACTCTTAGTTTTAAACACTCTGAAATGTCTTTTCTTAAAAAACAAAATAATACAATTAACATACAGCATCACTCTATGCACCTGCCCCCCCCCCCCCAAATGATTTTAATACAAAAATATATGTCCATGGCCTGTTTACAGCCCTCCACCCTAATGTGATAAATATTCCTCTCCCATTTTTGTTCCACCTTTCAGAAAATGAAACAGGCTGTGAGAAGTTGTTCCCTTAATAATGTAATCAGGTCCATAGCCAGCTACTGTGGAAGGAATATTGGTGTGTTTCATTTAAAATCGGCACTGAGAGGAGGGGGTTGGGAATTTCGTCATATCCTAGCTTGATGCTCTCCAGTGATGAGCTGGTAAAGTCAGGGTAGCCGAAGGACATCTGATGTTGAAGTGTGAAATTCTGAACCAAAAGGGGTATTCCCAGTGATGTACAGTATCTGATATTCAACATGGACTATCCTAGCTCCAAGATCAACTGGTAAAAAAAACACATGTCCGGCATAGCATTACTGCGCAATCACAGTACACATTAGAACACAGCACTGGACCACTGAAGTCACATCCACTTTTGAAAGGGGCATGATAAGACAGTTCATGAATATTTACATAAAAACAGCTTGTTCTGTGCAGGGCTGAAAAATATGGGTTTAAAGGCATGCCAGAATTTAACATTTGAGTGAATTTTTGGTAAGAAGTTTAAATAAAATGTTCATGGAACTTCTGGGACAAGTGTAAACTGGTTAAAAAGAGTAAAAGATGGGACCTTTGGAAGATGAATTTAGTAATTAAAAATTTGAGTCTTTTTGACACCACGGATGGAGCAGAACATGTATACTGTCTTAGTGAAATCACTTTTTGGTTTCAGATGTGAACTTAAAGCCCACTGATTATGTTAGCCATGTTGAATTTGCCATATTTATTATTTCTAAATGGTGTTTCCACTGCACTGCTGCACTGTAAAAATACATTGTTTTGAGAAGTTTTTAAAAATAGCGACCAAAAAGTGACACATCAGATGGACCTTTCAATATATTTCACTAGTTCATCTGGGAAAGAGCCCATAGAAAGTGTCTGATAATGGGCAGAACCTTTCGGAGGCATATCTGGCAGGAAATTGGACAAACATTCCATCAATCATTTATTACGAGGCAATCAGATTATGTTAGGCAGGCGCTACTGCCACGAGGTGAAGGATCACATGAGCCATTGGGTAAAACAAATCCCCACCAAAACATGTCAGAAGTGGGGTGAAAATATCCTTACTATAGAGTATAGAGAGTATATAAGTTTGTAGTGTTGTTATTTGTATTGCATTTGATAAAGAACTTGGGTCCAGATCTGATAAAACTGCTCCTGAAGCTGTTAGCATCTACTCTCTAATGAGTAATCAGTCTTGCTGGAGTGTTAATTTTGACAGCACTTTTTAATTTAGCTTTAGTATTTTGCCTAAAATGTCTTTTAGTTTTTAGTCATAATTTAGTCATCTAGATTGTTTCAATTTGAGTCTAGTTTTAGTTGATGAAATTTCACAACATTTTAGTTGACGAAATCTACTGCAAATTTAGTTGACGAAAATATGAAGTTTAAAGTGTAAGGAATTTTTTATGTTTCCTTGAATTTCTGAGGTCATGTTTTACACTTTGATCCCACCACCATGAAGCTAAGGTAGTTGTGATTGGATGTCCCTCTTAACTTATTCAACCGTTCCACACAACCAAAGTAGCTGTGATTTCTAACTTGTCTCTACTTTCTACATCACGAAATTAGGTCTGATTAGATTTAGTCTCTGTCAAACAGTTTAGTCCAGTTCTTATTTGTTGACGAAAATGTTAGTTAATTTAGTTTTAATTTTTGTCAATGTACACTACTTTTTTTAGTTATAGTCTAGTTTTCATCAGGGGAAAAAAGGTTGTTGACAAAAACTATGATGAAAATAATTAGTCAACTAAATTAACACTGCCTTGCTGTTGTCTTGCTTGAATCTCCCACCTCTTCCTGCTTTAAAAGATGATGATTGGGCCGCTCTCAGTCATTGTAGAATGAAGCTTGGTGAGATGGATCTGCCTGATTACAGACATCCAATCAGACTGATCCATCTGCACTGCAAGGCTAACCACAAAGAAAGTAGAAAAGGAAATACACTAGGGTATGTGTAGAAATTCAATGAAATAAACGTGAATGGGACTTTGTTGTTTTTAGCATGTTAGACAGGATGGAGGTTTGAATATAGATTATAATGCATATGGGTATATAAAAAGGGTGAATAATTCATAACTAGAACTGCTTGGAACACAAACCTCCACCAACGCATTTCTGACATTCTTGGAGGTATTATTGAAATTAAAAAAAACTGCTCCGTCACACAATGTTAACTTTCTGAGTTATCTTTCTCACAGACAGACAGACAGACAAACAAACAAATGCGGACAAAAACACAACATCCTTAACAGGGGTAATGATCAGTGGAGAAATTGGTATTCACATGCTTTGATGTATTCAAAAAATTATTAACTTCACCCTATTAGTGGCTTTGTGTGTGAATGTGTGTGTGGTGAAAGTGACTCATCCAACACAACACATGTACAAATCAATACCTACAGAGAGTGTTTGAGGAGAGCAGAGCCTTTCAAAAACATATCTGAAAGGTGAAAGGTGGTGCAAAATGACTGTGCAAAGTGTTCATTAATCATTTCCTGCACAAAAAACCAATGAGACTAAATTTTATATATCTATAGCTACTTTTGAAGGGTATTTGGAGCTTGTTTTCAGTTTTTCCCTCACACAAACCTCAAGTATCCATTGCATCTGAACTTACACAACTCTTCGTTTTGCATCACCACATTAGCTCACCTCCTCAGTCATCACACTAAGTCTGCATGGGAGTGCCTCATGCAATCATAGATCTCTCAAAAATAACCTCATATCCGTTTTAATCCTCAGAAAGGTCCCCTTTCCAGGCTGGTATGGGCGTATATGGCATTTAAGACTGTGTGAGGATATGATTAGACGACAGTTTTTACTGCCTACAGGGTGTAGCTGAAACACTAAACTGTGCAGGAGAGCAAGGGAAGAAAAGAAAGTTTTTGTCCTGCTTTTCTGCTCCTCAGCTGCTGCTTTGTTGAGCACAGATGATCCTTTTCTTAGAAAGAGGGGACACCAGACTTTAATTCAATCATTGCTTGATTTCTTTCTTGATCCATTTAGAATTAAGATATCTTGAATTCAGAGAGTGATTAAACACATTTGCGTTCACTGCTTTATTGCTTAGAACATCTCCAGTAAATCAATGAGTGACTGAGCTACTAAATGAATAAATAAAGGAGAAATTAATGCAGCTGGTGTGAACGGTGTAACATCATAATTCTAGTGAGACATCAAAACATGTTTCAGGTCCTCCAGCAGCAGCAGCAGGAGGATTTACATGGCTGCTAAAAGGAGGCTGCTCACACCTCTTTACTGAAATACATGTTCATGTTGTCTGTATTGCAGAGGATGCTTTTAAGGAGCATTATTCCTGAGGACTTCAAAGCCTGCAGAAAGCACTCTCCTCTTGGGGTGTGCAGCAGCTTGAAAATGTACTTATACTTTCCAAATGGACAGGAAGAGGCCCTTGCTGGTATTGAGGCGATGCTAATGCAGTGTGGCGCTCATTTTTTTTTTAAGTGTAACGAGAGAAAAATACAGCCTGTATTAAACTATGAATCTTTTACAGGCTTTGGTTTATATTAACTTTAATTTCCCGTACTTTTAATTACAACAGGACAGTGTTGCTCTTATTAAGCTGTGTCTATATGGAAATTTACTGGGGAAAAAGGCTCAGCCAACAATGCCAACAGGTCCCCCTTGACTTTTTTCTTTTTTTACTAAGTATGGCTCTGTGACTGCAATAATTGTCCACAAAGCCTGACTCAGACTTTTTCCACATGCTGCACCCAGGCTTTAGGTTTTATTGATCCAGTTAACTCTATCGCTCACAGGGTCACAGTCTTCATCCGTCTGTGTTTTCTCAGCTGAGGATGTGCTACACCTCTCCTTGGAGGCCTGGAGATTCTTTCCTGTGATGTAAACCTCCTCGCCCGAATGAGAGCCTGTTGACTTTATTTAATATGTCCGCCAGATTGTTTTATGAGCATTGCGCAAATGCAATGGTTTGCATTATGCGTGAACCATACATTCCTCAAGGAGGCATGCATGGCTGCAGACAGCTGGAAGTAACTCGAGCCGCTCGGTCACTTATCAGCGCTGGCATCCCTGCCATTTCCCATAGCCATCTTCAGGCCCCGAAGAATCCAGCCATTGTTTGTGTCTCTGTGGGCCCTGTGTTAACTCAGCATGGCCCTGCTGATTGTTGCAGAGATATTAAAGAAAATGGTAGATTTGTCTTTGTCCATATAACCCTGTCTTGTGACATCCAAGCTCTATGTGTGTGTTTTTTTGTGTGTTTTTAGGGGGTTCTTGATGCCGTTGTATAGAGCAGCTGCACCTGTTCTGTGTGCCAACAACAGGGTTTGGAACAGACACTCAAGAAGAAGAGGTGGCTTTCACACCACTGGCCTTGCTTAAGTCGCTTACTTTCCAAAGACAACAATGACCATGCTGCTCTGCTGCCTCGTCGAGCTCTTGGCCTCTAAAGGATTGATGCCTGGGCTGTGTGGCCTCCAGATTATCTCTTCTGCATACAAGCTTATTGGACTTCCTCATGTCCCCTTGTTTTTGTGCCTCTAAAGTTTCCAGGATGCTTTTTGACTGTCTGTTTTACACATAGAGGCAGGATCCCCCGTGGGGGTTGTTGAGAGGTTACAGGGGGGTAGTAAAAAGGTCAGGGAGAAACTGTCAGTCTATTTCCTTTCCCTGGCCTTGGGAAACTTGCACCACAAGTCCTTTGCATATTTTTAGCGTCCTTGCATGGCTTTTGTCTGCGTGTATTCACAGGAGATGATAAACTTATTCCCAGTCCGTAAGGGCTTTTCTTTCTCACATTAATAACTTATTATAAGGGGGCTGTCTTTTTGGGTCCCCCCCCCCCCCAACCCCCCTTTTTAACCATCTATAGAATGACCATGTCCAGCAGCTCACAATCAGAATAATGCACAGTGTCTGGAAGCCATCATCTTTATGTGCTGCTATGTAAATCTTTCTTGCGTAGAAAAACTGCTGGTATTTGCTTCATACTTGAGTGTGTGCAGCTGGGAGTGTGTTCCCAATTGGGAGGGGCTGCTGTGGAGGAGGTAAAAGCTGAATCAGTGCATGTGCTCTCCACTAAAGACTGTATATTAAGATGGACGGAGTAGGCAGTTACCTCTGGTGTTAAAAAGAGAGGCCAATGAAGAAGTGCAAGAAAAACTGCAGTTCCTTGAGTGTCCACTTGAGGCCATCAGCAGAGCACCAGAATTCAAATACACACTCCATGTTAAGTGATCATGTTAACACAGAAAAAATGGGTTTACAGCCTGGTTCAAACAACAGTTGGCAAATATAACATTTAGACTTGGTCCATTACTTTATATTGTCTGTTTGGTACATAGCAAAAGCCAGAGGCACTGAATGGGGGCCTTAAAAAAATATTTGGGCATAGCTTATTTCTTGTCCCGCAAACTAATTGCGATAACAGAAGTTTTCCCTTAGACTGTTCTGATAAATATGTTTTAAAGTATTGAATGATTTGGTCCTTTCTAGGCACCAAACCTGTGTAAGCACGACTTGCACCGAGCCATCAGTAAGACTTGTACAAGAACCTTGTTTGATATGTGAATGTTAAAGGAAAAAGGAGAAAGACAGGAGTAAGCTGAGAGAAATTTGCCATGTAAATTATGTTTTAATAAAAGAGAGGTGAGCAAAAATCTGAAAGTCATGAATGGTTGCTTCCAGTAACTTAAGAAGCCAATATGTAATTTTGATGGGATTGTATTTCTGTTGCATATTAATGATTATTTTCATTAAATTATCTTAATCCTGGGCAAAGTCTCATACAACATCTAAAAAATCAAAACAGTCAATTTGTAGAAAATTACCATTGTTTAGCTCAGAGGTGTCCAACCACTGGGCTGCAGACCAGTACCAGGCTACTGTTGGTTGGTACATTCAGTGGTTGATGAAATAACTCTTATCAGAATTAATATACAAAGTGTATGTACCTCTGTAACCACTAGGGTCATGCAACACTTTAATATTGGGTCTCCAAATGATCGGTAGTTCATGCAGTTTTATAACCTGAAACACCAGATAAACCTTTCAACATGTGTCACTTTTTCATCTGGGAAAGAGCCCATAGAAAGTGTTTGGGAATGGACAGACCCTTTCAAAAGCATATCTGGCAGCTGACTGGTCAATCATTTTGTCAATCACATTCATTGCAAGCCAATCAGACAATGCAGTAGGTGACAGAACTGTCAAAGGACAGAGCGCAAGCTACTTCCTAAATTAAACACTTAGCAAAACATGTTGGAAGTGGAGCGAATAAAACCTTTCTATGGGTAAGTTTGTAGCTTGTTATCTGTATTTCATTTGATAAGGAAATACGGTCCAGATCTGACAAAACTGCTACGGAAGCTGTTAGCACTTATCTAATCTCTGTATGAGCAGTTACTTTCTGCTGTCATCTCGCTCATAGCTCCCACCTCTTTCTCTGCTAAAAGATGTTAGTTGGGCCATCCTGCTTTAGGCTGCTTACAGACATGACAGACATCAAATCAGACTGAACCATTTGCACTACAAGGTTAGCAGTTTTAGGGAAAAGACAGAAATGAACTTATCTTCTAACTTGAAGAAAAAAAAGCAGAGCTTTGATCTGACTAACTTTGATACATAACATTATCTTCAACTGTAACCCATGATTCAGGATGATACAAACACCATAGTTGATGCATTAACTAGTACATGAGGTCAAGCTTAATAGATGTGTGATACTTATGTGTCATCTTCAGCACATGCAGTGGTTCATGCTTTTTGTGCCTTAATTCAAACATGAAAATTATGGCTATTTGTGGACCCTGTATTGTTTGCCAAAATTATAGTGTAAAACACAGTGCTTTTAAATGCAGTAACTTAGACTTAAATAAACACAAAAAAATAACAAATGTCTTTTCAAAAGATGATCAGGATCAATAAATAGGTTTACATTGCTAACTGTACCTTGAAAAGCACTACCACAGGTTAATTATCAAACCACATGTAAAATGTATTGTAGAAAGAAAGGCAGTTGCCGTCATCTGTCCACCTCAAGACATTCACATTAATACTGTGAGGACGTAATATCTGTGTCAATTCATACTGCCATACAGATTTGGGAGAGTGTGTTATTGGTTTGGTTTCTTCTTAAGTTGATTGACTTTATTTTCAATTTCTTATCACAGGTTTCACACACATTTTATTCAGTTTAATTGATAATAAGAGAAAGACAAATGCTTAAAAGGTTGAAGATAAAGAAAATTTAGAAATCAAATAATAGTGGACAGAAAGTTTGTTCACTCATTTTTGGACGCAGAGTCATGTGGACACTTAGATGGCATGCGATGTGGTGGTGTATTTTTATGAAACAGATGCCATTTTTTCATGTTTTGTTGTCGGCACAAACACTAGAAAACCCAAGATCCCCAATGATTGTAGTTTTGATTGGGATGTAAAGGTCACAAACATAAAAAGAAAAAAATAAAATCATTTACAAAAAGGCAGAGGGGTCAGATGTTCAAGCAAAATGCTAAACTAAGCTTCTTATCTTTGTGCCAACATTGCAGGATGTAAGGTTGGCATTCATAAACCTGCTGGCCAGTCCAGCTCATTTTCATTCACTTGAACGGTGCCACAGCTCAGATGATGTTACTCACAGACATGTCCTACCTGCTGCACCACATTTCTTCACGTGTTATCATGAAGTGCATCAACACCTCCTCTCACTCACTCTTTATGGATGCCTGTGTGCTCATGTGCTGTGTAAAAATGGCTCCTCTCTGTATGTCTGTTAAATAAAAGCAATGTTTATAAAACCGCTGTGCATGTCATTTTATAGAGCTCTCATAATCTTAAAACCATCAGGGTTACAGTCATTCGCACAGTTCTGGTGACAGTTGCTATTCGCGTTGTCGGTCAATCGCCTCAGCTTCATACAATAGATACTGTATGTACAATGTATCGTCTAAAATAGACCCTGGTGAGACAAGAGACTCAAGCTCTTAGAAAAGGAGCTACTGTAAAGGTCCTCCGAGTGAAGAAAAACCACCTTGAAGACGTTACACATACCTACCAAGCATCTGACCACATGAAAATGATTTCAACAAGGCTGTTGTTCTTGCTTTCTTATTAATTCCACAATACAATTATCACTTGCTTAATGGAAGTATACTTGCCAATAAAAATAAGTCATTTCTGATTTGCTTTGGCCCACCTCTCCAAGCTGTGCAGCTGCAGCACCCTGTGGAAAACAAACAGCACACTGCAGCTGGGCTCCTCAAGACCGCGAAAGGGGAATTTTAATCCCATTTTTTTTCTTTGGCATCAGTCAGATTTATTTGGTCATAAAGGAAGGAAAAGCACCCCACAAACTGAGAGCGACTGGGTAGTGAGAATAGAAATTATGCCAGAACAGACGAAAAAATGCAACAGGCCAGGAAGTGAGTCCCAGATAGGTCAGAAAACTTAGAGCAGTCCTATGAGATCAAATAGAGACAATTTCACCATCAGGCAAAGGTCGGCAACTGCAGAGGGCCTTGAGCTCTATGAAGGATTAAGGCGCAAATACTACAGGTTATCACCAAACTTCTAAAACAACTTCCAAGGATGAAGCTTAATCTTTCAAATGTACTGCATGCTTTTTATAGGGCAGCAAATATTTGGTGAAATTGATGCTTCTCTCTAATGTTCACCTAAGGGTCCAAACATTGCCATCTAAATTGTCCAACTTGGACAGCATCAGGAGAGTGACTTGACATTATTGACAAAAATGTGTTTTACAAAATTATGCTGGTATTTCATGCATTATTTTCCCTTTAAAATATTTATAAACTTCTTGTCTAAAAATCCACACAGATATAAGATTTTGGCATTAAAAACCCTTGGGGTGGGTTTCAGCCTCACTTAGAACTGGCTAGGTTAATGTCTGTATTAAATCCCCTTGAACTGTGTCTTAGCATGACCCTCTCAAAAAGAAGATGGGTTTTGGCTTCTTTGTGCTGTACTCTAATGTTTACTTTGGCCTTACAGACATGCCTACACATGTTTCTAAAACTTGAGTCACCTTAAGTCAAAAAAGCACCCAAATCAGGGGAGTATTTCCCATGAGTGGGAGACAGCATATCTGGGAGGGATTTTTCCAGCAGACTGTCTGAGCACACATTTTCTGAAAAATTAAAAAAGCAACACAGGGATGTTATACATGCTGGGGGTAAGGGGCGGTTGGTAGACATGCCACTGATAGCCATTTTGCTGAAAATTAAGTGTAATCTGTTCTCCAAAATCCCCTCATAAAGCCCCCAATAAAATCTGTTGGTATGCTATGATTTCTGTTAGATAACTTAGAGCGGGCCTTACGTGTGTAACATGTGTGCCTGGGTGCTCTAAATGACAAAACCACACCTGCACATAGTGACACATTACTGAGATACCTGCACCTCTCGGATCACTGTCACATTTATAGGGAGCATAAAGAGCAGGCTGAAAAAGCTACACTGCATGTTTTTTAGTCTAGTATCATTTACAGTTGCACTTTTATCACCATGAGACACATTCAACCAAAACCTGAACTAAACATGTCTCTCCTCCGCCCTGCAGCAAGGCCCGAAAACGAACTACCCAGAGAGCCTCCAACCACTTCCAGCTGTCACGTCCCTGCTCTGGTCTCTAACTCCTAACCTGATCTGACAGGGCAAGAGGAGGTGAGGGTCATGCCTGGAGGAAGATTCATGACATGTAACTCAAACTATGAGCATTAGATTCATAATTGCCTGTGGTTGAAAAGTGTAGACGGCCAAGTGCTGCACCTATTGTCGCTCGTGTTACCGTCATTAACTTCTCTTGTTTCATCAGACATGACAAGTCTTCATACAGACAATAACAAGACCAAGAACAATGAGAAGCCACACTTGTGCAGGGGAGGAATGTATCAAGTAGATTCACTCATGTGAATTACTTTCAGACAAACCTGGGGCATGTTTTACCTGCTTACCTTAACAGTATTCATGCTTCACAAGTGAGTTTGACTTTGGTTTGACATATTTCTCTCCATTTAAATTTTTAACCCACTTTCCTTGTAAATGCAGATCATCCCTATTGCCCCATTTCATTACATATAACTGAAGTTTTAGATGAAAAAATGTTTTTGACATTAACATTTTATGAACATTTAACAACAGAAAACTGACATGCTGAAACAAAATCTATCAACAACACGTCTTCAAATACTACTCTATGCAGATGATACAATGCTTTATCTTGATTTAAAAACTATCGACCGTGGTTTGAATAAATACTTATGTGGAAAATGTGGCACACTTTTGACATGGCTGAAGAGAAAGTGCAAGAGTCTCTGTTTAACCTATAAATCCCCCCCACTCCGTTTTCAAATTAAGGCATAACAATTACGCCTGCATTTCTGTAACCAAAAAAATATCTGCCTATTGGGAAAGCAGTTTAATTATTAATTGTCTTGTAATGATATGTGGTAGCACTAGACTGTAGCCATGTGTAGCCACAAAACCATGTGATGTTCACTGTTAAGTTATCAGAAGAGCCCTTTGAGTGATTTTGAAGTGAATCTGTGGATGTGCTAAACACTCTCTAAACCTAACTTCCTCAACCTACTGAGGCCCATTTCAGGGGGGAGATGAACCAGTCTAACCAAATGTGATACCACACAGGCTTGTGACACTGTCAAATCCTGCCCCTCACCATCTAAAAATGAGAATCATTTATAAGGATAGAAATGGGTGCTCTATAAAAAAAATCACCTTCTACTTTGAGAGTCTTTAAATATTTTGAAAACATAGACCACAGGTGTCTTTGAACCCAGGCTGTAAATGTGTTTATTTAGGCTGTGAGACTGTCCACTCCTCATCCATAATGTTGTAACTTACTTTTTTTTTTTTTTTTTTACTGCAGCCGTCTCAAGTGGACACTTGAGGGATGCAATTTTTGACACCATTGCACAGGAGAGTGCAGTGCTTAAAAGCCAAGGCCTTACCCACGTCTTAAGAGGGGAGTAGTCTTACACAGCTCCTGAGGACTTGCACTAAAACAGCCTGTTCTAAGCAGTGCTGAAATAGGGAGTTTATAGGCATGCCAAAATCCAATATATGAGTGGGTTTTTAGGCAAGAAACATCAAAAGATGTAGGAGAGACATATTCCTAGAGTGGAACCATGAATGTTTAATTTTTTCTTACAGCATTAATGGCAAACTTCTCAGCATGGTTTTAAGTGACAAGGTGTGTTCTGTATGTTGTTTTTGTTTAGCAGGCATTGAGCCAAGTGATTTTTTTTTGCTTTAACAATAATCTTTTAAAATCTTCTTCCTTTTATGCAGCATATTCCACCACCATCATTGAGAGCAAACTGCATCATTTTGGGGATGATTATTGATGAAAAGGATGACACTATTTTTGTAGCTGCCACAGTACTGTGGACACACACTGGTTATTATTAAGTGGGTGAACTGCAATGCAACAAGCATCTGGAATATTGTTCAAAGCTGGAGTAAGCGTAGCTCCATAAAAAAGATGGATGTGTCCCTGATAATGTCCAGAGAATAGCATGCCTCCTTATTCCTTTCCTGTAGAGGCTCTGGACGGTCTTCTGGCTCTGAAGCTCTTCAGCTCAAGTGCGAAAAAGAAAGAAGAGTTCAGCTCAAAAGCCCTCAAATAAATTTCGAAGGGTATGTATTTAATCGGGCAGCTAAAACAGCATTCATACAGCTGTCTATGTGCCGTGCTTTTTAAAAAGGTCACTGCAATCAGAGGCACGTATTTGCTGCAACATCTCAGACGGTGTTGAAGCACAGTCTGTGATAAAAATGGAAAATACAACCACTGTTTTTCTTAACAGTTTTTTCTTTTATTGCACATTGATCTGCAGTACTTCTCAACTGGTTTAGCCACCAGACCCATCATCACCCCCTTGAAGTGCACGTTAACAAAAGTAAATAAATAATGTTTTTATACAAAATATTTGTCCATGGCCTGTCTATAATTCCCCTTGCATACAATAATCCCTCCTTTCTATCTGTTGCATGCTTATTCTTTTAGAAAATTTGTGCTCAAACAGTCAATTTAAAATGTTTTCTTAATGATGTAATCAGGGGATTAGGCTGTCTACCCTTGATGGGAGACACAAAATGAGTCAGGTGTTTGTTAAGGCCACAGGTAGCTCCAGGTGAAGAAATATGTGTAGGCATATCACAATAAACATAACAGCACAGCACTGAATGACTGAAGCCACACCCACACAGCTGATGAGGATTTACTCTAAAACAGCCTGTTCTAAGATAGGATGAAACAGAAGAGTTTATAGACATACCAAAATCCAACATCTGTGTAGATTTTTTTGTATGAAACTTCAAAAAATTTCCTCCAGGGACACTTGGGCCAAAGTAAACTTGTTAAAAATGAGTAAAATATGAGACCTTTAATGACTTAGAAGTGCTCTGAGAATACTATCCTCTGCCAAGGCATTTCTGACATTCTCAGCCCAGTTATATGCAAAAATGTAGAAAACTGCCTTGTCTCACAATGTTGTTAAATCCTTCCCTGTTATTTAGTCATTGCTGATAATAAGGTTTGCGTTGACAAAACAAAATATGAAAGGTACAGGTTTTATTCTTTACCATGTGGTAGCTGCAGAAATTGAGTTTCTTGTTCATATGTGGGAAAGTCTTCGAAGTCTCAATCAAAGATATGCAAAGTATGCTAGAGAGAGACAGAGATCAGCACATAATAGTCAGTCGGTGCTCAGTCCTGATTTAATTTCCTGAATAATGACTGAAAAAAAGAAAAAGAAGGAGCAGCACATTTTAACTTTTTGTTTTATAAGTGTTGCGTGTGCAGAAGGGGGGGGGGGGGGGGGGGGGGGGGGGGGGGTGTTCTAGCTCTTTATCATCCTTCTCTATCCAGCCTCTTACCTCCCTTTTTGGGCCTTTAGGAGCATCCTGTGACCCCTGACTCCTCGGACAATGGAGGCCAGGACGTTTCCCAGTGAGCAGCGATGGAGCCAACAACAGGAACATGAGGGGTGCTCCTGGGAAACAAACTGTTTATTGTGTGGCAGGATGGACAGCCCCCCCATGTCCCAGTCACTTACTTTCACACACAATCACTGACACACACTAACACACCTCTGAAGAGGGAGATCCTGTCCGGCAACAGGTGGCTGCAAACAGAACCTGTGAAGAGAGCTGTGTGGTGGGCTTTGGTGAGAAAAGGAAGACTTTATTTTTCTTTCCTCGAGGACACAAAATGATATCATACACTGACAAAACAATATTCCTCTCTGGTTTTGTCGTCTTTTCATTTAAGTATTTTCTCTTTTCTTTTATGTCAGAGTCACAGTGCCATTCTTTCCTGTTCTTTTCTGTTGTGGTCCAGGCTCCAGGTTAGGGTTGGGCAACATATGAATTAATTTAAACATGTTTTTAAACATTTAAACAAGAGAAAGGTTAAGATAACATCGTTTACAGCAAAATAGTTTGTGTTTGTAAAAATCATGCATGCCATTTTAACATATTTATGTAAAAAATGTCGTTTACTTTAAAAACCTCACACAGTAATTTGCTTCTTAAGTTCAAGATTTTCTTTTTTTACAACAAAATGACTTTCCATTTCATCCAAAGTTTTTGAATAATACCAAGAAAAAAACTCATTGATAAATGCTTGATTATGGTCCAACTTCAGAGTCTAATGATTCATGGCTTCTCTGTCACCAAAAAAAAGATCTTTTCATCTCGTGTCATAATGAATGACAACAACGAGACCTGTCTGTGACACCTCATGACACCACAACATCAGCATGTTTGTATTTTGTTCTACTTCCTACAATTTATTATTTCATGTAACCATCACAGTTGGAAACGGACCAGAATTGTTGCCTTGAGAGTGAACTACGAAGGAAAGTTTTTCAAGCTTTGAAAAAACCCCTGCCTTTGTGATGTGTCACTGAGGGACTACCATCACAAACTGAACAAAGGAGAAAAGTTAGAGGGACGTAGCAGTGGCCCCTTAGCACCTCGGTGAGTAACTACTTACATTAGCATATCATTAGTCATAATGTTTGGAGAGACAAAGTATAGTTCTGTATGTTTGTGTATGTTTATGTTTGCTCGATGTCTTCAGTGGGTTTCCTCCTTTCAACATTATCTAGTTGGTTGTTACATGTAGTCGATATCAACTGTGTAGTCAACTGTGTAGCCTCTTTGGTTGTCTGAAGTGACTTTAGTGACTGTAATTGACTAAAAGAAATTGTGTAGTCTGAACTTGTCATGAGACTAAATCCAAACTACCTACCAAACATAACAGTAGCGTATAAAACTTAGGGTGCTTACACACCTACCTTTGGTCCAGACTTAAATGCAGATATGCCTTAACTCATCTCCGTGTGGACAGCCCCTAAGTCTAGGTACAACCATTTGTTGTTTCTTATAAAATGAAAAAATAATATTAAAAATAATAAATAAAATAATGAAGAAAATAATCAAGATACTCAGTATATAGTGTGGCACCATTAGATTAAAAACAAGGATTTATGATTTATTTTAGACCATATTTTCCACCCCTACTCCAGATAATAAGTTTATATTTAGTCAGACTGTCTGTTTGATAACAGTACCAGTGAGTTTGTTGGTGCTGCCACTGCCTGTCTGTCTGCTTCAGAGGAAATCCCTCCTTTGTCTCTCAAGGAAGTTAAGCATACAAGGAAAACCTGAAGTTATCATCAGAACTCAAACAGCTGGAACACATTTAAATACAAAGAGTCACTGCTGAAAATGTATTAGTCAACACTTCGCATTGGTTATTACCTCGTCTCTCAAGAGTCGACTCATTGCAAGAGCACAGTAAAACAGTTTCCAGAGCTGTCAATCACTGAGCCAGAACTGTGGTGCAACACAGAGACACACAGGGGGCTCAGGGGGGAACGCTCTTTAAGTGCTTAGCCCCGGAGGATTACTGCTTCTTTATGACTCTATGTGTGGTTTGTGCCTGCACTCCACATGATGCACATCTGATGAGGGTGGATCAGAGGTGACAGACTCAGGGGACGCCATCTGAGCTCATTCTTTCTACTCTCTCTTGGGAGACATTAGATAATTATAGAAGAATTAAGAAGAAAAACATGAATCATTTTAAAGACGATGAGTCTATAACTCATGTTTCTTGTTTACTTAGTGAAACAGTTTCAATGCTAATGTAGAAAGTAAAGTATGTTTGTACAAAATCTGGGGAGTTTCTACGTTTGATTTTGTGTTACATCGGTAGATTCAGAATAGAATTTTGCAATATATTAAAAGGTTGTCATTACCGTAGGATGTGATTCTCTGATAAACACATCCCAGAAGTCTGTTTTCACAGCAAAAAAAGGACAATTTTATGCTCAGAATTTGGACGGATGTGCACATATCTGCAGCTCATCTATGCCACTTTGTCACTTGAAAGTTCATGCTTCAGGATTATTCCACCTTTCTTGATCAGATGTTCAGGCCCATGCTTTCTGTCTTGATGCTACCTCTCCTTATTTTGATTTTTTATTTCATTTCAACACCAAGTGCACAGAAGCCTCCATTTCAGACCAGCCTTATATTGTCAAAATGGGAACAACACCATGTAATAAAAGAACACACAAGGGCTTTGAACCCTGATGGGCTTTCATATAAGGTTTTACTGTCTCATGGTTTAAGAGGGAAGACATTGCAAACACAAGCACTTTTAAATCCTTGAATGAACAAATGATTGGACAATACAGTCTTTCAAAAGCAGAAAAAGAATGATCTGTGTTGGGACCAATATGTTTATATCCAGTTTTTTCATTTAAGTTAACAATGTCCACTTGTTTTGTTTTCAGAAATATTACATTTTAGACCACACTAGAACATTTTGGGCCTTATTTTGATGAACTGAGGCATGTCTAAATGTGCAGGGAGCACAGTGGTTTGAGGTATGTCTGCCTATTCTCTGTTGTCTTGATTTATTTCCCCATTCATGACTTTCACAATAAAGGCAAAGCATCACGGGCGCATCAGTATTACTGAAATGGCAGCCTGAATGGGGCCTAAGTTACTCCTACCTAAACGGGGAAAGGTACGTCAGTCTGGTGTTTATGTTTTATTATTACCTCTGCACAGGAGGCTATGCTTTTGCCAGCATTTGTCAGTTTGTTTGTCTGTCTTCGAGCAAGATAACTCTGAGAGTTTTAGCAGATTTTCTTGAAATTTTCAGAGAATGTTGGTTGTGGCACGAGGAAGAAGTGATTAGATTTCATCCGTGATCTGTATACTGGTGCGGATCGAAGTATCTCTTAAAAGTGATTGATCAACATTTTGGGATAGAGCAGTTTTCCACATTTCCATTAATTACTCAAAAAGTTCTCAACAGATTATGATGGAATTTTCCAGGACTATTGTCCATGCCACCAGGGAGTGATTTGTGTTATTTGTTTTGGCGGTGATGATGACGTGGATCCAGGAACTTTTCTTTTAAAGAATTTCTCAATATTGCGATATAGAGAAATTTTCCACATTTTCACTAAAAACTGGACTAACAATGTCAGAAAAGCCTTGGTAAAGTTAGTTTGACATAAAATATGGATTTAAAAGAATTGGGAAAAAATGGCTCATTTTGAAGTGGTTTACATCTAGAAGTAAAGCTCTAAAGTAATAACTTGAAACTCTGTCCGTCTTCCTTTTCATGAAAAAAATTATTTAAACCTAGTTCCAATATTTAAGTAAAATGTGTATTGGTAAAATACATGGAAATCTGTTGGTTTTATTTTTGTTTTTTAGAAAAGCTCACTTTCACCTCCACCAAAGTCATTTTCTGGAACAAAAGCCTGTATGTTTGTTTATCTTTCAGGTTATTTATCCACCTCTGGTAACATGTAATCACTTAGCCTGTCATTTTAAACAGTTTTGGTCTCTAATATAAAGTATTATTTTTGTGCTGGGACCCCTGCTTGTAAATGAGACATCATTTAACCAGCCATGCAATTAGACCAATAAAACCTGCGGAGCTCTCTACAGCCACAGTTAAAGCTCATAATACCATTTAATAGGCACATCCTTCGAGCAGTAAATGTTTATATGATTACATCATTCAAACCTTGTAAGCCAAAATAAAAAATGCAGTCAAGTACCAGCCTGTTTAAATGTCCAAACCACAAGAAGAAAACAAGGGGAAAGCTTGGGAAAATGTTGTAATTCACTCTAAGTTATTGATCTGTGGTTTCAAACTCACTCATACTGATACCCACAAAGGCAAGAGGAAGATTTCAGGAGATATTTTTTAGGTCAAAGGCCACCTTAACACTGACAAGCAAAATCAAATCACAGCTAAGGAAATGAGCCATGAAACAGTGATTGCTCCGTGCATAAAGGCCATTTTTTCCACTTGCTCAGCCTAAGAATTATTTGATTGTGCAGAGTGCTGACTTCACTGCAAACATGAGCACTGCTTGCACATATTGCCCGAGTGTATAATCAAATCAGGACCATTGATACAAAGAGTGAACAAATATCTCTTAGTATGTGGGAACAATGGAGCTTTGTCCCATAAGAGAGCCCTCAGAAAGCTAATACACACTGACCCAAGGTAGGAACACCTCTAGGGACTGTGAGCCCAGCCTGTGCTCAGCATTAATTGCTCCCACTTTTATTGGATAATTCAGGCATTAACAAGATCCATTTAAGTTAATTTTGAAAATGATAGTGAGCATATGTGCTTTGTTGGGGCAAAAGCATGGGAAACAGTGCCACAGAGAAGAAGTGTACTTCAGTTCAGACGCAGACTAAGCATTATAGTGTGGCACAAGGATGACATAATTTTGTAAGCAAATTAGTATCATGCAAATTCAATCGAAAAGAAACTTTTTATTTCATGACTTTTGGGATTATTGTTGAAAAAGAAGGTTCTGTAATCAGAAAAAGTTATGACTCTGAAATGTTTTGTTCTGCAGGATGATCACATCTTGGTTGTCTCAAGCACTTTGTTGATGTACCACAGGGTGACAGCTAACATCATTATACATCAATAGCATTAGATATTAGTGATATTCCAATTTTAACAGATGTTAAGGATTTTTAGGTATCCTCATCAGCCTTGCTGTATCACGGTTTTCTTTCTTTCACTGAGATCAAGTTTAGAAAATAATCAAATCTTAAAACATAAAAAAGTAAGTACAATCACCTTTTTCCAGCTGTTTAAAATAAGAAGGATCCCAGCAACATGAGATTCGCCTAACTTAGTAAATGTAATCAAGGTGGGCCAGGCTTGACAAAGAGTCAATTACAACAATAATGCTCCCTGTGATACAATATACTTCTTCTAATGATGATTCATGTGACCAAAAAGACACATCACTGGTGTTTGCTGAGTGTGTGGTTTCAAATAACAGCACTAAAGGCTATTTTCCTCATGAGACAGGTCAACCAACTCCCACCCCCACCCATATCACCCCCGTCATGACAATTTCACACCTCTGCTCATACATCAACCTCAGAATGCAGGGCGTCTGTCCTGTAACAAAAAACTCGACTCCTTGAAATAGGTTGGAAATTCCCCATACAGGTCAGTGATATGCTGCCTTAAAGAAAGAAGACGTCGCTATCTTATTGCTCTGAACATGCACAGGGAAAAATCATAACTGAAGGGCTCACTGGTGTATTTGTGATTGACAAAACCTGTAGACAAGGGTGGGGGAGAGGAAGCTCAGGGGCTGCAAGTCAATTTTAAATATCTACAAGTGGTGAAGAAAACATGAGAAGATCTGCGGAGAGCTAATTTAACCTGACATGCCATGACAACACTGTTCACAAATTTGAACTTGAAATGTAATTAGATTGATATATCCATGCAGATTACTAGTATATGCTGGATTTTTTTCCTTTGAAAACAGTAAAGATAACCTGTTTAACTATTTCAGTAAAACTCCACAGCATTAGTAATAAATTGTGAAAAAAAGAACTACCATATGGCACTTTTATGCTCCTGCAAGGTACTCAAGTTCCAGACATTCATCTAATCATTATCTATACCACTTGTCCCTTTCAGGGTTACAGGGGGCTGGAGCCTATCCCAGCTGACAATTTAGAGTCACCTATCAACCAAATGAGGATGTTTTTGGTCTGTGGGAGAGGGCCGGATTTCCCAGAGGGAACCCACGCATGTATGGAGAGAACATGCAAACTCCACACAAAAAGGCCTTGACCAGCACAAAGATCAAACCAGTGGGCTTCTAGCTGTGAGGCATCTGCACTATCTGCTGCACCACCATACCAGACAGTGACAGTAAAATGAAGGGTCAGTAAGCGCTGGGGTGTGGTTTTTGCTGATAACAGTCATAGAATTCTTGCAAGCCAGGGATGAATTTGATGCTCAAAGTCCTTTGAAGCGCAAATCAAATCAGATCATCCTTGGCCTGACATGAAATGTGTAAAAAACTTGAAAAAAATCCTTAAACATTCTTGAAATATCATGCTCACATGCAAGGGATGAACATGGGACTCTATGACCTTGACATCCGACATACGACCACTTCATCTTTTAAGTAAACTGGACATATTTGCAATGTACGAGGAAATTTCCACAAAGATTTCCACGGGTATCACTTCACATACAAGAGATGAACACAAGGCTGTTTGACCTTGACTTTTGACCCTAAAAATTTTGGTGGTACACTTTTGAATCAGATATATGTGCAAAATTTGAAGGAAATCCCTCTTGTATTCTTGGATACTACTTATTATTGATGATACACTCTGTTCATGACATTGAAATGTGTCTTAAACTGGCTTTCATTCTGTATTGACTTTATGAAACTATTTATTTTCTATTTGCATTTGTGACTCATGCTGGTTTGGCTCATTATGACAATACCCCTATATTTGCCGCCTCCATAGAGTTGAAGATAATAAAATTCTTACACAGAGCTTCAGACAATGTGTAACACTTGGACCTTGGGTAATAAGAATTGAATTAATGTAGTCCTCTTGGTGACCAAAGTTACCCATCTTGGATACAGACTCTAACAGTAGCAAGCAGAGCAATGCGATTAGAGATTTGAGAGGAAACTACAGTGCAATGACAGTGGGAGGCTTTGTGAATCGAGGCTTTAAGCCAACAAAGTGTGGGCTTGACTTTGTCTGAAAACCTCATGCTGATAAATGGCCCTCTCCAAGAAGACAAACTCAGAACACAAGGCCCCGGCTGCACAAGAGCCAAACTGCTACCTCTGCTGCTGCTGCTGAATCTGATTACAGGCAGGCCCCGAGGACAGGCAGGTCATTGAGAGCACAGAGATGAGCAAACAATAAGATATTATCTGAAGGCATCTTCTGCTTTCCAAAGGAAAATGGTCCCTCTCAGTGTCACATTGACGATAGGATCCTCAACCTGACACTGAATCAGCCATTTAAGAAGAATGAACACTGGCACCCATTCATACACACTCACTAAAATAATGAGAGGTCTTTTTTCACTCTTGTTTAAGACATATAAAGGGAAGCTCATGAGGCTTTGCAAGACAAGGCTGTGCAGAAACTGGAGCATGCAGCTGACTCACATGAATATGCCTTTACAATGATTGAGTATTGAATGAACAATGCTATAGTCTTTTTCTTTATTCTTATTTACATCTATATAATACACGTGTTTGGCCTCTTTGTACTCTGCTGCTCCATTGTTACCCTCAGTGAATTACTTTAAAATCAGTTCCTTTACTCTTTTGATTCTGAGCATGTAATATGTCAAATATGAAAACGCTGTAAAACAAAACAGAAAGGTATTTCCTGTTGGGGTTATGTGTGATTTATTCTGGCCTTGTCTGTGAGTAGTGTGTTTAGCTCTTTTCAGACAGTGACATCTTGTGGACACCTGGCCTCATGTAGGTTTCAGGGTGATGGAGATGTGCCCTAATATGCTGTTATACCTTGTTTTCTTAACTGAATTGCAATATACATGAGGACAATGATTTGATGAATATGCTGACAATCTGATAACATGAGCATATTTTGTACACACTTAGTACATCTAAGGCAAAACTCCATGAAGTGGCAAACATAAAATATGGATTAAAAACCATATTGGATGTAAGTGTTTATATAAATAGGAGTTTAGTATATTAGAGCACATCTTGTAAAAAATCTTACATAATCATTTACATTTAACGTATTTTTAATGTGGCCTCATATTACAAAGATAACGGTGTCAAATTGGGCAAATTGAATTTAAATTTCGTCTTTAAGCAAAAACACTCACTAGAAATTTCAGACGTTGTGTTCAGAAGTAGAAGTCTTATTTTAGTCCTCTAAGAGTACAAATTTTGTTTTAAGTTTTAGGTATAAAAGTATACCTAAAACTGACACACGTGTGGGGGTGTGTTTGTGTGTGTGTGCGGGCCTGTGTGTGTGTGTACGGCTTGTTTATTTGCATTATTACTTCCTTTTTAAAAATTGAAAAATATCAAAAAGTAACAGCTCAAGTTTGATTAAAAACTAGAGTTAGGGCAATTGTGCATACTAATAATCTTCATTGCATTTAAAATAACTGGAGTTTGGTTTTTGCCTTAACGAAGTAGTTCTTTTAATTTTTTTCCCACTTGACAGTCATTAATTTAATTCAAAATATTTTCTCATTATTCAATAAACAAAGTGATGCAAGCAAGACTGATACAAGAAGTGTTCTGAGAGCATAATTCTCTGCCAATGCATTTTTGGAATTGTTAGCTGAATTATTAGTGAAAATGTGAAAATATCGACCTATCTTGCAATGTTAACAAATATTTCTTGATCTGTATTTGTCATTGGATCACCACCAAATTCAAGTGACTATTCCCTTATGGTAAGATTAACAGCCCCTGAAAACTTCATTAAAATATGTTGAGAACTTTTTGAGTTATCAGCAAAAGTGGTTTAAACTGCCCTACTGTGCAACGTTAACAAATCCTTTAGAAAATCCTGGATCCTCATCCAGATTTAGATCACCATCAAATTTCAATCAATTCTTTCTTGTGCCATGATCAACATCTTCTGAAAATTTAGTGAAAATCCACTGTGAGCCTTTGAGTTAAATTGTCCACAGACAAACAAACCAACAAACATGAGCAATAAACATCAATCATTGTTTCAATCAATCAATCAAACTTTATTTTATAGTACTTTTCATACAAAAAAGTAGCACAATGTGCTTAAGATGGGCATAAACAACAACAAAAAAAACATGCAAGACAGACATAAATAAATCTAACTCGAACAAACAAACCACTATTGAACAAAAACAATGAAAAATAAGTTTATTAAAAACCTTGATGAAACAAAACTGTGGAGAGTGAGGAACTGAAGAAACATTATCATGAGTTCTAAATAAAGAAAATACTGAGGATGATGTTAAAAACACCAAAACAAGAGATAAAGTAAGAGTTATATTAAGACAAATATAATAATTAATAATAATACATAAATGGCGAAATAAAGTAAAATAAAAGAGGATAATATAAACTCAACGACATGTATAAATCAGTAAACAAATAAACATATGAGTGGGATTATAAAACACTAAGAAATTTGATCCTAAAAATTTTAGATGTTTCACAGCATAAATAGACTGAAATAAAAATGTTTGTAAAACAAACACAGCTAAAATATATAATTTTATTAAAAATTAAAATGGATAGATAAACAATATTTCCTGAAGTAAAGCAAAGGTCAGTTAAGAGCCAGACTAACAAGGAAGGTCTTGAGTTTCCTTTTAAAAATACTGATTGTCTGCTTCACCCTCAGGTCTGCAGGTAGGCTGTTTCACAGATATGGGCCATAATAACTGAAAGCTGCCTCACTGTGGGTTGTTGTTTGGACTTTTGGCACTACAAAAAAACACACTACCTTAAGACCTGAGGGCTCCGGGCTCATATGATAAAAGCAAATCAGATAAATATGCCGGACCACGACCGTTAACAGATTTAAAAACAAATAAAATAACCTTAAAATCTATTCTATAACCTCCTTGGTGGAGGTAAAAAATTTCAACACTCTCAAAAGTGCCGATTTGAAAAATGTATTTACAAAGATACTGGCATACTTTTGATAAAGGACACTTGTTGTAGAGCATTGTGTCAGTTGGTTAATTTTTACTGATATCAACACTCTTATTTATGATCTTTCACTAATACGAATCATTTTAATTTTCCAACAGCCCACCCCTAACATTGCAGTCTGACTAACATACATATAAATGTTTAGACGGTTTGTGATATCTGTTTTCAAGTATCTGTTATTTCAGTTAGTTTTTTCTCTTTTCATTTTAGGTCATATCTCTGTCATCAAAATTAACATTGAAAGATAATACAATACAAAGTGAAATACTCTTTGCTCCTCTCCTCAGTTGTGCTTGAGTATGTTGACTGATGAGACCCCAATTTTGTCACAACAGCAAAGAAAATGTGCTCTTGTGATAAAATGATATTTAGGATCACAACAAAAATTGTAGCCTTTAAACAAAAAAGTATTTGGTTATTAGTATTGCTGTTAATTGGACATGTTTTTATTCAAAGATTTCTCAGTGTTTAACACATACATCACAAACCTCTCTTTTTTGGCCCTTAAAACTTGATAGCAAAACATAATTAGAAAAGAAAACCAAGTAACTTGATTAGAATGTTTAAAAAGTTAGAACAAGAATAATCTGAGGATATCTAAGAATTTACATAAATTGATTAAAGGACTTTATAATTTTTATGTTTCCTGGGAGATACAGACATTAAAACATTGGATGAATATCTGAGTGAAATACATACATTTACTCATAAGCACAGGAAAAAGGAGAAAAAAATGATACATTTCTAAATATCAAAGGAGATGGAAACATGTATATAAATTAATTTAAGCATTTCTGATTTTTATTTACCCTTGAAATACAAAGTGATAATTGGTGAATGAATATCATATTTTAAAAGAAAATGAACACGAGCTTATGTTATCCTATATGGAAGTCCTGAAATGACAAATATCCCTACACTTCCTTTTGGGACATTTTCCCTTTGTCTCCCTTCATTAAATTTGACCTGAATTTCTATTTCTATTTCATTACGTCTTGGTTGTTTTTCTTAACTAAATTTCCTCCAATTTAATCAATCTCGGTGTTTTAAAATATTTCCCATATTCCCAAACTAAAACGTTTGAAACATATATATTTTTTAAAATTAAGGAATTCTTGATTTTACCTTTTTAGTAAGAAAAAAACAAGATCCTAAGAAAAAAAACCAAAATTTACTAATAATCTCTGGGGGAAAAAAATATTAAAATCAAATACAGGGATTACAGATCCTGGGAGCTTTATAATTTCAGCCTCAGTAAATTTCAAATTTCTATTCCTCTACCAAGAAACTAATGCATGACCTCCTGTTTGAAGAAGAAGTTGTAAAAATCACTTGTTTAAAGCAATATACAACACAATACTATGTCAATAATCGTTTATGGACTACAACAATGGCTACTGTTCTTGTAAATTCATGCTTTGAATTAACCAAGTCTCGCGATATTACCAACAGCCGTCTGCAAGGCACGAAGAGGAGTAGAGAGCAAAATATCTCCGATATTATAACGGTAGCCACAGAAATATCGTCATTTGACACATCATTTCACGCTTAAGTTGTTTAAATATTATAATCCCTTTGCCTTATATATATTCGACGTCATTTTAGGATAATAAGTCGTGTGGGAATTATAAGTACGCCGCCACAGAAGCATTATTGTATGTGGAAGGAGCTAACAGTTAGCTGACAGGCTACCTAGCATAGCCATTGATGCAATGGCGTTGAAAAGAATTCAGAAGGTGAGTGTGTTTTTCTGTAATTTTACTGACAATATCCTTTTCCGTTCACCCATTTTTGTAAATGTGAGATACCCCGTGAAGGTAAAGCTGCTCCGGGGCCTTGTCTTTCGTCTCAACTCGCCTTTTTTGTGCTCTTTTCCAAAATAATAGACAGACAAAGACGAGCTAACAACTGGTGTCTTAGTTGGTGCATTGCTACAGTAACGATAGCTATCAATAACCATCCAAACAAGGCCATTATGCTGACAGCGCACACTTGTATATTTACTTATTTTCATTTCCTCTTTGATTCTTAAGTCCTTCAATTGAAGCGGATAGCATTAACATAGACGCTAAAGGGTGAATTTCGCAGTGCAGCATTAGGCTAACTTTGGTGAGTGATATTTAACGGACTGACATGTTTCATGTAAATCCTTTAACTCTGATGTACAATGACAATATTGTTCATCAGCTACAATCACACCTCATCTAGGCAAGAGTTTATTAAAATCTCTATTAAACACACTAAAACATTCGGAGATAAAAGTAAATTTAATCCTGAATAAAAATATTAGAAACTTGAAAGGGGATAGAGTAAATCATGATCGCTCCTGGGTTTTGATGGTAGTAAGTTGTTGGGTAGCTTCGACCTTCTTGACATTTCTGTGGTCGTATGATTTTAGTTTCAGCGCAGTACACTCTAGAAGGGATTAGCAAGTTGACATTTGTTTGTATAATTAATGGACTGACTTGTTGACAGGGTTTGTCTGAATTTCATAGCTTGTCAGTTGTCTTTATCCTTGTGTTTGGTCACTTACAGTAAGGCAGATGATGTGTGTGCTCGCTGAATGACAGCTGCTTGCTGGTTGCCAAAATTGAACCGTACTGTCAGTGTTTCCATATATGGAGTAGTAAATGGGGCACTGGAGCAGGCCACGGTGTGTATTTATATAACAGAATAGATAGGCTTCCTTTCAGTAGATGTTAAATAACATGCTTAATTTAAATTTAACCATCTGTTGTTTTGTTGTCTTTGCTGTTGTCTGTACATGAGTATTTCTGTGGCTCTGTTGGAACAATCTCCTTACTGCCTCTGCTATTTCTGTAGGATTAATTCTTTTTATGTAGCTGTGTTAATGCACTCTATAGCTCCTTAATAAATTAAAGTGATGACTATCATGTTAATGAAGTCGTCTGTCTGAAAAGTACTATTAACATGCCAGCAACTATGGACAATGAAAGCACAGCCAACATGGATGCCACTGAGGATATTGTAATTGTAGCTAGGGACATGACATATATCACTGTTTTAGATAAACCTAAAATATTGATCGTTCAAATTTATATGGTGGTTAATGCTGGTGTATTTGGATATTTTATAATAAAGCCTACTGTTTAGCAAAAGATTTTTTACAATAAAAAAACATTAATGGTAATATGCACATTGACAACAATACAATCAATTTGAAATGTTAAGTCTTAAAAAATTAGTTGCTTTTTGTATGATTTTATTCACAAAGTATTTCTGTTTTTTGTGAGTTGAAACAAATGGATTGTTTATTTCTGTGTAGGTTTTAGAGGTGCATTGACTGTGAAGTTCAGTTCATATTCATATTTTAGATATATTTAGACATTTGTGAATGCTGATGCCAGTGTTTTTTTGTGGCTTCTTTTGGTGTAATACTCACACAATGCTGAAAACGTAGGTAGATGTTTTAGAAACCACGGGACAGACTAATAGCAGAGAGACATTTGGATCCTGCTTCATATGACATTATTGGCTGATGACAGATGTTTGTCGTAAGCCTGAAGCCATCTGGTGCCAATACTAAACCAATGTGTTGATGCATCTCCTGTCATTTTTCTTGCACATTTTGAAATTGTGGCACTGGCTGGGGAAAAAAAAGTTGCATTTGTGACATCAGGCAATCAGCAGATGAGGATTTGGCTTAGCTTTTGTTATATCTTTACTGGAAAAAGAAAGACAGAGATGTGTCTTTCTGTATTGCTATGTAGTTAAAAATAAAAAATAATTGTTAATAAATGTTTTTGTGTACCCAAAATTAAAGTAAGCCCTTTTTACATAAGATCAAACATTATATGGAGCAAGTCCATGCAAAGTAAAGTACCAAAGAGCCCAGTCCCTAGTCCATTATATCCCTCGGGATAAATCGAAGGTTTCTAAACCAAATATAAACCATCCATTGTCTGGGAAACATTAGTTTTAAAGTTGGACTTGAGAACAACATATTTTCTGTGTATCCATGTGTTCAACATGAACAAATGTCAAACAACCCCTCTGTTTCCAGTCCAGTTATTAAATGAACTCCTTTGCCAAAAATACAACTGCTTCAACTGTCCAGTACATTAAATGATGTTTCCTTGTGCGATTGTCTTGTCTGTAGGAATTGTCAGACCTGCAGAGGGACCCACCTGCTCAGTGCTCAGCTGGACCAGTGGGAGATGATTGTGAGTTGTTTGAAAATAACTTAATTTATCTTTTTCATGAAGAGAAAGGCATTTTTTTTTGCTGTGTTATGCTACAAGAGTTGAGTCAAAGGAGTCTGCGTCAAAACTGTTATACTGAATTTATTGTGAATGTTGTTTCTTTTTTCTAGTGTTTCATTGGCAGGCAACAATAATGGGCCCAGTAAGTGAAACTATACATTGACTGAATCAGATTATGATGGCATTATGCAACACAAACAATGAAGCTGCTGTCTACAAACTTATCTTTTTTCTATTTTTAGAGTGACAGCCCATATCAGAGTGGAGTGTTTTTCCTCACCATTCACTTCCCAACAGATTACCCATTCAAACCACCTAAGGTAATTATTGAGCCACCAATACGCCATTTTAATGAAATGTACCAGCTAATTTAAATGGGTGAAACGTGTAAACAATCTTTTCCATTTTACCACAGGTTGCATTTACAACAAAAATTTACCACCCAAATATCAACAGTAATGGGAGTATTTGTCTGGACATTCTGAGGTCACAATGGTCTCCTGCACTTACTGTATCAAAAGGTAAGATTTATAAGTCATGCAGCAGTCACATAAGTGTGGTGACATTTTTTATTTATGGAGGCAGTGGTGGGTGTTGAATCAGCATGAAAAGCTCTGGGCTCATACTGTACTTCATCCTAATGTAATGAAAGCATTATTGTTATTTACTACACAAAGTTTTACAATTATAATTACTTGGGCCACCCTGGCAAGTATTTGGCATTTACTTCTGGAAACAAAGATAAAAAAAAACCTTTAGAAACCTGTAGGGAAAAATACATATACAGTTGTGTTCAAAATAATAGCAGTCCCACATCACTAGCAAGATAAATCACTGTTTTTGTTAGAATTTCAACTTCTACACTGCAAGTAAGTTTCTAGAAGGTTTAGTAAAGGTATAGAAAACCAACAGAGCTAACAGGCATGACGTGCATGCTGCTGATTCTGTGAAACTGAATCATTAACTGAAAGGGGAGTGTTCAAAAAAAATAGCAGTGCTGAGTTCAATTAGTGAGGTAATTGATTGTGTGAAAAAAAATAGGTGTTAAAAAGGTGGCCCTTATTTAAGGATCAAGGCAACTGACGCTGCATATGCTGGCTGTGCATTTGTCCTTGAAAAACAGAGTAAAATGGGTCGTTCAAGACATTGTTCAGAAGAAGAGCGTTCTTTGATTAAGAAGTTAATAAAAGAGGGGAAAACCTATAAAGGAGTTCAGAAAATGATAGGCTGTTCAGCTAAAACGATATCAAATGCTTTAAAGTGGCAGCTAAAACCAGAAAGGTGAGGAAGACAAAGAAAAACGACTATTCGAATGGATCGGAGAATAACCAAAATGGCAAAGGCTCAGCCAATGATCAGCTCCAGGAGGACCAGAGAAGATCTAAGGTTGCCTGTGAGTACTGTAACAATCAGACGACGTCTATGTGAAGCCAAGCTACCAGCAAGAAGCCCCCACAAAGTCCCATTGTTAAAAAAAAGACATGTGCTGAAGCCGTTACAATTTGCCAAAGAACACATTGACTGGCCTAAAAAGAAATTGCACAATATTTTGTGGACTGATGAGAGTAAGATTGTTCTTTTTGGGTCTGAGGGCCACAGACAGTTTGTCAGATGACCTGAAAACACTGAATTCAAGCCACAGTACACAGTGAAGACAGTGAAGCATGGTGGTGCAAGCATCATGATATGGGGATGTTTCTCGTACTATGGTGTTGGTCCCATTTATGGCATACCAGGGATCATGGATCAGTTTGAGTACATCAGAGTACTGGAAGAAGTCATGTTGTCGTATGCTGAAGAGAAAATACCCTTGAAATGGGTGTTTCAACAAGACAATGACCCCAAACACACCAGCAAGTGAGCAAAATCATGGTCCCAGACAAACAAAATTCAAGTAATGGAGTGGCAGCACAATCCCTGGACCTTAATCCCATAGAAAACTTGTGGGCTGACATAAAAAGTGCTGTTCATGAGGCAAAAACAAGAAATGCAGAGCAATTGTGGAACGTAGTACAATTGTCCTGGGCTGTTGACCGGTGCCAGAAATTGGTAGGCACCATGCACCACAGATGTGAAGCAGTTATCAGAAACCGTGGTTATGCAACTAAATATTAGTTTATGATTCTCAGGAAAGTTGAATCATCAAGCAATTCTTAGTTTATACACTACATTTTTTAGTTTGTAAATAAGGATGTCAACACTGCTATTTTTTTGAACATTATATTTCTTGACTTTCTGTAAAATATTATCAAATTCAAATACTTTTTCTAATTTTCTTGCTTTGAAATAGAATGTGCAGTGTCCCCAATGCAATTGTGTGCATTAAAATAAACTTTATTTGAAGAATTTTGAGGTTTACTCACCTTTTTAAACACACTGCTATTATAAGTAACATAACTGTAAATAACATGCTGTCAGCAATTATTCATTTTATTTTACATTTACATGTAAAGTTACACCTTGTGCAACAAATAAGACATAATTGATTTTTTGCTTAGCCTCTGGCTCTTTCATGCTGTTGTGTTTTCTTTAAGTTTTTTGGAATAAAAAAAAATATTCAAACTGCTCTAAAACATGTCTAGACGGCCGCTGCACTACAAGGTAAAGACCAGTATTGAACTTAAAGCCCTAAACTAGAATGCTGTTCTTCTCATTTCTTTATAGAGATAATTAATTACTAAATTCCAGGGATTAATTCATCCCTCCCCTCATTACTCAATATATAATAATACTGAAATTCTGTAAATGTGAATCTTAAACTCTGATTTAATCCTCCACAGTATTATTGTCCATCTGCTCTCTTCTTTGTGATCCAAACCCGGACGACCCACTGGTTCCAGAGATCGCTCATACATACAAGGCTGACAGAGAAAAGTGAGTATAAAACATTGATGAGCTTAACCACATCTTTCCTCTCAGACTCCTGGTTAATGCTGCCTCTAAATAAATTTACATGCACACTAATGAACTGATCATTATCTGGCTTGATGATATTGCTTTGTCAGCTGAAGGCTGTTATTTAGATTGGGAGAAATTGAATTAATACACAAAGTATTTATCTTTTATTCGGTGCGTGTATACAGTTCAATAGTTTTTTGCTATTACTTTTTAAATGAGTGAAGTCTGTGAGCAGAAGCAGAGGAAATGGCAAGAATGGACATAAGTTGTCAAAACGTTAGTAAGCAGTATTTTTGGAGTAAAACTGGAAACAAATTTCATGCTCAAGAATATGACTGGAGGAATGAATAGGCATGATATAAAAGAAAGTGCCCATGTGCTCTTGACTGTATAGGCATGAAATCTTTCATATCTCCTCCCCTTGGTGTATGATCAGGGATGTAGCTGATATGACAATAAGCCAGCATGGTATAGCAGTTCAACAGAGGATTTAAAGCCTGACCCTGCTCCACTTCTTTATCTTCTATTAGGTTGACTGAGGGTAAGTTTAAGACCAGGCTTTTCCTTTGAAACACACCACAGAAGTCTTCCCGCCTCATGGTAAAGCCCTAGAAGTATTGACAGGCAGGGAGCAGACCTGCACTTAGCGAACCCAGACACACACACACATAGCATGAAACTGTGTCACTTGGAGCACACACACACCTGTTTTCTGTCTTTACAGTGAACTGCACTTTGACCACATCCACGACTTAATCATTGAATTGCTATAACCGCTGTTCAATCAAAATATGAGCGTGTTTATTCAGCACACTCATGCTGAATTCGGCTTGGCAGACAAGCGTTGGTGTGGGAGGACGCAGGGGGAAGGGGGCGCTTTATCCAAGGACAGAGCAGCAGCATGTCATGCAGCACTGTGACTGTCTAGTGCTGATTACTCTGTTTGTGTTCCTGTAGGAGGCTGTAATCGTTATTGAAGTGCCCAGCACTAGTGTGTGTGCTGTTTTTGTATGTTTACTCCTCACCACTGTGTAAGTGAAAGAGGATGTAACCATGCATGTCCAGTTTTATGACATAAGACACACCACCAACCACAGGCCTGGCCGGTATGATACATAGTTTTGGGGGGTTTTAGGCTCTGTCCACACAGAGACAAAAACATTTTCATTTTGAAAATGTTCCCTGTAAAAACGGCATAAAATGTGTCCGTCCACAAGAAAATATTGAAATGCTGTTGTACATATGCCAGACCTGTAAGTTATGCAGGGCATACACTAAAACCAGAGAAGAGGACATGGAGCATATGCATACACCATGTGAAATGTGAACAAACACTGGCATATGCTGTTCTCCATGTCCTCTTGTTGCTCACAATGGTGGTAAAGGAGCAGTAGATTTTGCCCGTTCTTGTTGAGGTTCCCACATGTGGTTTAAGGGGGAGGTGGGGCTATGAAGACATCGTTTCTTAAACTATTTGCAGTTGTTGTACACCCGGAAATGCAAGGGCGACATTTTCAGATTTATCTACTCTGGGACCTGTTTTCAAAATTGCGTGTTTTCAGGCACCCAAAAAGCCCTACCCACGTGAACGAAATCCCTACACGATGAAAAACTTGTGCGGATATGCCTGAATTCATCCTCGTGTGGATGGCTCCTTAGTGGATCCATTTGCACAGTGATTATCAAAATTTTGTCTGAAATAGACAACTCTTAAAAGATAATAACCAACTCTGTTTTCAGTGGGTTGTTGTCCTGTAAACAAGGCCTCAAAAGCCCCTTCATTAGCCCAGCAACTAACAACACAAACTTTGTCTAATGCTTTCCTCAGTTCATAGTTTCATGTCCTGTACTTGTCGCATAAATCCAGGTAGTGACAGAAACTCCTAAGTTTTTTGCTTCTGATGTAGTATCTTTAAAATATTTGCAAATCCATCTCATCAGATTATTACCATTACCTGATTACTCCAGTTATTAAATCAGGAAGCGACCATGTAAACATACTCAGCATTCTCCATGTTTTGGTCAGTACTGTTCACTCTAACCAATCTTTAACGTGTGTTTTGCAGGTACAACAAACTAGCAAGAGATTGGACGCAGAAGTATGCAATGTGAGACCGCCAGGGAGATCAAACTAAAATTGAGAACAAAAGAAACACATTTGATTTGTAACTTGAGGCAAATGAGAGACAGAGTGGGCAAAAAAACTAGTCAACATCTATCTTTTGGAGGAGGAAGTGATACAATGAGGTACAGTGCCACCTGGCTTTCCATGTGCTGAGCTGCTACCATGTGCTGTCCTTCATGTATGGATCTGCTGAGCAGGACCTGATGGGCTCCTTAAAGCACTCCCATATGGAATACTGGAAACACTTCACAGCCCATACCGCCACTCTGACTTTAAAACTGTTACTCCTGCTATTTTGATTATCACTATTTTGTTGCTATTTATCATTTTCACTGTCAATGAGTCATATCGTTGTGCTAGTCTGAGGCAAAACATTTGATTTCTTTAGGAGGTTGGCTCTCCCTTTATTATTTCAGAGGTACTGTCTGTGTCCCACTGGATGTCTTGTTCTTACTGTAATTTCATGTATTTAGTGGCCTTTCTGTGTTTTTATTTTTTCAGTAAATGTGCAATTGAGGCAGAATGTTCCCTTTTCAACATACAATGGTGTGGTGCCATTACCAGCAGCTGATCTGTAGGCACATACTGTCTCTGCCCCCCACACAATGTGAAAATGTAAAGAATCAACGGTCCTTTTCTCCCACTGCATCTCAGACATGACAGTAGTAAAAGGTTTTGACAACAGTGGATAGCTGCTGTCAGGAGCAAGCCAGCCCTTGAGTAAATGTTGGGCTCCAAAGAGGTGAATGTCAGCTTCCATTTTTCTCACACATGCTGTCATTGCTCTCATACCCTCAATGGTAAACACCCATGGCTGGTGTCCATAGTGCACAAACTACTACTGTTTGACTCAATACATGTCGTGTAGCCATGAGCATGGCTCTGAAGTTTAAGCCAAGCTTTATGCCACTTCCTCTGCACAGTTTCTCAGGTATTATCAATAAAATCAGCCTTTACTAGCAGTGACCCATGGTGAGAAAAATGAGCAGGGCTCGTATCATCAGCCTACTTAAAACAAAATAATGTATGTTCAGTGGTTTGTTCATATAGAAAAGAAATCATGCTCTCCTGACTAGTTTCAAACTCGAAGACAGATCAGCACTCCTTCAATGTTTAATGTCCAAAGCCTTGAATTTCTTTTTTTCACTCAAGTATACTTTTCCAAATGACCTTATTTTTCATCAGATGGATGGTGTACATTAAAAATTTACAGCTGAAAATGATTAAGGTCTGGCGTGAGAAAGGCATAATGTGAGGAGAGAGACTTTTGTTACTATCACGGACTACAATTAAAAAAAAGTATGATAGACAAACTGTCGAATAGGGGAAAATAATAAGAATAAAGCAGAAATTTTGTGATAAATGTGAAGAATAATAATAAAGCTTAAACCCAAGATATTGAGAAAAGGTTGACAATAAATTAAGACAAAGAAGGATTAGAATTATGTGGAAAAGTCCAAATGTTGTGGTAAAGTGGAAATATGAAGATTTTGGGTCATAAAAGCCTTTGACTATGTGAAAAGACCATATGTTTAAGAAAAAAAAATCAAATATCAAAAATAAAGTCAAACGGACCTAGAATTTATATTTAAAAAAAAATTGGAATGTTGGGGGGGGGGGGGGTATTAAGAGTTTAAAAAATATCTTTAATTTTCTAAAAAGTTTTAATTTTTAGAAAAAAGTTAAAACATCAAGAACAAAGTAGAAATAGGCCTCCAGCTTTGTGAGTTAAGTCAAAATGTAAAAGTTTAAATTTAATTTCTAGAATAACATTTTAAAAAATGTTCAAATTGTATCTCAGTTTTGTTGTTGACACTTTGACTGTACCCTCAAAAAATGGTATTGGACCTTATTCTTGATATTTTGTGTTTTACCTCAAAATGCATGATGAAAATGTCTCCTCCTCACATTGTGTTTTTCTCTTGTTCAGCCCTGTTACTTTTCCATGAAGTTCACTTCCTGTTTGTATTTTCTAATTTGTTTACAAGACTTTTCTCTCGAAACTAGAAAGGTCTTTGGTCACAGCTAGTGTCATTCAAAAAAGGAACTCAGACAACATCAGATTTATAATAAACAAAGTCTTCTGACGTTGTGTGCGCCTTTTGAATAAGGTAAAATGATACAGTAACCTGCTGTGATTACTCGGTTTGCTTTAGATGTATGATACTTTAAAGTGTGTCATCATTTATCTTATGTTTCAACATCAGGTCTGCAAACTGATTTTATTTTGGGGCAAAATATACTCACGGTTTGAGTCAAATATTTGTGATATTTTCACAGTATTTTTTGAAAGCTTTAGTTAAAGCCTGTTATTTGTCTTTTTATCGAAGTCACCAGAATTCAAAAACATGATTGTGATGTGTCATAATGTAACATTGGTTTTGATATATTCCATTGTGACTAAAGTAGGTAGAAATGCTTTGATTTTGTCAAAACCTTGGCTGATGATGTGCTGATGCTGCCAACATAAAGGGAATTATTTGATGTTCAAAAAGGAGGAATAAACTAAACTATTGAAGCATTATTGAGAGGATCAATCCAGAGAGGTCCATAGTAAAGCATGAAAATTTTAGAAGCTTGATAGTAGAAAAAAAACACCATGGTTTAGGCGCCAGATATAGATCTCACCACTGTTAGCAGCTGTAGAGTTAAAAAAGAATTTCTGAAACACAGCATAACTAAAATGTTTGGAAAATATATCCTCTAAATGCAGTGATTTTATTTTTATTCTACTGCAAGACCGAGACAGAAAAGATATGTGTAATAGTTCTAGTTCCAACTTTGTGTGCATTGTTGTTCGTTCATCTGGCTAATTTATTTATTTGAAAGCTGAGTAACTCTCTTCCAAATGTATGACTGAATGCAGCCTCAATTGGTCATGTGAGTGATGTGACATTGACTCCCTTTGTCCAGTGTGCTCAATAGAGTTTATATAGGCAGCTTGGCATGCTTTGCACTCTGGAGAAACTTCTCACAGCCATTTGCCAGATATCAGGGATTTCGTTACAATTCATCTGCCTGACACCACGGACTGAAAAAATTTAGCCTTAACCCTCATTCTGTGTGTATATAAGGAAACCATTGTCATTAAATGTAAATTTGCTATCAGGGCTGTATACATGCCCCCCCACCCCCCAAAGTGAGCAAGTCATTTCATCAGCAGACAGAAATTTAACAGTAACCTTTCTGTTGAGAAAAAGATTCAGCCTGGCTTTCTCCTGAATGCAGGACCAGCCTTTTTGCATCCTAAAAATCTGGAATATGTGCGCTTGAACTGCCACCAACGTCCACATGTCCTCACATAGCCGTCACAAAATAACTATTGACCTTGTCATAACATATGAATAAAGTTCATCTTGGTTTACTATCGTCTGCAGCCTTTCTTGAGTGTTTATGTTCAAGTTTAAACTTACCAAGGATGCTTATTTCTGCCAAAGGGATAAATAAACATCCTACAGGTTGATACTATAAATCTGAATATTAAAAAGAAACCCTATCAGTGAAATATGCCTTTGTGACATTTTGTGACATGTTGATAAAACCCTAAAAACTTTATTAGCGCTAAGATAGTTGAAGTGGCAGTTGATATGCCAATAGGGAAGAGGTGGGTCACTGAAAAGAGGATGTTCCTCTCCTGCAGGCACAGTGATGCATGACAGTAGGACATAACCTGACAGTAAAGTTTTTCTGCAGTCTTTGTTCTATGCATATGTAGAAAACACAAGTCATGCTTTGCAGAATGTACTGGTGTAAATGTGGACTTGTTTCTTCATAAAGATAGCCATGTTAGCCATGATGAGCTTTTCCTTCGAGCCATCAATCCATCAAGTTGAACACTTGCTGAACATGTGACACACAGACTGATCATACGTGAACAAACAGTCCCTCTGATTATGTACACATGGGGATGTGCAGATAGAAAAATTGCAGGGATGTTTTTATAATATCACAATACTATAATCACAATGATATCAAACAAAAACAAGTAAACATCAAACGAAAGAAAACATTTCAGATGTTAAAGTTGTTGCACTTGTAAGGCTGATAAATAAAAAGTACCCATTCATGACAGTGTACATGCCAAAGCAGTAATTTTTTCCCTCTAAGTCATTACTGACTATGGCCACTTTGAAAGGTGGCATATTCCACCAGTGCGGATGACATGCCAGCCTGCCACTTGTTGGTCTATTTAGTGTCTAATTTTCCCCCCAAACCCCTTGAGATATTGTGTATTGTCATTCAGCTCATAAGTGATAAAATATATTTTTTGGTCCATATTGCCTGTCCCTGATCTGACCTTTAGCCATTTTGTTTTTATTATACAAAGCTCTGCATTTAGTGGTTTGTTTGGTAGGGAAGTGCATTGCTGTTACCCTGAAAAATTAAAATAAGCAATAACATCAAGCTATAACTTGATAATTGTTACACTATTACAACATATTTTCATGTTATAATTTGAAACCTATATTGTTAGAACAATAAACTAACCATGTTGCACCTGTTTAGGTTGATGAGAGGATATTCCAGACAGACTTGTCTTTATGAAACAGTTTTACTAATGGTCCATTTGTATGTTTTTGTCAGAGTGAGTGTAATCTCATAGGTGACTGTCCTGCAGCCTCTCATGGGGACAGAGCGAGTGGTGAATATCACTGGCTCCAGTGTGGTTATCTCAACAGGTCCACTGAAACCCTTATCATGGTAAAAAAAAAATAAGCAAATGATGGAATCAATAAAATGATAAATAAAAAACTAGAAAGCACTCAGAGAGTGCAGACCTCCGCCAAGCACCACAGTTCCCCCTATTTGTCATTTGCACCATAAATATTAGTCCCACATTTATTTGACTACATTATTAGATTCCTTGACCATGAAAACATACCATTGGCAACTGAATTCATAGTGATATCAACATTAGTTCAGCAGTTATTCACGAAAATCGCATTTTCTGTAATGGCGGTTTTCTTCTGGATGGGATTGCTTCCAAAATCTAATCATTTGTTCCTTATCCCAATCCGGACATTCCCTGAAAATTTCATCATTATCCGTCCATAACTTTTTGAGTTATGTTGCTAAATAACTATCTAACAGACAGACAGACAAACAAACCCTCCCAAACATGACCTCCTTGGCGGAGGTAATTAGCATAGATACATGCATGAATAGATAAACAAAATAACATTGTCATTCAATTTTTTACATTGAAGCAAGCTTATTTCAATAAACATACTGTAGGAAAAAATGGTTATAATGTGATATTGATGCTTTTTTATGTTTAGGAAACTATTATGCTTCCGTATGTCTAAGTTATCAAAATCTCATTAGGGAGTTTTGTAAAAGTGTAATTTAAGAGCTTCATTTAATATCATCTCTCTTTGGAATTCAGTTGCTGAGTCTTAAATATTAAAGGTCCCATATCCTGTTGTGTTTGAATGTTTACGACGTGTCTTGGGTGTCTATTGAAGATTTGATTTAAGCTGAATAAAAAATTTTAAAAATGTCTCAGTCGAGGATCAGGTGCCACTCTTTTCTCCTCCCCTTTGGAAACACTGTTTTCTTGGTATGTCAGATTGAAACATATTTGGCATTTTCTGTCATTGTTTTTCTTGTTTGCAATTTTTTGATATTGCTGATTACTGGTGGGCTGCAATGTGTGAGGCAGAGGGTCGCATGTGGCCCCCGGGCTGCCAGTTGCCCACCTCTGTTGTGTACTTATTAAATAATAAACCTCAGGAAGTAAAAAACTGAATGTTTTAAAGGACATCTTCTTCACAGAAGCTATGCGCTTTCTCCTTGAACTGAGAGTTTAGTAAAAGGTGTCATGTTCTTCTGCTCCCCAAGCCCCTTCTAACAACATTAAAAGCAAAGAAAATAGGTTTTGCAGAACATGGGACCTTGAAGATTTATGGGATGGAAACTGACTTAAGTGTTCGAAAGAGCAAGCTGTGCATATACTGTACAATTAGCTTCCAAGGTTAAATGAAGTAATATTATAAAAATGCTGAAAAAGCTAGAAATACTGCACATTCATCTATTTTTGTTTCTCGACTAATCTCAATAAAAGCTCGGTATGAAAAGTTATCATTGCACAGCAGCTCTGCACTGGGGGTGCGTTCGATTTGTTGAGCTCTTGTGCGAGATTTTGTGGTTCAGAAAAATGCCATTGTTTTAATCGATACTGTACTTATCATCACCATCTAAAAACAATTGTCCCCTTAATCCACAGCGGTACTTTGTTGCTTAATGATGCAGAATCATATAGACTTCTAGACCAGTTAAAACAAGGACAAGTCCCGCTCTGTCGGTGTGCCCCGGTGTAGCATTCTCAGGACACTGCTGAAGCGTAGCCACAAGCTAAAGTAGCTTCCTGTACAGCTGAAAGGCAACATCATCGCCACTCCTCCCCGTAGGAAGGGCGCATCCCGGATAGCTAGCTGGCTAGCTGTACTCAGCAAAACGATGGCAGTCAACCTCAGCAAAAATGGCCCTGCATTAACAGCTGCATTCAAAGAAGTGGTAGATGAAAAATCCAAAACCAACTGGTAAGGAGCACCATTAGATACACAGAGTTAGCATTGAGTAGCAGGCGTTGTGTTAGCTACAGTGTTTGCTAGCACTTAGCCATTCGTCCAGTTATACTAACCTAACGCAGGATAAACTTAACCTTTGACATAGTGGCATTTCAGTAATCACACCAGAGCGTCTGCTTGTCAAATAATGGATAATTTATGTTGAAGTTAGTGTAGCATATTCATGGGTTTGTCTTGCCCTGTGTTTGTTCAGTCCCTGTGTTGGAGTCGAGATAACTGGACAGCTAAAACAGTGTTAATAAGGGGGTACAAATGCCTAATGAAGAGGGGTTTTAATGTTTAAGTGTTTTAACTAAGCTTGTCCGTCATAAAGCTGAATAAATATGCACTAACCTCGCTAGCTCACCTACTTCCTGATAAGATATCAGAGGCTAAATGTGACCAAATATTTGAAAGTCAGAGCACTTCCTCTTTGTGTGACTGAAGTCGTCTGAGCGTGTCTGTGGATGAATATGAAACCTGTTGATGACAGCTGACTGCAGTGTTTAATGATGACCTACATTCATGTTTTAATTAATCCACAGCAGCCATTTTGCAGGGAGTCCTGCTTCTCAGCCCCGAGCCTCATTAATGTGTGTCATCCCTAGTTACAGTACAACCTAGGGCTGGGCGTTTTAGACTAAAAATCTGAACTCAATAACCATTCATCCATCCATTATCTACACAGCTAAACCCATTTAGGGTCGTGGGGGGCTGGAGCCCATCCCAGCTGATGGTGGGCAAGGGTAGGGTACACCCTGAACCTGTCACCAGCAGATCGCGGGGCCACATAGAGAGACTGACAACCATTTATTCTCACACTCATACCTAATGGCAATGTGGAGTCATTAATAAACCTGATGAGCAGGTTTGTTGTCAGTGGGAGGAAGCTGGAGTGCCCATAGAGAACCCATGCATGCTGCGGGAGAACATGCAAGCTCGACACAGAGAGGCCCTGACATACATGGGGTGAAAACCAGTGACCTTCTTACTGTGAGGCATGAGCACTACCTGCTGCACCACATGAAGCCTGAACATGCATACAAGGGGACACACAGACTCTGCATGCACTGGGTGTAGTTCAGTGTTTGCTGACGGTGATGTCAGAGTCATTGATTATTTGTCATAGAAATGAGAAAACTTGTGGTTGTGGTTTCCATTAACTAACACAGAGGCGACTGAATAATGTGCTTCAGGCCACATGACTGACATCCCACATTCTACAACTTGACTAGTTCATACGTGCACATCGCAGTTGCAGTAAAAAAAAAAATCATTAAGGTTCAGATCACTTTTTATAGCACAGGGTATATTTGTATTTCAGCCAGAGAAATAGAGACATTCAGTATAACAACTTTTACACCTATGTAAAACAAAACAACACAACTAATACTAATAATGTATGTCTTTTAATTAACATAAACTATATTGGCAAATTGAAAATTTCATACCTTCATCAATATTTTGAAATTATATTGATATGTCTAAAAATGACATATTGTCCAGTGCTAGCACAGCCTTTTAGTAATGTTATACTTCTCAGAGATGATGCCTGGAGGGATTCAAGTTAAAATATAATGAAGAAGTAATAAATGATAATCTAGTTTCAGTTTAACTACATTCTATTAATGTAGATCTTTAAGTATAAAAAGAAAGCACTTCTTATCAGTGAGTGTTTTGTTCTTCTTATAAACCATTTTTGTTAAACTTTGATGATGTATTATATTTTGATTAAATATATTATCTTATTGTTTCTGTATTGCTTTGATTGTTTGTTTTTATATCAATTGTTGTTGTGGAATTTTACACATGGTGGTCCAAAAGGTACATCTTGGTACACCATGTTAGTTACTAGAGTTGCTCTTAGGACTGGGGCATATGGAACGAGGTTCATCTCAGTATTTTTCAGCTATATCGCAATTCACAATAGCAAGCTCAACATTCTTCTGTGTGATACAATTACAAATAGTCATCAGAATACTAGACTAATACACTTTGATAAGATTGAGGTGAAAACAAAAGAGGTTAAAATCCAACATTTAAATATGTTTAATTTTAGAACATCTAAAAGAGAGATGTTAACACCCAATAACAGGCAGCTTTAATTTTTTGATAATCAAGAGTTGCAGCCACATTCAGCCACATTCTATATTGTACACAAGTACTTACCAAATATTTAGATTTTAAAGTTCACCCTAAGTTTTCTATGCTGTGAAATACTATATCTGTCAAAAGTATGAATACCAATTGTTTAATGATCTTTTAAAAAAAAAATAAAGCCCTGAAACTTAACAATCCATATTTTCACCAAAAAATACAACTGCAATATGTTTTTGTGTGATAAAGTGGCATAAAAAACACAGAAAGTTATTAGGAGTAGATTCAATGAGTGTCTGGAGTCTTAAATAAAGGCTAAAGAAATTCTGATCTTACCTTTATAATTTGACTATTTTGGACTTAAAGTCTATTTGTATTTTAGGTCTACGTGATATTGAGGAAGATGTGATACACAAAGCAATGTTATTATGGTAATGATATATAAAGTATAATGATATTGACCTGAGAATCAATATTCAGTCATAGATATTTGCAGAATATTTCTCATAAATCCAAATACATAGAGCATTTTCCCTTTAAAATTACAACAATTGCTCTGAACATAGCTTGAGTTTTGTTTTGCTGCGTCAAAATTAGGGATGGAACTGATAATAATGCCATGACTGATTCTGCTAATTGATTAATTTCCCTCTGAATATCCCTGTTGATGCCTGTGGGTTTTCTGTGTGGAAAAAAACAAACTTTTTTGTATAAACATTGTTTAACTCTTGGTATTTAGTTTTAAACTGCTACTGTTTCAACATGTTCTAGGTGTTTTCATCCTTGCTTGAAATCACAGACACAGACATTGCTTGTTGCAATCATTGTGTCATATTGTGTAAAATTAATCAACACTGAAGACACTTTTGTCTCCTGTCTGACTTGATGATGTTCTTGACTCTGTTGTTGTGTGTGCACACTGCCCTTGTGAGATTGTGATGTCATTGGTTTGTAAGGCACACAGAAGTTAGTGCAAAGTATTGAGAAGGAAATTGTTAAACATAAAGGCAAATATTAATGCCTCAATCTAGTTTGGTCTGGTTCTCAACTGGAACCAGTCCTTAGTTCCCATCCCTATAACTGGCATGGCTGATAGAAAATCATCTTAGAACTGCAGTGAACATTTTAATTGTTCTCTCAGACTTTTTTGTCAATTGTATCTTGTGGAAAAATCTCTTGAGGGTAAAGATCACTTAAAATCTGTTTACGAAACAGCCATGGTTTTGTTCCATGTGAAATAATGCACATTGCCCTCTGGATCAATCCCTGCTCTGTCTGTGGCATCTGTTCAGCTGGTGTTCAAAATCTCTAACTCTGCTGTTTTCAACAGGGCCTTATTCACCTACGAAGGAAACAGTAATGACATCCGCCTGGCAGATAAGGGGGGTAAGCATCTAAGTAGATATTTATTATCAAGTTTTTAGAATCTGAACATGATTTTATCAGATGTAGGCAGGAATTTCATTGTCAGCATACAACTGCAGGACTGGAACATCAGCACAAAAGGATTGCTTGCCTTTGCTTTCTCACCCTATCATTTGTAAGAGGAGAAAAAAGAATCTGCAGTTACACAACTAACCACAGAAACCATGTGAATTTTTCCACAATGTTGATGTATCAGATGGAGGACTGGAGGAGCTGGTTGAGGAGCTGAACAGTGGAAAAGTCATGTACGCATTCTGCCGGGTCCAGGATCCAAATTCTGGTCTGCCCAAATATGTCCTCATCAACTGGGTGTGTTTCACATCGAAATGTTTCAACATTGTTTGCCCCTTTTGGTTTTGTCATCCTTTTAACTTGCAGGCAAATTGTGTTTCAGACTGGAGAGGGAGTGAAGGATGCCAGGAAAGGAATATGTGCAAATCATGTCAGCTCCATGGCAAACTTTCTGAGGGTAACGACACACTCACATTAGGGCTGGACAGTGTTGACCAAAATCTCAGTGGAGGAAAGGAAGAAAAATTCCTTTTGTTTATATATTTTTATAGAATGAAATCAATTGTTTTGAGTAATTTAGGTGCAATTAGTTTTTTTTTCGTAAAGAACAAAAAAAATGGGTCTGACAGTAGCTAAGTGAGTTATGTGTGTGCATTGACAACATATTGAGGCTCTTGCTCTGTACCTGCTCCACTGTCTTTTTTTATGATCAAGTAGGGCAAAAAGCCCAAAAATTAATAAGAGGTGGGACCAAGTCATTGTTTAGCACGCTCAAGTAAGTCATGAGTCAAGTTGACTTGCATATGATGTGGTCAAGTTGAGTCAAAAATCATCAAATTTGTGACTGGAGTCTCACACAAGTTGAAGTTATGAGACTTGCATCCAATCCTCTGCTGTAAAGTATCTTAAACTGAGCATCAAGTCTGGTATGTTTTCTTTCAGATCTCTTTGTTTGATGTGGCAATCTCCAATGACCAGATCATTTTCAGAGAAAATGTATAATTGTATTTTAAAGCAAACCTAAATACATTGATGTATTCAATATCATCTGACTCTGTATGTCATCAGAAAATATGGCATTGTATTTTAAATTGTGGTATATGGAGTCTGCTTAAATACACAGTTCAGTTTCTTCTCTGGAAGGTCATTTGCAAGCTGAGTTGACTTTAAATGATGGCTTAAGATAAAGAAACACAAAGAAGAAAACATTGTACTGAAAGTGGCAGGAGTCCATGGAAAAATGCAGCAGCTTTGTTGGATTAGTCAGTGTGATTCACGCCATATCAGCGCACAGCAAAATAAACAAACTACAGGGTGGTGTGTGCATAAACCCATTCTGCTGAGCATTGAAAGAGCTTTTTATTCCTTGCTCTTTCAGGGGGCCCATGTTACAATAAACGCCCGAGCAGAGGAGGACGTGGAGCCTGAGGCGATCATGCAGAAGGTGGCCAAAGCTTCAGGAGCGAACTACAGCTTCCACAAAGAAACCTCGAACCGCTTCCAGGACAGCGGTCCTCAGGGCCCTGTGGTATGCAGGAGTGTTTGCTTGTGTTTCATGCTAGAAAGATAAACAGAGAGGGCAAGATCTTAACTGTTCTCACTAATCTGCTCCTTAAACATGGATTTATTTGAAACGTTTGTTTTTCTCTTTGTATTGGGTTTTCAATAAAGCAAAAAGTTCTCCACTGAAAACAGTTTTTAAAACAAAAGTGAAATGTGGAGGAGAGATGAACAACCAATAATGACCTAATTTTATTGAATTTATTGTCTTGTTATTTTTCTTCATTTTTTAATCTTGCTTTCTTTTAAGTCTGCATAAAATAGGGAAAATGTTAACATTGTTCAACATAAAGATGACAATTTCACAGTGATCTCAGAGTATAATCAGTTGAGGAAGCTTATTCACAGCACTGTAAATTTCTGTTACTAAATAGGCCTGCAATATGAGGAAAAAGATTTGATGTGTGTGATAACTGAATAATATTTCAATGACAATAATTATTGCATTAAATTAACAAAATAAACATTTAGGAAGAGAAAGCTGCAGCCTCTCCTCTTGCCAAGATGCTTCAAGCTCCAGCCTCTCTGCAAATACATACTGTATGGCAGGTATATAACAGGGGAAACTGAAATTATTTGCAGGCAATATTTATTTCAATATTTTATCACCTCTCAGGCATCCTTTATAATGGGTTCATTGCACATGTTTATGTTGCAATGGCATCTAAATTATTTTTCAAATAAGTAACTCCTGCAAAAAACTCTAAACATGGCATTTTTAGTAATAATGGGGAGGTTGTTGACTGCTTCTCAAAAGTTTTGATGTTGCTTCAGCCATTTTGAGTATTTCACACAGTTCCTTATGATTGTCTTACATGTAGTAATAAAGGTTTGTTATGCCTTTTCTTAAAAGCAGCCACAGCTGCTTGAAAAGTATTACATAGTACCTCTGTAAGGCACTGTCTTTCCCGAATCCAAAATAATTCAAAATGGCAGGTGCTTGGCTCGTGTGTGTCTCAGGTCTGTATCTCTGTGTTTTAACCATTGACATTTAACACTCAAACTGTTAATTTAAGTTACTTCGTAATTTCTTTAAAACCAAAATATATTATTTATTTTGATGTGTAACTTAAAGTAACACAACTCCCTTTTAATGTTACTTTATATTCTCGTACATATTCGTTATGAATTATTCTAGATAATTTTTCTAACATAAAACATTATTCTTGATATTAAAGATTTTATTTCTGTAAGGCAAGGCAAGTTTATTCGTATGGCAACTTTCAGCAACAGGGCAATTAAAAGTGCCTCATGAAATACACCAGAGCCCAATGACAAAGGAAAAAGAAAAAGAACAGAATAAAACACACTAAACGAATCAATTAAACTACAAAAAATAAAAACAAAGAAATGAAAACAAAAATTAAACAAGAAGGAACAGTGAGCTAAAACAAAAACTACAATGTGAATGAAATAGTTTTTTATTATAACCAAAACTCAATATTAAATCATTTTAAAAGTTTTAGTGTAGTGTTGCAATTAAAATAGCAACTCAAATGTTTTCTGTGGTTGTTATGTTGTTGGGGGCCTAATAACGGGTCATAGTGATATTTAATAGTGTTTAAAAATACCTGGGCATGTATAAACCAGGGGCATCATTTGCTAATTTTAACAAATATGTGTTTTTTTTTAATCAAAATTTTATTATTAATGACTGTTTATATTTAGAGAAAAGGAGAAAGTATGCAACACGTTTTGCTAACAGACAGTTGAAAAATGCTGGTAGTGAAAGTTTTCTGTATTTCTTTCTAACATAAAATGTTGGTATTGATTTATCTCTTTGTCTTTTAGTGCTCCGTGTACCAGAAGACCAATGCCATGTCTGAAATTAAAAAGACCAACAAAGACACATTCTGGGCTCAGGCTGAGGTAGGACCCTCTCTTTGTTGTCAGTTTTTGCTAAATGTGATCCATCACTTTACGCCTCTCTGAAGAGTTAACTTCCCAGAAGAGTTTATTTTTGCAAGAATTTGTTTAAGTTTTGCTCAGACAAGCATTTCTTAAACATTGACACATATTGTCTCCGCTGTTAAAATTCTGCATAAATACATAAAGTAGACGTTTAGTAACAGTCAGCAAAAGTGTTTTTTATTTTTCTGTTGTTTGCGCTCCTTGCTCATCACCATACCTGTCACAGATGCAGCCTGGAAGTTGGTCCCCATTGCCTTGCAGTATTCTTATGCAAACTGTTGTGAAATAAACATTTATGACTATTTTTCAGAAGTAACTTCCAAACTAACACTAACTTTGCTGCATTCTGGCTTTTAGAAAGAAGAGGAGTGCCGTCGCCAGGGGGAGCGGCGCAAGGCTGACGAGGAGCGCCAGCGGCTGGAGAAAGAGACTAAAGACCGAGAGGCCAAAGAGGCAGCGTGTAGAGACAAAAGGGACAAGGAGAGGGCTTCTCAGATTGAGCAACAAAAGTAGGTAGCCCACCTCACACTGCCATTTCAAGGCATAATGTCTTTGCCCCGTGATGTTTCACCTCCACTTGCTATGTTTACATGAGAGCTTTAATTCAGAATTAAACTTAAATCCTCTTTAAAAAGATTAGAAGTGACCTTGTAGACACCTAATTCCGAATGAAAATGTCCATTCCGAATTAAACTTAATTCCGAAGTAGCTGGTAGCTGGCTGGTTTATTCTGATTTTAAATCCACTCATGTGGAGCCATATTGAATAATTCCTCGATCATGTATACATTCATTCTGCTTTAAATTAGTTCTGGTCATTCTGCGCATGCTCGTTCCCTTGTCCTGTCGCAATGACGCACATATTCCACAGTGACAGGAACATATTCCATGATGGCCGCCCGAAGAAAGCGTTGGACTCGAGCCGAGACAATTTATTTAGTTAGAGCCTTAGAAGATTTGGAAATAATGAAAAGAGTGGATGGATGTAAGCATAAAAATGCAGACCTTTTCAAAGTTGTAGCTCGTTATGTGATCTTCCATGTTGTAGCCGAAAAGAAAAGAAATGTCTCCTTGTCTGTCCAAAAATGTGTGGTCACGGTTATTGTGCTTGTTTTGATCTCTGAACTGTCTTGATGTTTGTAGTTTGCATCTTCCACGATAGTTTTATACAGCCTGAGCTCTCTCTTGCCCTCGGTGTCCTATAGTAGCACCTAATGCACATAGTCAGGTATCACAACTAGGTTCATGATACGGCTAGTTGAGTAGACATGTGCAAGGTTTAACAGCAAATTTTGTCTCAGGCCTTACTTCTTAGGGCAACACAGCCCTTTTCACACATGCAACCCTGATATTATCAGGATCATGTCCTGAGTTATCCACCTGGGTGATTCCCTGATATGGTTTTTCACACTTGCTCCTTTCAGCAGGGATTATGGCCTGCTGGATGGGGAAGAAGTGGTGAAGGGGGACAGGGGGTTGGTTGGTAGATAAGATCGAACTTTAGTGATACATAAAGAAAGCTGCAGTGTTTTATATTTGTATCCAACAGCGGCGTGAGAAGGTTCTTTGTATGCACAAGAGACCCAGTGGTGCTAAGTCTCCCTTTCCCATTTTCACGCCGGTCACTCAGGATGATGTTATCAGCCCCTCCCCACTTGACCTCGGTGAATTACTCTGATAGTGTACTGCTACGTCCACACCTCAGCTCTGTTTGCATTCTCACATACGTATACAGCAAGAATATATAAAGTCTGGATAATTCCAGGGTTTTTTTGCAAGTGTGAATGGGGTTTATGTGTCAAGTCTTGATCATCAAGATGCACAGACGGATGTAGGAGAATCTGGTTTTCTTTTATAATCCTTGTAAAGTCCATTCATTTTAAAACAAGCTCAATGGTTGAAGATTCCTGCTCAAAATGTTTTTGTTTTTTCCAGGAAATATCAGCAGCAGCAGGAATATGTGAGTAAAGAGCAGGAGAAACAGCACTGGGTGAGTGTCAGTCTGTTCATAAAGTTGTTCAAAGTGAATGGGTTCCCAAAGTTAAGCGGGTTTAATGAAACATAGAACAAGTGTTGAAATGAGTTTGTTTAAAATCATACAGTGTTGAGCATGTTCACTTAAACTGTTGAAACTTAAAAAAAGTAGTGCACACTTCAGTCAGGAAGGTAGCTAATGTGAACAGATGAAACATCTATAATGACATCATCAGGAGGAGCAGGAGGAGCAGGAGGAGGCCCAGAGGAAAGCAGTCAGGAGAGGTGAATCTGTGGAAAAAGCCAACGTGAGTTCCCCTTCCTGATAGAGCTAGCTTTCTTCTGGACAAACTACTCTCCCCTTTCTTGTCTGTCCATAAAGCCAAAAATACAGAAGTGATTCTCTCTTCCTTAACAACTGTAAACATAACACTGCTGCCTGCTCTTGTTACTGCATGACCTCTTCCCTTCCTCTGTAATCATTTACAGATATCAGACATCTCTGCTCTGTAGTGCTTCTCTCGGCCTCTGCATTATTTATAGCCTGCGGTTTCTAATTGTGAATATCGTTCACTTTCTTTTTTCTGCAGGAGGCAGCGTCTCTCATCTCTCAGCGTGCTGTGAACCCAAGAGAAATGTTCAAGCAGAGAGAGAGGGGGATCATTCCCAGCAACTCAGAAGCCCCCCCTGCTGCACCTGCGAGCCCTCAGCCAGGTATCAGTCCCGCTCACACTGTAACCTCTCCTTATTAAAACACTTGCTGCTCTCCCTGCTTCACTGTCAGGCTCTGCCAGCCTCCTTTCTCAGGTAGTGGTAGGTTCAGTAACCCTTGTCTGATCTTAAGCTTGAACTTCCCATCAGACTGTCCAGTGGCCTCATTGTCACACTAAATGTTACGTCTCCATCATGTTGTCCTCTCTTGTTCTGCTCTCCTCTCTTTCTCGTCCATTTGTTTCATGTTTCGGCATGTTTCCGGGGTTCCGTGTGTGTCTAGGGCGTCTGCAAAGCCCTTTTCTGTCTAAGCAAGTGTATGAGTCTGAGCCACCCAGCTCACCTCAGCAGCGCCAAGCTTCTCCTGTGCCAGCAGGCTCCGCCTCTCCTGTCCGTGCCACAGGTGTGAGCGTACACACACACATACACACACACTGTGCACAAAGTTTGGGATACAATTCCATATTTAACACTGCATGCTTCTTTTCTAATTGTTGTTTCTGCGCTTCATCTAAGATTGGGCGGTAATATGGTTATGCTGTATCCTGGGTCTTCATAAATATCCACGTATCCCTTTAATGACCAACATGAGAAAAAGCTGCTGTGTACTAACATATTTAAAACATATTTAAATATGTTTTTTTATGAGGTCAAAGTGCAATATGCAGTCTGAAATTGTGTTCTCTGGCAAAGTCTGGTTAAAAACTCTGAAGGGTCTTTTGAGGACACGTCATTGATGAGTAGTTTGGAATTTTTGTATTATTTTTGTAGTGTAAATATGCCCAGCCTGAATGGGCTGTGGTGACACCATGAATTTAAACACTAAAGAGTCCGAGTGCCATTCATAGTCAGAAAACAAAATAAACCTTCTGGTGTTCTTTTTCAGACTTTTGAGACAAAATTAGTGATCTTAAACACAAACTTAAACAGTTTTTGTTCATCCGGCCACCCCAATGTGTCAGGTTTTAGAAGAGCGGTTTAATGACACAAAGACTCACTTAAGTCTTTACATTTTATTCAGTGTAAAAGAAAAAAAAGAGAAATCATATTAAAGTGAGAAGTAATCTTTAGTTTGTTATAAACTGTAGGTGCTGTGTGCTGCAGCAGCCCTTAAACGCAGCAAAATTATAACATCATTTTTTTTAAACCAGTGTTAAACTCTTTTTGTTGGATATGGGGAAGAAGTTGACAGCTAAAGGGCAGTTGTGCTGGGAGCTGAGGTAGTTTTCTCAATTCTGTAGATTGAGAAAATTCAGTTGGATGGAGATGGTCATGGTTGCACACATGTTGAGCCTCTTTTTATAAGTTTTAGACAAACTCATGTGGAGCCTATTTAATAACTAACAGATTAAATGCCTTTCAAGTATGTTGTGTCACTGTTAACCATCATATCTGGAACTAAACTCTTCTCATTACTGTGACAAACAAATACAAAGAGTATACATTAAAGAAGTGCTTAGTACTAAATTAGAGTATAGTCAAGCTGAGTTGAGCAGATACCACAAATATTCAAGTGTCCACTGCCCATATTCTTTTGGTTGACTCTGTAAACAAAGCATTTTGTTGTATTTTAAAAACAAAAACACCATAACTGCAAGCACTTGATTGATTGATAATTAAAAAGGTGGTAATTTTCATCATGAACAACAGCTTTAATGTAAGTATGTGAGTTATTCACTTACAGCTAACATTAGTGCAACTAGCTTACCTTTGTTTGCTTATCATAGACATTGTGGAATTACTTGATTTTTATTGCAGATGTTTCATCACAAAAGCGCTATGTTAGCCGAATCTTGGTATAGTTAAGACACTGTAGTTGTAAAAAATTGTACAGATAAAAAGGCTGGTATGGGAAACAAGCGCTTTGGTTGTTTTTTAATTAATTGTTTGGTTTTAATCGTAGCAAAAATGCTGAGAACCAAGTAAATAGTTGTTCAGTATAACCGCCCCATCTTAGTGTTATCATCTCCATACTTAATGATAAGTCATGCCTCCATTAAGTGTGTTTTCTGTTTTCAGACTTACACATCATATTTGAGTTTTCCATAAAGAGTTGTGTTGGTGGTTTTTTTCTGCCTGTGTGGACTTGTTTTGTTATCCTCTGTCTCCATGCATGTCTGTGCTTGTGTTTTGGGTGATAAGAGCCAGATGTCGATGATGGACAGTCCAGGTGTGAGTATGATGAGCAGGAGGAGACCCCGCAGGAGGAGCCTAAAGGTGGGGCTCATTTCCCACAACACCAGCCTTCATTTGAACACTTCATGCACCAGCTTCCAAACACTCATCTGCCCCCATCTGCTTCTCAGAAAAATGCAGTTGAAAGCATATTTAAGTCCTCTGGTCAAATTGTCCTGCAGGATCAGTTGCTGCCCCCTGCTGGTAGATTACATACAGAACAGTTCACACACTTCTGCTGATGGGAACCTTTTTGTTTTTTTCAGAGGATGTGTCTATTGCAAACTCCTACGTCCAAGAGCCAGCGCACGAAGAACCCACTCAGGTAGTGGTCTTATTTTTAGCAGAAAATCTTTTGTATCTTTTTATCACATAGGTGTTTGTAAAATACAGCCTTACCTCATTTCTTCTAAAGGTGCAGGAGAATAATGAGTATGAGGTGACTATAGAGGACACAACAGACAGAGGAATCTGTGCCAGAGCTTTATACGACTACCAGGCTGGTGAGTTTTTATCAGGAGGCAGAAAACCAAAGAGCGGTGGACAGTGAAGTTTTGCCAACCATTGTTTAAAGTATTAAAAATGGATGTAACACATTGTTTAAGCTTTGACTTGCCTGATAAATAGATTTAAAAATGCATTGAAGTGCAGATTCAAATAAGGAATAGCTGCAGCTGTATAGACCTAAAAACAACATACTGTAGTTTGCTAGGCTCTCTTTACAGCATGTAACAGTGTTTCAAAGGGGGCAAAATAGAAATAAAATAAAGAGGACAGATGCAAGTAACATAAAAAACAGATGTCTCAGATATGTAATACAATATGGATAAAAATAAGGGGAAAATGGGGTGGTGCAATAGCTCAGTTGGTAGAAAAGGCACCGATCACACAGAGGCTGTATTTATTTTCCAATACAGCAATGAACATTTCATTCAATGCTGAAGATACATCTTTTCTCTTTTTGTTGGTCCTTCCCTGATGAGAGTGTTTTATCCCAACCGAATTTAATATTGATTTTAGTATCAACTGAAGATGTTTTACTCCAGTAGAATTGACTGCCTATGTTTACAGTGTTTTGTGAGATGTCTTGTGGTTGTTTTTTTTATATATGACCCCTTTACTCTTTAACTCTGTAAAGCACATTAGTTAACCTTGGTTGTTTTAAACGGCCATACTATGAGCAGATTTGACAAGAAATGCTTTTCTTTTCTTTTCTTTTTTTTTTTTTTTAATCAATATGATTTTATTTCAATTGGCAACCAGCGAGAATACATAAAAAAAGAAACAACAAAAGGTAAAAACTCCTCTTTGTGTACATAAGCGCACATAAATACAGTCATACATCAGCACATGTACATGCATGCATCCATACATGTACAAATATATTTGCATACAGAGAGGGGAGTAGTAACGAGAAATAAAAAGAAAATATGATAAAGAATTAGTTATTCTTCAAAAAGGGGATCTGTAGATAAGAAATGCTTTTCAGTTAAGATAAAACCCATAGCAGGCTCACAACTAGTCTCTTCATGGGCTACCTAAACTAAAGCACACCTGTAGCTTCCAATTCTGTCCTCTCAAAGGACCCTGATTGTCCCTGTCATTTTCTGACCAGGAACAAGGGGCTCAGCTCAAAGCTCTGCAAGATAGATCCACCAGATCACAGACATAAATCTGGCAAATCCAGCAGCTTTGCAAGGCTAGCGCAGAAGAGTCCCAGTGTGTTAAAGTGCTTTAGAAGGCCCTGCGCTGGGCAGGGCCTTTCTGTGTGAAGATTGCATGTTCTTCGTGTGCATGCCTGGGTTTTTTCTGGGCACCCTGGCTTCCTTCCACAGAGCAAAAACATGCCCAGTAGGTTGATTGGTGACTCTAAATTGCCCTTAGGTCTGAGTGTGAGCGTGAATGGTCGTCCATCTCTCAGTTCATGGTGTACCCTGCCTCTCACCCATTGTCAGCTGGGATAGGCTCCAGCCCCCTGAAACCCTGAAAATGATGAGTGGTATAAATAATGGATGGATGGATATATTCACAAGTCCATCAGGTCAACAGCCCATAGAAAGTGTTTGGGGAGGGCAGAGCCTTTTAAAGCATATCCGGCAGTTGATTAGATGATTGTTCTGTCAATCACATTAATTACGGGCCAATTAGGTAATGTAGTAGGTGGGCGCTATTGCCAAGGTGTAAAGTACAAATCCTGAACCACTTCACTGAACAATCTCACTAAAACTTGTCAGAAGTGAAGCTAAAATATTTTTCTATGGAGAAGTGCTTTCAGTGTTTGTTTTTCATTACATAACAAAATGTGGTCCAGAACTGACAAAAATGCTACTGAAGCTGTTAGCATCTATGCTAATCTCTGAACGAGCAGTCACTCCCTGCTGTTGCCACACTTGTAGCTCCCACCTCTTGCTGCTCTAGAGGACTCTGGTCGGGCTGTGCTGTATTGGGCTGAGCACAGTCACTGTACATTCAAGCTTGAAAAGATGGATCTGCCTAAAACAGACATTGAATCAGGCAGATCCAGCTGCTGTGCAAGGTGAAAAGAACTATATCCAGGGGTGCTGGTTTGGTGGAGTGGTAAGCAACCAGGCACATCCAATATACATTAATATGCTTCTGCCGGCCTGGGTTCGAATCCAGCCTGTGGCCAGCTTGCAGAGTGTCCTCCCCTACTCTCTCAACCCATTTCACAAGCCTATCCACTGTCTCTCTCTCTCTCATGTAAATAAAAAGGCACAAAATGACCAAAACATGGTCTTTAAAAAAAAACAAACAAAAAAAACTATTTCCAGTTTAGCAATCGAGTTAATCATTATTGATGCAGCTGAATTATTCTAAATCTGATTTAACATTTAATTTAGTGTTAAGAAAACTCTAAAACATGTAAATAATAATGGTTAATATTTGTATATTTGTAATACATTAACAGTTTTCTGGCCCTCCCTTTTAGCCGATGACACAGAGATCTCCTTCGATCCCGATGAAATCATCACAGGGATCGAGATGATAGACGAGGGCTGGTGGAGAGGTTACGGACCAGACGGTACCTTTGGAATGTTCCCAGCTAATTACGTGGAGCTTATCTAGCCAAGCGAGCCCCTCCAACCCCCTCCACCACAACCCCAGATAATCACAGCGGCAGCCCTGGCAGAGGAGCTCTGCAGTAGAACAACACGCAGCGGAGAGTCCTTACACAGGCTGAAACAGAGAAAATGATCCACATCGCGGACCAATGATGGGACGGTAAACGCGGGCCAGAAACTTTTCAAATCTTTCCACATTTCAAGAAAGCGATTCCATTAAATTGTTGATGTTGTGAGCAGCTGGTGGAATAGTTTAGAGATTTGTGAAGACCCCTGGGCTGACCAAAAGACCCCTCATCATTCTACCTTTAAATGTACATCTCTTGACCTTTAAATGTGATGCAGTACGATATCAGCCTTTTGTTATGTCTTAAATGAAATCATGATGGCACTTCTAGTTAGCATTCCTTACAAAGTGACTTCAGTTCTATTTCAGGAATATTTTATTTTTTACTTGTAGCACATGCTCCAGTACATTTCAGGAAAAAAGATGGTGGTACCAGCTACAGTATAATCCTTTGCCTTGTTTTTGCCTTTCTTTGCCGGCTGACTGAGTTCTGATAATTTTTTTATGTGACTGAACCTACATCCTGTGTGATTTAAACCATGTTTTAGAACTGATCTGTGGTTGAAGTGAATATTTAAAAAAGATTTTTGCTGTGCTCTGGGTGGGTGAATTTAGGGATTGTGTCACCTGGTTAAATTCCCTTTAACTGTGATTATTTAACGGTTATCTTCATTTCCTTTATCATCAGAACCAGATCATTTCAACATATCAAACACTTCAAAAGAATGATTTCTCTTTTTTTGATCTTGCTGGTCTGACGTTGCGTTTGAGTGCATAACAGATCTCAGAAAGAATCTTGTGGTATTGCAGTGCCATAAAGAGGGGAAGTTTGACAGCTGGCTTTATGCAACCTGACGGTTTTTATCATGGAAAAAAAACTCTCGCTCTTTTAAAATTTTGGCTCAGCGGACAAATGGAAAAAGGCATCTGTCATGAATATAAAAAAGGGCATCGTGTATCCACATTCATGTTATTTTTTTCCAGAGTCTATTGTAATGCACATTCTTCATAATAAAATACATAAACAAGCCCTGGTGTCATGTCATTACTCGCATCTCTTGAAGGCGAGTGCTGCAGAGCACAGCACACAAAACAGATTTTGTGCTGAAGATTTGGGAGAGGTTGAACAAGTGTAGGTGCATAGCAATAAATGTCAGTATCATCAGCATAACAATGAAAAGCAATTTGGAATATTCTGTCCAAGATAACTGATATAGATGGTAAATTGTAATGTTACTAACACTGAGCCTATAGGTGCTCCATTTGCATAACATCATAGGTAACACGGTTTCTAGTTTTAATATTTCATGAGTAATAGTCTTTAATCATATTTTATTTGGCATTAGTAGATAGAAATAAACACTTAGACTTTGGTCAGACACTTGGTGATTTTGAAGAGGCCTAGAAACAGAGCAAAAGTCAAACCTTGCTATTGTTTTGAATGGGTATGAGTATGGTGTGCCTTTAGATTTTTGCACAGTGTTGTTTAAAAAGTCACAAGTCAGCCCGTGATTGGCTGGCAACCAGCCCATGGTGTACCCTTGTCTGATTTCAGGAACAATTCCTAAAGAGATTAGTTGTAAAGATAATAATGAATGGAAGCCTTACCATGGCAGAAATAGACACATTTAAAAAAACGAAACAAAACTATATAGACCCTTTTTCATATTATGGCATTTATCGACCACTTTACAATTGGGATCTCCCAGGATAAATCACCCATTAGAAATATCATTCATACACTTGTGGGATGAGCAACAGAGCAGTGTGTGGGTTATACACCCATGAAACATTTGGCAGTTCTTCTTTGCCAGTGCCAAACAGTTTTGTTTTGTTCTGTTTTTTTATATCAGGATGACATTCTCTGATCTTGATATCACTAAAAGGAGGAAATTAAGGTTGTGCCTAAGAACTTGATTAAAATACACTCCAGATCGAAATCTAAAGACCAGTTAAAAAAAGTACAAGTATTTTCATTTAGCACTGTTGGCTCTATTTTCTGTCCGTCACTCATTTGTAAAGTACTTTGGGCTGCATTTTAATGCATGAAAACTGCCAAATAAATAAAGTTGAACTTAGTTGAAGCCTAAAGGATGTTATCAACAGCTTTCAAGGTAGCAGTCGTGGTACCATGTTAAACCTAGCCTGAAAAGCAAATTGAGAAGAGTGAAAATGTTCTTGGCAGCTTTCATTAAGTTCAGAGTTAATTATTCTCTGGATGGAGTCAAATTTCTGAAAATTGACACTTGGAATTTTTTACAGTCCCAGTTGAAAAGGAGTTTGTGTCATCAAAACTATTGTTAAAATGATGTTTCAGTAAATCAAACTATAGGCATCACTGTATGATCCTTGACTCTGAACTTTGAACCTGCAAGTGACACTTATAGAGTCAGTCGGCCTGTCCCCCATTTTTGGAGAACCAACAGGCCACAAGCCCATGTAATAAAAAAAAAAACACTGTGCATTTTAATACATGCTCTTACCAAACATGATATCTTTATTTCAGCTAATTTCCTCTATCAATTTACAGGAGCTAGTTACAACAATGATTACACTGTGCAGTGTAAATAAAAAGTTACACTTAAATAGTTAAAAATATACTCTGAGAGTGCATTCCTTACATTACATAGACGTGTTAATCAAAAGTTACACTACAAAGTGTTACAAAGTTTTAATTTTAACTCCAAAAAGAGACAACAATTACACCTGATAAGAGTTAAAGCACCAACTCTCCAGACGCTTGAATGCAACACTTTGTGGTGTGGACCAATATTGTCACTAATGAAGTTTTAATATCAAAATGTATAGAGTTAATTTGAATGTGCAGATATTGCTGTGTACAGAGTCAGTGATCAAATAGGTTTCAAGCACTTCAGACAATGTAGAAATTTTGTGGGTCATCTTTAACTGTTTTGCATTTAGAATATAAGAATAATATAATCAGATATGTCAATCGTTTACTGCAATGAAGCTAAAAAAATATTATGACATGACTTTCTGGTTCATGTGACCAAGCCCTGCATACATTGAGTCGACATTTCAGATAAAAACAGAAAGCTTTAAGGGATTTTTGACGGTCTAACAGGAACACATTGACGTTAAATCACAAGCACACACACACTGGTTCTGTTCTCTTCAATCAGTTTCCTGGAACGAACGAACAGCTGGGGATTTCACCTCAATGCATAGGTTTCATTTTCACACAGGCAAGATATCTGATGTCTCCCACATCCTTCAGCTAAATCTTTGCTCTGTCAATGACAAATGATGAGCCCTGCAGACTGAAAAAATTGATTTAGAAATTTTCATCAAACTTCATCAAAGAATAACCCTCACCTTTGTTTTGGTCTCATGACTTTAACCTCGTCAGTCTTGTCAGTCAATCATGATCCAAGATGGGAGCAGCATTTAGCCTTATTGTAAGAAATCTCTGTCAATTACTTCATTATTTGTGATATTATCTGTAAGGATTACAATGAGTGTGAAGAAAAACTGAATTTGTCTCTGTGTGGATAGTCCCTATGTGTGTTTTAAATGGCTCCTCCTCATGAGAGTTCTTCACACAAGACAAAAAAGTCTGCAGCATTGCGACTTTCCCCCCTCTCCTGGTTTACAGCACCAGTATTTGCCTACTCCAGGTGGTTACCCTGCATGCAAAATTAGACCTACCAGTGTGAAGTCCTACCATTATTTCGCCAGCATTTTAAGTCCACTGGCTTGAGTGGCAAGCCCAGTGCAGAGCAGAAACTTCAATATGAATGATAACATGGTGCTGAGCAGTGCAAAACTGACCAATTACCGCAGAACAGACTGGTTGACCAATCAGAAGTGACAGAGTCCATGTGGGGAGGGGGCCTGAAAGAGGCTGGAACTCTAACAGGGTGGCTCAGACAGACTGAGAATACCGCTGGATCGGGGTACTCAATATAGGAAAACTGGAAGGTCTGTTTGACCATTCATGATCGTTAACATACCGTAGCAGTCATCAAAAATCAAAGAATGAACCAGAGTCTATATGTGCTCTCCAATAAGGCGATGAATTTAAGTGGGCAAGGGTGCAAACCCGGAGGCATAGGGTTGCATTGCAAACTGCAGTAACCAGCGGCAGTGCCCCAGGAGTTCAGCTTGCATCCCCCCAGCAACTAAACCAACTTCTAAGTATGTTTCAGGACCTGAACCAGCCACCCTCCGGTCCTCAGCTCAAGCCCTAACGGACTGAGCTTAATTCCCAACTGAGGCCCATTTGTGTCTTCACCTGCTCTCACTCCTCTCTCTGAGTCTATCTTCTGTCCCTCTGCTCTGATTAAAGGCCTAAAATGTCCGAAAGAACCTTTAAAAAGAAATTTCTTTAATACTGAGCTCCATTCCCCCTCACATTTCTTTTAATATTGCCATTAATGAAATTATGATCAGTCTGTCACTAAATGAATCAGCCAGAAATCAGCATCATAAATATCTCCCACACATCACTTAAAAACTATTGAGCACAGAACATGAACTCCCACTGCCGAAGAACCTCTGTTTCCTGTTACAGCTCTCCTCCTTAATATTCTTAATAACCTAAACAAAACGGTTAAATCTTTAAACGCTTGACTTTGAAAACCTGATTGTATGCACAGTTGAAGTCAGTTTCTCACCATGATGGTAATCTGGACCCATGTTTGCAGATTGTTCCAAAGAAAGTGACTCACTTCACACAGGAAACCTTCAGTTTGTTGGATTCACAATATTTTCTCCTCGGTGTTCTCATTTGCACGTTGCTGGCCTCACCTCAACCTCGTGTGTTTGTGTCAGTGAAAGTCTGAGATGAATGGCTGGGGATTTTCTCCGTCCTAACAACCCCCAGTTTCTCTCTCATTGTCACCACATTTGTTTTCAGCAACAGGAGGAAAAATACTTGACAAGAGTCCTGCAAAACAGACAGAATTTAAAGGAGTTTAAAAATATTGTGTATGGCAAACTATAAGTATGATGACCTAAAAGATTCAGAGTTCACCCAATTTCTGTAGTGTTCATATTCACAATATTTTTTATCTCAAAGTGATGTCTGACATTTTTCCAGTGTTAAGTACAATTATATGTATATCTATCTATCTATCTATCTATCTATCTATCTATCTATCTATCTATCTATCTATCTATATCTATATATATCTACATCTATATCTATATCTATATCTATATCTATCTATCTATCTATCTATCTATCTATCTATATATATATATATATATATATATATATATATATATATATATATATATATATAAACCAGATAATTTACTATTTTCAAATTGATATGTTTTTTCTCTGTTCAAATCTCAGATATTCAATATTTGCACTCAGTGTTGATGATCATCACCGGAGCGACAATTTCTAAAAAAATTGCAAAACAAGATATTTTTTCTCTCTCAAACACAAAAAAGTCCCTCCTAGTTTTGGGCAGTCTGTGAATATTTGGTTATTTTGACATTTAACTGTTCTAAAATGTCACACTCTATCCGCTCCGCAGATGGAGTAACAGGGCATCCCCTAGATTTCAAAACAGAACAAAAACAAGAGGAGGAAACGTGGATCGTGTTAAGATCATCAGATATGACAAATGTTACCAAAGTGTACATATCATAAAAAAAATTTGACTTAAGACTTTTTCTCCTTTTCTCCACAGCAAATAGAGACATTTACAATCCAAAAATCTCTTAAAAATAAAAACTGTGGAAATGTATGCTTGCATTCGTCAACCAAACAAGACAATAAATGTTAGAGTGCTGTCAGATATTTAGAGTCAACAATATTTCAGTCTTTTTAAGGAGAATTACATTTGTTTTCCCTGCAATGTGAAATAAGTGTTTAAGTTATTTTACAACTTGTCTCATCTTTTAGCCAAATAATAGAAAAGTACTGATAACAGAATAGAGATTTCTTTGTAAAGAAGTATTAGTAGGTATACTATCAATAATAATAATAATCAATAATAACAAAAAAACACAAGTCTTTTATCAAGGCATATCATTTTTTCTCTATTGAATAAGTACTGTTCAGGCTTTATCACCCTTGAACTATGAATACATTCATTGGCTGATTGACTTTGTATGATCTCCTGAGACACTGTGTGTACATGGTTTAACATTTCATTTATCCTATATCACATCATAGTGACTAGTTTTGCCAAACTTTGACCCTTCCAAGGACCATTATGCCGCCACATTGTGCTCACAAAAGCATACGTTTACCACTGATCAATGTAATTTCAAGATGGCTGCTGTGTTCATGAAAATGTGTGCCCCCCAAAAACTCAACCATCTAATAAACTGTCACTTGTTTTTTTATATTTTTATTAAAACTTACTGCCATATACTTATTATTTGTAGCTTGATGTAACATGAAAAGGTGACTGACTAATTCAATTCAATGATGAAGGACTCGGATGAGGACAACAGGAGTTTATCATTGGTTTAAAGCATCAAACTGTTCTTGTTTCATAAGACAAGAATTCCTGATTCACTCAGTACCTAACATACTGACTGAGGCAATGATATTTCAGTGAATCCCTGAAAATGTAATTTAGACAAGATTTCTTTTTTTTGTGAGTGTTGAAAATGTTTTCTTTTTTTTTTAATAAGAGAGTTATTTTAGTGAAGAATTAAACTACAACTGTCCTGAAAGTTTTAGTTGCTTGGTCCAGACAAATCCTTGTATTCCATCATCAGAAAAAAAAAAAAAAAATATCAAGAGCGAAAATAAAAAATACACATTACTTTTTTATCCACCAAAACCAAACCTGACATACTGATTGACACAATCCTTTCACTGGAAATTGAGAAGAGTTAAAATTTTTGTGTTGAAAAAATAAAAAAATCAAGTACAGAGTTTATTATACCCTGTAGGTCAAATCCCTTAAAATTTACTCTCAGCTGAAAAGAGTTGGTGTCAAAACAAAGTGTAAAATAATGTTTCAGTAAATCAAGTCCATAGGTATCACTGTAGGGTCTTTAACTCTGAAATTGAACTCTGCTATCTAAACCTGTAATTGACGCTGCAGAGACAGTCATGGCACCCATCCCCTATTACTTAACAAGTACCAACAGATGTCACAGTCCATGTCTTAAAAACTGCAGCGCAAATGTTGTTATTATTTATATACTGTATGTGTTTTACCTAAGCATGGTTTCTTTATTTCAGCAAATTTTCTCCATTAATTTACAGTAAATAAATACAGCAATGCAGTAATACACTTGTGTAGTTACCAAATATACCCTGAGAGTGCATTCCTAACACTTTATAAAAGTGTTGATCAAAAGTGCTGTTAAGTGTTACTAAGTTTTTAATTTCAACTCAAAAAAGAACCAATAATTACACTTGAGAGTTAAAGCACCAACTCTCCAAACAGAGTGAAAACAACACTCTGTGGTATGGACCTATACAGACACTCAAGAAGTGTTAAAATTAAGAGATAAGGTAAGTTAAGATATTCCTTTATTAGTCCCACAGGGGGAAATTGCAAATTTACAGCAGCTGCAGGATACAAAGAAGAAATATAAGAAAGAAACTTACAAATAAAAAATAAAATTAAAAAATATATGTAAGTGTTATTTACAGTGGTTATGTACATGTTTGATTTTTAACAGATGGAAAATTTGAAACTCTGAAAGTGTCAGTTTGCCTGTGTAGATTTGCCTCTGTGACTGCACTTAAGAAAACACGATTTTTAAGAAAACTATTTTAACAAAGAAATAGTTTTCTACTTTATTTTTGAATGTTTTTTCTATTGACTATAATAACAAAAGATGTGAGTCCTCAGATGACCACATTATTTTTCCCATGAAAAGAAAATACTCTGATTTGTTGTTATCAGGTTCTACAAATCCTAAATTTCCATTCATTTATTTTCTTTACTGCTTATCTCATTCTGGGTTGCAGGGTGCTGGAGCAGGGTGCCCACGGCCATTGAGCACGAGGCGAGGGGCACCCTGAACTGATCACCAGCAAACAACAAATGTGTTGGAAATTTACTTTTCTTTACAAAGCACTGCAATAAACAATCTTGGGTCTTTGACTCGACAAAAGGAGGAAACATTTTGCCAAAATGAAATTACAAAAATTTAAGAAGTCTTTAATTTCAAGAGTGGACTAAACTGATTTGATTTTTTCCTTAACTTAACCTACGCTTATATTTGGCCTAAAGGACAAGTCATAGTTCTAAAATTTAACAGTGTAGTAGTTCAGAGAACATTGTAATTAAAGACAATAAATGTGTGAGGGAATATCAGAAAATATTACTGTAATCATTTGTTCTCATTATGTAAATTTTACCACCAGGGAGGCTGTAACTAACATGAAATGATCGACAACTCCCTATGACTCATGATTGTAGAGAAATAGCTGACCTTTTTTTTTTGTAATTTTCGAGTGGAATAAGCCACTTCTGCAATGTCCTGGCAATTTTATTTTTAACTCTTATCTTTCAGCCAACAGTCAGTTAAAAATATTTTAGAGAAGCAGTCATTTCCCTCTTCCTTATATTGAAGAGACTTCAATCCCTGCAGCTACAAGCTGCTCTTTAACTGAATTGACCTATATTCAAGCTTTTTTTGAAAGTTTTTACCAGGAAGCAAAAGTTATCACATTTACCTGGGTTATTTTCATGTTTAAAATGCAATTAGATATAAAAAGTTTGGTTGTACACATGTTTATTCTATTTATTTTTTATTTTGCTTGAGATATTTGCATCAATTACAATAGCAAGACAAAAAACCTAAACTAAGACTATGATAAAAACTAAACAAAATCTTACAAAGGATTATCATGCCTATATTAGTAATAAGTACAAATAAATAACTGATCTGTATGTGAGATCTGATAATATTTATACAATAAATCATTGTGGTTTTGTAGGCATGTGGGAAATGTTATCTCTTCATTTAGAAAACTTCAAGGCTTTATTTGGACATCAAACTTTAGTTTCACTTCCTCAGATATAGCAACTTTGAGTCTGGTCTGCAGACTGGTTCAGAGAAGTTTTTTAAAATTGCATCACTGAGTTAAACAAAGTTAAACTTTATCAATAAAAATTTCATGTAAGAAAATATTTCTGAGTTGCCATTTTTCAAAGAGACCTAATAACCTGTGATATTATAGTCAGTGAAACTTAAATACAAGTGAACAATAATAACAGTTTTACCAAATGTAGATTAAGGAAAGCTGTCCAATATCTTTAGTGGTTATTATGTGATTTAGTGATAAGTTTTCATGTAATCAAACAGGTAGCAAGGCCAACAGCAGGATTGGATAAGCTCTTACTTGTGGAGTCTAGTTTCCAAAATTTTTGGCCAGTGACCCACAAAATAGCAGTGTTTGGAACTGCGGACCCCTACTGTTCCCAAAGCTGACCCCTACATCATTTCTGTCATATAAAAAACTTATATGTTTATTTTTTTCATACTAATTTTAGCACTCATCTCACCTTTCTCTAAATGGGTTTGCTTTAAATTAAACTAATCTTAAGTAAACATTTAACAATACTGTCTAAAATATGCCATCAAAAGACCCTTAAAATATTTCTCTCTTGACCCCTTATCATTGTCTTGCAACCCTCCTGGGTGTCCTAACCTCCACTTTGGGAGCCACTGGCTTTGACCCTTGTGGTGCTGGTGCTGAGAGTGCAGGATGAGATGAAGAGTCAACCTCTGAGGAGCTGGACACTGATGAGATGGAATGGAGGTGACTGGGGTGAGGAGGGTTTACCAGGATGGCACCAAAATGACAGACTGACTGTGGGAGAGAGAACAGATTTTAATGTATGACAACAGAGGGATGATTGGTCAAAGAAAGCCATGGTAAAATATGGTTGGTTCAGTGCTTGAGTGAGTGAACGCCCCAAAATCAGCTGATCACTGAAACAGGAAGACAGGGGAGGGAAAGAAGGAATTTATGAATGAATGAATGAATACACCATCTTTGTTTGGTGGATTCAGTCACTTCATATAAAAATTAGAAAACAGAAAAACACATTGTAGTTCCCTGAATTGCCCCTGAACTGTAATTACCAAACTCTGTCTTTCTCCCATGATGCTTCTTTTTGAATAAATCAGAAGATTATAAACTTTATCGAAGGGCCAGTAAAAAAAGGCATTAAACCAGAGGAGGACAGGTGTTTCTTTAAAGTGAAACAAAAAGGACAAAATTGAGAATGTGACACTCAAGTGACCAAATTAGAAATTTTCGCTCAGTTTCCCAGTATCATTTGCTGCAGAGCAACCAGCCGACCAATGAAACTGCTCTGTGGAGAGCACTTCCTGCTTAGTGGTGTAAAGTTGAAGAGGAGCCGCATGAACGACAGTCACTAAACACTGATCAACAGGAGAGCAGAGACAACTTCTGGAAATGGGTGAGTTATTATCCTTAACCAAGCGTTAGGTTGTCTCTATTTGAACAGTTCTGTTATTTTTATTTAGAGTTGAATCATTTCACAACTTGAAGGAAAATGCTGTGAAGATTAAGATACATTTAACCTGTTTAGCTCCAATGTCCTTCTGTGTACAGCAAATTTAAAGATCTAAACAAGTCGGATTTTGCAAAACAAAGAGTGACATTGAAATAGAGGAATATATTCTCATATTCTACTTAAAATTGAAGAGTTTTTGACTTAAAACTACAATTTCTTAGGATGTACATATCATTTTAAGCAAAGTAAGCTCTCAAAACATTCAGACTGAGATTATATGTGATAAAAACTGTTCAGCTAAATTGTTGTACAACAACCCATAAAAAGTAAATAATTAGTTAAAAGTGTAGTGATATAAAAATGCTGTCCTCTGTTTGTGAAATAGAGAAGTCAGAGGCTACTAAAAGCAGAATCAAAGGTTCAGGCCACAGCACAGGAAACAAGTGATCTCAAAGAGAGGCACTTTGGTTTCTCACATAAATGATATCAGTGAGGGTGCTGGGTTCTGAGCTGACAGTGTGAACAACCATATTTCTCAGAATCATTTTTTTTTACATTGTTTAGATGTTTTTCTCATCCAAAAACACCAAAATGTCCTGAATTTGGGGCATTACACAAAACACGTAGGGATACTTCCAGCTGTAGAGTGAATTTCTGTATGATAATATGCATGTCACTCACTTCCCTTTTCTTATCTGAGTACTGAGAATAGAAGTCTGTTAATTTCCAGTTTATTTCTTCAGACTCTCACCCTTACAAAACACTGTACACTTTGTATGTGATGAGTTCAGACAGTGCAGCATACGGGCGTTTTTTATTCTTGAGAAGGAAGTGGTTTTGCAACTTGTGGTTTTATATCAGACTCTGCTGACAATATATTCACTTTAGATTTCAATATTTTGTACACACCATTATATGTAACTTCTTGAAATAAGTATATTTAAATATATTTTGTTGTGCTAAACTGTTCTGAATTTTGCTATAGTCAGGACGGGGGTTCTCCACTATCCTCAGGAACCATAGCTGTCTCCCTTACATGAAATTGTGACTCAAATTTGCAAATATTTCAACCTCTCAAGTGTATTGCTATTTTATTACTAACTTATTTTAGGGCTTATGTACATATTTTGGAGAGATAGGACTGTGGTTAGAGACGAAAACTAAGCAGACAGACTGGGGATGAATGGGGCCACAGGCTGAATCCAAACTAGGACTACAAATGTAAAGGATTTCAGTCCCTATAAGAAAGGCACGTGCAGGCCATTGTATTGATAATTTTCAGTTGTGGGACAAGCACAACAGGCTGGAGGGCAAGAAGAGTGCTGGCAATGACTACTGAGTGGAGCTGCAGCACAGGCTATTTAATTTCTATTTCTACAAAATGAAAAGTTTGCATCCAATTAAAGCTACAGGCAAACTGAAAACATAATGTAAACTGAATGTTTAGGGCCTCTGGACCCATATGCAGCACCCAGAACATTATCAGTGTCACTAAATATTTCAAACTTTATTGCTACAAAGTGCCATGAAAAATACTGACTTACAGTCATATTGGAGAATCCTCCCCCTTAAACCTCCTCCAGAACTTAAATCTGTGGATATATGGACAGTTAATGTATACATAACAATAATACTGCTGTTTTGGATTAAAAAAAAAATATTCATCAAAACATCAGCAAGCAAAAAGCTAACATGAGCATGGTAACAATATTCACTCCCGATCAAAATCTCAAGACCAGTTGAAAAATTGCAATAAGCATTTTGCACTGTTGGATCTTAAGAAGGTTCTAAGTAGAGCTTCAAAATGCAAAAAAAAACAAGAAGAAATGGGAGACAAAACATTTTGAGTAAGCAATTTATTGAAACAACAATTAAACTGAAATAGGCCGTTCATCAGCTGATCAAAACTTTAAGACCATAACTAAAAAAAAACTAAAAACCCCCTCAAAGCAGAAATAAAATGTCAAAAAAGGACTTAGTTAATGAGCAGCTCCACTGTTCTTGTTGATCACTTTAAAAACTCATTTCGGCATGCTTGATGCCAGTGTTTCCAGGAGGCTACTGGAAACATTGCTCCAAGTAGTGAAGATGGCTTCACGGAGGTCCATTTTTGTAAACTTCCCTTGGCATCCATGCCACAATGTGCTCAGCTGGATTTAAATCAGGGGAACACACAGGATGGTCCAAAGAGTGACATTATTCTCTTGGAAGAAGTCTTCTGTCAGGCAGGCATTGTGAACTGCACATTGTCCTCTTGAAAAACCGTTATTACCACAAGGACCCTCAGTCATTACCACACAGACGAGGGCCTTCAGTCATCAGGGAGGCCTGCTGCACCATCTCCACATAGCCAGCTGCTGTTTGACGCCCCTGCACAAAGTCCAAAGGAGCATTTTTGTGGCATTGAAGGAGATGTGGACTTTGAAGGCTTTTTTTTTTTTTTAAACTTCTCTCGCAGATGCCATCAGATAGTTATTGGCTGCACCAGTAATGACCTTGATTTGGGTCAAAGATCTGGTCAAAGATGACTTTTTTGTTCAATATCCCTCAGGATCTTTTAAGAAATTCAAAATGACTGTCTTACTGCGTCCAATCTCAGCAGCAATAAGGCGTTTTGAGACACCTTGCCTATGCAGCTCAACAATCCTGCCATGTTTAAAGACAGAAAACCTTTTTGCCTTTGCCATCGGGAGGTCATGACAGTGTGAACTCCTGACAGAAAATCACATGGAATCAAAATTTTCGTGCAGGTTTTGGCTTTAAAGGCTGTGGTCTTAAACTTCTGATCAGCTGACAATAGTATGTTTGAGTTTAAATGCAGTTTGCTCAAATTTTTGTCTTCTTGGGGGTTATCTTGCCAGTAATTTATTGCCAGTATTTTATTAAGAATTTCCTGTTTTGGAAAAAAGGACAAGTCCACACTGAGTTACTGTCGATCAGATGACAATAAGTCAAGCCTCAAGTCAGCCTCTCTGACTGTCAGTTGGTCCTTATAAGGTTTGGTTGAGATGACTTTTACAGTAGGGCAGTGTCCATGGATATGCATCAACAACATTCCAAAGCCTTCTTTCATAATAAAACAACAATGTCACAAGGCTTTATCCAGTTATTTCTCCAGCAAATCGCGCTGCCACCCCAGAGTAATTAGTGCTAAGTGTGATGTTTTAGGCTAAAACACCATTATCCCTGTCCACAAGGGGACATCCTAAACGGAGTCTGTGAAAATCATTGCTCTGTCAGGAGGTTTTCTGTGTTTTCAGTGAACCAAAACACAGTTTGCGTGTAAACAAAAGGACAAAATGCACATAAAGAGCTGAATTTTAAAAATGCCCACCTATAGTGTGGACATAGCCTTTGATTAGATGTGACTGCAGATCTGTTTGCTAAGACTCAAGGGATGAGGGACATTTGAAAAGAATAATTTTGATGAAATTAAATCAGCTGTTGGATGGTTGAACATTGAATTAAACATTTTTAAATGAATTTTAGGGCAAAGACATAAATAGTCTTAAAAGTGTGATGTTAAGCAGATTGCAGAGGATAGACTGTAGAAAGAATGGAGAGCTGTTGAAAACATGATGCTAAACCGCTAACTGACCAATTATTACAGAGAAGACCAGTCAACTAATCAGAGCAGACTAGACCTACGTGGGAGAAGGGGGGCCTTAAAGAGACAGGAGCTCAATCACAATGTGTCTGACAGAGTGAGAGTACGGAAGGATTAGCGGTACTCAGTAAATGAAAACAAGTTTTATTTAATCATTTGTGTTCTTGAACATATTCTAACAGTCACTGAATTAGAAAATATGGGTTTTAAACGAACTTCTCAAGTGGTCCAGGAAGTCAGTGTTGCGCTGGTTCCCTCAACGAAAGCTGATTGTAAGGTCTATTGTATGAAAAATGAGTTCATGAAATTTAAATGATTTATTAACTACAAAAATCTTTGTGATTGAACACAACATTCAACATGTTTTTGTAGCAATTATGTGATCAACAGAAACAAAAACCTAATGTCTGGCTGTCATGGAAGTACAACACAGCTGTTCAACTTACAAGCCACAACCACGTTTATATCTTTGATCTCACGCTGTTTCCTGATCATGGTGGAGCTCATGACTTTGGAAATCATATAAGTCACAATAGAGTTTAGTCCTTGGTAGCAGCTTGTTAAAGAAACAGTAACTCTTTAAAATTTGAAAGTGAGACTATTCCAGATGCATTTCATGTTGTGGAAAAAAAATTTAAATGTTATGTGCATGCATTCGCCCGAGACCTTTTTTCAGACATACATTAAAAAAAGTTGAGATGAGTCTTCAGCGCCCCCTTTGCTGCACAGAGTGTGGTTCTTATCCATAGCAGAGGCTAATCCAGTGGTTAACAGGGTGGTCAAACCCTGAAGCTTTGATGTGGGCTGTAGTTTTATTCTATAAGCATACTCAGTAACTACATCAGTTTTAACCTCATGACTTTGGTTTTACCAACTTCTGTACACTAAAGTTAGATGAATCCATGTGGTTCGTTCATCTTTATATTCTACTTCCCCCCAAACAGGTTGTGGTTTTGCCGGAGTTTGGTAGTTTGTTGGATTCTTTTGTTTGTCCTTGAGCAAGATAACACAAACGCTCTCGACAGACAATGTTGTTCCTGGCATGGCACACAGAAGAAATAATTTGACCTTGGTGGTGATCCGAATCCAGAGGCAGGGTCAGGATTTTGTTTTTGAAGGATTTGTCGACTTTGCAAGATAGGGCTTGTAGGAGCCAGATTACTAATTATTCATTTCTTGTGGGTGTTTTACTCGTTTGTGCCAGTAGGCGACAGTATAGGCTTGTGGTTTGTCTATATAGTCAGGTGAGCTAATCAGGTGCGCACATTGGGGAAGCATACACTCCCGTGCCGTGGAGTGTATGTTTAGTATGTCGAGTATTGTGTCTTAAAATAAATCAGCATAAAAGACTGAAGTGGACATTTTTACTACCTTTCTGTTGGCACACTTATACACGGGCACGCGTTCAAGCCCTTTACACCAGTGTGTGCCACTATAGGGCTGTTTTCAACATTTTCTCCAATATCTCAAAATTTACCAACAGATTTTGATGAAATATTCAGGGATTGTTAGTCACGGCACAAAGGAGGTCGGTTCTTTCTCTGTGGTCATCCAAATATGGATGTGAATCCAAGAATTTATTAAAGAATGTCATAACTTTGTGCCATAGGGCAGTTTCCCACATTTTCCTGAATAACTCGACTCAGAATGTCAGAGAGGCCTTGGATAAGGTTTGTGCTCTCGGAGCACTTCTACTTTTTATATACGGCCTCACTGAAAAAAGTCTGGGCCCCACTGTACTATACACTCTTTGCCACATTTTTCCTCTACCTTTTACATGTTTTGGGCTCTGACCTAAACCACCAATCTACAGTTTTTGCTCTTTTTTCTTTGGATGGAGAGCTCTTTTCTCTCACTTTGTTTCTTTGACTTTAATTTCACACCCTCCTTGGTTCTTAAAAGTTGTCTCTGCTGTGTTTGCAGCTCCAGAGGATCAGAGCGAGACATCACAGCAGACAGCAGTGAGCGATGACGAGCAGAGGACAGAGAAACAGGTACTATCTTTGTGCGGATGAAAAGTCATTTGCAGTCTGCATTTTTCATCACTTACAGTTAATCTGACATCAGACATGACTCCTGAAGCAAGTACTGCACTGGGTTTTCATTTCCCTTTTTTACTGAATTTGAGATTGCTCTAAATTTTCTGAAGTGCTGACAAGTAAGGTTGTTTCATCTTGATGGCCAATTGTGAAATGAGTAATGAGGAATTATTGATTCCGCTTTGTTTTCTCAGAGGGCCAGTAAATGCACGCACATCTCCACACATAAAACACGCCACAATATTTCATTGCGCATACAGAAACTATAGGAGGCCCTCACAGCCAGTGTTCTGGTAAGTCAAATGAGACGAACAATATGAGAAACTCAAATTAGCTCATCAAATTTCCAGGGCTGTAGAGAGTTGAAAGCAGAGTGGTTTCTGTGGCGAGCTCTGGCCTGATGATTGCATCAATCCACCACAGCACCGACATTCATTGTGAGAGTCACATATCAACACTTTGACATCAACATCAACCCACACTCATTTCCAAAAAAACCATCTAGTGGAAATCGACTGTTGCTCTGTGATATTTGTTATCTGGTTAAGAGACGTGCAGAAACATGGGCAACAATGTGAAATGAAGAGATCAGACACTTCCTGTTCTGATGCTTAAACCTGAAAGGTTCATGAGTCATATCTGCATGAAGCCCTCAGCTGTCATTATGGACATATTTTTCCAAAACGATCATTTTTGGCTTTGATTCACTTTTAGTTGGCAATCATGTCAATTTTACTGCATATGTACAAAAGAGTAAAAGGTCAGTGCACAAGAAAAATAACAATAGGAGGAAGATATTTTTCACAATGCAAATAAATTCAAAATGGGGTTTAAGAAGAGACCCAGGCTGTGGGTGGGTGGGACATCTTTAAATGTGAAACAGTCATCAAACAGGACTTGCGAGAAATATTTGCCAGTCAAGATTTTTTTTTCAAGCCACTAACAACACCAACAGTAATACATTTTTATGGGGGCAAGGGAGTTTTAGAGAATTAAACTTCTCTTTTAAACTGAGGAAAATCTCAGTTCTTGTTATACCCTGTGTTCAGATATACTATCCTGTAAGGCCATTAGCGGACAAAAATGTCTACATTCAAAATTTCTGAAGTTATTCTTAAAATATAAATAAAAAAGTGGCAAAAAATATGATTTCGTAACATCTTTAGCTGAGTTTTTAGAAATTGACTTTTTTGGTTGAATTTTAAACTGCATGAAAATAAATGATGCATCAAAATTAATGATCAGCTTTGAAATGTCCAATACTGTGACATGGAAATCCCTAAGCCTCCTACCATTTATTATACAGAAATACAAAAGCATGTGAGAGATTCTTTTGATGAAATCGTTGCCTGTCTTGTATAGCAATGGGGATCGAAAACCATTTCCAGTTAAAAATCGAGGAATCAGTATCCTCTTTCTTTTGCTTAACAATTCTCTCATCAATTGTTTTTTTACTAAGGTCTTGATACCTTGCAAATTAAGTAGGTCACACTCTCATTACCAGCACTTAGTAAACAATGTCCCAATACCAGTACTTTTGCCCTAAAGTCTTTCTGGAAGTGCACTTAAACAAAATGCAAAAGGGAACAAAACTGTTTAGAGCAGAAATGGGCCAGTTTTGTAAATGTTACTTGTTGTTTCTGTTTGTACTGGAGAGAAGATCTATCAGGAAAAAAACAACAACAACAAACAACAACAACAAGGCCATGCTTATAGCTCTGTCTGTGTACAGCTCTGCTGCTTAAATTGCTCAGAAATAACCAAAGTACATCAGCTGGAAATTAATTTTCCTGCCTTGTGATTTACTGAGATTCACATATTCATCTATTAGATAAGTTTATAAATATAACTACAGACCAGTCTGCTCCTGTTTAGACATGAATCATGAATATTTCTGCATTCTTTGCCTCTAGAGTAGTTGATCATCTCTGCTCTGAACTTAATTGTTATCAAACCATCTTGCCTGTCCCTGTGTGGAAATACAGTATAAGCAAAAGAAAGTGAAATCTGTCACATAAGATTTCTTTGTAAGTGAGCGATACCTTCATCTCAGCCCAAAATTTGATGTTTATCATGCCCTAACAGGAAATTTTTATCAAACTTTCCACTTACATTTTCAGAGAAATTCTCCTCTGTCATACCACTTTTCCACCTTCATTCAGCTTCCCCTTTTAATTTTTTTTTAATATCTTTTTTGTGTGTGTGTTTTTTTCGTGTGAAATCAGACCATTAACAGTGACAAGTGATACAAGAAAATAACAGAAAAAGCAAAACAGAATAAAAAAGGGGGTTCATTCAGCTTCCCTGTCAGTCAGCTCTCCAGAGTAGCAAACCATTCTCTTACTGGTCAGCTACTCGAAACAATGCAACACTTACAGGGAACTCTGAGTGATACCCTTCAGGAAAGTGAAGTCTGAACAGCTCTTGAGAAATAGGAAACTCTATGGTCCTGCATCTCTTAGAGAGAGTGCATGACGGCAGAGGTGTGTATGGGGGAGGGCAAAGGAAGTTTACAAAGTTAAGAGGGCAGACACGAGACAGAAGCAGCCAAAATTTTTGATTAATTTTACACAATATGATACTAACTGCAAAACATGCCATGTCTATGTGAAAACAACCAAAGCACTTGTCTACCTAGAACAGCGCTTAATATCTGCACTGCAATGTGTTCTATGCTGTTGGCCTTAAAGTACTACATAGGCCGATTTTTTCACACAGAAAAGCCCCAGGACTTGATCAGGGAATCCAAAAAGAATTGGACTGATAAGCAGAATTGATAATGGCATTGCCATCAACAAAATCTTATCTACCCATCCCTAGTCTAACTCATTGTGGGTAAAACTGTTTGCAGAAGTTTTTCCTTTTGTGGTCAATGATTTCCTCATCCTACACCTGTACCCATTTGCCAAGATGTACACACTCTTGTTATCTTCTATTCAGAAAGAGCTACTTGTATATTTTCTCAAAAAAAAAAAAAAGAAATGGTGACATCATGTCATTAAACTTGCAATTAAAGGGTTAAATACTAAAAATGTTGAAATACTTTTATATGATATGTTTATTAATGTTGTTGGAAGTGGATGTTTCTGCATTGTAATGGCCATAAAGGGAGGTATGTGTAAAGAAAACCAGAGGAGTAATGAGCACGGTGAATCATATGAAAAAAAATCTGACTGATAGCCATGATTTTTTTAATATATTTGGGGGATTTCAGATCATAGTTGTCTGCCAATGTCACATCTTCAAAAACACAAAGTGGTAAAACTGGATTTTCGCCATCTCTTTCACGAACCAATCATGATAGGAGATGCAGAGAAACATTGTAAAGTCAGAGTCCTGTATTGGTTGGGAACAGCTCAGCGGTGTGGATCCGCTGTACTGTGACTCAGTCAGGGGCTATCTTGATTCAAGGTCTGCACCTTCACTATTACTCACCGTAGAGGCCTATTTCTCGGAACCAGGAACCACATAGAGGAACTTGATTCAATATGAAACCACCTCTGCAGTTATGTTGTACAATGACTGCCACAGAAATAAAGCAGCATCTATATGTGGTGATTCAGAATAAAATATTGACATTGGCATCAAACTTTTTGAAACTGAACGATACAGCTGAGATGTGAGACTTCACATTTGAATATCTGGAGTAAAATACAGAACCTCTGATTTCATTGTTGATATTCAAATGTAAAGTGAGTAAAAATAGTGAGTGTATCAGTATTTGGCTTGTGTAAGCCAATGTTCAGATTAATTCATTAAAATCTCTCGTCTCTAAACTATTGTTTACATTTAATCAAGTTGATTCCTACTTTATAAACTATAAAGGCGGGGGGCTGTAGTGCATGACAGAAAGTACTTGAGAAACACTGCATTATGCTACATATATGCGACATAAAATTGGTAAGTCTGCAATTAGGAAATTTTTATAATCACCATCTGTCAGCACTTCAAATGTTTTCTTGCCTTTGAGCATAATCACTCTAATTCCCCCCCCCAAAAAAAATTTAACAAAATGAAATCATTAGTTTAGGAATAAAGTGAAAAAATACTCCCATATTAAGACGTATATACCATGAGGTGCTCTTGAAGACCGCCGAGCACACTTTTTAACCATGATGAAGCCACAAAATTAAGGTTGCAATTTTTCTGTGCTCAACTGAACAGACTTGGCATAGGCAAAAGCTTATCTCATAGAAGTAGCAGAAACAGATTCTATCAGCAAAGGCTCTCTGGTTAGCAGACCAATCAGAGAGAAAACAAAGAGTCATTTAAAAACCTGCTGATGGATGCATTTGTAGACATTTATTGTTTAAAGTGATTTTTGTTGGATGACTTAAAAACAGTTTGAAGTTCTTCAAATTGGTGACACTCTTGAGTGTTTTTTGTTGACAGTGACTTTTATGTTGTACCCTTTCCTTGTTCGGTTAATCTGTATTGAAATCTTTCACACTGATGGTTAAAATTTTGCATGCCTTTGCTGTTTCATTTCTCCTTTCTTGCTAACCACAAACAGTGACATTGTCAATTTCTTACTTTTGACTTCTCAGTAAAGTTGGTTTTAACATGTACCATCTGACTTCTTGGTATCTTAAAACGTTTGGTTCAATTACAGACTCAATTCTTGGTAAAATATCCACTCATCTCTAAAACATACATAATAATAACTTATTTTAAGCACTGCAGAGAAATACACACATTTTAATCTTTTTCTGTTTTGTTTTTATCTCAATAAACATTGGGTTGTTGTTTCTCAAAGAAACAGTTGTGATATCAGCGACAGACAACTCAAGAACCAAAAACCCCACAAGTCTGCTGCTTTCTCTCCAGACAGGATGTGTAGCGGTTACCTATTGAAAGTAGCGGTGAAACCCTACTTTCTGATTTTGACGTTTCGTTTCAGCATTTGCATCCCAGGAGATGATTCTGTGTATCACGTCTTTCATTATAACACCATCAACTGTAAAACTGCAGTGGACCATGTCACATTTACAGGCACACTAAGTTATAATGCAAAACTTTTTTTTTTCTTTTCAAGGCCTCTCCGTCTGTTATTGAGATAAATGACTCTATGACTGAGTGTGAGGAGGAAGTGCAGCCTAAACCGGTGCTGATGGAGGAGAAAGCATTTGTAGCAAGACTGCACTCTTTTATGAAGGACAGAGGTACACCCATAGAGCGGATCCCACATCTGGGCTTTAAGCAGAGTGAGTTTTTAGGACTGTTATGTTATATGAACACATTACTCATCTTGAATAAGCATGCATATTATGACACTTCAGTGTTTTTTCTTCTACTTCCAGTTAATCTTTGGAAAATTTACAAAGCAGTGGAGAAACTTGGAGGCTATGACTCAGTAAGTTCATTTACTTTTTTTTTTTTTATCAAAGTTCAAAACCTGATGGAGTTTGCAGGTTTCTATGTGTAATATAGGTTATAGGTCAGGTGCTGCAGCACAGTGGTTTTTGCCACATTGAGGCTGCTTCATCCCTCATATATATACTACTGGTGCTCTGTTGTCTTTCATGTAAATCTGTAAGAAAGCTTTGAGGATGCAACATATACTGAAACGGCAAATAGCATGGCTGGAGATCTGGACAGTTGCTACTCCCCACCACCTCATCCCTGCTAGTTGATCAGTAAAGGTCACATGTTTTAACTATTAAAAATTAGAGCATTTACAGTACTGAAAACTGACATTGAAAGGGCAATGAGACAGCTTTTCCACTTCCCCAAAAATCTGACTAAAACTAAACATGGAACTAATGGGGCTTTTCTATTTGTGGTATCAGCTCAACTCAGCTTGAACTTACGTGTTTTTTTCAGGTAGGAGGGGTTGTAAGGGCTTAGCTGTGCAAAACTACAGTGGAAGCCTCACAACTACAGAGGAGAAAGAGCTACCAGCTACTAAATTGCAAGCAGCAAAACAATATAATTAAAGAAGGAGAAAGTTTGTAACCTGACACACCAGATGGGTCGTTCAATATATTTCACTAGTCCATCTGGCAAGGCCCCATAGAAAGTGTCTGGGCAGAACCATTCAGAAGAATATCTGGCAGGTGGCTGGATGATTGGTCCGTCAATCACATTCATTACAGGCCAATGAGATAATGCAGTAGCACAAGCCACTTTGTTGTACAAAATATAACCAAAACATGTCAGAGGTGGAGCTAAAAAATACTCTATCAAGAATGCTTTCAGTATTGTTTGTTTTTCATTTAATAAAGAAATGTGGTTCAAATCTGATGAAACTACAACTGAAGTTGTTAACATCTATGCTAATCTCTGCACGAGGACTTCCTGCTGTCATCTCAATCGTAGCTATCACCTCCAGCAGTTAAACCACTTTGCAAGGGATCATGTTGCATTTGCAGGACACACTTAAATTTATTTCAAATGAATACATCAAGCTTGTGTTTTTTTGTCTCTATGCTAGACTTTGTTTTTGTGGGTGCAACTGACAATTTATGCTTAATCACTGCTCTTAAAAGGTCCTTAACTATCGACCAGTTGTGCACCAGGGATGCAACATATTCATTTAACAAGTGTGTTATCCTACAGGTGACAGTGAGACGTCTTTGGAAGAAAGTGTATGATGAGCTCGGAGGAAGTCCAGGAAGCACCAGTGCTGCCACCTGCACACGCAGACATTACGAAAAGTGAGGAGAATTCTATTTAAGGCTACCAAACTACTGACTCACGTCATACACAAATAGTAGACTGGACAAACTGTGGACAGAGTCTCTGTGGTGTCACCTATTGGTTTCCAAATTCAACAAGTAGCTACAACATGCACGCCTGTCAATTAGACAATTAGATCAACCACACCCCCATTTGTTCATCACTCTTTGCCCTAAAATCATCAAAAAAGATGAATAATCCCCAAAGTCTCTTAGTATGGACTGTCCATGCATCATTCAGTATGGAGCAATTTCTCCCATTCTTTATGTTTTTTAAAAGCAATCTGTCTCCCAGATGCGATGTACCACTTCTCTGGAAATGTGCACAGACTTTTCTCAGCTGAGCAACTTCAAGCCTTCGATAATTTATGCAGCGCAGACTGACCCAAACCGGATGTCAGACTCTGAACGCACAGAGTATTCTGTAAATTTCAAATAAAACACCAAATGACAATTACTTTTGCCTTCGCTGTAGACCAGTCACAGACATGTGACTAATATGACACCACAATACAGAGTATGACAGAGGTCACTGTTGTCAGCAGACCAGGATTTTACTGATGACTATGTTTGCAGAGCATTAAAAATAACAAAGTATTTACCACAAACCTCAGTGACTGTTAGTTAAGTCAATGACATATGTTTGAGACCTGACTGAATGAGTTGTTGCACACACCACTTTGATAGCTACAATAATTTAGGAGCCCCTGGCAGCTGTCTGTGCTAATAGCTCTTCATTTATTATCTTACTTAATACTTGTCAGACATGTATTTGATAGAAAACTCCTTTATGTGTCTCTCTGTTTTAAACATCTTCTTTGATTAACAGACACCATTAAATAGGATACCATATTCATCTGCAGCACTGGGGATTGCTATTTGCCTAAGCCCATTCAGTGATTCTTTTACAAATGAGATGTAACTAATATTTACATTTATACACAACAAATAGAGGAGAGTTCAAATTTTGGTTTTGGAAAAATTTCAACGAGTGCAGAGTTAAATATGTATACTCTGGATAGAGTCAAAGCCCTGAAAATTTACTTTCAACTGAAATAGAGTTATAATCAAAACAAGAATGAAAACTATATTTAAGTAAATGAAATCTACAGGTGTCACTGCAGGATCCTTAACTATGAACTTTTCACTTGAACTCTGAACCTGTAGGTGAGTCAATCATCCCCTCCCCTATTACTGCACAAGTCCGACCAGATGCCAAAGGCCAACGTCATAAAAACTGTCTAGCCTCAGGATAGGGCTGTACATTGTCTGATAATAAAATTAAAGAATCTGCTGTAAATTATTTTTGGATTTGGATACTGTTAAATCTCTTTTTATGTCTGATCCTTTATAATTAATGAGCTACTGTAAACCTGAAAGCTGATGTTGTGCTGCGAAGCTCTATTCTCTCTACCCACCAATAAACAGTTAATAATAGAACGTAGATCAAATAAAACAGCAATGTTCACACTTTGCAGTGTTACTAGAGTCAGACTGTAGTAGTTCAAATAGATACTCTGAGAGAGTGCACTCTTAATGCTACATGATCAGAAGTCACACTGTTGACTAAATAATAAATACATTTTCACTCCAAAAAGTGTCAACAACAGCACTTGATGAGAGTTAAAGCACCCACTCTCCAAATAGCGTAAAAGCAACACACTCTGTGGTGTGGACCTATGCAAACACTTAAGAGGTGTTAATATTAACTCTGAGAGTGTTAATTTGTCTATGCAGATTTTCCTGTGTCGCTTTGCAAGAACACTCATCTGCACTGCTGGAGATAATACTGTTTGAATATGTAGATTAAAGTTTAGTGCTGCGGTATTTATTAACATAGATGTATCTCCTTTGCTGTCCAACTGGGTGAAGGACAGACCTGTGACATCAGATGCAAAAGGCTGTGTAAAATAACATTGAAACAGGAAGCAAATGAGTTGCAAATTAACCTAGGACAGGAAAAGAATTTTCTGTTTTTATACCTTGCTTTCTTTATTCCCACATGAACCTATGATCTTGTAATCATAAGCTGCTGTGCATTTCACTCTGCTCCAGAAACAGACCCAGTGGGCAACATCACCCACCACAAGACATAGTAAAGCTGTTTGACAGACTGGCTGTTGCCGAGACAAACTATGTGAAGTTCAGGTGTTATAATGAAAATTCAACCCCCTGACGATGTGTATTGCTATGGTCATAAAAAATCTGAATAAGTTATTATTTGACAAAGCTGTAAATATACTGTCAAAATGGGAATTTCATTGAGGGTTTCAGTGGGACTTCTTGGGCTTTTAAAGCTAAAGTCAAGTTTTCTTACACAAGTTCATTAAATTTCAAAAAGCATAGACGATGAAGGAGTTCCTTCAGAAGCGTGCCATTCAGAGAACAGCTTCATGAGACCAACTGATTTCAGCTTGTGGCCTTCATCAAGGTCATACACCACCATGTTGGGCTTCTGTCATCCTCAAGTGGATACTTAAGGAACTGCAGACTCTTGCACTTCTGCAATAGCTTCATTTTTTAATGCATGCTACTTGACAGAGATTGATAATGTAAAATGTATTTCTTTAGGCTTGTGCTGCCCTTTGAGAGACACATGAAAGGAGAGGAGGACAAACCTCTGCCGCCCAGCAAACCACGGAAACCATACAGAAGATGTTCAGACAACAAGGTCAACAAGGCTGAGAGGAAGAGGAAAAGGTCTCAGCTAGATAGCGAGATGAATCCTGAGGTAAAATATGAATCTGTGAACATGTCTCCGAAGAAGGAAAGTAGTATAGTGTCATGTGTTCTAACATATACTGTTACTTTGTAGATACTTGCTCATAGAGGTCCAGACACTGCAAGCCAAAGTGAAGCAGTAATTCATCCTCACAAAGCTCTCTGGACATCTGATCGACACCATTTGGACAGCTTAAGGTCAAACAGAACCACCATCTATACTCACCTCGTCCCTGTCCCTGTCCCTACATCCAGCCCCTCATCTGCCCCTGTCCCATTCACCACCGGCGAGGTCATCTCCCCTCTGGAGAAGAAGAAGCGAATGGCACAGGCTAGTCTTAACAGGCACCAGAGTCTTCAGAGTGAGGACAAGGAGAGACCCTCTGTCATTCACTGCTCAACGTCCCCAACCAGAGCCTCTAGCCACAATTCTACTAACAGCTCCCCACTACCTCTATCCTCCTCATCCTCTCGCAGCCCCTCCCCTTACTCTGTTTCATCAGAAGACGGTCATGCAGTGAGTGAAGATAAACCAGCCTCTGCCCCTGAAGTGCCCCCAAACTGTCCTAGCTCTGTGAAAAATACACCCACTGGTAGTGAGGAAAACAAGTATGCTGGCAGTACAGTGGTCTCCAAAAACTCCACCAGACAGAGTAAAGATGTTTCTCATGCCAGGCCCCAGTCTAGAGACTCGATAAAAGTTCCGATTAAAGACTCAGCCTGGAGGCCAATCCACAGAGGAAGCAGCAAATATATCAATCATCCGTACCATCCTTTGTCCTCCTATAATGTGATATCGGAATGGCCAACACCCTCCTCTGGTTTCACCAAAGTTAACCCAAAATCTGTGCCTCTTTTGCGGCCTGCACCTATCCGGCCAAGTACTAAATTCCACCAGGGTAGGCTGATGCTGCAGGATGAGTCTCAGACCTCTGTCAAAAAGCAGAACCTTGCAGCTTCTTGGATTTATCAAACAGAAAAGAGGGAGAAATCAAGGACAATGCTTCAAAAAGTTATATCGACTCAGCAGAGTGCATCCCACTCTGCTGCCAGTTTGCAGGCACCAAGTGTCCTGTCAAGCTACGAGAAATCAGGAAGAGACTATCAGCACCAATTTCCATTTCATCCTGCTTTTTTCCCCAACAGAATGAGACTACCACAATCTCAGTTAATGTATCGCCATGTCCCTACTCAACCTGCTCTTATTGGGCCTGCTGTTTACCCTCATCCCTACTCCATCCCTCTCTCAAGTCCCCAATTGGGGTATGCTCTGCCAGCCATGAGCCCAATTTACCATCACAAAAACTGATCATTTTGTTTTTTGCTCCAGCGCTGTGTTGATCCAGTTATGCCTGGAATTAAAAGAAGCCAACTTTGAACATAAGTCAACACATGGTGCCTATGGGGCTGCACCAGCTAATTTTTAAGGTAGGCATTAGTTTCAACCTCAGTCTTGCATCTACCTCCAAGTAGGTGTAAAGTCCTACATAAAACATGGTTGTCATGGTAACTTGAACAATATTGAGGTACGAGGGTTTTATCAGCATTTTGGTGTACACAGTGTGTTTTCTGTGATAGAAACATCTGTCAGTAATGCATGATATCTTTATTCCTGTTCAACAATTGTTTCAGAATATGTGTGTGCTGGATGTGTGATAGCTACAACATGCGTCAGTACTAATTTCAGTGTGCCTATCTATGAGTCAAGGCCTTCAGACTGTTCATGTGAGTACCACATCTCCTGGTCTAAGAATCTAGAGAATATAGGGCTCATCTGTTCTAACCAAAAGCTGTATGTACATGCTAGAGTTTGGCTGCATCACCTACATTCCTTTGTCCACCAACTTGGACACACAAGAGGTTGTTATCTGACATTTTTAAGTTAATTAATTACTGTGAAATTACCATAAGTGGAAATCCTGAGCCTGAGACAATGCACACAGCCTTGAAATTATTGTAGCCACAAGATAGTGAGCTTCCAGGGCTATCACTGATCATTTTGCAAAATTCACCATTACTTATCAATGGTATTAAGTTTTTGAACCAATAAAATCATCATTTTATCTTCCGTCATTACTATAGTACCACTAGATGATGAAAATGATGGCTTGAGTTATGATGATGAAAATGCTAGTTTGTTTTGAGCAGCTTCTAACATTCATTGTGCACATACCAAAAAAACCCTGCAAGCTGACAAAGGTATGCTATGTGAATAATGATTATTGACGTGAGACAATTCATTCACTACTCCAGGAAATTGTGATTTTCAGTCGCAAGGGCATATGAGACAATGTTGTGTCAAATCATACACTTATAACCTATATTATCATAATAACACTCAGTTTAATTTTGATATATTTCCAAGCTATACAGGATCTGAGAGAGCCATGGGCTAGTTTCTAACCCCCCGAAAAGGGACATTCATGCAGACCCTGTTTTTATCAGGAGATTTAAAATGACATTTAGGAACACAGCTAGCTGAAAGTCACCAGTTAATATGGTAACTAATTAAACCGCAACACCCTCTGAATGTGGAGGAAAATTATGTTAAAGCAGCCTTTATATGGAGCTAACAGTGTGCTTCATTCATCAGTCATTGGTCTCAGCTGATCTGATGTGTCTATTGAATATTGATGGGTATTTTATGAGTTCTTACCTCTGAATTCAATTCTGCCACATCAGGGAGCTGAGTGCTCTTAAGTGCCTCGACTCTTCTCCAGTTACACACATGGTGCAGAGTCAAAGATATTCACAACTGTGTCCAGAGCACAGGTGGAAGAATGCATGAGCACAAGGTTTAATCATAAGTTTATCTCTGGTTGTATCCCCTCTGTCTCTGTCATTCACATTATAGTGAGATTTTTTTTTTTTTCTACAGCCTAGTACCAAATGATCTATTACTCAACACCGGTCTGTGCCCAGTGGTTGGGACCTCTGATTTAATGCCAAGAAAATAATAATCATAGTAATAATAATAATAATAACAATACTACTAATAATATATATCCTTTGTGGCCTCTCATTTCCTCTCCTTTCAATAGTGTGTTGTCTTACTGCTTGCAAGGACTAGAACAAGACTTGTCCTCTTTTTGTGTCAAAAAGCCACAAACTGAGAACCTGCTACACGATTGCCTCTATTTCCTCATTTGCTTTTGTATTTGACGTCAATGTGGCTTTAAGCAGCTGCGCTATGATGGCCACGCTCATTATGAGTTTACCATCACAGTATGCACCCTAATGGAAAACAAAAAAGGTACCAATACTGCTTAGACTTGAGGTGATACCACAAATGGAAAAGCTTCAATAATGTCATATCTGTGACATATTTTGGGGACTTTAGATGTTTTACATCAAACATAGTGCAAGCAAACAATGAAACATCAAATCAACTAATGTTACAACTTAATTAGTTTCAACATAAAGTTTATATGGACTTTACTCCTTAACTTGAAATGGAACTCAAACATAGCTGGTGCATGGGGTCATTGGCATCAGAAGTTGTTGGAATAAATTATTTTACTTTATTTATTTATTTATTCATTTTTTTATTTAAGGCAGGCAATAATGGGAGGAGTTTTCCTGTTTTTTGATTTGGTGAAGCCTTACTCTAGTTTTAAACCTCCAAGCCACACACAAACGTTAAGGTTCTGAGGCTTCATCGACAACTTCCCCATGATGAGATATACCTGGCGTATTTAGCCAATTGAAATGCAGTCAAAAGCAGAATACACTTCAGAGAAATAAAGCCAAAGTTGCCTTATCAATAAATAATTCTAGAATCACGTCCATCTGCATCAAATAACAGTTTTTTCAGTGTATTATTTTTTCATTTAGCTCTTAGTACAGCTATTGTTTGTAAGTTTTTTTTCATGTCTGTTCCCCCTGTGGAGGCATGTCAGTCAGTGTTAGATATTTTGGTCAGTGTTAAGATATTGTTTTCATGTCTCATTGTAATTTTATTGAAAATGAGAGGCAATGAATAAAATATGGAAATGAACCCTCCTAATGTTCTACTGTTATCTTTTGACTATTGCTTTGAACCTTTGAAAAGTTCCCTACACCATTGTGACAAGTGTTGGCCAGCTCATTCTTTCCATAACGTTAAAACAAAGATCCTCCAACATCCAATTGCAGTGCCTTATGCTGTGTTGTCCAACAGCTTGTCTGGTATATGCATCCTATTGTTCTTCATATAGAGTGCTATAAAGGGAACATAAAATTGCTTAATTTAAAGCCTCTGGGAACACAAATCAACAAAGCTGTTATTATAAGATATTTACAATCAAACATACATAAAATCAACTATCTAAAAATCTTCAAAAAGATCTTAGTATGTTTTTTTTATAGCAGCAGTTAAGTTTTTGAGTGTCCTCAGACACTTGATGTAAAATGAGTGGGCTTAAGACAGTCACCCATTATGTGGAAAATTTCCCAAAGTGCCCCTGACTGACAGCCCAGATGGAAAGAATGACAGGAGAAGGAGCTTGTCTTCTGATCATTTTACTTCAAGGAGTGGTGCAGTTTATAACAAAGGCAATTTCCTCATGCACTAAAGAGTGCGTCTAAGCTCCTCCTGTTTAAACAGTCTACGTACACTTTATCACACAAGCATCAACAAATAATATTGCAGTTTAGAGTTACACAAACATGCGTCACAACAGTGGTCATCTCTCTCATTCAGAAACTGTGAGTTCTTCTGCTGATGTGACGGCGTTCTTATCAGAGATAAGACGTAGTTCTTCTGCTGATGTGACAGCGCAGTCCTCTGTTATCAGAGACAAGATATTCTGTCTTAATTTCTCGTTTCTGGTTTCTAGTTTCAGCATGAAGGCTTTTCACAGGCATATAAAAGAATCATAATACGTGTATAATCATCATGATAAAAGATATAAACATTTTCTTTATATTATGTAATAAGTAACTTATACAATAACAAAATAAACACCAAGTCCCACTGTCTTAAAGGCACCCAGTCAGCCTCTTCATGTTAAAGCAACTGTGTTTAAAACTTAGGGATAGTTTTTCACTCTCAAACTTTCAAGGATGCTTGATGACTCATCAAACTTTTATATCATATTAAAATTCTAAAAAATTCTATTCATGTTCCCAGAGGTTTTAAGTGAGGAAATTAGAGCAACAAACACATGCAGTTAATCTGAATAAACAGAAATCTAAAGATGACAGGCAGCCAGAAGAGCTATCATACACTTTTAATGCAGCCTCCTGTGGCCTAAATGATATTCTGAGCAGTGCTTTGGTCAAAATACAATTTGCATTAATCACCAGAGGAAGTTTTTTTACCCTCCATATAACTTAAAAGCCTGAAACACTAAGCCTCACTCTTCCTGAAGGTGTGACAACATGATTACAACTGTGTGCTTCTACTGCTGTGGGTGTAAATCTGAAGTGCAAATACCAGGGAAGGGGTCAGGGTTATCTTAATGACTGAGTGTCATGCCACAGACTCTGAACAGACTGTCCGATTTCATGTTTACAGACATAGATGGACCACAAAAAAGAGCTGTGTTGGTTTATTCCCCAATTTTTACATTGATAGACACTCTAAATACCCAAATATGAACGTGACAAAATTCTGGAGATGGGACTTTTCATGATACGTCGCCTTTAAAAAATATATAGAAATACCTCAATCATGGAGCCCCTTTGGTTTGGAGAAGTCAGACCTGGAACAACGAAGAGTAACAGGTATTTACATGGTTAAGGATCCCCTTAAGGCAACACAAAAAAATTTTTTTAAACACTGTGTCAATTAATCCCTGTTCACTATATTGTGCAATAAAGTGAACATACCATTGTGTAGTGCTACCTGAAATATGAGTGAGCATAATATATCATGCACTCAGTGTAACCTGCAATGAATTCTGAAAAGTAGTGAACAACCAGGACACTGAAAACAGCACAATGTCCCATCATGTATTTCAAATCAAAACTTTGAGGAGTCAACCCACACCACGACATTTGACACCAAGGAGCCAACTTTGAAAGAAGTCGAGCAGGTTGTCAGAGCAGCTAGATCTAGCTCAGCACCAGGCCCCAGCGGAGTGCCGTATGTTGTCTTCAAGAGATGCCCCAGACTCTTGAAGCGACTATGGAGGATCCTCAAAGTCATCTAGAGAAGGGGGAAGGTAGCACAGCAGTGGAGACATGCAGAGGGTGTCTGGATTCCAAAGGAGGAGAACTCAAGCACCATCGAGCAGTTCAGGATCATCTCACTCCTCAGTGTCGAGGGCAAGATATTCTTCAGTATCATTGCCCGGCGCATGACGGAGTTCCTCCTTAGAAACAGCTACATCGACACCTCTGTGCAGAAGGGGGGAGTTCCGAAGGTCCCAGGGTGCATCGAGCATACAGCTGATCCGGGAGGCACGGGAAGGTAAAGGAGACCTGGCAGTCCTTTGGCTAGACCTCGCCAATGCCTACGGGTCCATTCCACACAAGCTGGTGGAAACTTCGCTAGACCGACACCACGTTCCAGGTAAGATCAAGGACCTCATACTGGACTACTACAGCTGTTTCAGCGTGAGAGTCACTTCCGGAACGGTAACATCTGCATTTCATCGGCTCGAGAAAGGCATTATCACTGGATGCACCATTTCCGTGATATTGTTTGCCTTGGCCATGAATATGCTGGTGAAGTCAGCAGAGGTGGAGTGCAGAGGCCCGCTCACCAACTCAGGTACGCGGCAGCCCCCCATCAGAGCATTTATGGATGATCTGACAGTGACTACAACATCAGTCCCGGGATGTCGATGGATCCTTCAAGGCCTCGAGCATCTCATTAACTGGGCCCGGATGACCTTCAAGCCAGCAAAGTCTAGGTCCCTGGTGGTGAAGAGGGGGAAGGTTACAGACTTGTTTCGCTTCTCACTTGAAGGCACCCAGATTCCATCGGTGGGAGAGAAGCCAGTCAAGAGCCTGGGCAAGATCTTTGACTGCACCTTGAAGGACACTGCAGCACTCCAAGCAACATCAGAGGAGTTGGCAACCTGGCTGACAGCTGTGGATAAGTCAGGGCTACCAGGTAAGTTCAAAGCCTGGATTTACCAACATGGCATCTTGCCACGACTCCTCTGGCCTCTGCTGGTCTACAATGTGCCAATAACCACCGTTGAGGGCTTCGAGAGGAAGGTAAGTTGTTTCCTGCGGAAGTGGTTGGGCTTACCGTGAAGTCTCAGCAGCATCGCTTTGTACGGGAGAAACAACAAACTGAAACTGCCCTTCAGTAGTGTGACGGAGGAGTTTATGGTTACCCGAGCAAGAGAGGTGCTGCTGTATAGGGACTCCAGTGACATCAAAGTCTCCTCGGCCGGCATAGAAGTAAGAACTGGCAGGAAGTGGAAGGCTCATGAGGCAGTGGACCAGGCTGAGTCCCGCCTGCGACACAGGAAGCTGGTGGGATCAGTGGCTTCCGGCCGTGCAGGTTTCGGGAGCAACCCAAGACCTCACTACATCAAGGCCCAGGGAAAGGAGAGGCGTCAGCTGATCCAGCAGGAGATCCGAGCCGGGGTGGAGGAAGCCCGCTGTAGTAGGACAGTAGGGATGCGGCAACAGGGGGCATGGACCCGATGGGAGGAGGCAGCTGACCGGAAGATAACGTGGACAGAGCTATGGCGATCTGAGCCACACCGGATCAAGTTTCTGATCGAGTCGGTGTACGATGTCCTCCCAAGCCCATCCAACCTCTTCCGCTGGGGCTTGGCCGAGAATCCACTGTGCCCTCTCTGCCAGAGAAGTGGATCGCTGGAGCACATCTTGAGCTGCTGCCCAAGGGCACTAGGAGAAGGGCGCTACCGCTGGCGCCATGACCAAGTGCTGCGGGTTATCGCAGAGGTCATCAGCACAGGGATCTCCACCAGCAAGCACCAGCAACCATCAAGGCAATCCATCGCCTTTGTTAGAGCCGGAGAGAAGCCACAGAAGAGCCAGAGCCAAGAAGGAAGGCTGCTGGCATCAGCTCGGGACTGGCAGCTGAAAGTCGACCTAGGGAAACAGCTCAGATTCCCAGAGAACATCGCAGTGACCACACTCAGGCCAGACATAGTCTTGGTGTCAGAAACAACAAGGCAAGTGGTCCTGTTGGAGTTGACTGTTCCCTGGGAAGACCGGATGGAGGAGGCCTTTGAGAGGAAGAGGGCTAAGTACGAGGAGCTGGCAGGCGAGTGCCGGAGCAGGGGATGGAGGACCCGATGCAACCCCATCGAGGTCGGGTGCAGAGGATTCGTGGGCCAGTCTCTCGTCAGGGCACTCAAGATGCTGGGAGTGAAGGGACTGCAAAACAGAAGAGCCATCAAGAACATCACAGACGCAGCAGAGAAGGCGTCCAGATGGCTGTGGATCAAGAGGGGAGATCCGTGGACCGTAACAGCTACTTAGACACAAGCCGGGGTCTGATCAACCCCGGCTGGGTCACCTGGGCTAGGGTGTCTGATGTTGTGAGACCCGAAACACCCAGTGAACCCAGGAAACATCACTGATGATGTGTCTAAGTTGCACCCAAGTGTATATTAGAACTGAGAAGCAGATGCGATATTTTGCTGCTCCAAGACAGACAGAAGGGACAAGCCATGGACTGTAAATCATTTGGACAAGGCCAAGTGTCATCAATCATTTCATTATCACAGAAGCCTTTGGAACGCTGTTGATGCGTCATAATGGACGCTGCCAAACTGTACATGTGATCTCAACCAAGCTTTACCTCAACCTACTCACAGACATAGGGTTGTCTGACCAATAGCGACTCTAAGTGGATGTGAGGCCATGTCAGTTATGTCTCTACTTCTACAACCAGAAATACTCCATGAAATAAAAACAGGAGTGATATAAAAAAAAAAAAAACATACTGAGAGTACAGAGATGTATTACACATTAAGACTGAAGCTGTTTATTGAACCAGGCTGTAATGTTCATTTAGGCTGTATAACCTGTATGTCTCCCCACACACAATCATAACACCTCCAGGGTTCATGCAGCCAGCCTCAAGTGGGAACTCAAGGAACTACAGCTTTTGGCACATCTGCATGAGCCTCCTTAGGCAAGAGTTTGTCACTTGGGGCAAACCAGTGCAGATATGGAGCATAAAACACAGAAAAGTACATATTTGGGGCTTTAATATTGAAATATTTGGCCTAACGTGTAGAAGAAAACTGATTTTTTTTACCATACAAAATGTAATAAGCATACCGTATATGTTTTATTTGGGAATTATCAGAGATGTGTGTCTGTCAGAGGGGTGACTTTGTGGAACAGATAGGAGTATATTAAAATTTGTGTAATTAACTTCAATTTTTCAAAAAAAAAAAAATCTAAAAACAAGATCAGCTACAGTAATAATGATCTAAACTCCTGATTATATCTAGATTATTATGTAATACTCAGAAACTTTTATTTGGTTTCTGTTTTGTGGTAAATGTACAAAGTCTATTTGATTGTAATTTATCTTCCTTATGGCAGGTAATGTTCCCTTCATCTGTTTTTGTTTGTTTGTTTGTTAAAAGGGGTAAGTATAATAAGCCTAAGCTACTGTCTGAAGATTTTCTGTACAATTGTACCAACGACGACCCTCCTCTACCCCCTTCTACAATCACTTCACTGACGAAGTAGTCGAAATCTAAACAATTAACCCAAAATATGAACAGACCTTGAAACTAAACTGCCTTGAAGCAATCCCACAACCATTAAAAAAATAATTGGTTACTGGACAGACCTCTCTTTCTCAAGACGGTTGTGTGAGTTGATAATTTCACCAGAGTTTGTACTCACAGGAAGCTTTACTCTTATGAGTACGCCGTTACTGTCTCCTTTTATCAAAAATATGGACACGTACTCCAAGAATAATACATAAGTCTTGCTTCGTTGTATAAAGGATGAAAATAGTCTTTTGTGAATCCCGTTCTTTGGTGATATGTGTTTCACAGCTCGTGGGAACCGTGCCTTACAAGCTAAGCGCAGGGTAAAACTTACCACGAGGATTCTCGCGAGAACAGTTGTTATGGCGCGAATAAACGAGGAGGTTGTCGTGTCAATAGCAGATCGTTACAGAGTCCTCTGTTAAGATTTTTTATTTCCATCCATTTCAGACCTCAAAGACTTTAGCGTTTAAACAAAAGGTTTGCGTTACACTGCCACTTTGTAGTGTGTCTCTTCTGACGACTTAAAGACGAACAATGTCGGACGGCTTGTCTGACGAGGGGAGCGACATCCATGATGACAGTCAGGAGGATGTGATGACCCCGGCAGAGCTGATCGCCAAACTGGAAGAAGTGAGCTTTAGTTTACTGCATTTATGACACGGAAATCTTCAGACCACTGGTTTCAATGTTGATAACACAATTTCCTCTTCTTTAGACTGCTGAAAGTGTCCTCACTGTGGTTTCCTCTGTTCCTCAGGCTTGGCTGAATGAGAAGTTTTCCCCGGAGCTGCTGGAGAATAAGTCAGAGGTGGTGGAGTGTGTGATGGAGCAGCTCACTCATATGGTAATTTATTACACTATGAACAGCAACATTTCTCTGCTGGTTATCTTCAATGTATGTACAGGAAAACACATTAAACACAACCTGCCTTGTTCGTTTATGCCAGAAAACAGTACATAGTGCAGGGCTACCGTCAACATCTGCTGTGATATTAAAGGGATAGTTCAGTTTTTTGAAGCGGGGCTACTGGAGGCCCATGGCACTAATACATATGATAACAAATAAAGTAACTTGCAAGCTTTGTCCCTGGGGGCAGATATCCGGGGGCAGACAGTAGACCTTACATAGCAGTCCACTGTGCCACAAAAAGCCTGGTGATTAACCCACTTATAGGTTTAAACTACTCTAAAACTATGTTGGCTCGTCTTAGAAACAGATGTGAAGCAAGAAAATCAAAGTTTTACTCTTTCCTTATTGATACTTTTGATTTATAAAAGTGGACATTCATTGGTGATGAGGTAAACCATTATGGTACATTCTGCCTATATAACAGCTAACATATGGGATGTTACTGGGCAGGTTTTTAAGCAAAACTATCATCTGTAAATATCAGCAAAAATGTTCATACCTGCCAGTAACAATAATCAACTTTTTGATCATCAGATAATATTGTGTATCCCTGTTCTTCATAAAATGTTCACGTAAACCCATCACAATTTCCTAGACCCCAAATTTCTCTTTCAGTAAGTTTGTTTAACACAAATCAAATCTCCAAAACGTGCATCTGTAAATCTAAATCAGGGAACACAAAGATCTCACCACCGCAAGCAAAATACATTTCAAAATTTAAAATTATTTCCAAATTATATTTCTTGTTTGGTTGTGTCTGTAGTGCTCATAATGCAAAGTTCTTGCAATGTCCATCTTATATAATAATCATGGAATATCAGAGACCTGATCTCCTTGTGTTATTACTTTTAATACATAATTAGCCCTTTTAAAGATTTAAGACCATCAGTAATTCATCTGAGCTTAGAGTCTAAACAGAAAACGTAACATCCACATAACTGCAATAATCCCTTATTTTATTAGTATGATTTTATTAGTCTTTATGTCATTAACCTATCAGTTGTGTATTTATTATGGTCTTTTACCTTTTCCCTCAAACAGGAAGCAAACTTGCAGCGTGTCAAGAAAGGCGACTCTAAGGCCAGCATCCATCGTATGGAAATAGACAGAATACGCTTTGTGCTCAGTAGCTACCTGCGCTCCCGTCTGCAGAAGGTCAGTCTGGTCAACATGAAAGTGTGGATAACAATTATTGGTTGATGTCTGTTGACCCAAAGTGTCCTAACTGTGTGCTTTTGTTTGGGTAGATTGAAAGGTTTTTCCCACATGTCCTGGAGCGGGAAAAGTCTCGAGGGGAGGGAGAGCCATCAATGCTTTCACCTGAAGAGTTTGCCTTTGCCAAAGAGTGAGTTTGAAGAAGTAAAATCAGACCTGTTTTCCTTTTTTAAATGATTTTAGTGTACCAACAAATGTTCATCTGGTCTTCAGGTATTATGCCAACACAGAAACCTATTTGAAGACTGTGGCACTGAAGCGCATGCCCCCCAACCTGCAGGCAGTGGACATGCTCAAAGCAGGTACAGTTTCTCCTACATTCTCTGTTGTTCTCCTCACAAGCTCATTTTTTTCTATCAGGCTTCAGAGTACCATACCAGAAACAATGCCAATAAGATGATGCGATGGATGAAAGGATACTATCATGCTCAATTGTTCTCATTACATATAATACACTAGTAATATTTTATAACTCACAGACTGGGAAAAAGTTGTTTTGGGCTAAAAAAGTTAAACTTGCTGGCATTACTCATGTGACTGAACTTTTTTAAGATTCCTGTAGATCCTGTTAAACTCCTACATTTGATTTTTTTTGTGGATTTTATGCAGGTGCATAGGGCCACAAAGCTCATTGTGTTGTAGTGCTGAGCATTTGCCTCTAATGTCATATGAGATGTTAGTTTACCAGCAGAAGATTTTTAAAACAGGCCTTTTTGTTTTTATGACACACAGACTCTGCATGCACCATAGTTAATAGTCAGTTTGTCGTAGAGTAGTCATAAACAGGGAAACCAGTAGGTCTGGCATCATGGATGGGCCTTGAGGGTCTGGGCCCACCTACCTGTGCGGTTGGCTCACCTTTAATAAATGCAATCTTATAGCCTTTTCTTGTTTATGTTCTTATGAATTCACAATTTGTAGCTAAAACATAGTTTTGCCCCAACAATGTAAAGATATAAAGTGCTCATACATAATGCCACTCCCCCCAAATTATGCTTCTGCCACATGTAGTTTTGACCAATCAGACAGGGTGAGTTTATTCTGCCTATGCAGAACAGGGATTCAACTTCATCCCAGCTAAAAATAACACATTTTCAATGATTTAGAACCACCTTTTCTCTCATGTATAGTGACTGAGTCTGCTTCTACTGAGAGTTGCATTTCTTTTTTTATCAAGAGTAACACTATTAAAAAAGGGAGTGGTAGGAGGTAATGCAGATGCTTCGCTATGAGTTGATTGTCTTGAAGGCTCAAAAACAAGATTTCTGTAGACATACACTGTATTAACAAAGAAGCAGCACTTTCTACTTCTTTTTTCTCACTTAGAGTCGATGCACCTTATTCACTACCTCTCTCTCTTCCATCAAAACAAATAACAGGTCCTTTGGATCATAAAGAAGAGAGGCTTTTCTCATGTAGAAATAAAAATATAACTATTTTATAAAAAGTAATGCATGTAATCTTTTCTTTTCACTGTCATAAGTATACAGAACCATTTTTGCATTTGCAAAAAGGACTGCATGCTCTCCTTGTGTCACTTTCTGCATAAATTAGAGGTAGTCTACATGTGAAGATGGAAGTAGAAGAAGTATCAAATAAAGCCTTCAGGAAGGGGAAGTGGGTTATAATTGCTGTTATTGACAGGGCCATCCAAAACATACTGACTTCATTTAGAGTTGTGGTAGGCATGGTACCTGCAGTATACAACACAGAAGTGGCAGCCCCGCGTGCTTCTTGTAACTGGCATGGTGTTGTCCTGCCATGTATCCATCACTCACACACACATCGCTATGGCATGTAAAGAAAGAATTACATCTTTCAGCCCTGTCTGAAAATATTTGTCAAAGAGATTATGGTAACAACATTGTAAATCATTTACTATTATAAGTGGAAAAATAATTAAATTCTGGGGTAGTCATTTTTAAGAATATGTGAGAACTGACATTGCTGGAAATTCCCATCCATTTTTGCATGTGCTGGCAGATGGTGGCATTTGCTCTGACATTTCCCCCGATCATAACTAAATCTCATGGTTTCTAATGTAATCTCAGTGCCTGAGCCGTGTTTGGACTCATTTGTGTTCCTGCGGGTGAAGGAGAGACAAGAGAACATTTTGGTCGAGCCTGAAACAGATGATCAGAGGTACATTTTTATTAAAACTTGTCATCACTAGGTGGCAGCGTTTCATCTTCACATTCAACACTGATGAATTATTCTGCATGGATACTGAATAATTTGCTCTGATTATCCCCTCCATCAGAGAGTATGTTGTGGACCTGGATGAGGGCTCTCAGCATCTGATGCGGTATCGAACCATAGCACCTCTCGTCTCTAGTGGAGCAGTGCAGCTAATTTGAATGCGGTGGTAAGATGAAACAAGTTTGCATGTGTTGTCTCTCACATTATCTCAACACTGCCCTGAAAACCCTCTCACACATACACATCTGCTTATTCATTTCTACAGATCTTATATAAGCTGCAGCTTTGTAGTGACATCTGGATTTTATTTATAGTGTCCTCTTTTTTGTTTTTCTCATTATCTCTTGGCCAAACATTGTAGAGTAAAGCTGCTTCTTTTAGTACCATGGTGTGTTTAGGATTATGACGACTTCTTCTCCTCAATTTAGTAAAACAGGTTTTTTTTATGTTGCAGGTCTGTCTGTTGGAGGATGTTTTTGACTTTTAGAGGTCACAAAAGTGGAAAGATCTCAATTTTGTAATATAGCAGGAATAAACAGGACAAACTCCAAATAACTCATTAAAAGTGAACCTATCTATTGGGCTGATTTAGTGATTTAAGTCTCTCTGGGACCAAACAGACATTTTTGCACCATGTCTTCAAGTCATTGCTGCTACTTTGAGAAGCTCTCACACACGAGTGAACCCTGTCAACCACCAGCCTTTGCTGAGCTCTGTTGTTATTTTTGGATGTTTTTAATCATCAACCCAAGTTGGGTTATGTAATAATAATGTATTCTGGTGTGTTGGAGTCAGAGTGACTGGTAAATACAAGGCGAATGAATTTGCAAATTTATGGTTCATTCTGTTACTTCATCCAGATGACTCACATTTTTGGACGCCTTCCTCTGCTGCTCAATAACAAGATGCATCAAATGACCTGAGGGTGAAATTTCATCAGCTCTTTCGGCATCGTAAGCCAGTCACACCATGCATCCGTGCATGTAAATGTGAGTGGATGTTAGAAGAGCATTGTTTCTTTTGCTCATGGTGAAACGATCAGCGGTTTTATCAAATTCGATTTGCTAATTTTACTTTCCTGCATCTCTGTACTTTTGATGGATAAAAATGTTCATGATAAATGTTATGTTATTGCTGTTTGTTAATGCATTTAAAAATAAAAGTAAGTTGTTTGTTATTAACTCATGTGATCTGTGGATACTTCTGTAACTTGTACAAAGTGATGAATATTTGGAACGAATTTATAGGAATGCACCAGTATGCACACTGCTATCATATCAGTGCAGTATTCAATATCTATTTCCAGTATGCTATTAGCATAATTTGAGCAGGGAGCCAAACTTGGAGTCATGTCTGCAATTCGTTGATGTTTAAACTTCCAAAATTAACAAAAAAACTTTTCAGTGTTTTATATAAACATATGTGTCCATGTCCTTCCTATAACATATCAGTATAAGAAAAATCCCTTCATCCTTTTTTTGCTTGCTCCATGTTTCAGGAAGAGTGTGCTCAAGCAGTCTGCCTTAATATTTCCCCTAATGGTAGGGGGTCATGTCATGAAATCTCTCCTGGATGGAGAACTCCCTGAATCGTGTTTTTTCAGCCCACAGGTGGCTCCATTGATGGTACATGACTAAATATCTCTGTGCTGCCATAGTTGGTCTTGCACACCGAGTCTGGTTTTTTTTTTTAGATGCATTTTTTTGATCCTTTAGCCATTAAGAAAAGCCACATGCACTAACATTGCACACCAAGTCTGGTTTTATTTTTTCTTGTCAAGCAACAAACATGAAAACAACATGAAAATCCTCATTCCATAATCTCCTCGTTGAGCTGTTTAAATTTGTCAGGCTGGTGCATCACAACTCCATGTCAAGTGCTAAAAAACTTGTAGAAGGAAAATACATCTTAAGTTGAGTCAACTGCCCCTTAGGTGACTGTAGGTACAAATTTTGGCTTGAATTATCTCTGCAGGTTCTCAGTCATCCAGGTCTTTGTTATTCAGCGCTGTTCAAGGTGGCAACTAGTCTGGTTCAGATTCTTAAAGAAGTTTTGCCTTGTTTCCAAAAGGCTTCTTCAGTTCTAAGAGTTGACTGGAATAGAGACAGAATATAGTTTATCTAATGATCATACCCTGTGATTAAAAGTAGACCCCAGTGTTCTAAATAACCTTTCAAAGGAGCTGCAGCCATGACTCTGAAGCAGCTGCTGTAAGAAGTTTAGAAACCCCTTTAAAATGATGTATTGATGCAAAAAATAAAATAATAAATATATAAAATCTAACTATTCTAGTGAAAAATATGGCTAACCAAAGTTTCTGAGACACTGTGCAAACATTATTGGCAGCAGGAAAACTTTTTTTTATCTTTAAATGAGCAAAGTCTTGATAAAATTAACTCTCTGTAATGGCAAAGGCCAGAAAACTAGAGCACAGTGCTGACAAACCTAATGCTGAGGTCAGACTACACGATTTATTCATGATTTACAGCTCGATCTGAGAGTTGTGCGGTTTTGGGACCCGTCAGTCACAGAATTTGGTGGTTTTCTCTCATGTAATGTGTCTTGGTGAGTGACAACAAAAGACCAATCTGGGATGCCTCACAACTCCCCGAGTCTAATATGTTTGATTTTTTTTTGTCCTGCCTCCCACACTTTCTTCCTTCACATCAGAGACATCAGCTGATAAGAGCACTTGAGAGATGCACGTGCGACAAACACGGATGTAAACAGACAGAATTCTCGTTTTCTGTCTTCAGTGTCAGCCCTCCTCATTCCACCGTCATCTTGAAGGTTGTTAAATGCGGTTGGTTTCAGTCGTGTAGTTTGTCAGGCTTGTTGGACAAGTCACAGCACAACTTTATGGCTCTATGACATCTGACATTTAATATCATAACAGATGAAAAAGTCACGCTGTCAGGCTTTGGTGCCACATCCACTTCTTGAGAGGGGCATGGTGAGACCCAGCTCAGTTACTAAAACAGCCTGTTCTGAGTAGCACTGAAACAAAGTGGTATGAAGACATGCCAAAATCCAATATGCGAGGAATTTCAGCAAGAGATTTAAAAAATATGGTTTTAGGAAATCTGGGACCAGTACAGACTTTTAAAAACTGGACTAATATACAATGACTGGCCCCTTTATAAGGTACATTTTTCTAGTACAGGGTTGTACCCCATTTTGCCTTCAGAGCTGCCTTTGTTTTTCATGGTAATGTACCAGTCTCCTATTTTCCACCTGTGTTAATTTTAGCATTCAAACAGGTGGCACCCAGTGTGGTCTTTTGCGGCTGTGGCCCTTCAGCTTCAAGAGTCAATCAGTTGTGTGATCAGAAATGGTTCTCTGCACCTTGGTTGTAATAAGTGGTTATTTGAGTTACTGTCTCCTCTGGCCTCTGGCATCAACAAGGCATTTTTCCCAAGGGAACTGCCACTCACTGGATACTTCTTCTTTTTTGGGACCATTCTCTGTGACAAATTTCTGTCACACTCAGACCAGCCTGTCTGGCACCCATGCCCATGTTACATCCAGAGTCACATGAACCATCTTTCTTCCCCATTCTGATGCTCAGTGGGACCTGCAGCTGGTCAGTTCAATCATGTCTACATGCCTGAATACACTAAGTTGCTGCCATGTGACCGGCTGATTAGCTATCACAGTAAACTGGCAGTTGAAAAGGTTTTCTCTAAAAATTGACACTGTTTTTAGGCAACACCCTTTACTTAAACTAAGAATTAAAATTATGCTGCATTATTTGATAGTTCATTCATGAAAAGGTTAAGAGAATTAAAAAAAACTTAGTACTCACAAATCAAGTTTGATTCTTGGGTTATTACTTAAAGGTTAAATATTATGAAAAATACACTTTATCATGGTTCATACACAAAAATATGTGTCCCTGGCCTATCTATTATAGCCTTACCCAACCTGAAAAAAACATTCCTCATGCTTTATCTTTCACTCAAAGAATTGGATTGAAAAATCTTCCCCTAATGTCAACTGCCTCCTAGAAAGGAGATACTCAACCAGGTATTTGCACAGCTCACAGCCAGCTCAAATTTAAGGAACATGTCTAGGCATGTCTGTTCAGCCACAGCAAACATTAGAGCACAGTGCTGTATAGCCAAAGCCACATCCATTTCTTGAGAGGGGCCTGGTCTGCAAAAATTCACAAGGATTAACTCTAAACAGCCTGTTCTGAGCTGGACTGAAAGAAAGAGGTGCATGCCAAAATTCAATCTGAGAGAAATTTTAGGCAAGAAACTTCATTTATGTTCTAAGAATTTCTTGAACCAGTGCTGACTCTTTAAGAAGTGTTAACATATAAACACCTGGTGACACAAACACATGTTTGAAATAGGAATTGTACTCAATGGAGAAAACTATTCACAAATGCACACACATACACAGATCCACAAATGTGTGCAAATAATGCCACAAATGCATATACAGATATACAAATGCATAAAAAACATCCTCCAATGTATAATCCTCAGATGTGAAAAAACGCCACAAATGCTTCAAATAAAATCTGCAGTTGCAAGCAAGGATCTGCAAAACTGTAGACAAATTTGCAGGTGTGTCATTAATCAATAATAGCTGGAAAACCTGAAATTCTTCTGCTTCAAGTTCAAATTACACACACCGGGCCCTATTAGGTCTGTGTTATTCTTCCCCAAATTCCGTTTTAGTTTTTCTCATACTCAGTTTTTTTCCTTTTTAATTTTTTGAGAATTCGATTTTTAGTATTTTACGCAAATTTAACCCCAAGACACAGTATAAAGTAATGAAATATAGACACTCACTCTTCAGGTGGTCCTCACATGTATCTTTACGGGTCCAGTCAACAGTATGTTGACGTTTGATCGCCTGAAACATAATAATCATTGTGAAACTGCTCTGCCCTGTACTTTGGAGTTAGCCGGGAGTTTCGTAGCTTCTTTGCCAACTTAGCAGGTCGCTCAGGCGGCCGCTTAAACATTTTTGCATCGTTAATGAGGGGAAGAGGAGGGGTAGAGGAAGTGAAGCATGCATTGTCCCCATCATTAGTGACCCCCTTGGAGCATTTTCCCAAGACATAGATTCCTTTTTAGTCAGAAAAAAAAGCTTTTACGTAAAATGTCAGCCATTTCCGTGATAAATTGAATTCCGCATTTAATGTCCAATTCTGTGATTCCGTCCGAGATTCTGTGATCACGGATTTTATAGGACCATACACACGTAATCAAGAGAGCCTCTCAAATGGTTGTTTGCTTACTTGACTTTTGTGACACTTCTGCCCACAAGATCAACAAATGCACCATAGACTGTAAAAGAATTGGACAAAGCCATGTCATAGGAGCCTTTATGATGCCCTGACAGATGGATTCTGTCATACTGCATTTGCTATCTCAACCTCACTTTAGCTCCATGTACTCACAGACACAGAGGCCTGTTGAGGAGGGAGTTAAGATTGTCTGACCAACAGCGACACCACATTTCCAAAACTGGAAATCCTCAATAAAAAAATTCCCCCCCTCAGTGAGAGCAGATGATTTATGTATTTAGACAACCATTTTTTTTAAAGCAGGCTGTAAATTTGTGTATTAAGGCCGTGAAGTCTCCTCCCCACATGCATTCATATGGGGGTCAGGTTTCTGCAGCAGGCCTCAAGTGGACACTCTGGGTACTACAGGTTTTGGCACTTCCACTTACAGCCCTGGAGGTGTCCGCCAGGCTGACATGGACTCATGTGTGTGTCTGCAGGATTTGATAGCCCTTAGCTCAGACTCACCAGTTTTCTTTATAGCTGTGTCCTGCTTGGCTTCTCTCTCTCTCAAGCGCTGTAACTATCACAAGCATAGTGTTTCTTCACCAAGTTTTAGCGCACAACATCATAAAAAATTTCAGTGTTATTTCAAACTCAATTAATCACCTATAAAATAAAATAAAATAGTTTTCCGCTGCTTTTTTGTATGATGTTTTCCACAATGTCAGAGTAATGTATATGGTTAACTTTAGTGGACTTGTATATATTCCACTCTCTGTTTCTTGGTAGTCAGAATAGCTCAATGGAAATAATATCATTCATTTTCAACTGTTATTCAACATCAGTCTTCTCTACCTTATTATCATTTTAGTGGTTAATGTCAATTATAGACCAACCACCGACCGTTGTGTAATTATTGTAGCTTGTTTTTAACAACATTAGCTCCATAATACTCAGTCTACAAAAATTGTAATGACGCATTCCTAAAAATGGACATCTTTTTGCAAATCCAAATAATTTTTCTAAATGTATTAAAAATCCTGATATGTTATTCAACAATGCATACCTGAAAGGGCTAAGAAATTATAAATATTAAAAATTGGTGTATTGTGGTAGCCTAATCCAGCTTGACAAATTGTCATTTTCCCAGCCATAATCCTTTACAAATTCATATTAAGTTTCTCCCTCAAATGGTGAACAGAACATTGTCTTCTAATGAACGTAGTTATTTCAATAGTGATGTTATGTAAGACTTAGAGAGGCAGCAGTCACTGCAGACTATTTTGCCCTTGCACAAATTGCTTAATAATTGGGACTAATAAGGGATTGAGGAAAAAGGATGTTTGTGAATTTAGCCTTTATGACAGTCAACTGCACTGACAAATTCCAGCTCATACAGATGGAGATGAGGAGAAGTATTTATGGAGAGATGATCTGACCCGTGAGACGTGTCACATACCATACAAAAACGACCCTTTATAGTATGTGATTTATGGATGATAATGAAAAGAACACACAATAAAAACACTGAGCCGATGTGAAAGTAATGTATTTATTTGTGGATTAAATGCAGCACCAAACACCAAGTTCTATTTTTATCATCCAGTGTAATTAAACAAGTAAATATGTCAAGTGTGCTCTGTTATAGCTCTGAGGTCCACAGTCATTAAAATGTTTCTAAAGTCATGTTTCTAAAGTCATGTTAGGAAGCGTTTGACCTACTAGTGTAGGTCATGTAACATGATATGTCAACACGTACAAGGATTTTTTTCTTTGATAACTTCCTCAGATAGGAATCTGGCATTATGAGAGCTGTTGTAAGCCAGCCCTCCAATTACTCAGTGGATTGTATGGCAGCGGTTGCTCAGGGACGGGGACCAGCCAGGTCTGAGAATAGTGACTGGGATGGCTGGAATAGTTTCCACAATGCAGAGCAGAGTTTCATAACTATGTGAACCTTATTAGGACAGCGCAGAGATGTAACTTCACATAAATCATACTTAGTTGGATAATATGATTTTGTTTTGACACTGAAATATGAAACTTTGTATTAGAATTAGTAAGGAATGTCTAAAACAGCATTAGAGGAGTGCAAAACCAAAAGACAGCTGATTGGTCAGGAGAGAAAAGAGGGCGGGTGTACAATGTGACATCATAACTGAGGTAGTATAAATAGGATCCAGGGCCACATTCTGCTGCAGGCGAAGGGATGAGGAAGACTACAGATGACAAGTTGCTGCTCATGGAAGTGTGTAAGTACAATTTTAGAATCCCCATGGACCATCTTTTTTTAAATTGAGCCCATAATTGCAAAATTGCATTAATTGTTTTTTTTTACTTTTCAGAGCTCCAACCAAACACAGAGGAAAACATTCCCAACTCTCCACAGCACATTAGCATCATGTCATTGACCAGTGCAACGTAAGCATGTTAAAAATCTCTTCAGTCGTGCCAAAAAACAAATGATGCCTGTCTTTATCTTGCACTGCAGTGAGGTTATAGTTAGGGAGTTATTGTGAAAACATGGGAAGGAATTTCTTACCAAAAATGTTTTCTCACCAATGTGTTCATGAGAGGTCTAAATCTGTGAGAGCTGCTGAATGTTGGGGTACCTTGAACTTTACTGGTGAAAAATAACAAAATGCACACTTCTGCTTCAGGTAGCTTGTAGGGCTGTCACTCTTCCCAAAAGTTGAACACGATTGGCTTTCAAGCATACACGCTAATAACTGAAGATATTCAAACCCCCGCTGGCCTGGCTGTGACACAGACACAAGGCATTTTCTTATTTACTTCTCCCAAGGCCAGATGAGTTGGCTGCATATCTCGGCATATAAATCTTACAATTTTGGCCATGGTGGCCTTACTCTGCACCTCTAGCTGGGGGCCTGCTGAGGATAGGGCGGTCACACTGGGCTGAGCACTTGACAAGGCACTGCTGGACTACAGTGGGCTCTTTACAGATTTGCTGTAGATGACCCACTGCTTTGCACATTGCCGACACACAGCCTGGTGACTTTGCCTGTCCTCCATTTTCTGAAGGTGTACTTCCTGTTGTTGAGGTCAAGAGAGCAATTGAAGGTAATGTTACACCAGGAGTGCCCTCCGTTTGATCAGGAATTCACTGCTGCCCTCATGTGCTGTAGAGCTGTCGATTTATATTTGAATGTTACAGTTTGAGTAAGAATTTTTACCGCAGGCTGAAACGGATATTTGAATATCTAGTAAGATGACAGCCCTAGTAGCTTGTGTGAGGTTTTCACCATGAAGGTTCTGGGTAGAGGTGCTCAATGTTGTGTTTTTGTTTGTTTTGCCAATATCAAATATACAAATATTTCCAATGCCGAATGCAATATTGTTAGCTGAAAATATCAGCAGAAATGTTCTGCCAAATCCCATAATCAACTTTTAAAGCTGTTATTTGCAGATATAAATATTGTGTTGATTATTGTGTATCCCTAGTTCCAGGTATTCTAATTTTTTTTCCATCTTTCACTGATTTTCCTTTGAGATCAGAATTTAAATCTTCAAACATGTTTTGTAATAAATTTTTTATAAGCTCAGTGTCGAAGAAATATCTTTGTTCAGAATTCATTTACAGGATAGCCAATAATCTGATATCATTCCCTGACTATACAAGAATTTTGGGGTTTCTCATCAATTTTTAAATTAATTTATCATGATTTTTATTTTATGTTTTATCCAGTTTCAGTTTATTTTGATTGGTTTTTAATTTGTGGAAATAATTAGTTTTGGGCTAGTCTTCATTTGATGAAAACACTTAGTTTTAGTTTTAGTACGTTTTTGATTTTTTTCTCAATTTTATAAAAAATAATTCTCAACACTGGCAAGACAATTCCTCAAATTGCTTGTTTAGAGTAACCAAAAAAAAGAAGAAAGTTTTTACCTCTGTAGTCAACAAGCACTGATGTGCCTGAGACAAAGTGTTGGGATAGGTTACGTATTACTTGATATGCTTGTGCAAAGGACCAAGGGTGGCTTCACACCAGGGACCCAGGCACAGCTCCAAGTAGGCCTCAGGTCATGAGGTCCTGATGACACGTGAATATCAGATGGAGGTCAGGATGTGAGGAACTTTGGTGGAGGACAGTTAGAAACTGTTGAGAAAATGGATATGTTCAAGCTTGAGATGGACCTGAGGGTGGGTTCACACTAGGGACCCAGGCACAGCTCCAAGTAGGCTTCAGGTTGACGCCCAGTACATTTTATAGGTTGTTTTTATTTACCTAAATGAAACCAGTGAGAGTAAAGAGTTAACATTGGGCTATCATAAGGCCAAAACCCGACAAACATTGCCAATACCAAGCTTCCAACGTTCACTTCAGGCTCTTACCTCCCCAGTGTCCCCAACAAACACTGCAGTCAAGCAACTGCACTCTTTTAGAGAGAAAACTCATCTACAATCCCACAGATATTCAGACAAGGGGAACCAACAGTGCTAAAATGTGAGTGCACCTCCACATTTTAGGTCTCATTACTGCCCTTCTCTGTTTTCTTTGATTATATATTATATGTCTCTTGTTTATTTTTTCAAATTTGACCTGTTAGCACAGAACTTTAGCATTTTATGGGGCATTTCTCGAAGCAGAAATAACCCTCAAACTATGTCTGGAGCTCTCTCTGTTGGCATGACATCTGCAAAAAGCAACATGTAAATGGGCAGAGAAATGTACAGTCTGCTTGTTGAATGTTGTCTCATGCAAGGTAAAAAGAACAAACTGGCTAAATGTGAAAATGCCCTTGAACTAGGATATTTTTTCATTAGTTTTGTGAATACACTACACAGTTTGACTTTGTCACTGTTCTTAAGTAAAACCTAAATTTAACTACAGTTCTGAAAACTATTATTCATTGTAGTTTATGTTGTTTTCTTAGTTATAATAACCTTGCACCAAATTAAATATATAAAATACTGTTTAATCACACTTTGAGGGCATCTGTCTGTGTGAAATTAACTTTTTTTTTCTCTTCAGTGCCCTGCCTGTGGTTGACCTGAGGTCGGCTGCTCAGTCAGCTGGACTCACTGAGCTTGCCGTCACACTGTGCTTGAACCAGCGTAAACAACTCTGTCCTCATGTCTGGGTTCCCATCCTGAAGCCCCAGCGGCCCTGCATCCGTCCTCCTGTTTCAGATCACTTATCCTCTGACATCTTTCCCCATGCCTTTCTCACCCACCTCCTCCCGTCTCTCCTGGACGATCTGGATTACGACGACGATGAAGTTTTGCTCCCGATAAGGAACAAACGCGTGGTTTTTGCTGACACACAGGGAATGTCTCTTACAGCAGTGCGGGAGTTTTCATATGAAGAAGAGCAGGCTGACCTCGACCTCCTGCCGTCTCTGCAGGATTTGGGAAGCATGACAGAAGATGGCTACAGCTGCACCGTCAGCACCTGCTGCCCGGGAACACGCCTCAAACTGGGCTTCCCACAGCCCTCGGCAGATTTTCAGGCCTTCAGAGCCAAGTTGGCAGAGAGCATGGTAATCCTGGAGAACTGCAGCGTTACGGATCAAGCCATAAAGGGAACTGTCAGAGTTAGAAACATCAGCTTTCAGAAGGATGTCAGTGTTCGTATCACCTTCGACTCATGGCAGAGTTACAAAGATGTGCCCTGCACTTATGTACAGAAACGCTTTGGAGGACCTCAGATGGACATCTTTGAATTTCACATTGACATTCCCAAAGTGCTGGATGCCAAAAGGAAGATAGAGTTCTGTTTAAAGTATGTTGTAGGGGGGCACAGGGAGGCTTTTTGGGACAATAACAACGGACAGAATTACAGCATCGATGTGTGTGTGAGCTCACACCTCTGTCGCAACGCAAATCTCTATAAAAGGGCATGTATGAATTTGAGCAGATCCCTTTTTTAGTCCCATTAAACATCTCAGTCTTGGGTAAAACTGATGCTAAATTATACAGGTTATTTTTGTTGTTTTCATTCTGACATGCAGTTCATGTTTAACAGTGAGAGCTAAACATGCACACCAATAAACCGATCATATCCGACTAGCAGAATGCAGTATGCTGTATTGATAAAGGATCACTAACCATCAAGACAGCTTACTTTTGTCTATTTATCTGTCTCAATCAGTACATGTCCACTGTTTAAACTGGTTTCTGGAGCTACTACTGGAGGCTATGATAATGAGCTCTGTGCTGATTGGCTGACCAAATAATATCTGATAGGAGAGGGAGAAGTGGTTACAGGCTGTGGAGTGGACTTTCACAACAGTCATGGCATCTGCCTGTGACAAGCAGAAACCATACACGTAGGTTGAGGCTGAAAAGTTATTATATAATAAACTCCAGGAAGTAAAATCAACGTGTTTTAAGGGGCATTTTTTTTAAAAAGAGAAACAGTGCATTTCTCTGTAAACTGAGAGTTTAGTTAAAGGATGTTATGTTCTTCTGCTCCCCAAGCCCCTTCTAACAACATTAAAAGCTAAGAACTTTGATTTAGCAGGCCATATGATCTTTAAAAAGTGTCTACATGAACGTCCGAAATAGTCGGGAGGAGCATTGAGTAGAGTTGCAGCAACATCTAATGATTAAAAATCAAACTAACACAGAAGTAAAAATCACAGCAGTTTCTAGAATGTCATCTTCAGGCCAACTTCACAGCACGGAAATATATAGATACCCCATGTACAGCATGCTTGATAGGCACTCTTTTTAGCTGCTATGCCACATTTTTTATGATTTTAGGGCAGACATAAGATTTAAAGAGAAATTCAACCACCAGGCTCAAAATGCTAGTTGGAGTGCTCATAAATGTCACTTTTGGCAAAAGAAGCTAGTCAAACTAAGAGAGAGGCAGACTCTACTCTAATATTCATGATGTAGCTCACTTCCTGTTTTGTTGTAGGAGAAGACAATAATGTGAAAAACAGAAACAAAAATTGAATCCTCCCTGTTTTTACACATAAGGACCTTTTCACATACATACTCTCTCATGACTTTATAATGTTTCACCATTGGTTTTTCTTTTTCATTTCCTCTTCCTCAATATTGAGCAAAGCAGCCGTGAGATCTCTAAGTATTTGGTTTTTGTTCCCCTTGTGCACATGTAGCTGCTTCTAGCACATGATGCACCCAGGTGTTTTTGGAGTGGCTACATGTGGTGCATCTCTGTTTGATCAGGCCCTGAACCAAGTCTATACATCTGTTTTAAGCTACGCCATAGTGCCAAACTGTGGTTAGCATTCATACTTATACACTGATATGTCTGCATCACTCTGCAAAAGCTTTGCAAAAGAATAACAGAACCTAGGCAGTGTGAGTTGAATTACGTTCCTGCCACTTTTTGTGCTTGTTAGTAAACAGGCAACCATGGTGGGTAATGTCTGAGTATACACCTGATACATATTAAGAGGCAGTTGGATATACTAAAATTACTGCAATGAATCAAAGAGAAAAGACATCGGGGAGTTGGAATTTACAGCAACTGGATCAGATGAGGGGTGATTATTCAGTATTTGTTTGGTATTAGGGTGACACGGTGACAAAGCAGGTAGTGCGTGTACCTCAAAGCAAGAAGGTTGCTGGTTCAAACCCTGTGTCAGTCATGACCTTTCTGTATGATGTTTGCCTTTTCTCCCTGTGCATGCATGGGTTCTCTCTGGGCATTCTGGCTTCCTCCCACAGATCAAAAACATGCTCATTAGGTTAACTGGTGACTCTGAAATACCCATAGGTGTGGGTGTGTACGTGAATGGTTGTCTGTCTCTCTGTGTGGCCCTGCAGTCGGCCTGGGACCAGTCCAGGGTGTTCCCTGCTTCTCACCCAGTGTCAGCTGGGGTAGGCTCCAGCTCCCCGCGGCCCCAAAAGAGATGAGCAGTATAGATTATCTATAAAGGATGGATGTTTGGCTGCTAGGATATAGATGAGGAAATGAAAAAACCCAAGAAGTTAATTAAACATCCTCTACAGCCACACTATCACATTATTGTACTCAAAATAATGCCAGAGATTTATTAGAGCATGGCAGTGGCCTGACTCTGCCTAGGAAGCCAATAACATAGCTTGTAGTCAGCACAGTTTTGATGTATATTTACATTTTTGAGGAGGTGCACATCTGGTAATGTGTGTAAGTCAGGGCTACATGGACCTTAAATGTAGACTTTATGCAGGAGTTTAAGTCAGACTTTAGACTAGTGTTTAACAACACTGAAAACCAAAAGGAATACAAGTGGGTCTGATCAAGGAATCTGAATGTTGTGCTCTCAAAAAAAGAAAGCAGGACATTTAAGTTTTACCTCATGTATTATGTACTTGTGAACATATGTATCAGTTGCCACATTAAAGAAGTAATTTTTGATAACACATCACTAAAGTCCATGTGTTACCAGATTAATGTTTTCATGTAAACGTACTCATCCACCTTCAGATCTGTGACCTTTCTATTCACACTCTCGTCACGTTGTCCATTTTAGCCTCTCTCTTCATTGCCTGCATTTCTCTCGTGCGCCACAGAGAGGGTCGTTTTCACTGTGGGCATTGCTGGGATTCCCATATAGGTCAGAGATTATTAGGCAGGGACAAACAGAAGCCCCATAGCGAGAGCCGAGCTAATCTTAGCTCAGCTCTGTTTAGAGAGCAGAGGTTCGCTGTCAGAGATCATCACTCTGCATGTTTTTTTTCTACAAGCTTTAAGAAGCATTACAGTGTTTGACAGGCGGTCAAAACTAAAGTGAAAGCTTGGATGTATTAAAATGTTTTAATATCAGACATTTGGTCAACATTAGTGTTTTTTTTATGACAGAACATCTGGCAGTGACTTTATAAGAGATCGAGTCAGGATCAAAATTGGAAATATTCAGGACATGCTTTCTAAAGCATTAACTTTGAAGAAGGGCATGTCTTTTGCTTTTGCACACACACACTTCACACTGTTGGTCCAGCATAACAAAAATAAAACACATTCAAGGACAAAATTTAGAACTTTTGTGAAAAATACAAATATATATACAAAACACCAGGAGGATAGATTCTACTTAATGAATTTATGTTAAGCCTTACTGTGCTTGATTTTTTAAAACACTGAATGATACGGACTGTTTAGATGAATCCATGGAAGGCTGACATAGCTGCAGTGGCATCTGATGATAATATGTCAGGGTTAAATAAAAACTGATCATCCACTCACTTTCATCTTTAACATTACTTTTTATACCTACATATCTGTCACAGTCTTTTATAAAGCAAACACAATCAGGTTAGAGCTGCATGTAACCTTTACAGAACGGGCTTAAGCAAAAAATATATGTAATTCACATTAAAAATATTTTGCTAATGCTACAAATCTGTGATGAGTAAATGCTGTTTTTTTATTCGTACGCTATCTTGCATGTAATTAATTAGGGGAGGGAAGAGTACAAAAATATTATACTTAAGTTAAAATAGTTACTTTAGTAAAACTGTGATAGAATTTTGAAATAATGTTTTTTTGACAAATTTTCAGACAGGTACAAGCATAAGAAGCACTCTATGAAGCTACTCAAGAAAAAATACCTTATTTCGAATACCCTCAAAGTACTGAGTATTCTGAGTATACTTCTCTGTGTCGTGCAAAAAAGACAACAGGTTAGATATGTTGAGTCAAACAGTTATTTGTTTTGGTATATAGCAGTAAAGTAATTCATAACTTTTGCACTTAATATTATGCAACCACATTTTGCCTTGATAGAAACTGAATTAGAGGTTTAAGATATTTTAAATGTTTACTTTTTACATTCTTTGAGACACAGTACACCAAATTTTACAAAATATATTGTGCGCCAGATTTACGAGTATAGATACATTATATGCAATTTGAGAATACATAATAATGTTATGAATGCCATTTTAACACTTATTATTGTCAATAAACTGTTGGTGCCAAAGTATGACCAACTGCTCAGAAAATCCATTTTTTCAGTCATTTCAGTTTTTTTTCATGTCAACACCAGTTGATGGAGGGCATGATCAAGTTAGTATTGTCTGTTCTTTAACTCAGCGTGAAGTGCCAAACTTCCTTGAGAAATTGCTTATAAAATAACTGATTTTAAAAACTACTGGGAAATGTACAAGTACTCAAAAAGTTATTTGATGACATTAATGTGAATAAATGTGATTAGTTACTTTCCACTCCTGAACACCATAATACATAGTTCTTTATCACAAGTATTTGGCCAACAGTCTATATTTTTTCTTTATTTCTTAAATAATTAACATTAACAATAGACACATAAACATTGTCGTACAACTTAACCCTTACTTAAGTTCAAATCATCTGATTTAGGTACCTTTATCAGCTGATGTTTAACGTTCATTATCCAGTTTATCTCTGCTACTGTCACAGTCAGCAGGCCCTGAGATGCTACCACAGCTATGACAGCCACAGCAAGATGGCAGCATCCACAAGTCATCAGTGGGACTTGTATATTTCCTGCTGTCATCATGAAAACATCTGCAGTACACACCTCGCAGGCCCTTTTCTTAACGACTGCACTGTGATGTCACAGCATTAGCTGGATCAAAACAGGGCAAAACTGGAGGCAAACATGAACCACCTCCAGGGGTTAGCAGGCGGCACACCAGTTTGTGTTCTATATCAACAAGCATTAACATGCATTAAACACCATCCAGTCAGTTGATATGATGTGTATATACTTATTTTTAAAGATCCCTGTGTTAAATTTTGGCTCAGTAAGTAGAGCTCAACTTTTGGTTTTCAAACAGCTTTAAAAGTGGCATCATCATTTTTTTTAAGTTATTAATCAGCAACAAAAATGAAAAAAGGGAAACTATCTCTGGCACAGTTTGTATGAAGAGACAGCTCTTTGAAGCAACTTGATTAAAAATAGAAAATGACTACTTGCGCTTTACTTTTTGTCTTAAATTGAGTTATCGCTTCAATATCCAGGACCTCGCAAGGTTAATTTGTTCAGTCGAACATCACTGTTTTATATTGTTGCATGTTTAGTGGGAAAATGAAGGAGAAAAGCTATTGGAGAGCATCGCTAGCCTATAGCTGTTGTCTATCTTGCTTCCATTCACTTCACTCTACTGCATGTAAATACAGGGATACTCAACATTCAGAGGCTGAATAGACATAAATAAACAACAATTCATCACTAAAGAATTACTGATAATGCCTGTTGAGATTGCACATGCTGCAGTACACTTAATTCCGAATGTCCAAAATGGATGTTAATCTGTGTTGATGCTTGTAAACAGAGTCTATAAAAGGGGTCATAGTAATGGCTCAAAGCTGGAATTTAACCAGTCTGCTCCAATTTGTCAGTGTTAACTTGTCTTTTTTTTTAAGTAACAATGAGTCCCCAAGTCCCAGACCTTACATATCCAGGAAGATCTGTATTATCCCTCTCAACTGTTGAGAACAATCCAAAGCAACTTGCTAGCAAGCACTGGCTAATGCATCTCATTGATTGCCTAAGCCCAGCCCACTAAAACAAATCCATACTGTTTACAAACATGAAAGGGTCCATAAATCTTCTTTTAAAAATACTCACTATTCTAGAGGCAGCAGGAGGGGAGAGGGGCAGCAGCATGCACACACCCGGATGAGTGTGCCATATCCACTTTGTTCTGACCTACACATGATGGCGTCTACTGTTTGGTCCTTTGTAACACTGTTTCTTTCAGTTTCAGTGGGCTTAAACACGTCCAGATTTCATCCTTTGTCATCATCTTCCTCAGCGTCCCACACTGATGTTGCACACTTTGCAGCTCGGGTCCTTCTTGGCATTGGCGGTGGTCAGACTTTTGAGTTGGTGGTGCCCGCTGATCTGCTCCACGCTGCCCCAATCCAAGTGAACAGGCTCTGTGAAAAGCACCTCCAGGATGACATCACTGGCGTGGCAGTATAAAGGCTCATCCCCTGGCCTCTGGGGCTCAGTGTATGTCAGGAAGGGGTTGGAGGCCAAGTCCAGCAAAGGGAGGCGAGTGCGGCAGAAGGTGTCTCCAGGTGAGCCAACAGGAGCCAGTACTAACACCACATAGTGATACGCTGTGTACATGCAGTAGAAGTCTGCAAAGTACAGGCTGATGTTGGGGTTCAGCAGGTGTCCAGCTGGGATATGGAAGCGAAGGGGGCCATAAGGAGAGTCTTTTGGAGGGAGGCCTGTGTCAAACTCAGTGTTACAGCTGAAGAAGACACCATGCAGTTGGCCACTGATCGGAGAACCGTGACTACCGCTGCTGTCCTTCAGGGCTGGACGCATCAGACTTCCACATTCCCTCCTGATCCAAGATATAAAGGCAAGAAAAGAGTTTAAGATCAAACAGAAGGACAAGACAATTTTAGAAATAGAACGACAATTATAAGAAGACAAACAAAAAGCGTAACATCTGATGAGAATAGCAGGATATTTTTAGAGATAAAACAACCAAAAATTGGGTCAAATCTGAAATGGTGTAAGCAATCCTTTTGCTACATGATGAGGCTCTCAAACTTTAAAAAGAAGTGTCTTTAACATTACAGAGTGAAAGCACCATTCCAGCTAAAACGAAACTTAAAAATAAAAACAGTCATTTATACTAAAAATAGGTTACTTCAGCTCTTTTAAATTAAATCAAATATTTAAAAAATGACTTAGATATTGTGCCTTTCAAACCGCAAGTATGTCTGTGAATTTAGTTTTATGGATGCTATCAGAAGTATGACTGTCTACACTTTTTATTACCAGTCTACATTAGAATGCAACAGACTGAATTATGAACCTGTGATTTAATACTTTATCATACTACCCATCTAATCCACATGGAATAATTCATTTTAGACTTGTTTTTGCAAATGTTGACCGAGAGCTGGGCAATTAATTGACTTTAAATTACGATTATGATTACAGCTTTTGACAATCACAAAAACTTTGTTTGTTACTTGTTGTTTAATTGTTACTGGACAATCACAGTGCTGGATGCCGTGCTCACTCCTTCCACATTGATGCTGATCTGCTCTGCTAAGTTGAGCCTTAGAGTGCTGAATAAACATGCTCAATTTTAGCGAACAGTTGAAAAACAGCTCGGTGTTTGAGTCATGGAAGATGTGTGTGTCGAGGCTCGTTGACTCCAGGTCTGCTCCTTGCCTGTTAGTACCTCAAGGACTTCAGCAGTAAGACTTGCCGCAGTGTATTTCAAAGTAAAAGCTGGGTCTGTTGTATTCAATGCCAAAACTAACTGCAGATTTGCATGATGCTTTTATTCTGAATGTGTTTCTGTGCTGGCCATTCAGTTCGCAATGTGCCTCCTGTGACTCACAAAGTTGATAAGTGCTTTCCTGTGGGTTCCTCTAGACTCTCTTCACAACATAACATCAGTTTTAAATCTCAAAGGTGATGTACATGCTGGATAATGCATGGAATGATTATGACAATGGTGATGTTTAGTTGGGCACTTCTCCTTTACACCTTGTCTGTCTTTCTCTAAATGCAGTTTTTTGTACCTTTGTGTCATGTTTTTGCTGTCAATTAATCTTATTTTACTAAAGCTGAATTCTTAAAATCCTTAAAAACAACAAACAACAAAAAGTGAGTAAACTTGCTCAATTCATGTATTAATTGTGTTTTAGTTGATCACATTGTTCTTCAACCTTCAGTCCTATTGTATGAATTAATCGAATGTTGTAAGATCAATGAGTAATTTAGCCTAATAATCATGATAATAGTTTTATTTCATAATTGAGCAGCCCTACGTTGATTCATATTTTGCCAATACAATACACATGCTGCAGTAAAAAACAATGTCTCTGCTACCTCTCAGACATCCTAGGGCACAACAAGATTACACTTGTGAAGTAGTTTCACTAACAACACACATGTAAAACAGATTAATACCAACAGTAAATCCTTAATAGCAGAGTACCTAGAAAAGTAACAGTAATATTTATCATTTAAAGAGCACATACATAGCTAAGAAACATAGTTAAGATGCAATAGGCTTAGACTGCTGGGGATCTGCCACACTGGGCTCTATCCCTCTGTCTCTCTAACTCTCTCTCTCCATATATGCCTTTGCCCCTTTTTGTTTGCTCCTGTACTCGTCTCTGGCTCTTGTCTTGTAGGCCATCTGGAATCCTTGGTGGAGACTGCCTGCTGCTTTGGAGTTACAAAGCCTCAATAACTACAGTTACAGATATCAAAAAATATTTGGCCATTTCTTTGGCCCCATTCAAGTTAATAATCATTTGAGTTGTTAATGTAGACATGAGCACGATCTCCCTACCCATGGTTGACCCATAGTAACTATCTTTAGCATCATATAGACATGAAGTCCCTCTTGAAAATGAGATGCCACATCTCAAGAAGCTTACCTTTAATGAATTTATACTCAATGGAGACAAATATGGTGGGGACCGATTTATGGTAAGGGGGTCCATAAGTTTGTCGCTATCACATATTTTTCTTTTCAGTCCTTTGTCTCTGCACCCACCCCCCTCAATATTTTAGTAGAAAATACATCACTTATAAATTCTCATTTTGAGGCTGTTGTATTATTCAATGTCAGTCATCTCTACCATATAATCATTATAGATGTTAATGTAAATATTAGATTAATTTCTCTTTTCATGATTATTATTGATTATACTTCTGTAAAAACTATCACTACAATCATACAGACATGAGGACCCTCCTGAAAATGAGATGCTGCATCTCAAGGGGCTAACCTCTAAAAAATTTATATTCAGCAGAGACAAACATGACGGTGACAGGTCTATGATTGGCCCATGGATCTGTCACTAGCTTTAGTTCTTACTTCAGTCCACTTACCTCTGCCCACCTCCCTTCCTTCGCCCACACACTCAGCACGGCATAGTGTGGATGTTAATCATGAGACTTTGATCCACATTCAAAATTTCTTATTTGCTAAACAGGTTTTTTTTCTTGTCGCCATGATGGACTCATGTTGGGTTTTGGATGTATGTATGTGTATATTTATGTATGTATGTATCTATGTATATACAGTATGTATACCCATAAATTGAAGAGTTTGTCTTCAGCCTGCTCTATTGTAAAGTGTCTTGAGAGAACACTTGTTATGAATTGGCTCTATACAAATAAAGATTGATTGATTGATATAAATTACGGCTTGTAACAGCAGCATGCATGGGACTACTGCAGAATTAACGCAGGATTGTTGACAGCTTGCCACCAACTAAACTTCCACAACTCAAATGGCTGCACTTGTTTTGACACTAAATAAGCGGGGGCGAGGTAAAGGGGTGAAGGGATAATTGTTTTTATTATGGGGGGGTTTGAATTAGAATACTTCCCAGACGTCTCCTCTGTAGGTTGCATTTTCTACCTTGAACAATTGTAATTACCAGCAATTTCATGTGGGTGCAGCAAACTACTGTTTGGTGTTGCCTTCAAACACCTCCTCTGTTCTTGCTCATTAAGTTTCTAATTGGACCGTACAAAGGCATATCATGAGAAGATAAGTCTTGGCAGGGAGCGCTTTATCACTGCTGGCCACACTGGAAACTCTAAAAGTAAGCCCATGCTCACAGAGGCATGCTGTCATAAAATGGCCAATGGGTGCTGAGATTATGTAAAATAAAGCTGGGGGTTTGCAAATTGTTGCAAAGGGAAGAAGGTGAGATGGCCGTGTCAACATCACTAAGTCTTTGGGTCAAGTGGTGCTAAATAGCTATACCAACCATAACAGAGAGAGAGCTTGGTCTTGGTTGACTATTAGTCAGAGGCAAGACGTTTCGAGATGTCTAACTATTACTTACATTATACTGTATTTAAACTACTTTAGATGTACAATAAACAGATGATTCCAGTATTGAATGAAAGGCTATGGGTTGAGTTTTTTAAGTCATTCTAACCCCATAAGGGTTCTTAAGCTCAAATTTGCCTGGTAAATGGAGCTAAAAAGCTGTAGCTCTCACAAGCTTTTGTATCAAGCTTTAAAATATAATGAGCCCATTGAGAAACAGCAATCAAAAAGAACAATACTGACCTGACATAGTCAAAGTAGTCTGGATGCTGGTTTCGATAAAACATTGAGAATTTAAGCAGTCTCCCTGCGGAGCCCTTGGCCTTGTCTAGCAGCTGTTGTAGGTGCTCCATAGCGTAATCTGCAAAGTTAAAATCAGTATAGAAATCATTTCAAAAGTCTGCACAGCTTTCAAATGCTAATAAGCAGCCAGTGCTGAAACAGAATTTCTTTTTTGTCACCCTTGTGCTGTGCTCTTTTTGTCCTTCTCTTGTATAACTTGGGTTAGAGCTGTCATACTCTATATATTACACTATTAGTGTGTTACTGTATCCGTGAGACATACCCCCAGTGCAGAATTCCACCACCTGGCTCCACTCTGACACCTGGTAGTCCCCGTCGGGCTGCCGCACAGCAGTTTGGACAGCAACACAGTACTCTGTCCGTGGGCTCAGGAACCAGTGTCCCCTCACCGCCATGGGGAGAGGCACAGCTTTGGCCACCAGCTTTGTCGGCACATCCTGGAGGGCAAAGCAGGAAAGAGGTAGCATCAGGGACACAGGGCTATAACAGGCTGCTGTTTGACTAATCTGCACTTCAAAGCAAATGTAATTATTTAGTCAACCATTTTCCTCCATAAACTTTGCCTTATTAGCATGATCTTCCACTTGAAGCCCAAGCTGCTGTAACCAGGGTACATCTAATCAAATCAGCTCCTTTGTTTTGACCAAGGTCTCTAAGAAGCTCAGCTAATTAACCACAGGCGCACTCCAAGCTCATATATCCATAGCAACATCTCTGATGCAAGTTTGTTTGTGCCTCTTTCTGTATCAGAGATGGAGAGAACATAACCATTCAGGAGAGAGTGCTCACTCCTACCCCTGCATGACTTCACAAAAAGCAGCTGAATGTCAGCCGCAATAATAGACCATAATTACAGTCAGTACTTTGAATCTGAAGCAAAAGGAAATCAAGAATCTGAGTCGTCAGCAACTGGGGATAAATTTAGACATCAAATAGCTGAAAGGCTCGGAATATGATGACTTTATTGCCTTCAACCAGTGCAAGAAATCATTTCTTACCTCTGGTTATATTGCTTAAATTATCATGGTAGTTAAGCCAAATCAAACAAAAACATGACACAGATTACAAATTCTGAACCAGACAGGAGCAACTTGTTTATAAGAGCTATCAGGTAAAAAGTCACATTTTACTTCTTGAGATCAAGTTTGTACAGGTCCCAGGTCCAAGTTTTTACCGAAAACTGGTTTTATTTTTACCAGTTTTCTTTTTCATTATTCTAATGACTTGTTATATTGTATTTTTATATGAGTTTAATTAATTCCTAATGAGCTTTGTCCACACCCCTTTCAAGCAGTGGAGGGGACTCTGGTTCCCTGGCACTGTGCTCTAATGTTTACTTAGGTTTCACAGGCACGCCTAAACAAATTCCTGGAAATTCATGTGAGCTGTGCAAGCATATGGCACTGAGAGTGGTTCTCATCTGGTGGAAGCACATCTCTCAATGACAACATTAAATTTAAAATGTATTTTAAAGTAAAATCATGCGTCCTGTGAAATCAGGATTTACCTTTAATGCGATGCCAATAAATTAGATGGAGAGTTTTGCAAGCTAATCCAGGAGCTACATGTGTATTGCATTTACTTGAGAAATTAAACATTTTCTCAGTTTTTCTGAATTAACAAGACAATAATGTTAAAAGATATGTTTTTGTGGAAAACATAGAGTTGCATTGAAATCACATTTAGATCCCAGCAAAGAAGGAAGCCAACAGACATTGCCCCTCTGTTAAATTTAATCAAGTGTTAACTATGTTTGGATTGACAAACTGGGTAATACTACTTTAAGTAAAGTAGAAGACATTGGTATTGTCAGTCTCTCTGAAGGGCTCAAACATCGTATAGTACACAAAACCAGTTCTGATCTGCTGGGCGCTGTAGTGTTTCTCCAGAATCAGCTATGTAGATTTTTTATTTTTTATTAAAAAAAGTATCTTATTATTCTGAGATAATTAAGTTTGACTCAGAAAACAGCAACATTTACATAAAAATCAAACTTGTTATTCTGAGAAACGTGCCAAATTGATCAAGAGGAACACAGCAGATTTTAATTTTCTCATGTGGATGCAATTTGCTCCCATAAAGGGCAAACAAGCTAATCTATTTAATTTTAGCCAGACTCATTTTAGCTCGAGATAAGGTCAGTGGATCATCAGCCCTACAGCCTCTCCCTGCAGGATGCAGTCAATGTCTGCACAGAGTTTTATGGCAGTCCATCAAATCAATTTGTCAAAATATTCTTGCATCCTCCAGCGTGGTGGTCATCCCTGCTGACATGCTTTAGGGCTAAACCAGATTAGGTAAGGACCAGTTTATAACATGAATGTAAGCCCACTGTACATTTTGTACATGCTGGGGATGCAGTCAATCTACAGATTCAGGACTAAGTGGAAAGAGGCTGGTGAAAGCAACTCTTTACATTGCTTATTCATGTATGTGATATGTGACATTTGTTAACATGAGAAGTGCTCTTTGCTGCAGAAGAATTTGTCAGCTTTTGTCCCCTCTAAAAGAAAACAATGTAGAAGTGACTCACTGGCCCGAGGCCATTGACTGGACTTATTTTCCTTTTTCGCCTGTATCTAATGTGACTGAGAGGGCAAAACCACTGTTCTCTTCGTTCAGACTAAAGCAGAATATCATAAAGTACTTCGACACATCTGCTAATCCTATATGACTGAAATAAAAGGCTGTCACACTCAGGCTGTCCGGTCGTATTTATAAACGGTGCACTGAACTATGAACACAGAGGGCACTGCAGGACACATGAGGAAAAATAAATTGAGGAAAAACAAGGTGGTGCTGGAGTGAAGACTGTCAGACCCTGTGTTTAAAGCGGTTGGGGTCCCGACTCTCTTTGCGGCTCAGGTCGATGAAGAAGTGCGTGGCTCTGGCCGTGTCCTCGGGCGTCATATCCCACATGATGCGGAAGGAATCACAGGTGACCTCACAGATCTGGATGTTGCAGGGAATAGAGAGAGGGGCATCCATTTTGGGCCGCCTGCCATTAAAGCAGAGATAAAGATGAGAGTTAGACTGGAGTATAATCTGGGACTATAATACCAGTGCTGGAAACATCTGGTAACAGGGATTAAAGTGTGTCACGGAGACTACAAAGCAAACTCTCAGAGACTCAAAGACCCACCTCAGACAGAATTAACCTTTCATTTAAGATTTTTAATTCAACACCCTGCTCTTTTATGCCTTCGTCCCTCCCTTTTATTGCCCTTAACTGACATTTCTCATCATTACACAACTCAATTTGCTCCCAGGCGAGTGACTGGCCTCTGCTTTCCCCTCACATTTCATAATCCACCTACAGCAGTCTCCCAGCAACCACACGTCTGCAACCTCCCTCTATCTTCTTATCCTGTATCATTCTCAAGGATGGAGACCACAATAATAAAACCAGCTGCACCCTCAGCACTAATTTAAAGTACAGGTAACTTTTTTAAACACCTCGTTCAAGTGCTGGCCTTTCAAAAACAGCTGAGCAGAGTGAGCTCCTGGCAGCTCAGGGGAAATCTTCCAGCAGCTTCTCTGTTCTTCAGCGTGGATATGGGAGGTTTCAGAGGCTTTCATCTGCAGGTGATGGATGATCATATTTCCTTAGTTGGCCATCAGTGGTTCGATCCAGGCGGTTGCACACAGCCTTGAGTGCAGAGCTGGAGGTAATCTGATGGTCGGGGTGTAAGTGTTTGATTAGCTGTCACCTCTCCTCCCATAAAGCGTCTGCAGAGTGCGCACTTTGGTGATCTTCTCTTGCACTGAGATTTAATGCACATCAAGTTAGCTCCTGATTTTTATCCGCCTAAATCGGAGATGGCCAAATTCAGTTCCCAAGAAGGCAGCATTAATTTTAGCCTCATTGCCAGAGGGCCAAGAGGGTGGTATTTGGAGGATACTTCATGCTGAGCAGTTGAAGGACAGATTTACAGCCATCATAAGAAGCTATTTTATCATCATTCTGTTTATCTAAACTTAAATGCAAACAGCAATACTTAATCTAATGAGATAAACAAATATTTATCTATTTTGCTTATCCCTTTTAGGGTCGAGGGGGGAGCCTGAGCCTATTCCAGCTGACACTGGGCGAGAGGTGAGGTATACCCTGAGCTGGTCGCCAGCCAATCGCAGGGCCACATAGAGACAGACAACCATTCATGCTGACACTGATACCTAAGGGCAATTTGGAGTCACCAATCAACCTTATGAGCAGGTTTTTGCTCGGTAGGAGGAAGCCAGAGTGCCTGGAGAGAACACATGCATGCATGGGGAGATCATGCAAACTCCACACAGAAAGGCCCTGATCTACTCTGGGACTGAACCAGCAACCTTCTTGCTGTGAGGCATGTGCACTACCTGCTGCACCACTGTGCCGCCCAATTTACTTCCAGTAAAGTAAAAATCAGTAATGCATAAAGGGTATTTTGACACATACAAAACCAGCCAATCAATGCTCTATTTTAATGTAAATATTGAACTTTTTCTGTTATTTCTTGGCAGGTTTTGTTGTATTGTCTTCATGTTTATACTGTACATTTTTATTTGAAATTTTGGATTGACTCCCTTTTCCACTGTGTGCATTTTAAGGGTGTACAAATGTCCATTCTGACCCAGGCATTAACTGATAAGATTTTGGAAAGGTCAGTGGTCAAGACCATTGAGCCTTATGATCACCCCCCCACACACACACACACACAAACACACCCACACCCACCCCCACACACACAAACACACACACCACCCCTTGTGAATGTTATATCTGAAGAATCTTTTAACTTTATCTTTAAGTCCTTAAACTTAAAAGACTCTAAGACTCAAAGCTGAATTGATAGCATTTTGGGAGTCAAATGTCAATGTGTCTCATCCCTTGCATGTATTTATATTTAAACCACTTTGAGAGATCTTCTTCAATCTTTGCACAAATGTCTGCTCTTATTTCAGAATAAATCTATCCAATTTTTGTAGCAATAAATTGAGGTCACCAGGCCTCATGTTAAACCCCAGCTTGTGAAAGAAATGTCTCAAGAACTTCTGGTGTTTTCAACAAACTTTCACAAACAAATGTCCACTCTGACTACAGGATGAAATCATTACCATTTGGTTGTAGAAGGTCAAAGGCCAAGGCTAGTTTGTTCCATGTTCATAACTTGCTTAAGAATGCAATATTTTATTAAAGCTTAGAGGCTTAATGTCTTCAACCTAATCCCAAATAAGATAACTAAATTTTGAGGTAATGGATCAAAGGTCATCGGGTCTTATGTTTATTTCTTGCTTGTGAAAGCAATATCTCAAAAAGCACAAATTTTGAAGGTCTTGGTCAAAGGTGAAGGTCATTGTGTCTCATGTTCAATTGTCATTTGGGAAAGAGAGACATTAAGAATACTTTTAGGGATTTTCTTCAAATTTGAAACAATCTTTTACCCTTTCTCTGACCCTATGAGTATTTGTCAACATTTTGGAGGTAGTAAGTCAAAGTGAAGATTTTTTCCTGATTTTATCTTCTGCTTGTTATTGCAATCTCAAATATGATTTATAAATACTTTCCAAAAATGTCTGCTCTGACTGAAGCATGAACTGTACATTTTTGGAGTTGTGGGTCATAGGTCAAAGTCCTGCTTTATAACTATCCTTTGCTCATGAATGTCATACCTTGAGGTGCCTCGAGGGATTTTCTACACATTGGGCACAAATGTTCACTCTGACAAACTGCTAATCCAATCATGTTTGGAAGTAATGAATAAAAGGTTAAGGTCTTGGTGTCTGTGTCATGACTTACTTTAGTTTGATCTATTTAGTAAAATTCTGTTGTCATGTTTCTCATGCTTCATTTTGTTGCCTGCCTGATCCTCTGTGTTTCACCCTTGTTACCCGGATCGTGTCAGCCTGTGTGATTGTCCTACCTCTGCCTTGTCTGTCTCATCTGTTTCTGATCACCCCTGTGAGTGTATGGTCTCTGTGTGTAACTCTAACTCTCCCTGTCAGTCTGTCCTTGATGCTTCCTGCGAGTTTCCTGTGAGTTCACCGTGCATGTTACCTGTCAGCTCCCTGCATGTTTCCTGTGGCTCCTCTTGATTTCTTCCCTGCCGTGTCCTCTGCTTCCTCATGTTCTTCAGTGTTTTTTCTGGTAATCATTCTGTAAGTTCCTTAGTGGGTTTTTTTTCAAGTTTAGGGGAAGTTTTTTTTTTTTAATCCTGCTCTTTGTTTACTATAGACTTTTATTTTTTCCTTGAAATTTGGTCCTTTTTGTTAACCTTTTAGAAATCTTAACAGTCTTGTCCCCATACATTGCTTGTGAGCACAATACTTCAAATGTTTTCTCCATACATTACACCATGTGACTCAAGGATAACCCGCTTATATTTTGGTGATTGTGGATGATGGATCAAGGCCATGGAACCTCATGACCGTCGCTTAAATGTGAATGCAATATGTCAGTAGTGGTTTGAGGGAGAGGGCTTCTCCACAGACATGGCTGGATCCCTGAAAGGTCCCACAAATGGGCCCTGAATTGGTTCTTGCATGTCTATACATGGGGTCATTGCTAACCTAAAAGTGAAGTTTACCCAGCTATGTCATACTTGCTAGTTTTTTACTGGTTTTCATTCTCTAAGGGGGACACACAAGGATGCCAGTGCCAGCGTACCAAGTATTTATTTATTGCCTCCGACATACCCCTGTCAGTTATTTTATACTAAATCTACGAACAGTTTAATAGACTGCTTGCCCTAAGCAACAAATCAAATTTTCTGATTCTGATACCACAATTTTAAGAAAAGGAGGCTTGCGTTTTCAGACAGGCAGCATTAAAAATGTACACTTATGTTGCTGTAATAAATTGTGTGTTTAGGTTTGTTAAAGGTAAATATTGCTTGGTTCAGGTTGATACATTTCTTTCATTTACTTTTTGTGACTCTGAGCCCCAGAGTGCTTTACCCTTTATCCTCCCTTAAGGACAGCCATGTTGAACTTGGCACAAGTGTTCACTCCGACCTGAGTGTAAAGTAATTTCATTGATGAGATGGAGGTCAAATGTCAAAGCTCATGGTCACTTAGCCGCAAGTTCATACCTTGCTTTTCAATGTAAAATCTAAAGAAAGCAATGAGTTCATCCTTGAGTCCTCAGACTTTCCACAAATGTCCACTTTGACTTAGGGATTTTTTTTCTTATTATTTTGGAGGTTGTGGGTTTTGAGTCAAGGTCATAGAGTCATGTTCATTCCTTAATGTTTAATTCAACATGGCAAGAGTGCTTTTCGGGATTTTCTTTAAACTTTGCTCAAATATCCATTCTGACCTAAGAATGAAATGACTGCATTTTAGAGGTCTTAGTAAAAAGTTCAAGGTCAGTGTGTCTCATGTTTGTCTAGTGTTTATAATAATATCACAAGAATGCTTAGAGTGACTAAAACTTTGTCAAAATGTCTGTCTTGATTCAAGTATTAACTGATGAGATTAAGGTCAAAGGTCATGTCTTTGGGTCCCACATGCATTCAAGATATTCAAGAACGACATCTTCAGGATTCCTTGAGAAATTTTCATCAAACTTTGCTTGAATATTCACTCTGACCAAAGCGTGGAGTCATCAAATTTTGAAAGGCTGAGGTCAAAGTTCAAGGTCATTGTGCTTTATGTTCATCCATTGTTTTGCAAGCATGTTATCATAGAGTGATGGGGTAGTGTGATTTATCAAAATCAGTTTTTCAGAAATGAACCTGGACTCAAAGACTGACTGATTATTTTTTCTTTTTTTTGGGGGGGGGGGGGGGGGGGGTCAAAGGTGAAAGTCTTTGGGTTCCATGTTCATTCATGCTTTGAGGAATTTTCATCAAACTCAGTCCATTCTGACTTCAGAATAAACTGAATACATCTGGACATAGGGCAAGGTCACTGTGACCTCACTTCTTGTTACAGAACATACACTTAAAAAAGAAAATTGATTTTGACAAATCACACTACCCCAGCCCTTCCTCTTGACCCACCACTGTATCGTTACTGTCTGACAGTTACCTTGCAGAGGAATAAAAAGTCCACATGGTAGCTCTAGTTCCTTTATCAAAGCTGCCCTCCAGCTGTGTAAATGCAAAACCACAGATGTATCTAAAAATAACTCAGCAAACAATCACTGCTTGCCCCTTTTCCTGCTCTGTGTGATCCTATACAGACGCCTGCTGCTGCTGTAGTGTCAGCGTCTCAGTCTGAGGTCTGTTAAGGTATCCTCCCGTCAGCGTGATGGACAGGCTACTGGAGCTCATTAAAGGCTGTGAACTGTGAAATTTGCGCGTTAGCTAGTTCACAAGGGGGGCCAGTGGTGAGAGATTGTCTGTTGCATCACGCACGTGTGTTTCCATGCGCCTATCCAGCTGCCGCTCTCATTTTCTCACCACGGCGTCTTTCAGAGGAAAAAACTGGGGCAAGAAATGGGGGGAATCTCACAGGAGAAGTCGTCAAAGCCTCCCCTTATGCTTTAGTGTGTGCTCCACTTTCTGATCGAAGACATGTGAGCATGGTTCATCTGCAGGTTCATTCACACCATCCCATCTCCCTCATGTATAAATCATCCTTTAAGCAGGAATATCAGCCAATTATATCTGCAGGAAAACTGTCTTTGTTTCTCTAATCATGCAACTGGGTCTAACTTCTAATTACAGCAGAGACTGGCATCATAAATCATCATTTATGGGGAAGTGTGTTAGAGCTCAGTTACTATTCTCAAACCACAGAGATGTTGTTTTCTCTGTGTGACAGCATCATGAAAGAAGCTGCTGCTTTCATGCATATGGAGCAGGGCACAGAGAACAACCCGGAGCTTCAAAGTCATGTTTTCTCCTCTGAGGAAAATACTTTAAAGCACATTTAAAAAGCTGCACGAAATAAAAGGAAAAGGCACAGTTTCCTCAGAATAGAGTCTGCGCTGAAGAGGCTTAGATTGCCTTTTTACTGCATGAAATACTTGGAAATGTTGTACAAAGTTTGACAAATACGCTGAGACATTGTGTGACTAATGCAGTTTGACATGCTGCACAATTAAACCAAGCGTGAAATGTTTGGAAAAAAGCACCAATCACATCACATGGTGCAGGCAATGTGCTAAAATAAAAATGTCCTCACAGTGTCATATAAAATGGAATCAGTGGGATGTAATAAATTCACAAAACTGGCAATAAATCATCACATATGAGCAAGAAATGGCATGTAAATATGTGACTTTTTGCCAATACAACTTGCACTTCTACACACAATTTCAGCATCATATCAGTTCATATCTTCCACTTCAAAGCAATAACAAGGATCCAGCACTTAAAAGCATCTCTTAAGTCATTCCTTACTTGTGCTGTGTTCAGATTCCTGATTGGAGGTGATTTCAGCCGTGTTGAATTCTAAATGTTTCCCCCTTTTCTCCTCAGCCTCCTGTGCTGCTGTTTGAGATAGATCCCCAAGGAAAACTGATTAGGAGGTGAAACGAACACACAGGCTCCTCTCTCTCCCCTTCTCCTCTCCGTCTGTTTCACTCTCTGTGTCACACACACACTATAACCCTCCCTCACCCCTCCTCTCCCTCCCTCTCCATCTCTGTATCTCTTCCATTCTTGTTTTGGCTCTGGGCTCTGAGGGTGATGTTTACTTGACTCATGTACGCAGCCACATGAGGTGAATTGAACATATAAAAGAAAAAGGCACAAAAACTACTACCAGCACCAGGGGGCGTTTATGCCTCCACGAGGGACACAAGTGCTTAATAGTGAAGGTACAATGATGGGTGAAGCAGAAAGGCTGGGGTGATTTTATGATAGTGTAACTGGAGGGATTATAATGCAGTGCAGATGGATCAGCCTGATTTAATGTCTGTAACCATACAAATCCATCTTGCCAAGCTCCAATCTACAACAATTGTGAGCGGCCCAAAGCGAGACGACCCAATCAGCATCCTTACAAGCTGGAGGAGGTGGGAGCTACGAGCAAGACGACAGCAGAAAGTGTTTGTACAGATTAGATGCTAACGGCTCCAATATCAGTTTTGTCAGATCTAGACTGCATTTCTTTATCAAATGAAAAACAACAAAAACACCATGAACTTCTCTATAGAAAGGATATTTTTTCACCACTTCCAAAATGTTTTGCTGACTACATAGTGGCTCAGGTTCTGTTCTTTACACAATGGGAGTAGCAGCCGTCTACTACATTCTCTGATTGGCCAGTAGTGCATGTGATTGACAGAATGATTGTCAAATCACCTGCCAGATATGCTTTTAAAGGTTCTGCCCTCCCCGAACACTTACTATGGGCTCTTTCCCAGATGGACTACTGAAACATACTGAACGGTACATCTGGTGAGGCAGGTTTTACTGTATGAGCAAAGGATGAACATTTGACACAAAGACTTCTGCCTGGCATCCAAAAACAGTTCATCCTTGAGTAAGAGTTGACATTTGCATAAATTCTTCAAAAAATCCTGAAGATATATTTGAGAAATTATGTCCACTAGCAAGGGATAAAAACAATATACAATAACCTTGGCCTAACCCATTACCTCCAAAATCTATTCAGGTTATCTTTGGGTCAGAGGCATCATTCGTGCAAACTTTGCAGAAAATCCCATGTAGCATTTTTGGACTTTCACAAGTAAGGGGTGAACAAGAGACCTTAAGACCTAAAATTACGTCAACCAGATCCTAATAGGTTCATCTTTGAGGCAGAGTGGACATTTCTACAGTTTTGAGAAAATACTCCAAAGATTTCTAGAGATGAACACAAGCAAGCCAATAACAAAGAAAAAAAAACACTAGCATTCTTCAGATATTGCATTCAAGAGTAAGGGAGAAGATTAGATTACCAAATCTAACCATGTTCGAGTCAGAGAAGGTATTTGTTTAAAGTCCAAAGGAATCAAACTGTCGGTAAGATTTAACGTTTACAACCAAGCAATGAACACTAGACTCCATGACCATAACCTTTTACCTTTGACCTTAATTGTCCAAAATAAAATTACTTTATCCCTTAGTCAGACCAGGCATTTGGGCACAGTTTAAAAAAAAAAAACTCATGGCGTTCCTCAGATTTTGTATTCACAACTGAAGGATGGACATGAAACTCCATGACCTTGACCTTTGACATCTAGAATTTAATCAGGTCATTCTTGAGTCTGAGAGGACATTTTACCAAAGTTTTACAGGATACTCTCAGAGTGTTCTTTAGATATCACATTCAACACAATTAAAGGATTTACATACAGCCAAATGATGCTTGATCTTGTACCTCCAAAGTCTACTCAATTAATTTTTAAGAAAGAATACACATCGATGCAAAGTTTGACAGAAAGACCCAAAGACCCATAAGACCCAAAATTTCTAGAGATAATCAGTCACATGTAAGGGATGACTAGGGATAACATCCATGACCTCCAGAATCCAGTCAGTTTGGCCTTTCACCAAAGAGGAAATGCAGTCCAAGTTTGAAGGAACGCTCTGACAGAAACTGTGACTTCCAAAATCACATCTGTTCATCCTTACTTACAGAGATCCATCAAAGCATGCATGGGATATTTGGCTCACACACAAAAGATAAACATGAGCCCCTTTCCTTGATTCAGAGTGAACATTTGTGTTAAGGTTTTAGGAAAATCTCTTGAAGCATCATTACAGCCTCCTAATACTTTCACAAGAGTGGATTTTTGGATTGACAGAAGGTGGGCGTACACTTGGATAACCTAGTGCCTCTTGCCTTGGTTGTCACGGGCACAGCAGCTTGAGAAAGACAGAAAAATGAATTGTCCTAGTGGCTAGCGTGATCAGCATCCTGCTCTCACTAGTCAATTATACACAACACAACACTCGAGAATGTCTCCGCTTAGGGCTTGAAACCCCACACACTCTGATGTTGAGTGAACACTTTACTGCATATCACCTCTCAGATATGGACTCACTTTGCACATGAGAGGAAATAAATGAAGCATTTTTTTTACACGCTCCAGTGGCTGCAGAGGACTCAAAAGAGATTATGCTGATTGATGCCCCAGTGCTTTTCCATAGAGCACCAACAAGACCTCAAAAAATATACATGTGCCAACTGTTATGCCATATGGACTGAACTCCACGGGCAATCCTGCCCCCTCATCTGATCCCCAGGCGAGGGCGGTCTCAGTGTAAGTCCAGAGTAAGCAGATTTTCTCTTGGCATTCATTTTTTTAAAGGGATGTTTTCCTACTGTTTCAACCTCAGGGGGCTTTGACTTCATTTAGGATTTCATTAGAGATTAAAGAGACCCCAGCCAGATTATCGCCTATAATCTGGTAGTAAAACAAAAGGCGTGGGCATACAATAAAGGCAGATAACAAGAGGATGAACTCAAAAGTCCTCTCACAAAATATAACATTAGAAAAATGATTTATTTACACAAAGATTTATTACAATAAATCCACAGACTGTGAACTGTATTGAAAAGCTTCATCTCTTCCAGTCGGCCACAGATACCCTCAGAGTGTAATTAAATTGCAATCATCCATCATTAGTCATGCCATGACGCTCTGCCTCCGTCCAAATAACCCTCACAGCTCCAGAGGTGGGAATAGTCAGCGTTAGGGGCAAACCGACTGTGTCTGTGAAAAAAAAAAATGTTGCCCCATTTACGTAAACTATATCTGATGTGGCGTTCACTTGCCCTTCATCTGCCTAAACATTAGCATTGAATTTCATTTTACAAAAGATTGCAGAGACTAAAGGAGACAAACCCCAAGCTCAGTCCATTATCTGCAGGACCAGACACCATCAGGGTGGAGAGGATGTCTGGCCCATGGCAACAAAGTAGTCAGAAACAGCCGCAAGCAAGGATTTATTTCTCCCTCTTCTTCCTGAGGCAGCAGATGCAGAGTGGTACCAAAACACTGTGTATTTACTGTATGCAGATGTTTTATGCGTCATATTTGAAATTCTTTATAATCTGTTTTTGTCAATTATACAAAACGTTTTACAAGCTCAATGCTGAGTTAATATTACATGTAAATTATGAAGTATTAACAAAAAAGCTGCACTGTAATTACTTGTATGTAATTTGTAAATCAGTGCCAACTCATCTAGAAAAAAAATATCTGCAGCATCCTAAAATAGTGATTCACCAGCCTGGCCTCAGGACTAACCTGTTCCTGTTTAATAAGTAGTATCTTTTTTTTTTTTTTTTTCATTTTTTTAACCATTAAGATTAATTTAATAAAAAGGTTGTGTTTTGATCTTATATGGAAAAATATGGGACTGAATGAAAGACAGGACAAATAAGTTTAAAAAGCACATTATCACAGAAGCCCAGGAACGACATATTTTACTGTTTTTTGTGATATTTCCTGCACATTTTGATTCTTTTCAAGAGATATACAGAAATTACCAAATTACCATTTTAAAACAGATCTCTTGTCTCATGATAATGTGATTAATAAATTCAGATCTCAGAAAACAATCAAAAATTTACTCGTCATAGTTCAACTAAGTGAATTAAGATATATATGCATGTGTCAGTTTGGGACTTAATTTAATTCATTCATCCATTTCAATTAATTTATTGTATACCAAGGAGCACGCTTGTTACCTGCTGAAAACAACTCCACAACCTACTTTTGGGTCCTCATCCACCAATCAAGAACCACTACTATACAGGCTGAGCAAATCTGTCTTATGCCACTTACACTTTTTTTTTTTAAGTACGTGTCCATGGTCTGACTAAACAGTGTATCAAGTACCCTCTCAATATAAGAAAAACCCTTCTTTTCCCCTGTTGTCACCTCCGCCAAGGAGGTTATGTTTTTGCCGGCATATGCTTGTTTTTTGTTTGTTTGTCAGCAAGATTATGCAAAAGCTACTAGACAGATTTTGCTGAAATTTTCAGGAGATGTTGGTAATGGCCAAACTTAAAAATGATTAGATTTTGGTGGTGATCCAGTTAACCGCCATTAGCAAACAATCATTTTTGCTCAATAACTGTCTAACTAATAATGATATCAACATGATTCAGAGTGTTACGTGCTTATGTTTTTGTTCAGCCCACAGCTCCAAAGAAGTAACAAATCTGGACAATGTCAGAGCAAACAAAAGAGCTCAGCACTGGGGATCTTGAACCACACCTACTCTTGACAGGTGTGTTGTCAGTCACGACATGTGAGGATTTCAGCCTACAGACACAAGGCAGCTTGTTCTGAATGGGGCTGAAACAGAAAGGTTTATAGCCATGCCAAAATCCAACAACTAAGCAAAGAAGGAACAATTTTGAGCATGTCTGTACAGCCACAGTGAACAAAGGAGCACAGCACTGGGAAGCTGAAACCCCATCCACTCTTGAGAGGGATGATTTCAGTCTTGACAAATGAAGTTTAAAGCCGCCCACGACCCTGAAAGTTATGAGCAGCATAGATGATGGATAGGCACACAAAGGTTTCTATTAGTTGGTCTTTAAACTTAAGTTTGAGTGGCATCTGACCTTTTTTCATTTGAATATTGATTATCTTAAGAATTATCACAGTATCACAGGACAACCAGTTTCATTATCCTATACAAATGATATGAATTTGCAGTTCTCAAGAAAACAACCAAAATTAACTTCTTCTCAGAGCAATTACCTGTGAAACAAAGTATTTTTAGGTCCACTCTTCTGATTGCCATAACCCTTTGCAACACTTGCCTTCAAGGCACACACTACACTACTTTTGGGCCCTGACTCACCTACTGACAACCACTGCCTTTAATATTACCCCACTGGAATTGTCTGATTAGGATAAAGCTTTGACTCTACCTTCAAATGTTGCTGCTGGTTAAGGTAGTTTTCTGTCTCAGTTGGACTTTTTCTCAAGTGATATTAGATGTCTCTGACTAATTTAAGACAATTAAAAGTAGCTTTCAAGGTTAGACTTATACAATATTTATCAGAAACACCATCACAAGAAACAGCTGAATCCTCATTCATCTATTCCTTTCACATATTCACAAAACCTACAGAAAATGTTACGTTTCTCTTGAAGTCAACTTAACTATTCCTACCCTTTTATTTCTCTCCTGTTTACTATTTGCCTGACAGGGAAAACTTCCAGCTGTGCGTGTGTGAAAACAAATTAACAAAGGTGTTTTCAGACACTCCTGGAAATTTCAGAGGGCATGAAGAAAAGAGCTCTGGGTAAGGTTAGTCTGTCATGAAAAGTGGGTCTATGGCTCCCCACTGTTTTTTATTTGTGTTTTAACTGATGCAGTTAAAGTCAAACTGCCCTTAGATCCATGTTAACATCGACACTGAAAACTGTAGATGGATATTAATAGTTGCAGCAGTTTAAGTGTGACAGATAAACAGAAACAGCTATCTTCTGCAATAAACCAAATAAACACGTGAGGGTCCCCAAGAGCCCTCATGAGAATATATGATTTTTAGCTAAAATGGCAGCCACATGAATATTTACAGTAAGGCTGAAGCATTACAAGCATGAAGTAACGTGATATGAATGCATATACAGAAGATAGGGACAGGTGCACGGTGTAATAGATACACTATTAGTATAGGTATGGTATGCACCTGACACAATTTTAGAATCAGAAGAAAACTGAGTCACCTAAACCTAAAGGTAGAGAAGATGTATTTCCCTGGAACCTCAGCTGATGCATAATTAAATGAGTGCACTACCTCCCATTTAGACTGTGCTAACACTGCAGGCTGAATGTACCTGATTCAGATTTGAAGTAAAGTTATGTGGACAAACAAAAAATTCAGAACTAGGGGAAAAAAACAGGTTGGAGCATTGTAGTCAGCAGTGTGATTACAGGGTTGGAAATTTTTATTTTCTTTGTGCATGTTTATCCATTATCTATACTGCTTATCCTTTTTGGGGTCGTGGGGGACTGGAGCCATTTCCAGGTGACATCGAGTGAGAAGTCGCCAGCAGAGCCACATAGGGAGACAGACAACCATTTACGGACTGATGCAATTTAATGTCACCAATTTACCTAACAAGAATGTTTTCGGTCTGTGGGAGGAAGGCAGAGTGCCCAGAGAGAACCCATGCATGCACAGGGAGCACATGTAAACTCCACACAGAGGCCCTGAACAATATGGGGTTCAACCCAGCAACATTGCAACTTGCTGTGAGGCACGCACACTACCTGCTGTGCCACTGTGTGAATAGTGCTGTAAAATTGTCTGTCTCCCATTTGGAGTTGGCAAATGACAGTGTAAGACAGTAAATAATAACTTAATTACTCATTTACTATAATAATATTACTATTTCAAGTGTAGTTGGGAATAACAGGTTTTTAAAGCAATGATTTAATGCAGTGCAGTAATGAGTGTTAAAACATAGAATCAAGTTAGCATTTAGCACCTTCTTTTTTTAGTACTTATTATGCATTACTGTCTTTATGTTGTCTTTTGAATAATTGTCATCCCTTACCTGACCAGTTGCTTAATTTTACCCCTTGTCTATGTATGTCTATGATTTTTAACAGGTTTTTCAAATAAATGCCTGAAAAGAAGGTCTGTGGACCAGATTTAAATGCATTTTTCTGCAACATAAAATGCATCTGGAAATGCACTACTTGAGTTTTCAAGGCATCAGTGTATCTTCAACAGTTGCTAATGGCTAAATGTGATCATTTCTGATTATCTTTGAAAAACAGTGTTACATATACGATTGCCACAGCCATGAGTACCATCTGGATCAGGTCACACTATGGGGAATTATCTTAAACAACAGGTAATAGTGTGAGATACTATAAATAAAAAAATGATGTTAGAGGCTTGTAGGTATATTATAGTAATGATTTTGAATAAAAATCTTTATTTGCATTGTTAGCTTGAACAGTGCAGAGGTTTACTGCATCACTGCCAAACTTCTCTAGGAATGTTTCAGTGACTACTTTAACTTCTTGTCACTCTTGTCTGTTGTTTTTATTTATTTTAATTGTGTTTTTAATTACTCTGTAAAATGTCCTTGAGTGTTCAGAAAGGCACCTTTAAATAAAATGTATTATTTATTATTACATTACCAAGACTATTATTACTATTTTTTTTCCCAGCTATACTGTATTTTGATTGAAAGTCCTGAGCGTTAAGACAGTCGGTAAAACATTTGAAATACAAAACGAGCACAGTACAGAGACCAAGAAGGGGAAAGCCGTCGTCATGAAGGCTTCTAACCCTAATTCACAGAATTCATTTTATGAATTCACAATTCAGCCCAATTTTGGTTAGGAAACAACAAGAATATCCGCGCATAATTGATATTATCCTCTATTCTTGATAAGTATGCGGTTCTAACTGCGCAGGCTCGATGCGCGTGAACACAGCGGGTGACGACACTGCGGAAGTGTCATGGCGACGCGCATCATGCAGCAGAAACAGCACTCTGACTAAACAACTTCAGTAGCTCTGCTCGTTTATGTTTGGGAATATCAGGGAATTCAAGAAATCAAAGCGTAAGTATCCAGAGAAGAGCAACATGTCTTACCTTATTGCTGACAGTGTTCAAGTTTGTAACAATCGCTCTGTATCCGTGCATTGGTGTTTAGATTTGGCCACGTGTTACTGTTTTTGCTGTAATTCAGATTAATTTGTTTCATGTCGAAAATCTATCTAAAGACAGTGATCCGCTACAAAGACAACAGTAATCCTAAGGGTTGTGAATCAGAAACGGCTGTCATTTATTATGTCATTAATGAACGAGCTTTGCTGTGGTGGTAAACAGAGCGCCATTCAGTGGGAAAATATCTTTAAAAAGGAAAAGGAGAAATGTTCCTGGTCTTTAATGTGGACAGGAAAATTATGGCACGGAAATGATGAAAGATGAAATGATCAGACACTTAAACTGAATTTTAATGTGTCTTGCTTTGTGTACATGGTGTAAGAGCATGTGGACCATGACAATAATAATGAACTAAAGCAAACGAACTTTGGGATGTTGAAGCACTGTACAAATAAATACCGTGATCAGAATTTGTCATTCTTTCATAACTACTCTCGTGGACTTGTGGGTTTCTGTTAATGGGTAAATGTATGTACTTAAAGTTCAGCAATTTAATGATTGTTGCGTTCTTCAACTTTTGTGAGTAGTTCTTTAAACCAGGACTTTTACTTATGCTGGAGTATGTCTTCAGTCACATCAGCCTCAGCATCTGAGGGCTGAGAAAAAGAAAAGAAAGAGGAGCCAAACCATTGACTACTGAGGGCAGTTCAAACAAATACACTAACACAATGTGCGGTGATGATGATGCTGGTCATGAATTTAAGACTTAATTTGCATTGTTAACTTGTACCATAGAGAAATTTACTGCCTCACTGCTCAACCTCTATACTGATATTTCAGTGACTGTATTACCAAGAGTATCTTATCAAGAGATATGTTTTAGCTCTGATGAGCATATTTACAACTCTAGGCATTCTACTGTGGGCAGATTTACACTACCTAAGGTAAAGGTAAATCATTTGAAAAGAACTGTGACGTTCAGGGCCATGTTGACAAGGAATATTTTGCCTGGGTATATCATTGAAAAAATAGTAAGAATCAATTAAAATTATACTGTCGAGGCATCTCCTGGCATCTGTGTCTGCTGATATTTAACTGATGCTCCTATCTTCATTTACGTCATGAACTAATGTATACTGTACTAACATGTCAGTAATATTAAAGTCATGATCTGACCTTTTATGAGCTAATTCCATACATTTTATTCATTTAAACTGTTGTGTTGTCTTGAATTTTCTTGTGTTAGTTTAGGATTGTAAGTTTTGTTCATTATATTGTTGTCTTGCGGTAAATTGTTACTGTAGATTTGTTATCATAATATGTTGTGATCGATGTTTGTAAAGATTAATGTGAATATCAGAGGTTATTGGACCAATACCTGTATCAGCACATATTTGCCAAAAACCTGATTATCAGTATAAGCAGATATTAAAGTTTTTGCAGGTATTCACAGACAATATTTTGACCATAAAAATGGCCATAAATATCCCATATATTGGCAGTTATATTTGCAAAATGTACAGCTGTACCAAGATGATTTACACACTCATTGATCTATGTCCTCTTTTATAATTAAAAAACAATAATTTATATAAAATGTTTTTATTGGTTCACATCTGTTTTAACACAAATGGTCTGTAACCATGAAAGGAAAAGGTCAGTTTTAGTTAAGTAGAGACTTTGTGCTCTGAACAAAAAAAAATGTTGGGATCTACAGTATATCGGTATCTGTGATAATTTTGGAAATATCAGTTTTTCAGATATCAGCGAAAATCCAATATTGTTTATCCTTGTGATTATGTATTGCTTGGAAGACATGTTGGGATGGAGTCCAGGAAGAGCAGCTGTTGCCTGTGTGATAGCTAATAGAGATCCATATATATAAGAAATAAGAGAAGTTATGCCCACAAGTTTTTTTTTTATCCTTTTTTACTAAAACACTGTTGATGAGGGTGACAGTGATTCCAATTTTATTACAAGGCTGTAAACTCTAATTGTAGAATTATTATTTTTGTATGCTTATAATGAGTTGTTCGCCATGAGAGTAAAAACTGTGACAGCCAACACAGGCCCCCTACTTTTACACTAAAACAAATAACTTTTTGTCAAACCACATTTTAACAGTTGTCCTTTTTACATGACACAAGAGTAAAGCACAATTACAAAGAAGGCAACACTTTCTGTATATTCTAAATGAATTACTTTGTATTTTTACTTCAGTCGCGTAATATAAAGCTACTTTCTTTTTTATTCAACTAAATTTTCACCACGTAACTACTTTTAATTGAGTACAATATTTTTTTAGTCTTTCCATCCCTGGTGCTAGTAAGCCTCAGCATTAAGGAGAATAGTCATGTGTAGCTTTGTATTTGTTTCCATCATTTGCCGTTAAGCTACAACATAAAATGGTCAGACAAAACTCATTGCCTTTTGCTTTGTGTGTAATTATCTACTGGAGAAGTTCTTTGTTTACAATGCAAGACAATCAGTAAATCTGCCATCCAGAGTGGTCAGCAATTTGCAAACAGTTGTGGCTGCTAATTAAGTTAAGATTTCATCATATTAGTGAAATAACAATTAATGCCAGGGTTACGCTGAATGAAAACTACAATCAGGGATCAGTAGTGAGTGATATTTACATACTTGATTAGTGCTGTACAGCTAACCAAAAAAGTCAAAGTTATAGATGTATGTATTGCAAAAACCATGTTAATTCTTACTGAATATTATGACATTGACTGCTTTAAATTGTAACATAAAATTGTTGTTGCATAAAGTTTGTTGTCATGGTATTGTTTCTGTCCAGGACCGGTCTGGTCAAAAATGCTAATAAAAGGTCATTCAAAGTAATACGTTTGCATCAATATTTATTTCAGTTACATTAATCAGTGACATGATTTTTTTTTTTTTAGCTTAGGATGGCAGATTCAGGCTCCAATGACCCTGGTGGTCAACGTGTGCAGACCCCTGGAGGAAGCAGTGTGGGGCTGCTGATGGGCCGGAGACCAGGTGGAGCCATGACCTCCGGGCGTCTCCCCACAATGAGATCTAGAGACCTCACCCTGGGGGGAGTGAAGAAGGTAGTTTAAATATTTTCTAAGAAATGTTTTAATGCTCAAATAAACCTATGATCCTGTTCAAAGGGCCTTAAATGATTATTTTTCATGCGCTATATTTTCTAGAAAACTTTCACACCCAACATTATCGGTCGAAAAGCCAAAGAAGAGTAAGTTTATAAATGATGTTACAGAGTGATAATGACAGCATGTCTGTCGTGGTTTATCTTAACTGTCTACTTATTTCTGTGCTTGTCATTAGCCTAAAAGTTGATTCTGATCAGAGGAGAGAAAGGAGGAGTGAGGGTCGAGGTAGAGGCCCCAGAGACAGAGGCAGGGGTCGAGGTCGCCCTGAGGTGATCCAGTCCCACTCTATTTTTGAGCAGGGTCCCGCAGAGATGATGCTGAAAAAAAGAAGTAAGAGATCAGCTGGATAACTACTCACTCTTTACTACAGGCTGCATGAATGTTTTCTACATGCTCAGTTGTGTCCTATCTTTGGTAAAAATGTTATGGTGTTTCACTCACAGGTGGATATGACAACGAGAGAGAGGCTCCAACCATGGGACCCTCACCCATCATTAATATTAAAAAGGAGAAGAGAGAGACTGAGGAGGAGACCAAAGAGATCCTGCGCAGTTTGGAGAGAGATAATGTAAGTGTCTCCATTATCAGTCTTCTTTTAAAACCCACCATGAAGGCTTTGACTGGTTTTAAAGAATCATTTAAATACTGACCATTGAGTACGACCTTAAAAGGAAATTAGATGAAGAGCAGCACTAATCTAAATATCTGTAAATGACTGTGACTCCTGACCAGGGCCTGACCAGAAAAACACGTTTACTGTTCAACAGAAAAATGTCAGAAAACTTCAGCTTCTTATCAAAAATCCGCAGGAGAATACATCATTTCCCCATTTGGAAAAAGAAGATTGTCAAGCTGGAACAGGACTTAGCCAGAGTCTAGTGGCATCTGATCCTTAATGAATGTGTTTTCTCTAATAAAGCGTGTTGAAACATTAGAAAACATGGCTGCACAAAGACATTAGCTACGCGTGCATGGACACAAATAATTGTAATAAACACCTGATTAGAATAAAAATGCATCATGTGAACATGTTAATTGGAACATTCTTCTAATACGCACCACTCTAGTGTGAACTTTGCAGTGCAGATTGGTCAGCCAAAATTAATGTCTGTAATCAGGCAGATATGTCTTGCCAAGCTCTAATATCCTACAACTGTGGATTTTGGAGCTTGAAAATATTGGAACTGAAAAACAAATAACAACACTACTGAATATGAATAACGTTACAATTTTTTACATAATTACTAAAAACTTTTTTCTAGTTTTGAAGTGGACTGGGTTTAGGGAAAATGTTTCTGCAAAATTTTGAATACTGACGATTAGAGGTAATACAGATAAATACTGTAATTACTATCATTGTTCATGCAGCATTCTGTTAAGACATAAACAGACTTAACAATGTTGCACGTTTCTTTCACTGCTTCCAAGGTAAATGCACATGGAAACCTCACTTAGATTAATATGACACCATAAGAAATCAATAACAATGTCACTCAATTTAAAGCTACTATTGTCTTACATTTCCACAGTCAAACTGCTTATCCCTGAGGCTTTCTTTCAGTTTATAGACGATCCCTTCCTGAGGAGTGAGCAGAGCAGCTGTCCGGTCCAGCTCCCCCTTGCTGTGTCAGGATGGGGATTTAAGGAGGAGTTCAGTACTGCTAATATTAAAATTGAGAAGATGGACGAGGATTGTGAACCAGTAGAAACTGCAGTTGAAGGTAATTTGATAACATGTACTGAGGGGGACAGAAAAGTAATCTTAATTGAATTAATATTTGATATGACGACCCTTCATATTCAAAACAGCATCAGATACACTTGCACACAGTTTCTTACTCAGCAGGAAAGTTGTTCCAAACATCTTAAAGAACTTCCCACAGGTCTAGTGTGGATGTGGGCTGGCTCAAATCCCCATGTCTCTTTGTGTAATCCCAGACACAGTGGATGTTGAGATCATGGCTCTGAAGGGGGCATACCATCACCACCTGGACTCGTTGTTCTTTATGCTTAGGATAGGTCATAAGGACATGGGCTGTCTTGGGTTGCTGTACTGCTGCAGAATAAATTTGGGGGCCAATAAGACATCTCCTGGATGGTATTACATGATGGATAAGAATCTCCTTGTATTTCTCAGCATTGATTCAGACCGAATCCCCAACTCCATTTGCAAAACTGCAGCCCAAAACATGCAAGGAACCTCCAATATGCTTCACTGTTGCCTACATAAACTCATTAGTACTGTTCTTCAGAAAACAAAGTGCCACCTGTGACAGCCAGATATTTCAAATATTGATTCATCTGTCCAGAGCACCTGCTGACATTTTTCTGCACACCAGTTTCTATGTTTTTATACATAGATGAGTGAGTTTAACTTATCTCTACATCAGAGCTATGGCTTTATTCAACACAAATCTTCAATAAGGACGACTTCTGGCCAGGCCTCTCCTAACAGTACATAATTTGTCTTGATCTCACTTGTTTTTACTAGTTTTTTAAGCTGATGGCACTGCTGTGTTTCTTACATGACGTGTCTTTCATCTGCTACGCTGTATTTGGCAGACCACTACAGTCTTCATATTGCCTGTGTCTTTGTGATTCTTCAAAAAGACATTTAAAGCAGTGCAGTGCTGTTCTCTCTTAATGCATCTTACTATTTTGTTCATCTCTATGTTAATTCTTGCATAAAACACTGAATCAAATTCCTTGCAAGTGTAAATGTACTTTACCATAGAGCATAATTCTGATTCTGAGCCTGTAAATAAGCAACTCTTCAAGTCAGAGGCTTTTGTTTGGTTTGTGTTTGTACTTTTACATCACTTTCTCTCCTTTAAAACTCATCTCTCCCTCTCCCAAGTGAAAAAGGAGCCAGTAGAAGCTGATACAAAGAAGTCGGAGGCAGCGTTCAGGCCTCCACCTCTACCTGAGCCTGAAGTTTTACCTGACCTGTTGCATAAGTGGAGCCTCAGCAAAGGAGACGAGCTCTTCTTCATGCAGCTGCCGGACTCGCTCCCTGGTCAACCTCCCACCAAAGAGCACAAGCCTGTGAAAACAGAAGTGCAGTCTGAGGACGGACAGTCGGTGCTTCTAAAAACAGAAACCCAGGTTAGAAAAAGTGTTTACCCAGGTATTGAAGGGACGCTTTGGATTTTTTAAAGGGGGCTTTTGTAAGGTACAGTGAAAAGCCATGATGTTGAAGGGAGGGCCTGTCAGACTGCAGGGTAGAATTGACAAAGATATTCAGAATTTAAGGTACATTACAGGAATGTAAGAATATGCTCCTCTACAGCACTTGATAGTTTTCACTTGATGCCACTCACTAATGCAACACCCCATGATGGGCAAGAGACACTTCACTCTTCTTTGCACTGGAAAATAGTCGACAGTCTCTCTTTCCAACTATGTCTTTTAACCAGGTTTATTTTTATATTTTGAATGAAAGACGGGTATCTTTCATTTAGAAGCTTTAACTCAGGGGTGTCCAAACTATGGCCAGGGGGTCAACTGTGGCCTGTTGCCCACTTTCAGCCAGCCAGTAGCAGGTTCCAAAATTAATGATGGAAATTTGATCCACTCAAGCATATAAAAAAGTGCCAAAGTCTCCTCTTCTCCTGGAGTAAAGCCTATGGTTCTTCAGTGAAGCAAGGATGAAGCACTGGTCCTCCTGAGGTGTTGTCTTCCTGGGACGCCCACTTTGCAGTCTGTCTTTTACTTCACCAGTCTCATGAAACTTGGTCCACAGTTTGGAAATTGCACCAGGGCTGACATCAATTAATGCTGCCACTCTGCGCACCATGACACCAGCTTCTAGTTGCAGGGATTTTGACACAGTTTTTTTGGACACTACACAAAAACATGATTCTTACAAGTTGTACCTCTTTGTTAAGGTGACTAATGAGGCTTTCCAATACCAAGTACAGAACCAATATGTGTTACTAAAGGTCAGAAATAATCAACTGAAAAACATTTTCAAACTTTTTTTGAGGACCATAGATAAGAATCTCACATCAGTCCATTCACAGAAACCCAAGCTATCCCTCAAAATTTATGACAATATTTGGTTGATGTCTTTTATTTTTTAATGCAATTTTATTTTCACAGGAAGAGGAAGAGGAGGATAACTGCTGCAGTCTGAAAGACCTGCGGGAGGGACTTGTGGGAAAAATGCTGGTGAGGAAGTCTGGGCGGGTTCAGCTCATCCTCGGACAAGTGACCCTCGATGTGTCTCTGGGAACATCATGCTCTTTCCTGCAGGTGTAGTAGTATAGTGGAGTGGTGTAGTTCTCTGTAATTTACCATCAAATCATATTCATCAGCATTTCTGAAATGCTTTTTTTCTCCTCTCTGTTCTCTTAGGAGCTGGTCTCCATCGGTACAGAAGGGAGAACAGGCAATCTGACTGTATTAGGGAATGTCAAACACAAAATGGTTTGCTCCCCAGACTTTGAGGCCCTGCTGGAGAGCAGTTCTTGATGCTTGAGGAGAATGATAATTGGGTGCACTCGTGGTGGTTTGTGAGGTTTACCGTTGCTATGGACTCTCCCTCTGGAGCCTTACTTTCAATACGACAAAAATACAGCAGCTGCTTTTGTTTTTTTTGTTCTCAGAGTGGTCCCAATCACAAATGAAAATACACTATACATCAGGAATTCATTTTCTTGTGAAAAAGGCATATAATTTATGTGGTTTTGGAATGGAGTGCCAAATCTGAGTTTCTTGATCTGAATTACTTGAAAAATGTAGGTGGATATATATGTGTGAATAAAATGAATTTTGTTATTATAGTATGTTGTGCCTTTGCTTTACATAACAATTACCAAACCAGGAAAGAAAAATACATTTTTAACTATTTCTGGTGGATTTACAGGTATATTTTGGATTTTATTTCCTGTGACTCAAGATGATGAAGATATCTGCCTCCTCTATCAATCTATGAAGATGAAACACAGCAGCTCACTTTCTGATGTTTCTGCTGGTTTAAGATCTACATATAAAAAAATGAAGGTTTCAAAGACCACTGGAAATGCAAAGAGACACTTTACTTTCAGCTGCTAAGAATACGTCTTTTTTTACAACATGATCATGTGAACCTTAAACTCTTTGACATGTTTCAGCATTGTGCCTCCATCAGGGATCTTATTTTAACTAAAGTTCACATGATCATACCATGACGATAAAGGCATTTAAATCATTTAAATGAGAGGGCCTTTATAAGATTTGTTTATGAATGCATGTACCCCAATCCTTAGGGAGACTTTTGAAGACAGGCACAAGAAAAACAATGAGAGGAAGACTCCTTCATCATAGTGCACTTTTGCAAAATTTTACCATAGGGAGAATAAAACTAGATACATTTTTTTTATTTAAATTGTATGCACAAACACGTGAATGAACATGACATCATGCACTGATCAAATCTGTAAATTCAGGGCTGGAGTAACAGTGTTGCATCTCTGGTGATTGGACATAGGAAAGATATCAATGGAACTGCACTTTGTGTACTCTGCCAGTCATACATCAGAGCACTAGGGGTGTGAATCTTCTATGATCCAGCTCAGTTCTGATCGCAGTGGTCATGTTTCAATTCAAATTCCTGTTTGTCATCAAAAGCACTTATTCCAGGGTCTGCCTCTGTCTACAGTGCATTCAAAAGCTGGATAATATAATCTGCAACAAAAAAACAAAATGTTTTTGAGATATAAAACTCATGGATGTTTAATGTTTGTATCAGCTGATTATAGTAATATTGATACAAGATGGTTTATTAGGAAATATATAAAAATTGATCCATGGATGTTTTGAATCGATTCTGAATCTTTTTATGAATGAGATTTTTTCTGATTTTTTTTAAGAATGCTTTATTTTTTTTGACAAAATTAAGAGAAGCAGTTATACATTTTCACTGTTCATTTACTATTCTGTAAAATCTACTTTGCATGTAGTATGTTGAAAATAAGTGTTTTTGTTTGTTTTTCATCTGAATACAGGGCATCATGCAATATATGGCATCATGACAAAAACCTGGCATTCTAAGGGTTAAAGTCTTTAAAAATGAATTATTTGATATCACTGAGCAATATTCAGCCAGTAGACTTTTTTTTAAATAATTATTTTATTTTATATTTATTTATTTATATGTTTGTTTATATCTATCGTTTTTATATATAACTTTTTATTTACTTTTTGACTGCTTTTGGAATTTCCTTATTTCCCTGAAGGGGTTTCCCATAGGGATTACTAGATAGATAGATAGATAGATAGATAGATAGATACTTTATTCCTGAATCAAAATCCATATCATTACAGTATAAAAGTATATTTATTGGTAATAAAATAAAATTATGAAAATGCAAAGAGACATTTGCTCCAATGTTAATAAAGTTTTATCTAATCTAATCTAATCAATAATGAGGTCAGATGTAGATGAAAAAATTGCTAAATGAAAACAGAATATAACATTTATGTATGATATTTTTTTATAGCTTGCTTTTAAAAAACACATTTTGTGCTTAGCAGCAAGGTGCTGTCATATTGGGCCCCATAAAGGGATAGCGAATTTGACCTTACCCAAAACCAGTTTAACACAGTTTCACAAACCATGCCTCTGTAAAGCAGACTGATAAATAATTTTGACAAAAAATATTTTTCAGTGGATCACTCATTATTATCACAGCCAAGTTATGCTGTTTAAAAGGCAAAAATGAGCACACAATCAGTTTCTGACCTTTTATCGTATAAGTGTGACTAATATTAGACCTGGTCCTAAGGGTTGTTTAAAGTTTTATGTCATATATTTTTCTGTTTATTTTTATTTTTATTTTTTTGTTTTTTTTTTTCCTCTGTGATTTTTTTCCTTTTATTTCGTACAGAGTGGGAAAGAGATCCTTTCAGCTGAAGCAGCGTATCATTTGAGTGGAGGGGCTTTATGGACTGTAATAGTCATCAGCGCTGATAGTCATGAACCTAAACACTGACCCACAGCGCCTCTTGTGGTCAACCTATTGTATAACACTATTACGTTTTTCAGTGCAGTGCCTTCTTCTGACCACCAGGTGTCAGTTATGACATGGTGTGTGTCGGTAGTACTGGTCCTGCTGATGGGGGCTGGTCTTATATCACCGGGGCCGCCCGTTGTCTGCCCATGCTGTCCGTCGGGTGGAGTTTGGCTACAGTCTGCTAGACAAAAGACAGAAGTGATAGAGAGGAGGAACCTACAGTACCGGCGCTGGACTCAACGTGACTGAAGGTTTGTGTAGTCTTATTAACATCATATGTGTTTGTATGAAGAGAAACCTGCTAGAAAAACGTCCCATTCTTCACATTTAGACTTATACGACAGGACGGTCGTCCCAGAATGTCATGAACCCCCGGACGGCTCACTCTTAAGGGCTGAGCGCGAGCTAGCTGAGCGAGCTGGAGCACGCGAGGGGACAAAATTTAGCCCAACCGTTAGCTCGAGGCCAGCGGCTAAGTTTAGACTTTTAATCGTCCGTGTTAGAACAAGAGTCTGAAGTGTCGTTCTGCAGCGCCAGTTGTGGTTTTGTTAACACGTATTCTTCGAAATTGTTGAATTATCTCACAAAAGTGTTGACTGTTGTTAGTGGAGATGATGCTAGCTAACCAGAGGGATGGCTGTATGCGGGATGGAGCTGTTCGTTAGCCGTCCTGCTGCATCATCAGAGGGGAGGAGGACGGAGGGCCTCCCTGTTAGCTCTACACTCTGACTGATAACAGGATCTGTTTTGTTTACACATTCCCCTGTCCTCCGCACCAAGGATACTGGAAAACGAGCCATCTTCTCTGATAACAAAGAACATCTTTATTTTTACAGGAGTCTTGTATTCAGTCGAGTTTACGACACAAGCAGCAGCAGGGACACACGCCTCCTGTCCTGTACTGTTAAAGACACGATGTGATAGGGCCGGGTAATATGAACAACATCATACCCTTTATTAAATCTTCACTAGTTTCACGATTCGATTTTATTACGATTATTAAGTTAACGAATCAGTGAGTGGTATTCTGGATTTTCGAAGTTACTGCACCAGGCAACTTTTTAGATAAATAACACAAGCAGTCAGATAAAAATGAAAAAGAAATGGCTCTTAAACAAAACTGCAGCAAAAATGCCTTTTTAATCCACACCAAAAATAAAATAAAATAAAATGCAGGTCTCATCTGCCTAGACTTGTTTTTACAGATGCATGATATTATCGGTTTGATATCAGTAACAATCAATAATTGCTTCAGAAGCTTAATTTTGGTATTGGCCGATATGAAAATGGTATACACATTTACTGCCAGCCTTTGAGATCTTTTTGTTATCATTACATTTGGAGTATTTGGGCATGTTGCTTATAAATTGAATGTATGAGCTCCATCAAAAGCGGCTTATTTTATTTTATGTCCACAGATAAGTAAATCAGTGTTTGTAGCTCACACGATTGCTCATAAAGAATCATTTTACTGTTACTGTTCAAATATATATTTTGGATAGAACAAAAAGTAATCCAAAATAACCAACTTTTAGTGATTGTATATCAGTATTGATATCGGTGTTGGCCAAAATGAGTTTTGAATTATCGGATATTGGCAATAACTCAATATCGCACAGCCCTACCTGTTTCTTTCTTCTTCATAAACACAACTATTACATTCTAGCAGCTGCCTCTCGAAGATTAAACGATTATTGCATTAATGCATGATGCATGTTCATCTACGTCTGCATCACTATGCATCGGAAAAATAAGATTATGTCTGACATCCATACCCTATATTTGTTCTAACATCAATATTTATCTTGGATGGACAAAATTTCCAACTCAATATTGATATTAGCGCAAAAAATTGAATGTTGATATTGGTGGCAGCTATAAAACTTTCTGCTCATATTTGCAGCTAATATATTAGCCTCAAATCGCATTGGCTGTAATTTTGGCAGAATGAACAAATGTACTAAGCCTGTCATAAAAAGATCCCAATGTGTGCATTAGATCACATACTAATCACAGATTCATCTATCAATGCATATTTAGCCCCAAATGCTTTGACAGCAGTTGTGAAATACACCTTTGGTAATATCACGCACAGCATAGTTCACAAAAAAATCAAAAGATAGCTCTGGAAGGCAAACTGCGGGTGTTTCAAATTTTATATGCACTGCTATGATCTCTGAAGAACTGGAATTTAAGGGTCTTAATTTGAAGGATCCTTTAAATCCTACTGGTTTTGTCCATACAAAAAACAGCAAACTGGCAGGAATTCTGTAAAAGGTTAGTCAGTGTCCACAGTTTATGTGTCGTGATGTGTATTGTATCATGGCCCCTGTACTGGGATACATATGGCATTGCAATGTTGCTTGATATACCCAGCCCCAGAATGTACCACAATGCTTCACTTTATCATCAGTGAATTTCTACATTTCAAAAAAACAAAACAGTATAAGATAGCATGACGTCAAATTAAAAGTAATGATATTGAGTCCTATTTTTTAAACAAGAGAAAGAAGGCTGTCGAAATTGCACAGATTTGGACAGACAATATTTGGTAAACTCATTAGTGCTGGCAAAGAGAGAGGGAAACTTTGCTTCTTGTCTGTTCAATCTACTATTCCAAAATTTGCAAAAATATTTTTTGCAATTTAGACAGTGTCCAGGAGTCTGCATGCAGTTTTTATAGATATAAACAAAATTCCTAATGCTGTGTGTCAGGGACATTAATTGTTTTTATCCCTGCTATCACGCATGTATTGATATCTGATGATTTTATGGAAAATATATGTTTTCCTCAAATACCATTACATTTCCCCATTTAAACTAAACATTTGAAATAGATCATTTTTTAGTCAACGTTCATTTTGTTTAACTTATTTATTTGGCGAAGGACAGTGTGCAATCAAACAGAAGATTTTATACACATGAAAAGGTGGTTGGTTCAGACAAAACTAAGCTGTTATCCATCTATAGTCACATAAAGATATTAGTCATCATCACACTGGATATACGATGCAGCAAGCACTTAGCAAAAAACAACACAAACAATGACACAACAAAAATAAAATAGAAAATAACATGCAGTAAACACTGTGCTGTAGAGTTGTGTATTTTGGGTGTATATCTGCTCTAAACTTGATATATTGTCCTGCCCTAACATGTGTGCTATGGTCAAGGAGGACACGTTCTTGTGACTGACAGTTTATTTTTTGTACGTCTTTGCAGGACTGTGACTCCGAGCTTCAAACCTCCAGATCTCTCCTCTGACACGGGAAACACCTGCTGTAGACGCTGTGTTTTGTCTCATTGTTTACATCTCTGTCACCGGCGGGAGGCTGCGTTTTAAGGACATCTGCAGCTGTGACCTGCCGTTATAACATCACAGCTGCTTTACACACATCACCTCACATCTCCTGGAGTGGGATGCAGCGGAGTTTGGAGAGCCATTGGTGGTGAAAATAATGAAATTCATTGAGACTATCCAAGTGGCCAACGTCAAGATGGTCACTTGTACTGGTACTGACTCTCCATTGATTGTTAGGAGAAACTTCATCCCATAGTCTTCTTGATGAAGGCCTTTTTTTGACATAAGATAAGGGCCACTTAAGGCCAGGAGGAGGAGCACTGTACCTCCTCTGCTTTTCAACTTCAGCTGTTTGGTAGATTTACCTGTCTCCCTTACTTCAAAATGGAGCTCTTCTTCAACCCTTTTGACAACCTACTTTGTATTCTCCTGGGAATCTCCTTCACTGTGTGGTTCACCCTGCTGCTGGTCTTTATCATTGTGCCTGCCATCTTTGGGGTGTCCTTTGGGATCCGGCGTATTTATATGAAAACCTTGTTAAAGATCTTTGAGGTAGGTGAAGCTGTCTGTCCATTGAATCACTAACATATTAGGGAAGCATGTTATTTGGAAACATAATAAGTATCAGTTGAAAGTAGCCCCAAATTAAATTATAGATAGCAGCAGACTTGAACATTTCTGATGAAATTTCCCAGCTGGTACACTGGACACACACCGTACATATAAGCGGAGTGTACAGATTTGTTGCCTTATGTGCCAAGTCGAAAAGCCTTCCTCAAACCTTTAGGTGGGTTTCGAAGAGGTTGTATCATGTCTCTTTTTGTAGTTTTACCTGTCAGTGTGTTTTATATGTCTCCTCCACATGGTAGAGCGCCTCTGTGAACATGACAAAACGTCTGCAAAATTGAGACCTCACCCTCTCCCCCTCTTTGCAGTGCCAGCATCTGCCTAAAACGTCTTGTAATTACACCACTTTTATATATATAACTTCATAATAAAACAATGTTAGCTAGACTAGATGCAACAGTAAGAAACTTAACAGGTAGGAGTATTTTGTAGGGATGTTCAACATCGGTATTGGCTGATATTAACATTTTGGCAATATTTACTACCAATATCATGGTCATACAAATCAACCATGTATCGGCTGTAATATCAGCAAGATACACAGCTATACCATATTGCTGTACCTTATCATCACTACATAGGTATATTTAAAAATCTAGAGTTTCATTTTTTTTTTTTTTCAAGGGTTAAACGTTTTCTTGTTTTACATAAGTTCCTCACACAAAAAGACTCATGTTGAAAGCAACAAGTCAAGCTCATAAAGTAAAGACTGTGCTATTGACAAAAATATGGTATCAGGAATACTGAGTTTTGAAATACTGTCATATCGGATATCGACAAAAATCCAGTATGGTGCATCCCTTGTATTTTGTGATGCAACATACAGGCTATGTATTCTTCAGCATATTGCTTCTTAAAGCTCTCAAAAGGCACAAGATGCTTATTTTTACTGTTACTGTTAGAAAAGTTTCAGGACACAAAACATATTATCCAAGTAAATTACTTTGTTTTTCATTACTAAGTGTTTGTATTTGGCAAAAAAGAGAATTTATCCTTTAATATATGACCTCATGTTTCAGTTGTTTCCATAATAAATTGACTGTCATCATTAAGTTGAAAGGGGGGTTTAGTACTATTTGGACAAATCTTTTGCATATTTGAGTACACACTGTAGTGTTTGTGAAGGTGTGTCACTTTCTTTGCACATTTTGTATTAAAAGCTTTAGAAGTTAGTGTCTTCATTTCCTCACTCACTAAGACAACTTTAAGTGTAGAACTAAGCAGAATTTAGAACTTTTTTTCACTGCAGGAAAATTGGCAATCACAACCGATGTGATGTACAAAGCTGTTTTTCCATCATTTGCTACAGTGCTGGTTTCTTTAGGTGAGATCATTCTTAACAAATATTAAACCTTGGTTCTAGATAGTGGTCTTACAACAGGATATGAAGCAGCAATGCCCTCTGAAGAGAGGGAGTGATTCAGACCTAAGAACAGCACATGCATATGAACAGATTTTTTCAAATGTTAACATTGGACACATCACATTAATGCCACTTTGTTTTTTCTATGCTTTTCCGAAGCAGCCTCTAGAATATTGCAATGAAAATTTGAGAAAAAATAGTTTGTCAGCATGCCATCGTTGATTTAAGATGTCTTAGATGTTAAAAAAAGAGTTTTTTGCCTTAGTTAAAAAAAACAAAATCAAAATTCAGACTTTCTGAGATCTTCAGGGACCCTCAGTTTGTTCAGGTCTCTCTCTCCATCACCGAAGGACAACATGTTCTCACACTGACTGTTTTCTCAATACCCTCACAGTCAACATCAGGAATTGTTCTGGCTGCAGATGACATTCATTAATTTTTTTGAAACCATAGTTGGTGTATTTTTGGAGTATGTATGCCTCACATGCACTTGTCAGAGCAGCATTGATCAGGTTCAGGCTCTATACTTGTGTCAAACCAGTGCCCGTTGTGCTCACTGGCCGATACAGATTAACATCTCAGACACAGAGCCGTTTCTCTGTGGTTATGTAACGGGAGAACAGCGGCACAGACCTTGTCAGTAACTGTTAGCCGTGACAGGCTTTCTTCAGCCTGTGTGATACTGCTTCTTACTGATTCTCTAGTGTAGAAAATAGATGAATCCCCAGTTATTGTCTCATTAGTAATTGCAAATAAGTCTCTCTGTTATCAAAATGTCCATTTTAATGACTTATTGGTCGTTAAGACTGTAGATGCAGTTCTTCAGTTTCTCTCCTGCTGCTCATGTTGCTGTATCACCACTAGTGAAGCTGTCATCACTTTCTACCATGTTCCTTTGAGAGCAAATCTTGTGCTGGAAATAAATGAAGCAGAGGGAGATATGAGAGATGGTCTGAGCTCATAATTTCAGCAACAACCATTAGATTTAAAGAAAAGGTCAGAGGATAGTGCAGCAGAGGCTATGTGGAGCTGTATCATTTCATTCTTGGTACAAGTAGATCTTAAAGGCCCTGGTAACCCACACAGGTGTCAGTGAACATAAAAAAAAACTTGATAAGACTCTTTCTCATGATTGTGTGTGTGTGAAGTTCAGTTTGTTTGACTGACAGCTCAACAACCCTGTGAAATTTAACCTATACTTGTTGGAGGACTTGTTGACCTGTTTTTATTTCAACTGGTCCTTAAAAATTGTGACATCAGACTGAAAATGAAGGAGAATACTTTTCAAAAGGCTGGGGGAAATGGTTGACTTATACAAAAAATACTAAAGAAACTGACAGTAATAGAAGAATGTAATATCAACAGGCTTGGGCATTCTTTACCATTGGGCTGTTTAATATATTATGGCAGTCATTTAATGGATGGATGGATGTTTAATGTTAAAATAAAGAAATTGGAAAAAAAAGATGCCATCAAAATCTCTCACCAAGGCACCACCTGTTTTGAGCCTCGACCAGGGTGATTAAAAACACCTCCATGGGTGACCAGGGCCTTTAAGTTAAAATGATGTCTGGTACATATTTGGACTTATAACAAAGACATCTATTGTTTACATCTATTCAACAGAAAACTTGTAGTGGCTTTTGGTTTTTAAGTTTAACTTGAGAGAGTTTGCATGACTTTCCTTACTCTAATTCTGTTATGGCTGAAGGTATTTGAGCTTTAATAGACAGCTTTAAGAACTTTTATGGTGTAAAAATAAGTCAAATACACCCTTTTGTATTCGTAGCCCTGGAGCCACGTACAAGTTGGATTAGGTTTGGGAGCATGTGCCGGGTCAGCAGTTGCACCTCCCCAGCTACCAAACTAACTTCCAAGTATGTTTCGATCAGGACTTTGTAACTTTATTTGTATAGCACTTTTTTAACTTGAAGCGGCCACTCTCTGTTCCCCAGCCCAAGCACTTACAGACTGAGCTGCATAGACCTGTTTTATTTTATTCATCCACTTTTTGTAGAAGCAGAAGCTCTCTTTGCTCATTTTCTGTTCAATGCAGGAAAATGTAGTACTTTCCACCAGAGCTGCATTTAAATATGAAGACTTCTTTTTTTTTCTTTTTACATCCTGTCATTTCCTGATGTAATGGTAGTTCAACTGAAACATGTCACAACAAATTCTGATGAACTATAAAACTCCTAGCACCTTTTCATGGAGTCATGATGACTAATATCTTAAGTTTCATATTACAGCTCCAGGCAAACCTGTTTTTATACATATATTAGCTTGGTTTTAGGAGGCTTTGAACTTTATATTCAAAGTTCCTGCAGATCCCTAAAAGTCTTGAAAGTCTTTGATTTGCTTCTGAACTTTTATGCTCTAAAGAGTGTTAATTTTTGCTTGTGAAATGGTTATCTCATAGGGTCTAAGTCATGTACAAAGACATGCTGAGTTTTAATCGTTGTGTGGGGCGGCAGCTTTATCTCTCGCTCCTCTGCCGTCAGTTCGGGACTCTCACTCACTGGGGCCCACAGGCCAGTTTAACATACCAGTAGTTTACTAATTGAATAAATATTTGGTTATTGGTATGTGTTAAATTCTTTAAAAATTTAGAGACAAACTTGGCATGGTGTTTCTTCAAAATTGTCAAAGCTAAATTGTGAAAATCCTTGTTTTATGGAGCAAAGCAACTTTAGAATTCATGGATTAATTTTTTTTTCACTGTGTCTATCAACTTATTCTGTATGTGTGGATTGATGGACTGGCCAATGCAATTACTTCTTTGTAAAAATAATTTTTTAGTTTTCATGTTTTAAAACTGTTCTGAGCTGAGGAATATAGTACTGTAATTAAGCTAAATGCTCTTAAACAATTACATGTCACCAAACACATAACTCATTAGTTTATCTACCGAAGCTAGCCACAGATCTTTGCCTGAGCCAGGAAGATGATTTCAGAACCGGCCTGTTAGCCTGATGGGTTTCATAGCGGTCTACAAACCTCTGGGCTTCCTCACCTGTAGAGCACAACAACAGTGATGAGCAGCTTTTTGACCTAGCCTTTGCACATAAATTGTTAGATTAAATGGCATGTTCAAGTGAGCGTAGCGTTCTCTTTGTTGAAGAAACATGGACTCTGAATGGCTACTATTGATGAAGAATTATTCTTTGGAGGGGAAATCATGGTAGGTTGAAGGACAATTCTAGATGTCTAGTTGTAAACAATGCTGTTGTAATTAGAGATAAAACTATTTAAAGGTTAAGTTCGTTTTTTTGACACCTGGACCTTATTTTTAGGATTAAATACGCTCGTAGACTCACCCAGACAATTTTGGCGGAGCTCGGGGCCGTTTTTGAGCAATTTAGATCCATCCGACGGCGTTTTTTCTCATGCCATAGCAGCGGACGGGGCCAGAAATCGAAGCCCCTAAATTACACATTATCTGCTGCGAAACTCACTCATTTCAGCTACATTTTATAAATGAATGGCCAGTGTTATCACCATGTTAGCTCAACTTCGTTGTTATGGTCATCCAGGGCTTTACAAGGATGGGTAACTTTTGATGACGTCATAGACATGCGCCGCAAGAGTGCAGCTGAGTAGAGCCGCTGTTGTTGCTAGGCTTCACGGCTACACGGCTATTTTTGTGCAACATGGCGGAATATTTATCCAATGTAGAAGTGTCTGACGATGACTTTGAGTATAATGGATGCCCGTATCGTTTTGAGCCAGAATATACCGACGAGGAGCTATTTGATAGGAGGATGCAGAGGGAAAGAGCCGAACAGCTGGCCAGAGAACAAGCAACAAGTGCACGTCCACAAATGGGGCCTAACTGGTGGTGTTGTTGTGGACATTGCACGGCAATGGCAACAGAGGAGGAGTGAGTTTTACAGCGTATAATGTCTAATTTAGGGGCTTCGATTTCTGGCCCCGTCTGCTGCTATGGCATGACAAAAAATGCCGTCAGATGGATCCAAATTGCTCAAAAACGGCTCCGAGCTCCGCCAAAATTGTCTGGGTGAGTCTACGAGCGTATTTAATCCTAAAAATAAGGTCCAGGTGTCAAAAAAACGAACATAACCTTTAAGAACTTTAGGCAGAAAATGCTTAATAACAGGGAAAACTAAGGGCTCTTGCTGCTTGAATTAACTGTGTTGTGTGAAAGTTTATAATATTGTGCCAGTCATGTACTGACTCGGCTAATCACTTAAGGCTAAACCTTTAATATCATATTTTGCTCCCAAAACTTGTAAAACCATTTTACCTTGATTTTGGCTGAGTACTAAAATTTTGATGCAATACTGCAAACTTGTGGGGATTGTTAATTAAATGATACCAATAATTGGGCTATAAACATTTAAATTCACACCAACATATATCGACTTGCGCCTTCTTCGGGGTGAAGTCAGTATAGATGGACAAAGATGAAACAAGTGCATAGTAATTTATAATCATGATTATTAAGTCTTAAAAATTATGGGAACTTCCCTATAATAGTTTTTTATTAAGTGGTTTTTGTTTTGTTTGTACTCCCCTGAAAAGTTTACATTGTTGAGACATGACGTTAGGGCTCAACATAGTCAATATTTTTAGTTTGTCTGTTATGCCCTGTATTGCTAAATCAATGCCAAATGCAAATAGGTTTCAGTTGTGAAAATGTGAGCTGTCAGTAAAAATGTATATTAATATCAGCTGAGTATTTTCCAGTTTCAATGCAGCCACCTTCATTGTTCGAATTAACATTCTTCAGAGTGGTGTGCAGGCGCCTCTGGGCTAATTCCAGTGTTTTTTCACATGCTGTCAGTGCATTCCCAAACATTGATTGATGCAGACAGACCCTAGAGTTATTTCACGCTGTGCTATGAATGCACTTTGGCAAGTCAGTTCTCCTGATCTTTCCTGCTTCTTTTCCAGCTAGAACACTTTGTCCTTTCCCTGCTCTGACACGACTAGACCTGCTGGTTTTTGTCTCAGCATGCTGAGTGCACACAAAGTTTACACTCAGAAGGGGAAGAAATTGTGCAGGGAAATGTCTCAGAACAAGGCTGGGGTCTCAGAAAAATCAAGATAATATTGATGTGGCATGAGCTCAGCCTCTGGAAATTCAGAATCTAATTTCTTCAGCTTTGTCCAAGTCCTGAAACCTAACATTTTACACCTGAACCAACACACTCAGTGTAGACACAGCCCTGAAAGAAACCTTTTCACACAAGCAGTATTGTGTTTGATCACACTGAAGGACCTTCTATGCTCTGTCAATTGACTCTCTTTAGTTTATACTCTTAGAAGTCAGACATAGCAAACGTCTGCTAATAGTAGCATCTGTCTGCTACTTACTGGTGTCTTGGCTCACTTCCCTCATGATCTGCGATAGTGTTGTACATTCTCCATCTGAGAGACTGTTTAATGTTATTCTATCTTTGTAACAATGTGTTAATGATGAATGAATTGGTCTTCTTTTTTGCAGTGGGCTACTCTACGGATAGAGAGAGGAGCAAAGGAGAAGAATCACCCCCTTTATAAACCCTATTCTAATGGTACGTTCTTTCTAAATGAGTACATTGATTTTAGTTGTCTTTGTTTTAGACACAGTCTGTACATTAACATGCAATTAGAAAAAGTCAAATTATTTGTCTGGCTAAAAGTGAACTTTCAAAAAATGCATTTAGAATGTTAGTACAACTAAAGCTGTATTGAAATGAAAAATGTCATGAAGTTGGACTTACACATGTAGAAAATGCAGTTGGAGATGGATTTCCTCATGCATGTTTACCAGACTGGACCGAACTTACCATTGTTCCTGCTCACAGGCTCTGAGCTGGACTTGGACATGGTAGACAAATTGGGTTCGAGCCTGAGCAAGAAGTTTAACACCCTTCTAACACTCAGTGCTTTGGCAAAAATGACAACAAAAGATGCATTGTTGACTACTTTCAGATGTCACCATAGGCTTGAAAGATGGTGTTCATCTAATTAGTACAAAAAAGTGAAGGGTGTTTTAGCGCTGTAAAATATTTTATGGATTTACTGTTCCACTGGTTTGCCGAGCTCTAAGCATTTTTGCTAGGTCAACTGGAAGAAGGTCCAAAAATAACTCAAAAGAGGACATACTTTCACCCACTGTAGCCGAGGTGGACATGCCTCTGCCAAAAAACATCTTCTTTTTTGGTGCATGTACACTGGGGCAAGGACAGAACTTCAGATTAACTAACTAATCAAGCTAGAACGGTAGCTTGACTTGGGTGTTCTTGTAAACTTTGACTACCTTTCTCTGCACTGCTGCAGCTATCATTGCCAGGGAGCCCACCTCATTGGAGGAGGAGATCAAGGAGATCAGGCGGAGTGGCAGTAACAGAGACCTTGATTCGGCCTCTGAGTTTGAGATGTCAGACATCTTTTACTTTGCTCGGCGAGGAGTGGAGAGCATCATGGACGACGAGGTGACCAAGCGGTTCTCTGCTGAGGAGCTGGAGTCCTGGAATCTGCTGACCCGCAGCAACAACAACTTCCACTACATCAGTCTGAGGCTGACCGTCATGTGGGGGCTTGGCCTGCTGATCCGCTACGGCTTCTTGCTGCCTCTCAGGTATTAACCGTACTTTCAGGGTAGATGTTGTTTAGTATCATAGAAAAGCCCTTGAACTTTGTCGATTTTTAGGAAAAGTGCACCCTGTTCTCTGCCGCCAAACAACACACACCTACTTTGGCCTCTGGCTTGCCCTGCCTCTTTTGTTTCTTTCTCACTGCGAGTGTCTGCCATGTTGACCATTTCCATCAGCATATATGCTCAAATAGGAAAAAACAAACATTTGTTTCAAACAAAGTTTTATAATTACAACCATCATGTAGCTTGTTAATGAGGTGACTTATCAGAATAAATGTAAGTGACCCAAAAAACATGGACTCCTGTCAGCTGCCAATAAAACTGATGTCTACTGTTGTAGATCTGTCTTTCCCTCAGGCCGATTTAAAAAAACCTGAACGTTAAAAGTGCAGTGTAAGGTCTTCAACTGTTGTTAATAGCTGTCAATGTTTGGTGAATGTGTGAAAACTGAGGGAGTGGGGAATAAAAAGTTGGATTTAGTTGTACCTAGAGCTGTAAATCATCTTCAAAAGATTGGAATTGGTACCAAATTAACCATTCTGCAACATTTTCTTGGCCTCAACAAGTTAAGCTGGTCACAACAAAGTTTGTCAATCAGTCAAGAGACTCCCCACTTTGCATTTGACTGCAGTCATTATTGCTAAGCAAAAATGTGCCCTATTAGATAATTCCTTGGATTCTAAAGGGTAGTTTCAAGACCTCCAAAGCGCAGACCCATGTTGGGCTCCCAATCTTCACAAAATTACTGACCAAACTGTATCATGTAGCTGATGGTCCCATTGTTCTCCAGCTTAGATCCCTGCCTTCCAAGTAAGGATGCAGTGGGCTTGTAGAAATGCAAGTAAGATGAGGATTACCAACAGAACCACTTGGTGGAAACACAAATTTAAAAACTGGTCCAGACAGAAGAAAGTCAGAAAACAATAGCTGCTGTCTGTAAAATAAGGCTCCTAGTTGCTTTATTCGCAGCAAAGACATGCCCTGTATAATAAATCTTTTACTATCTTCTGAGTTTAGATTTGTTTTAAGGCAAGATCTGAAAAGCAAACCTGAAGAAAATCACCTGTCTGCTGCTTTATCAAAAAATGTTTTTTTTTTTAACATAGAGATTTAAAAAAAATGTTAATCATAATGTATATTACATAGCTTTACTTGTTTTGACAACTACAGCTATTATCATTATTATTAGTAGTAGTACCGATTCTGGTTCATTCCATTTTAACAGTGAATTCAGAACTCAGTTTGGGAATAGGCATACACTGATGCCAAACATTCATAGCAACTTCATTTTGAACAGCTTTTGTTAACCATAATTTCAGTATTGACAGAGATAATAATGTTTTCAGTGTATTTATGAAGTTTAAAAAAAAACAACTTTCTAGTCATAGTCCCTGAAGTTGTTTGCCTCCTATATCGTAAGCTTGACTCGTTCTGTTTTTGCTGTTGCTATTAATAAAAGATTGCAAATATATTAAAACGTGGATCCGCAGCTTGAGGTTTAAAACTCAAATTAAATGTTGTCACATGTTGTCAGTACAAGAGGGACTTCCTCATTCAGGGTCAGCTTAGAGAGAGAGAGGGACGGTGACTCAGTACTAAGCCTGTTTGGCACATTTCCAATAGCCAGTGGGGTGACAAATCAGGCCACTGCCACACACACGGACATTATTCTAGTTTCCCATCGCACTTAGAGATTCTGTCATTCAGTATTCATCCAGTTAAACATTACAAAACTTGCTTGAATCTTCTACCCGGTTTATGTTTTTTATTATCATCACAGGTTTCATTAGTATCTTTCCCAATGCTGCAGGGTTGCTGCATCCAGATTAAATCGACCTGTTGGCTGGATTAACCTATTAAGTCTATAGTCAGTGATGGTAGGAAGTGGAAGAGACTGCTTCAGTTTATAACAAGGGCTGTCCTCTGCTGGATAATGTTACACATGAACTTTACATGTTATCTGAGTCCTTAGTCTTGCTCTATAAACAGAAACTTCAGTGGTTATGGGTGATGTTTTGTATTCAAATTACTGTGAGAAGATTGATTATTGACCTTTGAGAAAGAGCAATGTCACGGTCCTTCTTTCCATAATATACATAGCAGCTTTGTCATAAGGTTCCCAGAGGAGATGATTATGTGTAACCTGTCCATCCTTCTCTCCTGCAGGGTAACTCTTGCCTTCACTGGTGTAGGACTCCTTGTCGTCCTCACCTGTGTTGTTGGGCTGCTGCCAAATGGAAGGTGAGACTGAATTGTTTTATTTCATCAGATCAGACCCTTGATGTGATTATCTTTGGTACGCCCTTCAGACAAAAAAAAATCAATGGTGCTCTCTTTGTGTCCCTATGCAGGATGAAAAACTTCCTGAGTGAAAAAGTCCATTTGATGTGTTACAGAATATGTGTGAGAGCTCTGACTGCCATCATAACATACCATGACAGGTAAGGTGCCCATGCTGTTGTGCCACACATCTATAGATGGTCTCTGCAGATCGTTAAAGAGTCTTTAAAGGTCTTAAGAAATTAAAGTTTACTTTTACTTGTGAGAGGTCTTAAATTTTTAGATAATACAACGACTAAGACCATCTTCATTGCATCTTTTTGGGCTTATTTAAAGGCTGCTTCACTGGAAAACTCTGTAACCTAACGTGACTGACACCAATACAACATAGTTGCTCAAATCAGTATGTATATCTTGAGGTGTAATGTCAGCAGAGTTTCGTTACAGCACTTTTGGTGAAATGCACTGTCAGAATACTTCAGCATAAGCACACCAATCAGCAAAATAAAAACAAAGTGCATGCAGTAAGATAGAGCTGTGAGATGTAGGGAAAGTTTATCAACCCCCGACAACAACATCCCTGAAGCACTGAAGGACGACGACAGCAAACAGAAAAAAAAGAAATGTTCGGGAAAATTAGGACCCCAGTCAGTTTTTCTGATGGTATCAGCATTTAACTAATGACCATTCTTTATCATTTGTAGGGAGATGGAAAGAATACAGTGTAGGACAGAATAATGAAATAGTTTTTACAGTCTCCTCTCAGGTGCCCTTTTCCTTTCATCATCATCACATTAGTTGTAAGAGGTTGGTCAGATACTAGTGTGTAGTCTGCCATTCAAGTCATGGCACTAATTTATTGTTCTTTGATGGCCTTAACTGATTAAGTGACCATCCTGACAAACAAGTTTGTTTAGCCTGACCATGGCATTAGTCATGGGACTACAAACTATTAAGGGTATTCAACACATCAGTGTATTTCATTCATGTTCCCATAGAGTTCTATTTGACTTCCTGATGGGCTTTCAAGCTTCCTGGTAAAGTGTTTACTGGTTAAAAAGGGTCAGTAGTAGGAGCATCAGACGATCGTTGGTTTAGACTTTGATAGGCTCAACCAGGCTGTATGCAAAAACAAAGCAAACAAAGTTGATCTAATTAAGTCAGTTATACAACTTGTGGGAATAACGAAAGCACAACAATAACTCATCAAACACACAAAGCTGTCGAACCAGCTTCCTTAAACCACACCCCAGCAGATTGGAAAGACACTGTAAGCACAACTAGGCAATATCACTTTAGAAATGCTTTGTTGTTCATAGCAGCAGCCAACAATTTAACAACAAAATTCCAAACCTTATAACATTATTTAAAGCCATGGCACTACATTGGATATTTTGACAAACTTGGTACAAACTTGTAGATGTTCACTGACTGTTAAGTTATTGCCAATGTCCTTGATAAATGCATCTTTATCAGTGCATGAGGGTTTTCTCTGACGTTCATGATGATAGATGTTAAGTATTTGAAAGCATTTTTAGTCAAAGCCTTGGGGATTGGGGTAAAATATGTTGTTTAACTGTAGCCACCTTTGGCAGCTTAATCAAAGAATAACTAATGAAAATAGTCCTTAGCTCAGTTGTCTGTGTACATGAAGGATAATACTTTAAGTAAACTTTTTCTGCAGCAGGGCAGTTTTTACAAATATTATTGTTACTTGCAAAACAACCAGTTCTCTCTCCAGACACTTCACAGAAAGCTTTTCTTTTTCGCATCATTTATGTAAGTTTCAGTTGTAGGCTTGTTGAATCTTGGGGCTTTTCCACTACATTGTATCAGCTCAACTCGGCTTGACTTTTCTCACTGTTTTGGTTTTCCATTATGGACCGTATCGTGCTTGTAACTGGCACAAATTTTTGAATCACCTCAAGTGGGGTTCCAAGCAAGCTGAGCTGACACCAACGTGACCTGGAGACACTGCTGACCTCTGAATGGTTATTTCTTTCCTTTGCTTTAAATAGTGTCATTTTGCTACTTGCAACTGTCTTTGGAACAAAATTCATCTCTCACCATGACAAAAAGCCACCCAATGGCATTACCTGTTTCCTCCTTTGTTGTTGTGAGGATGCCGTGGTAGTTTTGCACAGCCACGTAAGTCCATACTGTGGCGGAAAACTAAGTGGGGTCATAAGTAAACTGTGTGAAGTCAAGCCAAAGTTGAGCTGATATCACAGACGATGAAGCACCATTACTAGCTTTCACCTTCTCCTTGTTTATTTTTACCCCCCTTCCTCTGTCTGCAACAGCACTATGACAAAGCTCTAACATCACACCTAAAGATATTTATTTTGATTTAGAAATGACATGTACTGATGTCACCATCTGTTTATTCACAGCAAGTTATAGTGTTATGTATAGCAGAACAGGAGCTCCATACACCCAGCTGGGCTTCCTTACGGACCCGCCGTTATCACCTCCCCCTTCAACATCTCTAGCCCTATTTTTTTCCAAGTGGTTGTGATGAACTTCAGCTGGCATTATGCCGCGGATGTTCATATTGATTCCCAGATATCTGTGTTAGTTTACTGAGTGACAGTGTTGCGCTCCCCAGCTGGCTCTGCATGCTCACTTCTCACCTTGTTTTACGCCTCTGCATTCTTGTTCGATAAGACACAGATGAAAACAACTCCTCCTGTTGGTTTCACTTCTGCAACTTTCACTGTTAAGTTGAAATGTCACAGGGCAGTTCATATTGGGCCTTGTAACAGTACTGTGAACAAGCCTTGTGTCATTACCTCCAAACCTGGTACAGTGGATAGATCCCTCTGTGCCCTCTTTAAGCCATTCAGCATTCATTGTGAGGGCAAAACGTCATGGGGACATACATATCACACTTAAAAAAGGTACTATGAATGTACCTCTAATTAAAACTTCCTCCTAAATGTCAGCATCATAGATGTAGTACTGGAATTGTCTCCCATCAATTAAACTTCTACCAAACCGTCTCCATACAGTTCCTCTTGTGTGAAGTTCTATTTAAGCTTTTGTTTACCCAGCCTTCGTAATGCATATTAAATTTCTGTCTTAAAACACTAAAAGATATAAATTGGAATAACACTTATTGAGTTACTTGCTGATAACCACACCCTGGAAAAGGTCTGACACAAAAAGGAAGTTGGTAAATATTACGGCAGAATCATATTGGGTAAAATGGTATTGCATTATTTTCTCCTGCAAAGTATTTATTTCAACATTTAAAGGCAATTTCCACATGACGCGTTTTTTATGTCTAACAGTCCCTACCAATGTGCCTATGTTCAAATGTTCACAAAGACACATGCTGTATAATGGGTTTTTTAAGTTATAATAAAAAGAAGACCAAAGAGAGAAAAAATCAGCTGAAAGACTATTTGACACAGTCGCTTTGCAACACTGCTTTACCTGTGACAAGTGCTGTCTGCTGCAGTACTATGGTCTCTCAGTGATACTGATGATGATATTTGATGGACTTTTACTGTACATAGTCAAGGAACTAGGGAAAGTATCAGTTTTGGTTTCTATCAAAACATTGTCCTACAATACATGCAACTATTTTGCATGTACAACACATTGTCATCGTATTGAAATGATTTGTTGTTCAGCCCTAGGAAACAGCAGTATTGCCTCCTAATGTTGTTCAAGCAAATGCACTGCATTTGTTCAAAATGCATATAATATGAAGAACCTAGACCAATGTTGTCCTCCTCATTTTGTTCATGGGGTGCTGCAGGTTAGTGCTATGACAGCCAGAGGGCTCTAAATCAGAACTTTTGAAGAGACTTGTCTTTGGAGAACAGAAAGCAAGGTTGGTTAGCAGTTGCAATCTGAGCACCCAGAGCTTTAGGATCAAAAGGAGCACGCCTAAGACCTGACTGTCCACTTTCATTTTCATTACAGACTGCATACATGCTGAGGTAGAAACCCTGCTCAGCAATGCCTCCCCACAGAGAACATGTTCTTCATTGCTTCATAAGGTTACAGTTAGAGACCTAAAACGCTGTGCAAATGGTGCAGCTTTGCTCAGACAGGTGCGAGCTGCAGGGATTTTGGTACAAGACACTTGTAAAACACTAGAGTTTATGATGCTCAAGAGTGAGCTTTGTAAGCAACAGGATGTGGTGGAGGAAGTTTGTGCTTTGTTCATTGGCTCATAAACTCTGTGACAGCTGGGGCTCCCATGGGTGAACTTGGCTGAATTTTAAATGATCATTGTTTTTAGCTTATACTAAACTAAAAAACTTTTAACACATTAAGAAAAAGAAACATGCTAATTGTGAAAAAGTGTATATATCTGAACTTGTTGCATAATAATTGTATATCAGAAGTATTTTCTCTGTATTGCATCAGATGTTCTCATAAACTTTATGAACTGATATTAAAATGTAATGTCAGGACTTGAACACTTTACAGACTTTCTGAGCATCATATCTCTAATATCTTAATAGAAAATATTTCAAAAATAGGTTTTGAGTATTTCACGTGTACAAAACCATTGAAGTGAAACTGCTGTAATGACCACAGTCTTTGATATGTCAGATTGTCAATAAGTTGATTTTGGTCCATTTTTATTTTTCGCTTTATTTTTTCAGTCTAAAGGCAAATTGTTGTATTAATGCACCATGCACCATGCAGTTCTCCTGATTATAAAGGGCAATAAAGTGAGAAAGTTTGTCCATCTGCTGGAAGGAATGAAAACCACAAATTTGAAGCCTGTCCTCCAAATTTCAGCATTATAAAACATTCCATTTTTAATGCTTACAGCACCATATGATAATAAAATTTCAGTTATGATGGGTTTCATTGGGTCTGTTTTGGGCTTTAATTGACTAAGTGTGATTATTTGGCTGCACAGAACACTAAGGGTCCATTATAACAGATAGAGCACTTATTTCAAGGTCTGCAGAGTTTGCAAAATGACATGGTAGCATATGATCATTAATAGCAAAAGAAGCTAAACAAAATTAAAAAAAAAGTGCATCCCTAATGGGACCCATGATACCTGATAAATTTGAGTTAAATACATAATTTATAGTAAGATTAATACCTGTCATGTTGTGACTTTTTGAATGCCTGCCACCAGTGCTGAGCCTGTTGTAGCACATGTACCTCTCTAGACTGGAGCTAAAAATACTGAGTGAAATAGGAAGTAGTGCTCTCTCTCTTTTCTGAGTTTGTAACTCTATCTTTGGCATGTGGACTCAGTATGCACTAGTCCTACATGCTCTGGGGGTCAAACCTTTAGCATTTCCACCACCGGCAGCTTTTTTGCTCTGCAGTGGAACAAATCGTATCCATATCTCTCAGCATGGTATGGAAACATATTGCCTAAATACTTTCCTTGAGCAGTGAAACTGTTATTTGACACCACATTTGCTCTTAGACTTTTTTAGTTTTGATTCACTATCCAAACATACATTCCAGGAAGTGCCAGTGCATCTTTAACAACTGTGTGTCTGCGTTTTTCCAGTGAGAACAAACCCAAGAATGGAGGAATCTGTGTTGCCAATCATACGTCCCCCATCGATGTCATTATCCTGGCCAGTGATGGCTGCTATGCAATGGTAAGTTAACAGATCTTCAGGTACACCCGTCAATTGTTAAAGTAGCAGCTTCTTTCTGTATGAAAAAATGAAATGTCTAAACTTGTTGATATAGACACACAATTGTTGTTTGTGTTTGTTCAGGTTGGTCAAATTCATGGTGGCTTGATGGGAGTCATTCAGAGGTCTATGGTAAAAGCCTGCCCACACGTGTGGTTCGAGCGCTCTGAAGTCAAAGACAGACATCTAGTGGCCAAAAGGTAAAAGTACATGTATTCACTGCACAGTTCTTCCTTCAGGGAAATGTTTTCCAAGTTAGAAAAAGTAACTGCAAAATTGAAATTAAAACCTTAAATGTTCAGTTTTATCTCTGTATAATTTCATATAGGGCTAACCAAAATCATGCTTAATGTTGATGCACATCCATATCTTTTACATTAATATTAATATAGTGTAACTTTGACTCAAAGCCACATTGGCCAAATGTCAGGAATCTCATAAGCACTTTAATAAAAATGTGTGGGAGAGCCAATATGAATGGAGAGGTGTTTGTAAGTTTACAAAACTAAAAGCAAAAACAAAGTATTAATAGAAAATATGTTTCTATTTTAGGGTTAAATTATGGAATGAGGCAAAAACAGATTTGCAAATACACTATATTGCCAAAAGTATTCGCTCATCTGCCTTGACTCGCATATGAATTAAAGTGACATCCCATTCCCAATGCGTAGGGTTCAATACGACGTCGGTCCACCCTTTGCAGCTATGCCAGCTTGAACTCTTCTGGGAAGGCTGTCCACAAGGTTTAGGAGTGTGTTTATGGGAATTTTTGACCATTCTTCCAGAAGTGCATTTTTGAGGTCACACACTGATGTTGGACGAGAAGGCCTGGCTCTCAGTCTCTGCTCTAATTCATCCCAAAGGTGTTCTATCGGGTTGAGGTCAGGACTCTGTGCAGGCCAGTCAAGTTCATCCACACCAGACTCTGTCATCCATGTCTTTATGGACCTTGCTTTGTGCATTGGTGCACAGTCATGTTGGAAGAGGAAGGGGCCAGCTCCAAACTGTTCCCACAAAGTTGGGAGCATGGAATTGTCCAAAATGTCTTGGTATGCTGAAGCATTCAGAGTTCCTGTCACTGGAGCTAAGGGGCCAAGCCCAGCTCCTGAAAAACAACCCCACACCATAATCCCCCATCCACCAAACTTTACACTTGGCACAATGCAGTCCGACAAGTATCGTTCTCCTGGCAACCACCAAACCCAGACTCGTCCATCAGATTGCCAGATGGAGAAGCGCGATTGGTCACTCCTAAGAATGCGTCTCCACTGCTCTAGAGTCCAGTGGCAGCGTGTTTTACACCACTGCATCCGACGCTTTGCATTGCACTTGGTGATGTATGGCTTGGATGCAGCTGCTCAGCCATGGAAACCCATTCCATGAAGCTCTCTGCGCACTGTTCTTGAGCTAATCTGAAGGCCACAAGAAGTTTGGAGGTCTGTAGCGATTGTCTCTGCAGAAAGTTGGCGACCTCTTCGCACTATGCGCCTCAGCATCCGCTGACCCCGCTCTGTCACTTTACGTGGCCTACCATTTCGTGGCTGAGTTGCTGTCGTTCCCAAACACTTCCATGTTCTTATAATACAGCTGACAGTTGACTGGGGAATATTTAGGAGCGAGGAAATTTCTCGACTGGATTTGTTGCACAGGTGGCATCCTGTCACAGTTCCACGCTGAAATTCACTGAGCTCCTGAGAGCGACCCATTCTTTCACAAATGTTTGTGAAAGCAGTCTGCATGCCTAGGTGCTTGATTTTATACACCTGTAGCCATGGAAGTGAATGGAAAACCTGATTCTGATTATTTGGATGGGTGAGCCTATACTTTTGGCAGTATAGTGTATGTGCTTCACCTTTTGTTGGATAAAAAAAGGTCTGCTTAGCCATTTTTAAGCCTTTGGGTGTTAACAGTTAAATTGTTGTTAACTTAACCCTTTAAGTGCCAAAGTCGCAAAATTGCGACAAGCAACATTGCTGGATGAAACAGGCCATAGCTGCATATATAGTGCTGAATAGTGTTGCCACCTTTCACCAGGAGATAGTGGACATGTGTTGCTTTAATCTGAGGAGCATTTGTGGGTGTGTTTCTATTCAAAGTTTTGGTGTAAATTTAGTTTGAAACACACACACCAGATCGAGGAGACGCGCGAGTGGCTGTAAAGCGGAGCAAAGGGAGAGACACGCACAGAGAGAGAGACAGAGCGATATAGAGAGTGAGTTAGGAGTACTGACAATGCTGAGAGTACTTCATCAAGTACTGACTGACTCTGATTCTGAGGATATTTACCCTCTGAGATGACGTTCAGTCGTCCAGTGAGGACGAAACTGATGGCGCATATGCGCGCAGCGGCACTGGGTCCGTGCGCCATGACAGTCCCCAAGCAGCACATACCGAGGCCGATGCTTTGCCTCTCCGTGGCCGAGGTGAAAGTAATCGGCGAGTGCCTAGGAGGGGACGTGGTCTGGGAAGCAGGGGAGCTCAAAACACTGCGAAAAATGACGGTGGTAGCGTGAATGAGAAAAAAAAACGCGGAGCCGGCAGACGAGGGAGAAGCCGGGAGATGAAAAGCACAGTCAAAATAGTGGTGGGGCGTTCATGCTCGGCCCGTAAATTACAATGATGATGCCCTGTGTTTACTTAGAGATGAGGAAGAGTACCAAAAGTGGATTAGACATTTTGATGAGTCTGTTGGGTATTGTTGAGACAGGGATCTGACAAATTTTGAGCCCAATGACTTCTTGTCTCTTTTTTTGGATGGTGAATTCTGGAGCCTAATCACAAATGAGACAAACAGATATGCCCACCAGTTCTTACAGAGGGAAAACCCCAAACCAAACTCCAGATTTCATGGCTGGTATGATGTTACAGTCCCTGAGATGAAAGCTTTCATGTCACTTCATTTGCATAAATTTTCCAATACGGCCGCCACTTGGTGATGTCACAATATGCAAATTAGATGAGTTTATTTACTTCCATTCCAAATTTTGGGTCATACTAAAGATTTTTCTCAATTACTGTCTGCCTTTATCTCTAACCACTTCCAAACTACAACCTTTTGAAATTTTGATATCAAAATTGAATATTTTCCAATATGGCTGCCATCTGATGACGTCATAATATGCAAATTAGATGAGTGAATTTACTTCATCCCAAATTTTGGGTCATACTGAAGATTTTTCTCACTGACAGTCTGCCTTTATCTCTAACCACTTTCAAACTACAGCCTTTTCAAATATTGATAGAAAAATTTAAAATTTTCTTGAAAAACTCTGGCGCCTAAAGGGTTAATTTTTTCCTTCTTTAAGCTGTTTGTTAAATTTTCTAAGAATGTATTATAGGCTAATAAAAGCATTTTGTCTGCCTATACCTGTTCAGTCTTTACTTAATACATGATTGTCAACTTAATTCAGTCTGTCTAAGCTGCTGACTATGATAATTGTATTCTTTATGATGACATAGAAAATATTACTTTAAAAATACCTAATTAACAGCCAGCTGCAAATTTCAACGTGAACAACAACAAAGTATAAACCACCAGTTTAGGGGGAGGAAAAAAGGAGCCCTTTAATAATTAAAATAATCACACTAAATTAGACTAAACATTTAAATATGTAATTTAGTGGTCAATAGCCAGAGAGATGTTTCATTTATTTAGGATTTAGGTAAGGGTTATGCCATCTTCATTTCTACTTTTAATTTTTGAGTGTTGCTTCCATATTCTTTGACCCTGTATCTTGTATAAAGATCTATTAATGCATCTTAAAACCCAGTTTGTTGCCCTTCCCAGCCCATTTCTGGTTGAAGTCAAGAATAAGATCATAAGAACTGACCCCCTTGTTTCCTCTTTTCCAGATTAAGTGACCATGTAGAAGATAAATCTAAACTGCCCATTCTCATTTTTCCTGAAGGTGAGCTAGTGACTAGTAAAAGCATAACAATGATTTTAGTTAGAAGGATGTTTGAAATGCCTTCATCTTTATGCGGAAATGTCAGGGTTCAAGAAGTGCTTTAATTGTCAGAGGGTGCATGGGTGTTCTTGTAACTGTAACTGAATTGAATACCTCGATCAGGCTGGAGTTGATGCAAAGTCTAGTTAGATGTGTCACATTTTTAAACAAATGTTTTGTTTTGTCATTTGTCTTCAGATTGTTAATACCAAACACAGTTTTTGTTGTTTAGAGAATATATTTTAATATGTAAATATTAAAGGGAATGGTAACAGCTGTTAGGTGCTAGAAAAGCATGTAAATAGAATTTAAACCGATAAAAGTGTTTGATATTGACTCCTTTCAGAGCTGCATGAACCCTGTATAATATGGTGCTCCATGTTTCTTTATGAAAAAAATATATTTTGTTCTCATACATTCATTATTTCTTAAGGCACCTGCATTAACAACACATCAGTGATGATGTTTAAAAAAGGGAGCTTTGAGATTGGTGCTACAGTCTATCCTGTGGCTATTAAGGTAAGAGTCCTGTCTTTGAGGTTTTCTTTGTTGGGATTTTATTCTAACAAGCTGCAAACTGATGTTAAAGGGTATCATAGTACCATTAAAGTATTCATGCTTACAAAAGTCTATTCTTTTATATTTGATTGTCTCAGTATGATCCTCGATTTGGCGATGCTTTCTGGAACAGCAGCAAGTACGGTATGGTAAACTACCTGTTACGCATGATGAGCAGCTGGGCCATCGTCTGCAGTGTGTGGTACCTCCCTCCAATGTCCAGAGAGGTGAGAGGAGTCAAGGGTCAACTACACATAGCCATCATAATGAATGAAATAACACATTAACAGTGCTGATCCATGTGTTTCATTTAGCACTCAAAATAAAGTGAGTAATGGTTCAACTTAAATCTTGTCATCTGTAACAGGACTTAAAAGTACAAAATCTAAGTCATTCATTGTGAGGCTTAAAATTCATTCAGTCACTCATTTAATCCAATATTTGCTGGACGTGAGTTAAGCTTCTAATGTGTATGATTTCACGTGTTCATTATTAAATCAAAGCTCAGTTATTTAACTGTAACTTTAATTTATTTTTTTACACTGACTTTGCTCTGTTTTCCTCCTGTGTGTGTTCATCTCCTCCCACAGGAGGGTGAGGATGCTGTACAGTTTGCAAACCGTGTAAAGGCGGCAATTGCCAGGCAAGGTGGACTAGTCGACCTCCTGTGGTAAGAAAACAAAAATCTTGCTCAATGTTTTTTTCACAGTTGGTATGACTGACAAGAGCCACTTCACAGTTTGCACTTTTCTTCTGGGTTTGTGATTTTTTTTTCTTATGACGGACACTTTGACAAAGGATAGTGTAAAAAGGGAGATTCATTATCAACTTTATTCAACAAATGTTTACTTCAGAAGGTGAGGTCAAAGTGATCTCATTTGCACTCTATATTAAGTACTCTACCTGTGGGTTTCCTGTTTTAAGTGGGTCTGCCCAAGCAAATGACTAATTTGCTAAATTAATGTAATTTAAAAGAGACATGGCTGGCTGTGTTTGTTACCCTGAAGTGCAAACCCTCTCAGTAAATTCTTACTGTCTTCATCTAGTGCTGAGTAATTAGGGGAGCTTCAACTGCTATCACAATTTTAGCCTCTGAGGATCACAAAAACAAGATAATTGTGATTAGACGATTCCTGTGCTGCGTGCCACGCTGTCTCGTGGAGAACATCATGTACAGCACAGCCTCCACAGTGAAATGTTCCTGAGATTGCTTCATGCGATGGAAATGCATAATCACACAGTTCAATTTTCCATTCACAAGTGAAAAGTGAGAACAGTTCATTCCAGAGACAAAAACTCACCACTCAGGTTCAGAGAGGTGCAGTAAGATGACATATGGCCCTTTTCGATTAGCCCTACTCTACTCGGCTCGGCTTTCCCCGACTCTACCCGGCTCTACTCTACTCGCTTTGGCCTGCTTTTCCACCAGCCCGGTCCCCTGCCCAGTGGGGGCGGGGTCGCCGTGAAACAGCTGGGCGACACAACAACCAAAACAATGGAGGACTTGGAGGCAATAGTACACTTGCTGCTCGGTCTGTGGCTTTTTGTTACAAAGAGGAAAGCAGAAGAAGGCTGCAGGCGGCGAGAAGAAATACCCTTAAGAAGTACATGAGAGTTTTGGAAGCTATACAACAGTTTGAAGCCGAGGACGAGAGCAAAGAAAAGACGTATGAGGGTAAGCTAACGGAAGCTACCGCTAGCTTGTTAGGTAGCTCGTAATGATAAAGCCCCGTGTTTAACATTGTGATGGCAGCAAGTTATTGCCATAAAGTAACAAAGCGTATGTACTGCAGTCCTGTTTTGGGCATCGCGCTCATGACCCATCGGTGACGACATTCTCTGACCAATCAGTAGCCGGCAGTCGGTCGACGTCACCTTTTAGTGTCGACTCAGCTCGCTTAGAACCAAAGCAGAGTAGGTACTAAAACTGGTTTGTTTTAGGAGGTACTGTGTCGGTGGAAACGCAACGCAAACCAGGTAGAGCCGAGTAGAGTAGAGTAGAGTAGGGCCAAGGCGTGCTGGTGGAAAAGGGCCAATAGTGTGCTGAAGTGTCTTTACAGCAGCCAGGATGCTTCCTGTCTGTCAAAGCACCCCAAAGCTGAAATGTAGCGTACAGTAATAACTCTGAAAAGTGTTTGAAATGAAGAGTGTGCTCTGTTTTTATCAGTGATAACACTACTCAGGTTTTCACAGAATGCTTTGCACTCATACGGATTATAAAGTTGTTCAACAGTTATGAGTCTCTTCTTGACTTAAAAACAAAAATGATAAAGCATCAGACATAAGTGCTAATTATACATTTTAGATGTCATTTTCCACCTCCCTGTTTGCATTTCTCTGCATGTGCCTGTTTGTCAGTGACGTACCATTTCAATGTAAAGAAGACAAACATCTGAAATCCCCATACCAACCTCAATCACCCCTATTCAAGTATGACACATTCACTGTCATAAAAAGGATGATTTCTTTGTCTATACTCATCGGCCACTTTATTAGGTACATCCATTTAACCATTTGTTTATGGGATTGTCTAATCAGACAATCCCATAGCAGCAACTTGATACATTCAGGCATACAGACGTGGTCAAGAGGACTTGCTGAAGTTCAAAACAAGCATCAGAATGGGGAGGAAAGGTGATCTAGATTAAATACCACAGCCTACCTGAGAACTGTTGCTGACCATGCTCACCCTTTTATGAACGCAATGTATCCATCCTCTGATGGCTACTTCCAGCAGGATATGCAACATTTCACAAAGCTCAGTTCATCTCAGACTGTATTTTTTTGAGGTCACAGAACTCCAGAGGCCTCCACGGTCACCAGACCTCAATCCAATAGAGCACTTTTGGGTTGTGTTGGAACAAGAGATTTGCAGACAACAAAGTGCAATGCTGTAATGTCAGTATTGACCAAACTTTCTGAAGAATGTTTCCTGAAACTTGCTGAACCTACACCACTAATAATTTTGGCAGTTCTTAAGGCATGAGGGTGTCCAACCCAGAGCTCACAAGGTGCACCTAAGTACTTTCAAATTGTGAAAATTGAATGGACTTTAAACAGTGAAAAATAGCTTTCAGGATTTATTTTGCAAGTCTGCGGCAAACTCTCAAGGCAATGCAACAATTAATTAGATTTCCGAAATGTTATATCAATGAGTGGTTGTGTTTATTAGTCAAAATAATCATGTTTGAGATTTATTTTACCATAATTAAACCAGCTCAGTCATCACATGGGCAACTTCATTTACAAAGTAGACATTTTGTGGGACAAGATCAAATCAGTTATCAAAGCTTTAATTTGTGCTCAAGCCCTGATCATTTTTCAGGTGGATTCAGTAAAAACTGGGAATGGCAATCGTAATCCAGCTCCAGCTGAGAATGGAATACAAATCCTTCAAGGAATCAATATTATTTGTCTTTTTGCTGAACAATTTCCTTATCATTGCCTTCCATTGTGTTCTGCATGCCTTGCAAATCAAGAATGTCATGCTCTCATCAGAAGCAGTCCACAGAAATGATAACAAAGAAGTCAAAGGTGCACTCAAGGCAGACAGGAGACACAAGTGGTCAAAACTGAAGGTTAATTGTTTACAAAAAGACAATTACTGCATATCTACTGGGTGAAAATACCAGAAACTTGCAAAAGCATTCATTTGTGCAGCCTGGCATTAAATAACTGGAGTGACAGATATTTGACATAGTTGCTACTTAAAGTCTATATACAGTAGGTCGGCATTTGCCCAAACAAAAAATCCACAGAAATTGCTAAAGGAATCGTCAAAGAACCAGATCAATATGCAGAATCGTTAATGAAATTGATATCAATCAAATTTTATCAATTCCCACCCTACTAACAACCACACAGAAATGATTTGTGTCCATGTCATTACTTTTGTATAAAACTCTGGGGCTAAGAACTGCATGATTTTCCATTCTTAATAACTGTTGTATCTTGTTTTATGTTTCACTTTAGGGATGGAGGATTAAAGCGAGGGAAGGTAAAAGATACTTTTAAAGAGGAGCAGCAGAAGCTTTACAGTAAGATGCTGGTGGGAACTCAAGAGGACCGCAGTCGCTCCTGAAAGACTCTTCTCCGGAGGTGGACTGTCTCAGAGACTCCTTAGACTAAAAGAGCTATCAGCAGGGCTCATGTCTCTCCTGGAGCTCTCGTAACTGGAAAATTCCCTCTCTGGTGTCAACAGCACTCCATTAAGCTTCCTCGGTCGCTGCCTCAGCTTGGCATGTTCAGTTATCATTGCTGTTACGGGTCATTCTGAGTCTGCCGCCCTCTGTTGGCAAAACTTGACTGAAGCCTTGCTTACATTACAATGAAAGTAAGGAGCGCACAGAAACGGAGCATCGTCTTCCTTGGTGGCAGTCTTTTTTTTATTTGAGGGAAAACTTACATTATGATCAGTTATTGAGTTCATTGTTTGATAGTTTCGACTTTTGGTTTTAATTTGACTTAAGTTTGTTTCACTGCGTTAAAGTTACAGACCAGTTGTTCTGTATGATTGAAGAGTTATGTAGATAAGGTAAGATTGTTTTCAAGCTAAAACCTGAGACTGAGTTTGGGTTTTGCATGACTGGCTCATGCCCGTGATTAGGGCAAAATGCCAGATTTTGTTACATTTCAAATATTTTTATGGGCTTTTTCCAAGAGAAGAACATCTTGTAATTTTATGCTTTATGTTTCACATCTTGACTTCAATCAACCCATGTGGTCACTATGGGAATAAGTGGGGCCAATGAGCTCTTACACGTAGTGCATCTCTGTTTTTCCATTGAATGTGAATAACCTCACATAATGAAGTGGAAACTTTGCACACACAGGACTGAGGCAGATCCCATTCCAGCTAATAATGCAACATAATGCCAATAAAAAGCTATGTTGTCCAATCATGTAGAATTTATTTGGGATGCTTTTCGCTTTGTCCCTGTAAGGCCCATAAAACTGAGATAGTGATGCAGGATAATGCAGTCACCAGCCATCCCCTGCCTAAAACCATAGCTACAATGACAAGATGATTAATATTCATACTAATACACTCCTAAAGGTCATTACATTTTTATTGGCTCCCTGCTTGTGCAGTGGTCATCTTGCCTAATTTATATAAAGTGAACTCTAAAAGCCTTTGTCTTTATTTCCCCATCAACAATCTTTCCTCTACTTGGCAGCCTGTTTAAAGAGGTACAGAGTGCAGCTGTATTTTGGACTGAAGGCTGCAGCAGAGAAACATGGTGGACTGAGGCTCCACTCCATTTGCTTTTATCAGGGATAGTCATTTAGACCATGTCATATCTGTTCATCAAAATAAATGTTCAAGAATGTGGCCCTACCCTTGACTTCATTTTTTTCTACCTCTGACACTCAGATTATTTACATTAGTGGTTCCAAACAAACATGATGACTGGGGGAATGGCAACATAGAAGGTGGGGTGTGGTGACCTGGGCAAAGGCATGGTCAGGTGTTGGCCTGAATTTCATTCATCTGATTGGTCACCCAGGTGCCAATCCAGAACCCTGAACTATGTTTGGCTGTTCTTGTCAATGGTGGATTTATGTCAAAATCAGTATAGATTGTGTAATGACGGGCTGCTGAGAGCTTTCTTTGAAGATCAATGCGACTTTTTTGCTGGAACTTATTTTTTCTCCCCTTAATAAACTCATTGGTATTGATTGTTATATCGTTGGAAAGCCTGATGGGTCCCCTTTACACTGAGGCACAACTTGTGGGGATTGTCCTTTCTTGGAATGAGGAACACAGATAAACCTCTGGGTGACACCCCCCCCCCCCCCAAAAAAAAAAAAAAAAAAAAAAAAACAAGTGCCAAAATCCCCTCTTCCCCCTGGAAGACAGCCTTTGGTTCCTCAGTGAAGCAAGAGTGAGGATCCAGTCTTCTCAGGGTGTTGTCTTCCTGGGACACCAACTTTGTGGTCTGTCTTTGAGTTCACCAGTCTCATGGTACTTGATCCTCAGTTTAAAAGTGGCACCAGGACTGACTTCAAATAATGCTGCCACTGTGTACCAAAACACCGACTTCCAGTTGCAGGAGATTTTGGCACATTTTTTGGGGGCGCTACCCACGAATTAGCTGTGGTGCTCATTCCATAAATGAACAATCCTTACAACTTGTACCTCATAAAAGTAACTTAAAAGGCTTTTCAGCTATATAAACCACAGTACCAGTTGGCTTTATTACAGGGCAGAAACAATCTGCTGATGTAACATTTCCAGACTCTTTTTTAGGAGTTTGGATATGAAACTATTGACCTCAAAATTGGAAATAGGCTCTAATTTCAGTATGCACCACTAATAATGACTGTGGTTTCAAATTTTCCATTAGTGTGTTGTGTAGATGGTTTTCCTTGTTTACCTTTTTCATTCCTTCATTTATCATCATAGGGCTCCTGCATAAATGTTTACACTGCCTGAATTAGCTGTTGCTGTTCTCAGCTATTCTTGGCACATAATTGATTTCTTGTCTAATTTATTGTACAACAAGCACCTGTCTGCTACAACACAGTCTCTGCCAGAGAATCTGTGCTTTGCTTTACACATAACATCTTTTGTATTTATTCTCTAACTTACTATGCACTCATGACAGGGCCAAAATAATGTCTCTCTGGGGATTGTGTTGCGAGTTCTTAAGCAGCTGCTCTATCCAAAAGCCAGGCCTTTCTCCCCTCTTTTCCTCTTGGCTGAAATACACTACTTCAGTCTCCTCTAAGGGAGGTTTTCCTCTTCAGCTTTGTTTCCAAACCGGTGATGGACATGGCAGCATTCTTTCGAGTCTCTGTTGCAATCGCCTCAAATGAATCTGTTGACGTTGGTGACTAAAGCAAGGAGGAGGAGTAGGAGGAAGCAGGGGGCTCAAAAGGTTGGCTGTGTCAACCATGCCATGGTTGAATAGCTCACTTACTGCACTATGGAGAAGCAAAGTCAGGACCACAGTCGTCTTTGGTCAAGCCTTGGCTGGAGCTCTGCTGGATGGCACAGATCCATCTCCTCCTTACAAGACTTTAGTTATGTGGTTTAGAAAGAACACCTACTGCTGCTGTGTGGAAAAATACTGTGGTTACTCTTATACTGTGTTGACTGGGAGTTGTAGGAGGCATGTTGTTCTAAAGAAGAGATTACAGAGTAGATTTTATACTTCAAAACAAACAAATCAAAAATTACATCTTTACATCTTAGGTCTGACATAGTAATTTGTGTAAAAAAGGTTCTATGAGAGCTGAGAACAGAGTATCAGCTCAGAAACTTCTGACTAACCCGGCGGTCATTTGATAAAGGAAACGATGGATGATACTGAGCATAACAGCACTGAGACATTGAACTAACCTGACAGACCTTTGGGGAAAGGGGTTCATGAGTGCTGTTATTGAGTATAACAGCACTGACATTTTCATCCTGTTACTGATGAAGTCATTTTATATTTGGCAAAAGAGGTTTCATGGATGCTGATGACAGAAAGATAGCACTTATTAGGTTTCTGATCAAGCAGTTAGACTGAGAAAAGGGGACATTCAGTGGGTGCTAATATTGAGCACAGCAACACTCAGACTTTTAATATACTTATTGAATGACCAAGTAATTACATTAGGGAAAACGTAGTTTCATGGATGTTATAGTGTAACAGCACTGACACTTCTAACTTGACAACACTTGTATATTCAACTTACAGTTACTGACCAAGTATTAAGTGCTGATATGGAGTACAGCAAAACAGAATTTTGTTGATCAGATTGGCAAAGGACTTTAACTGAGAAAAAGTGGGTCCATTTTGTTCTTTTTAAGAGTGTAACAGCACTAATACTTTTTAACATATTCATATATACTGATGAAGTCATTTGTTCTGGGGGGAAGGGCCTAATGAATGCTGATATAGGCCATAACAGCACAATAAATTACTCAAAGCTCTTGGCCCCATCTACAGCAATGTATAGCCTAACTTCTATGACAGGAGCTGAACTGATCAAGTCCTGGTGGCCAATGTATTATTGAAATGAACCTCTTACATTCCTACTATAAAAATACTGAACTGAAAGAACCATAACTAGAATATTAAAAAAAACACTCATGTCAGTTGAAACTTAAGATTAAAACATTGTTGTCTTAAAAAAAATAACTCAAATGATAAATCATTGACAAATGGTCTGTTTTTCATCTTTGACAAGGCATATGAAACATATGAGCTGGAATGGTGGAGCAGCAGGTAGTGGTGTTGCTTCATAGCAAGACAGTTGTTGGATAAACTTCCTGGTTGGGCAGCACTTTTCTATGTGGAGTTTGCATGTTCTCCCTGTGCATAAGTTTTCCCAATAAATAGCCCTTAGGTGTGAGTGTGTGAATGGTTGTCTGTGTCTCTATGTGTCAAAGCTGTGATTGGTTGGCAACAAATACAAGGTGTATCATGCCTCCCTCACAATAACAGCCTAAATAAGTTCCAGTCATGCCTTAAATGGAATAAGCCACATAGATAATGGCTGCTATTTGTCTTAGGCCAGTGGTGGTCATTTGTGAGGTGGGACTTCCCCGGCGGGCTTCAGAGGACCCCAGGCAAGGTGTAAACTTAAAAAAAAAAAAGAAAAAAGATTTGATTATAGAGGCCAAACTTTTAATTTAAGGTGGCCAATTTTTAAGGCATTTTTTTGCTTTCCTCAAAAAAAAAAAAAAAAAAAAGTAGGGGAAAAAAAGAAGAAATAAAAAGAGGCGGGATTTTTGACACCCTATACTTGTTGGGAGTTGATGAGGGGCAGTAAGTCACTGTAGACAGAGGATGCTCACTTTCACACATTCTGAAAAGCCCTGTTTTAAGCAAACCATTTTGAATTAGTGTGCTTGCTGAAGATGTAAAACCTTTTGGCTCTATTTTATAATGGATTTGAAATATTATTTTCAAATACACTGTTTAAGGTCTTTTTTGAATGCAGATTAAAAAAAAAACTTTACCAAACTAAGCATCTTAAAAGATAGGAGTAATCTATTCCGAATGATTACAGTTAACACTGACTGAATTATAAAATGAAAATGAGAACAAAAAAGCTTAACCAAAAATCAAAACAATTCTAACAATGTAAAACTAAGCAACTTTAACTTCTAAATCACTGGTTTCGTGTATAGAAAACACAATATGTACAGTGCTTAGTAAATATATAAAACCACCTGTCATTAAAAATAAGGAAACATAGATATTTTATAAATCTTTCAAGAACTATTTCAAAACTGAAAATGTTATTGCTAATGGACAAGCATTTTGAGCAGGATTTAGAAATTTCAAACTGGATTCACCTTTTCTACCCAAATTTGAGTGGCCCGCTGGGCTTCTCTGAGAAGTCAGAAATTAATCAGGCATTATATCCAACCACTAAAACTATGTTTTCTCTTCAGAAATGCAAGTAAATAACTATAATTTGACATCTTAATCAAGACACAATAGTGTGTTTTACATTTTTATTTTTGTTTGTTAAATACAGTCAATTTGGAAATCCCTGGATTCCAAAAATAATTACATTTTAGGATTAAAAATATCATTTCATTTAAAGAGCTTCTAAATACTGATGTATAGAATATTACATAAACATCAAAAAGATTTTGGTAATTACCAGTTCTGTTAATTTAAGGCAGTTGTGGCAAAAACCCTACATTGGGTGGTGCTCTTACGGATTTGTTTAGCACTTATATATACATATATGATGATCCTTAAATCTGAATCAGTCCTGTTGATGTTGGATCCTGGATCAGCATTAGATAACTATGACCTGGATGACTGAGAACCTACACAGATATCTATGATCCCCATATAAACCCAGAGAATAATTTCTTTGTACATTTATTTTAAACTCAGTGATGTAAATATGTTTTATCTCCACACTTAAATTGTTCCTCAGTTAACGTCACACATGTCCATACACTGTTGCCTTTATGAATCCATCACCACTGTGCTGATATTCAGTACATCATAACTTCCCCTCCTTTGATATTGTGTAATAATGAACAGCTGTTTAGTCCCATGGCGTTGGTAAATGCGTCAGCAGTGATTTCAGATTAGCACATACATAAATTGTAGATGATTTCTATTTATTTGAGGATTATTGTTGTACAATAAAAAGGCAAGGGAACTGTTTTAAAAAGGCAGTGCTTGCTCAATGACGGGATATTAAATTGAGAGAAGAGAGCTCTACAGATAGAAAATGACTAACTTCCTGTTGAGACAACGCGCCATGAGCCTGTCTCTGGTATGTTGAATGGTGTGTGGTCTTCAGGTTGAAGTCCTGCCCTCCCCCAAGTTGTTATAACATTGGAAAACGTTTCAGTGCGAGGGTTTGAGGTGGTAATTAAACGTATTTATATTGTGTTTAGACGTCTTTAAGTGCTCCAAATATTCTGGTATTAATCTCAGAGGAGGTTTAACTTTTGGATGGCGGTGCTGATAAACTCAATTTGAGGAAGACTTTAAAATACTAGACGGAGGCGGGGCACCAACCCGAGTTTATTACCCAACACTGACTCTAAGAGCTCGATACTGTAGTCTGAGCGTTTGACAAAGAGGCAGCAGATGCGTCGACCAGGCTGGTTTAAGTCCACTAAGAAGCCACTAGTCCAATTAACGTAGAGGAGGCGGAAATCCAACCATGTCGACTATCAAACTAACTTCCAGCTCCTCGGCCCGGCGATGGAAATGATCACCGCTCTGGTATATGAAGACGACTTGATACGACAGCCCGCCATCTACAAACAAGTCGGACCCAGAGCGACATAGAGTGACCAGGGGAGGGGATGCTGGTGTATTTTCTGCGCTGGTAGAGGTGTTTGGGCTCACATATTTAAGCCTTTATAAGCTCCTCGGGGAAGCTGCTGAAGGCCTGCCTGCACGCGCGTCTTTAGGCGACGCAAGAGTTCTGCTCGCGCTGTCGGAGGAGCAGGCTGGTTAACATGGAAACGTTCACTGATGTGCTGCTCGTCACCGCTAATGTCGGCTCACTCTTTGACAACGTAAGTACTACATTAAAACAACTCCACGCTGCCAGGAGATTATACTTAATGCTGTTAGTGTGATAGAGTAATGAAAAGTCTGCAGTGTAGCGTTAGGAGGGAAGTTTTGGACCTTAACTGGCCTCAGCTGCTAGCATACATCTTAAGGTAGAGGGATGTAACAAGTGTGCTAAGCCCCTCGCACTGACAAACCTGTCGTTGTTTTGACCTTAAATAAAAACATAATGCAATAATATACAAACAAACTCTACTTGAAGTAATTTGAATATAACACAAATACAAGTTACTTAGTGTTCAAACTGAAATCATTATTATTGTTATTATTTTTAGAATATTCAGTAATTTTGAATTTGTTGCCTGCAGCACTGGTAAAACAGAAATGATACAGGGGCAACAATAGACTGGGAAAGTTTGCTCGAAAAACACCTGGTTTTGGAATTAACAGGTGAGTTTCATGATTGGGTATAAAAGGAGCATCCCTGCAAGGTTCAGTTGTTCAGATGCAAGGATGGCGTGAGGCTCCCCATTTTTTGAACAACTGCTAAGTAGTTAAACTGTTTAAAGCCTCAGGGAACACTGATTAAAAAAAACTGTCTTCTTCTGGTTTTATAATCATATATATGTGCTATCAAATATCTAAAATTCGCAGGATTTATCTTTGTACTGTTTTTTTAACTGTACAAAGAGTGGATGTGAAGTGACACAATCATTTATGATGTAACAAATACCTCGGCCAATTAAAAAATAAAATCCTGTCCACTCAAAGACAATAAAACTACTTTGCTCCTGCCCAGGCCTCTTCACCTCAAAGGGATAGTTGCCACACCTAATACAGTCCTGAGAAATCATCTTAATTGTAAATTAAGTTATTTAAGAACCTGATTTTCCAATACTCAGAGAAATGTTTTTTCTTTCAAATTTTCAAGAACGCTCCATCACACATCGAACTTTGATATTCTATTAAAATTGTAAAAATTTCAAGTCCTGTTTGCAGAGGCTATAAGAGCTATGTTTCTCAACGTACTATTGCAAGGAATTTAGAGATTTCATCATCTACAGTCCTATAATATCATCAACAGATTCAAAGAAACTGGAGAAATCTATGCACATAAGTGGCAAAGCTGGAAGCCACCAATGAATGCCTTTGACCTTTGACCCTTACTGCATTAAAACAACAACATCTTTCTGTAAAGGATATTACCACCTGGACTCAGAAACACTTGGGAAAACCATTGTCAGACAACACAGTTCATTGCTACATCTACAAGTGCAAGTTAAAACTGTGTCATGCAAAGCTAAAGCCATACATCAACAACACCCAGAAAAAACATGTACTTATCTGGGCCTGAGCTCATATGAGATAGACTGACACAAAGTGGTAAAGTGTGCTGTGGTCTGACAAGTCCAAATTTCACATTGTTTATTTTGGAAATCATGGACATCTAGACTGGCAGCCCAGACCTGTCGCCAGCTGAACCAATCAAAATGTTTGGTGCATTATGAAACATGACAACAGAACCCAAAAGTTGAGCAACTGAAGACATATATCAAGCAAGAACAGGATAGAATTCCACCTACAAGGCTTCAACAATTTGTCTCTTCAGTTCCCAAACACTAGTGTTTTTAAGATAAAGGCGATGTAACACAGCAGTAAACATGCCCCTGTCCGAGATTTTCTGGAAGGTGCTGTGGGAATCAAATTCAGAATCACTGAATATTTGCAGAATCAGTGAAGTTTATCAGTTTGAATATTGAATAACTTATCTTTGTAGTACATTTCGTATACTACATTCATATATACTATGAGTATATTTGAATGTAGGCCAGAAAATTATTTGCAAATCATTGTTTTCTGTTTTTATTAAAGTTTTACACAACGCTCCAACTTCATTGGACTTGGGGTTTGTAATACCATCATGTGTTTTCTTTCTCAACACAGTGTCTACTGGCAGTTGTATTTGTAAAATACATATCTAAAATCAGTGTACACTGACTTAATTCACAAGTAGCCTTCCTTTAAGGTGTGCAGGTTTCATGCCTCTTGTGACCGACTACAAAGCTCCTGTCTGGAGTTTTAAGTTGTAGTGAAACAGACCCAAAATGGTAACAAACAAAAACAAACAAGACCACCATAAAGAAAGTATCTCATTACTATGTCTGCCTCCACTGTAGCTACAAAGTTAGTCAGTGACTGCACACTCCTGTAAAGACTTTTGAAAATGTTTCTACACCAACAAGTCATGTAGATATTCTTCTCAAACATGGACAGAACAAGATCTGGGGGTAGATAAATGATTCTGCCTCATTCACACAAAGACCAAAATTCAATACAACCAAAGCAGGTCAAAGATGAAGCTCCTGCTAGGAGTCTTGAACTGTTAATAAAATGGACTAAAGCTGATAGAGATGCCCCTTTGTGAGTTGAAGAAGGAAACAAGGCCTTCAGACAGATTAAAGATTATTTTAATTTGATAACCTATATATTTTCTTTGATAATTTTATATTTTCTGTTTACTGTCTGTTTTTATACTTTTTGTACCTTCTGTTTATACTTTTTGTTTTTAAACACTTATTTAATTTGAAGTACTTGTGCCTTAAACATTGCTATCTGAGCCATTTGCAAAGACAATCTATCTATCTATCTATCTATCTATCTATCTATCTATCGATCATTGCACCAAGGGCACATTTAAAAACTAAGAGTTTCTTTTAAGAATTAAATGTTGATTTCAGTGCAACAGTATATTTATTAGACAAACAGGCTGTCATATTTAAAGCAACAAGTCTTTTTTTGTTAAGCAGATGGACCGACCACTTTGTGTCGGTCCATCTCATATGAACAGCTTTTATATTGTTGTTGTGGTAACGCCAGATGTTATATCAAAGACTGGAAACAGGAATATGCCACTGAATTCTGCCTTTGTGTTTCTTATTAATATTTTGTGCTGCTTACCAGCAATGGACCACATTTATTCCATGGGTGCTGTCTGCTCTGTTGCCCACACTCCCCTCCTTGAGATATAGGACTTAATCGTTGGACCCCCATAACAGTATGGCCAAACTAGATATTTCTAAGATTAGTAGACATGTGCTTATGAATTCGTTGTCCTAATAGTTATACAGTGTTTTTCTGTTTGTGGTATCTGCTCAACTTGCCTTGACTCAACAAAGTTTGGATACCTTCCTGCTTTGTTTTCCACTTACAACGTAGACTGTATCAGTACCTCCTGGTAGATGGGACCGTCATAGCATGACTGTGTGAAACTACAGTGGCATCTTAACAAAAAACAAAGGATACAGAGGTGACAGAGCTGCTGGCCCCTTCATGGATTTTCTATCAGTTAGGAGGTGAATTTTGTCCCAAAGATGGATGCAAGCAGTAAAATAACATTACATTTAATCAAAAGAGAGTTTGGGAAGTTCTGCAGGATCCCAGGGCCAACAATGAGGGGTGTTTCATTCCACATCAGTTCCACCAACTTGTGGTGATACACTGACCAGAAGTCAACAGTATCTACTGATCACGTTCAGTCACTGCTCAGCTCTCTTGGAAACCTGTTGGTGGTGAAATGAAAAACTGTGCCAGGTACTATGTACAATCAGTTAAGGAAAACCAAAACAACAGAGTACGGCTGAGCTTAGTCGAGCAGATTCCACACAGTAGAAAAGTCACATTAGGGCTCTGTTTAATATAGAGTGCACGCTGTAAGGTGTATTTACGTAATGGCAAACAAGCATTTTTATTTTGTGGATGAATTTCTCACAATAAAACATAAATTCTCTTTCATGTGAACATTGTTGTTTGCTCTATAAAACTCTAACAAAAAAAATCTGGAAACGCTTGTAGCACTAACCTGGAAGCAGACTTTTTTCTCTCAATCTTGCAAGTTTGACAAGCCGTTTTAGACAAGTATTAATGACTAAGAATGTGTTAGTTTACATAACAAGGACCCCTCTCAGAATTGACTGCAAATTTGTTGTCATATGTTCAGTTACTTTTTCTGGACCTACAATTTTTGCACTGCAGATTGTCAGGGAAAAATATATTTCACGAATGATTTATTATTTCATTCTAATTATTTGCCATGATATGGAAACAAATATCATATATTCAGTTTCTTTATTGGTATTATATTGAAGTTGACATTTCTGGTATCATGACAACCTTACCCCTTGGTGGTGGATTTCTACACAGTTTCATGTAATATGCATTTAATCTCATTTGCAGGCTGGGTTTTTGACCAGGCATTCACAGCACACTGCTAAAACAGCTTTTAGGTTTTTCTTTTATCAAAGACTTATTGTAAAGACGGATAACTTTCAGAAAACACAAATAACACATGTAAAGGACAAGATCATCGACTTAGTCATGACCTGGTAAAATCTTAGTGACATCTGTGGTTTTGTTACTGAAGCCATCTTTTGAAGCCAAGCCACTGTATAATCATATAGAAAACACTGTCTCAAACTTACTTTAAGTCAACTTTGAAACAGAGAAAGAGGTGGAAGGTAGACGCTAAGCAGCTAGATAACAGCTACAGCATGCTTTGGAGCATATCTTAAATTCATCTTGAGAGCCAAACAAAATTCACCTCTGATATGTTGTGCCCCTGGAAAGGCATAAACTATTCCTACTGTAATCGATATTTTAAGATCAGGTGTAAACATTCTTATGACTTTTTTGAAAATTAACATTTGACATGGGGCACTAATAAGTACGTGTAATACAGGGCGCTTGAAGCCAAGCTCAAGTGGTTTTGCTCTAGCATGTCAGCGTCATTTCTAGAACCATGGAGGCTGCTACCTGGTCAAACAAGTACTGGACAGCACATAGCTGATAACCTTTGTAACAGATTTCATACTCTGATAATTTGTTGAGAGTGGTATGTTTGATATTCAAAATAAGGAAGGATTACTTTATTGTCAGACATTTACTGCAGAAAATCAGCAAGCAGATGACTGACCCTGCTTTGTTAGCAGGGGGCACCAAAATCAACTCAACTCAAAAATTTTGCAGAGCCTTGAAGGCAGGTTTTAGTTAAACCTGTGACTAGTCAGAAACTGAGACACAATAAGAGTCACAGTAAAAAATAATTTAAATGTTCACCCTGAACACTTATTGAGTCGACCCCTGGTGGACAAAAGTTTTTTTTCTGCTATAGAGAAGTTGATGTCTCAGTTGCCAGCCGCCCTCTTTATCAGTTTTATTTTTAATTTTTCTGCTTTGTGATTGAAATAGTATCCCAAAAGCTGTATTTTGCAAGTGCTCAGACATCACTGTTTTAAATATAACAGCAATATGTAACTTTTCAAGATTTAGGAGCATCAAAGTGAATCTAGTAGCTCGGACTAGACATCCTGGAAACATCTGAATACACACACTCTACAAGCAAACAGTCTGCAAAGACCAGGGGGTAGACACTAGCAAAGTAGTGTTTGCATAAAAATGGGTAATATTACCATACTGTACTGATTTTAATCCACATGTCTCTTTGGCCTCCCATCAGCTGTTCACCCTTTGTTTGTCTACACATGCCTATTGTGTAACACAACAGCAGTATGATTTTTGTAAGCTACTGCGGCTGTTCTCATAGACCTTTGGTGGGCACGTAAGCACATCAAACGAAATTCCTTGGTATTGCTGCTATAATCCCCCAGTTTCAATGCAGTTCTTATTGCATCTCAACTTGCAACATCTTGAAGGAATGAAAACTCAAAAAGCCTTTGTTATAGTGGTTACGGGCAGTGACCACTTTCCTAAGTTTTCTTTGCTCTCAAAGTTTAAGTTCCACTTACATGACTGGATGCAAAATGTCTAACACAAGATGGGAGATTCATTATATAAATAAATTAAAATAAGAAAAACAAACACAACAAAAATAATTCTTAGCTAGGGTTGTACATCAGCCCTTGCCACCTGCTAAATGTGAGCATTGTTTCAGTGTCTGGTGAATCTGCTCAACCTACAGGCCATGATGGCAGATAATTTGACAGTAATTTGTAACTGATGCTGTGTCTGACGCTGTGTCTCTTAAGCATAATAGCACCTCACTTTATAAGCACAATATTTACAATTGTGAATTTTCTTTTAGTATTATATTTTTTAACCAAATTGACTGGTTTTAATTGTAATCTTTAATTGGACTCTAACATTACTTCAAAAATGTCTTTACTTTTCAAAGGACAGAGAGGTTCTTAATTTCTATAGATGATAAAGGCTTTTAATGGAGAAATCTTGTTTGTCATTGCCATGACAGATGGACAGCAGGACCTGCTCCATCTCCGGTTCAGTTTCTGTATTCCATTCATATTTTGTACTTCTTGCCTGTGATGTACCACCATCATTTTCTGCCTGCTGTCTGTTCTGTCACCCAAACTTCCTATTGTAACTCCATCCCTGATCCCCAGAAATTCACATCTACAAGTTGAATGGAGATTTGCTGTCACCCTTGTTGGCCTTCAGTGTTATTTCTCCTTTATATTTGAGGACTCCGGTCAACAAAAACACGAATTCATGAGGTGAAGTGAGTGCACAGCAAACAAGTGTTTTGTTTCATGGATGAATTTCACGTAATGAGGGAAAAACTAAAGGTGGACTTCCTGTTTCACGTTTTCTGGGCAATCCCAGAATGCTTTGCAAGCGCACAGCGTGAACCAGGAAGTCCTTTATGTTGTTTTTTTTTTTCTTTTTTGATGCAAGGCTTTTCCACAAAAGGGAGACGCTGGTTTTCTGTTTAATTTATACAACTCACACAGTAACGTTGTTTTGAGTAGATTTCTTAGTTTAAACATCAGTAAACAGTGAAGGTGGATGGGGGTGACTGTGGGTCACTACACACTTAGATCTTGACTAGGGGTGGAATTGAAAACCGATTCCAGTAGCAAATCCATAACAACTTTCTTGAGGAATATGTATAATTTGTCTTTTTTCTTAACAATTCCTTATGAATTAATTTCACTTTGTTCTGACTTGCAAATCAAGGATGTCATGTTCTCCTCAGGGGCAGATTGCAGACTTCAAAACAAGGAAGTAATAAATTTAGTTATGGTAGACAAGGAGCAGAAGTGGTCAAAAATGTGGCTTAACTTTCAACAAAATGGCACTGACTGTACAAAATCTATGCATCGTGACACTGAATATCAGAAGTGACATGTGTAACATTGTTGCCACTGGAAGCAAAATATTATCTGGAATTAATGAGGAATCAATAAAGAATTGGATCAATTAGCAGAATTCTTAATGGCATTAGTGTCAAATAAAATCGTATCAATTCTTTAATTAGTTGGACAGCAATATTGGACTGTTCATGTAGCGGAGGGCATAGAAGGCTCTGCATCTTTGGCCCTGACATGAAGTAAATAATATCACAACAATCAAATAAAATCTGATTTGCTTTGGATGTAAAGATTTGGCTCACCTTAGTGTGCCAAAGAGAAAATTTGGACTTCATTCTCCTGAATATCCAAGCACTTTCATGCACTTTCATTACACTTTTGCATGTTCTCCACACCCTTTACAGTAGTCTGATTTTTTCCTGCGTTTTTTTGAGTTCTGACTCAATTGAACCACATCAGTTTGAGCCTTTCTCCCCCGAAAATGATCATCCCTATGAGTTAAAACTGTTAAAAAAAGAACTAACTACTATGTAACTACATAGTCAGTTTATAGTCCATATCACATAGTATGTAATTCACATCAATGTCCACAGTGATGTCACGTTATTTCTACAGTATTACGCTGCTTTCTGAGATGTTTTGGTTGTTGTCTTAATGTGAGGAAAAACTTGGAGTTTAAGTGTTCTGAACACATCAGTTAATAAGAGGGGCTTTTGGGTTTTTGTCTGTCCCGGTTAACAAAACTTTCCAACATTGCAGGGAGGAGGGCTCTTACACTCATGGAAATTTGGCACAAGGCCATGTTTCCGGTTGCCAGATCTGTCTCCAATGAAAACATGTTAGATCCCATTGTGGGAGCTATGTAAACAGATGTAAATCTTCCCCGTGAGACTTGAACTTTTCTTCTAACTTAGGCTCCCTAGTTCTCTAAACAAATACTCCTTAATGTTCATCTTGCCATTAGGATAAGAGCAAGATTTGAAGCAGTACAGACCAGCCAAGGGCATTGATGGAGGAGTCAGACAGAGACAGACAGTAATATTCTTTTTATGATACAATGTCTCATTAACCTGTATAATATTTACATTATACTAATGTGGCTATGAATAGACTGCATGAAATGAATATTTATCCATCCATGCAAAAATGTTTTGGAGTAAATAATTCTGTTGGAGCCTTAATTAGTGGAAGAATGACCTGAAAACACATCTTAGCCAGCTTTCATAGCATTATGAAGCAGCCATTAATTAAGAAGTATTAACTTAATCACCATCCTGGATTCTTAAAGTCAGCCATGTCTTTTGGAGGAAGCTTTGTGAAAATTCACTCTAGACCTCTCTTGTTTAACGTGCCTGGTCTTGTAGCATGATGCACTCTAGTATGCACCAAAGGGAAGGGGGTTGCTTCACTGGTTTAAATAATGACTGGATTCTAGGTCTGAAATATGCTAGACTTGTATTCAAATGAATGAGGCTCAGTGGAAAGTATGGACAGACCTTGTTGATGTAAAGTGATGTGAGGCGAGTCCTTCAGGTCTCTGGCAGAGTTGCAGCCACCCCCATCTCACTGCCATGCAAATGCACTATGCAAAGCCATCTCTCAGCCATTACGAGCCCACCCACCTGGCCTTTGAGCAGATTGTGTTTCACTCTGCGACATCAGGGTTAAACAAACTTGGAAGCAGGAGTGAAATAATCAGGAATGTATGAAGCTGCAGTGAGTGAGCAAGGCCAAGTCTCACTTCAGGTTATTCTGAAAATTGCATTTGTTTTAGAAAAATGGTGCATTGGTGAAAAATAAACTGTCAATACATATAGAGTTTTGCATAAAATATATATTTTTTTCAAACAAGATATATTCTTTATATTGGAAAATCTTATCCTGCATTAAAGCATTTTTAATACTTTTTTAAAAATTGATTTAATTATTTACATACGAAGAACATGAGATCATCATGGGTGTTACATTTAAAATCAAAGTATTCTTTTACACATACATCATGGTATAATGTCATATTATTCATGGTGCATACACAATCCATTTTCCCAGTGTTCAGTACATTTCTCCAACTGGAGCCTTAATACCAAAGTAGGTCTCTTCATACAGTAAATTTCTTGGATGATTCCACGCCACTGGTCCAATGTTGGAGGGTCTAGCAACCATTTCCTAGCTATAGCTTTCCTACAACTTGCCAAGAGTATTTTCAATAAGTATTTATCCTTCTGTGGGACTGTTTTGGGTATTTTGCCAAGATGTAGGGTAGCAAAAGAGAAATCTACATCCACCTCAAATATTTTATTTATCTCAGTAGTCACTTCAGTAGTCCAGAATGACTGGATTTTTGGACAGGCCCTCGGACACATCTGAGATAAACCGAACACAACATCGATTTTAGTTCCACATTTAGGTACCATTCACTAAATTAATTGAATTGAACATTACTTGAATATGAAGTATTATCCCATGAGCCCCTATAAGAGTAAATTATTTTTTTCTCTTTAAAATAGTTTTTGGAACTGTATAGGCACCTGAAACGTCATAGGAGTATTAATTTTGTACTCACGGGCTGAAAGATTCTGAAACTGTGTGACTGACTGTGGAGTCAAACTGAGAACAATGTGTCATACAACAGAGAGAGGAGATGCTGACAGTTCATCCTCAATTCAGACACAAAACAAGAGCAAACTGTACAAGAATTTTTAACTTTCTGGGAGTTTTATTGCCTGAAGATGATGGTAAAGACTCTAATGCAGAGCAGAAAACAAGCCAGTTAGTGCAATTTGTACCACCTTGAGTTGTCGTGATCCATTGGTATTTGTTTAAGTACAACCTTCTTCTTCTGATGAAGGCCATAGTTCATTTTGTATTTAGAATTTGCTGGAGGCCAACTACAAGAGGACTGCGGGCCACAGTTAGCCCACGGACTGTAGTTTGGTGTAGTGACCTCGACAAACAGTATCAAGCTTAATGAACAGAAGCAAAGTCCTATATGCTATCCCCCAGCCTGCCAAATCAACCTGCTTTACAAGAGTTACTAATGGCCCTTTTCCACCAGCCCGCCTTGGCCCTACTCTACTCTACTCTACTCGGCTCTACCCGGTTTGCGTTGCGTTTCCACCGGCACAGTTCCTCCTAAAACAAACCAGTTTTTAGTACCTACTCTGCTCTGGTTCTAAGCGAGCTGAGTCGACACTAAAAGGTGACGTCGACCGACTGCCGGCTACTGATTGGGCAGAGAATGTCGTCACCGATGGGTCTTGAGCGCGATGCCCAAAACAGGACTGCAGTACATACACTTTTTTTGTTACTTTATGGCAATAACTTGCTGCCATCACAATGTTAAACACGGGGCTTTATCATTACGAGCTAGCTAACAAGCTAGCGGTAGCTTCCGTTAGCTTACCCTCATACGTCTTTTCTTTGCAGCCTGATTGCTCTCGTCCTCGACTTCAAACTGTTGTATAGCTTCAGAAACTCTCCTGTACTTCTCAAGGGTATTTCTTCTCGCCGCCTGCAGCCTTCTTCTGCTTTCCTCTTTGTAACAAAAAGCCACAGACCGAGCGGCAAGTATACTATTGCCTCCAAGTCCTCCATTGTTTTGGTTGTTGTGTCGCCCAGCTGTTTCACGGCGACCCCGCCCCCGCTGGGCAGGGGACCGGGCTGGTGGAAAGGCAGGCCAAAGCGAGTAGAGTAGAGCCGGGTAGAGTCGGGGAAAGCCGAGCCGAGTAGAGTAGGGCTAATGGAAAAGGGCCATAAAAGACCCTTGGCTCCCACACTGTGGTCCAGATTGGAAATGATCTTTTGCCTTACCTTTGTGTTTTTTACCATCCATCTTATTTCAACCAGCAGAATAATGTAATGATGCATTATGATATAACCAAGGCTTTTGATGTTGTATTTGTCATTCTAATAAGTATTTTTTAATTATTTAAGAAAACAATGATATGCTTAAACATAACAGACAAGCTGAAAAAACACTAAAAGACTAAAAATGAAATGAGATAAAATATTTTGAGAAAATACATGCTAGTTTTATTGTGATAAAACATGCTAAAATAGGATAGTAAAATAAGTTAAATAAAAAGAGGTACTGAAACCCAGAAGAATAATTTAGAAGCTAAGTGGAGTACAAATACACATAATCGACTAAGAAGATAAGATTTTAAGATTAAATCATTTTTAAGCCGGACTTAAAAGGCAGGTCCTGAGTTTGCTTTTCAAAATATGAGCATTAGGTGCTGCCCTCAGGTCTAAAATGATGCTTCGATGTACGTTTTAGTTCTTACTTTGGGCAGTACCACAAGATCACTACTGTAAGACTTGAGGGCTGTTCTTGGCTTATAGGGTAACGGCAAATCAGGTGAATAAGAAGGAGCAAGACCATTAAGAGCTTACAAACCAATGAATGGTAAGCTTTTATAGCGCCTTTCTAGTCTTTTGACTACTCAAAGCTGCTTTACACCGCAGATCACACTTACCCATTCACACCCATTCGCTCTCACATTCACTCACTGATGGTTCAGAGTTTCTATGTTAGTTATCCATCAGTATCAGCTAACACTTTCATCCCCTGTCATGCCCATTTACACACCACTGATGCAGCAGTGGGAGCAACTTGGGGTTAAGTGTCTTGCCCAAGGACACATCGCCATGTATTGCCCGGAGCTGGACTTGAACCTGCAACCTCCCGATCACTGACCAAGCGCACTATCCAGCTGCGCCACCGACGCCCTAATGAAATAAGTTTAAAATCTTCACTAAAAGTAACAGGTAGCCAGTTCAGAGGCTCTGATATCATTGTACAGTGAGCTTTTTCTTTCTGGCTGAGTTTTGTACCAGCTGCAGCTGTGAAATATTTTTCTTAGGACAACCTGAAAGAGGGGCATTGCAGTAGTAAATTCTACAGGTAATAAAAGTATGAAATAGAGTCTCCGCCTTGGCCTGAGAGAAAAACTGATGAACTCCATAAATGTTATTTAAATATCTATAGACTGGTTGGAGTCTTAATTTCCCAGTGTATGAATGTACAGTATATGAGAGTCATCACAGTTAGTCAGGATTATCAATCGATATTATCAATCAATCAATCTTTATTTTTATAGCGCCAACTCATAACAAGTGTTATCTCAAGGCACTCCACAATAGAGCAGGCTGGAGCCATTCTCTTTATTTTATAGACACACACACACACAAACACAAACACACACACATGTATAAGAGACTAAAAATAAGAATTTATGACAGTGACAAACCCATGGACGCCCTGATCTTAAATCTGTTCTCATCACATTTGTCTCTGCTGAATACAGACTTATTCGAGGTTAGTCCTTTGAGATGTGGCATCTTGTTTTCAAGAGTGTCCTCATGTCTGTATGGTTGTAAATGTATTTATTATGGAGGTATAATCAATTATAACCCCGCATAGAGAGATCATTCTAATATCAACACCAATAATGATTAGAAACTAGAGAAGAATGATGTTGATTTAACCCTAAATTTAAGTTACATGATGTCATTTCTGTTAATGGTTGATGTAGGATAAAGCACTTGGGTTCGAGCAGGTCCATAGCAGCATGATTCATATGTGTGCTGTTTGCAGGAACTACCATGTATTTAATTTTGTTGATCTCTCTAATGTTAATATCAGGAACTGTAATGATAATGGGACAGGGCTAAATGGAAGGACAAATACTTACAATTGTCATGACTGAAGCTTTGTAGGTCCACAGCAGCAGGCCATCCACACAAACAATCCCAGGCTGCCTACAAGACAAGAACCAGAGACGAGTAAAAGAGCAAACAATAAGGGGCAGAAAGATATAGAGAGAGGACAGAGAGATGGCGTTAGAGAGACAATGAGGGATCTCAGTGCACCAAATCCCCCAGCAGTCTAAGCCTATTGCAGCTTAACTATTATCTGGTCCAGGCCTGAGGCGGCCCTAACTTAAAGCTTTGTCGGAGAGGAATGTTTAGAAGTCTAACTGTAAAGGTAGAGAGGGTGTCTGCCTCCTGAACTGTGGTTGGTAAATGATTCCAAAGAACAGGAGCCTGGTAACTGAAGGCTCTACCTCCCATACCACTTAAAGAGACTGATGGTACCACAAGCAGGCCAGCTTTTTGGGAGCCTGATGTTCTAGAGGGGTTGTGCAGCACTACAGGCTCTTAGTGGTGGAAAGTGTGGTTTTCTTTGTAATCTCACATAACTCCATGCTACTCTCGTGATGTTTTCTGTCACAGAATCACTCTTTTGTGACACTCTGTTTTTTTTTTTTGTTTTAGTTACATCAACACAGTAGCTGGTTGGTTGAGCAACTACTGCACAAAAACACCTGCATTTACAAGATGGCAGGAAATGATTTCCAACAAGTGATCCCCGCTGTCCCTGGGGAGGCACCAGAGAGGCACAAGAGAAAGCCTTACATATTGACAAAAACAATGACAACACTCTTATTAAAGACTGAATTCAAACATCTTTTGCAAAGTATATCTGTTTTAACTGGATTTGATCATTAAAAACAATAAATCTGATGTCAAATGTGGACAGCAATATTTCCCATGTTTTGGTCTGAGAACAGAGGTGAACTTTTCTTTGGTAGAAAAAGCAGTGGCTACAGGGAAAGTGGATTAGAAGCTGAAGTCCAGACAGTTCTCTGTCTGGGATCATCAGCTTTCTGTAATTGTTGATACCGTCGGCCATCAAACGATTTTTGCTGCTGTAATATCAAATGGGTATTAATATTGTTTGATTTTCCTTTTTTATCATTTTAAGATTTATGGGACTGCTATCACCATTTGTTACTTTTGACTAAATGCGGTTCAGCTAAAATATTGAGATGTCATTTTTGGTCCATATTCTCTTGTCTTATATGGCTCCATCAGAAAATACTGAAATGCACAAAAATATATTGTCATATATGTGATGATGAAGTGTTTATGTTTATGCTTTCACTATAAAAGAGAAAGATCATGTTTATTAAAGAGCACGTTAATAAATATTATTATCCTTATCATAAAGCACTGTTAAACAACACAATGTTTAAAAGATGAACAAAACCACCCGGGTCTGAAGACGTTGCTGTCCTCTGTTTATCTGCCTTTGAGATGCGTGGCTGATGGTTCACCTTAGTTTAAAAAGTTCCTCCCCTTTGAGTTTAGAGTAACATTATTTAAACCTGTAACACAAATGTTTGATACTGAAAGGAGGCCGATATGCTTCGGATGAGAGACTGTTACTTGTGTCATGCTGTGGAGAACCGGGGGGATTGGCATGGCTGTCTTGACAGCCATGACAACCATAGTCCCACTCCCCTGCTATTGCTGCTCAGAGATGCTCCTTAGTTTTACAAATAAGCATTGTAAGGTTCATCCCCCCCGGCCTCCCTCATTGTCCTCAGCTGTCGGGCCTTTATGCAATATTAAACACATCATCAGAGATGAAGTGTGCTCCATGGTCTGGTTACAAAAGGTTCAGCTTCACTTGAATGAGAGCACATCCTGGAACACACAAGCAGTGGAAAAAGCCAGATAATATTTCCAGACTGTCTTCATTGTTTGTTCAAAGCTGCTCTGAGTTAATATTAGCTCAGAGTATTTCCTGTCTGAGATTCATGACTTCCATTTGACCTGTTTGTCAGCCACTATTGTCATTCTCAAGACATGACTAATAATGTTATAAAGAGGCATGTGCTGTATGTTAAAGCATCTCAAAAATCTTTCTAATGAGCAATGTATGAGTAAAGCCTGTGTTTTTATGCATTTTAGATAGCAAAATTTTACTTGCATGATTGATTAATTCATGAGCTATATACGTAGTCCTGTAATTTGTTTACCCTGAAAGAGAGAAAAACTTAACTGTTAAATCTTAATGAGACTTGAGAAACTGTTAATTTAGGTAGACCACCCATGCTTTACTTCTTCCTCTTTCAGCAGCTGTTAGTTGCAAAAATGTGACTGAAAATCTGCTCGTTTTATTGTAAGCTTCTGTACTTTCTCACCAATCATGGAAATTACAGTGTTCATATTTTCTGTGTCAAACAACATCAAAACATCCTGAAAATTTGACAAACTTGTTCAGTGTTGTGCTTGAAAAAAATACACTGCCTGTATGTGGCAAAGGAATAAACTGATAAAGGTTTATTTGATATAAAAAAAAAAAAAAAAATCTTTCTGATTTTTTTCCCTCTTTTTCCTTGTTGTAGGTGGGTGAAATTCAGAATGAATGGTTACAAGAACTGTATAAGGTAAGCTCAAATTTAACAGAAGTAATTTACAGTTTTAAACATTTGTTTTTCATGCTTTGTTATTGCTAGCCTTTTGGTTGACTGCACTGTTGCAGTCAGAATAAGTTTGTTGATATACTCCGAGCAGCTTGATCTTTCATTGGAAAAGAGATAAAGTGCTGTTATAGCAGATTACAGGGAAACAGTTGGCCAGCATAGGGTTTCAACAGTAAATCTTCACAATTTCCCAGATGGATTGTTAATTTGTCCTGTCAGCCAATGGAAACCGCCCTCACTCCTCACCACTCTGAAATGTTAAACTTGCAAAGTAAGAGCGGTTTCACATTGAACACATTTTACTTGCTTGATGGCAGTGGTGCGTGCATGTTTGCATTTCAGTGAGTGTGTTATCAAGTCAGAGCTTTCAGACTACCACCCTGCCAAAAATCTTGAGAATAGATAGGTTAACTGCATGCTTATCTTGACCAAAACGAACAGGAAAATGGCAAATATGGAGCCACATTTACCTTAATCCAGCTGGTACGTATTTCCACAGCAGTAGAAAATATCACAGAAAAGAAATACACTGTATGATTACTCCTCCTGTCTGTGCCTCTCAGAGTCTAAGTTCAGTTTGCCTCTTTGTTTATTCAGAGTGCTTTTATTCTGCAGGTTTCCCAGATTGGCCATTTAATCAATCAGGTCACTTGTGAGGATTTATTGTGTCCCCTTCCTAAACTTTGCACAGAAGCTCATTACTGGGGGGACATATATGGAGAAATAGAGCTGTGACAGTAGGGAGCCACAACATAGCACTTGCACATGCTGGATATGAAAGCCTTAGATTTCTTGAGTCAGAGCTGGCACATGTGTCAGCCACATGCATCCAGTGTGAACCTGCTGTAAGAAATGTTTGTGCTGCTTCCTTTCAGACTATTCACGACTACAACCCACAGTTCATTGCTCTGCACTTCCAGGAGGTGGGAGGAAAGGACTACATCGCCAACATGGGCCATGCTGAGAACTTCTTTAGGTAAGAATTATGTGGGTCATTGTGGGTCATGGTCAAAGACTTTCTCTTCTTCAATTTTCTGTGTATCAGCTATCTTTTGGTTCTAGATGTGTAGAATGCACATTTTAACATTAATGTACAAGAGCAAATATACACCAACTAAATCCATGGATCACAAGTGGCCTACTAAAACAAAGAGTGACATTAAAATCACCCTGTGTTTGTTGTTCTCAGCTCTGTGTTCACACTGATGGAGCAGGGCTTTGCTTAGTTTGCCTATGCTTTTCTTATAAGCTCAAACGTGTAAAACCTTTATCTAACCCTTTCCTTATCAATCAATCAATAAATCTTTATTTGTATAGCAAATAATAAAAGGCGTCATAGCCTTTTAGTGTCACTATGAAAGAATCAAGTGAATTTTAGTGTGAAAATCAATTATCTACAATAAATATATGTACATGTTGGAATTGGTCCTTAGGTCCTTCAGGTTTGGGGCGTTTTTTTCCAGTTTATCTTCGGGAAATTGCAGAATGTCCACAAAACTCCGGGAATCAGACAGGCAGGAAAATCTGTATGATGAGTTATGCAGACGCTGTTCATACACTCGCACCACTGTGTATTTCTGACTCTTTCTTGACCTCCAATTTCCACCGATGTTCCCTCTCTGTTTCTTTCGGCCTGTTCGGTCTCCATCTGCAGCAGCTCTTCTTCTGTGAACTCTGGTTCATAAAGATATCCTCTTGGCTCTAAAGTAAATGGAACTTCATCGTCACTGTCATAATCACTGGTTTTTAATTTCCTAAGTTGTTTCTTCCTCGCACTGCTAAGAGTCAGAACAAAAGAATTACAATGCCTGATAAGAGTTACGCAAGGCTACAACCGGCGCCTGAAGCCGCTAGCTTGCTGAGAGGGAGGCGGAGTGATTCAGCGGCTCGCAGAAGTACTGTGCGGAGGAATATGTGACTTGAGTCGGTTAGTTCCAGATAAACTTTATATTTCCGAAAAGTTCATGCACTTAAAAGCATTTCTAGGTAGCATATTCCTAAACTGTGGTATTATTTTTTGATGGGAGTTCTCGTAGGCGGCAAAAATACCCTCTGTTCTTGGTACGTTACTTCCCTATTTGCGGCTATATCTGCGTAACAGACTTTTACAGACTGTGGCTTACTGAGGGAGAGGAGAGAATGTTCTACTGCATCTAAGGTACTTAGTGGCCATATGGAGCTCATACAACCCCACTTCAAAAATACTGAACTATCCCTTTAAGGTCACAAAGGTACATGTGCTAGCATTTTGTCATGGCCTATCTATAGACAGCTGTTTGTATTTAAAAATGATCTTAAGTTTGAATTTTATGGTACATAATAGCCTCTGTAAACGAGAAAACAGCAAATGTTCAGGTTTAAGTAGCTGGAAAAAGATAGTGTCAAAACATTACTTTGATGAGTCAAACAACATGTCCTGTCTGGTGTCTTTCCAATCAATCAGCTGTTCTCTTTAGTACTGTGTTAAAGGTATCAGGTGTTTGATTCTTTCATGTGACAAAGGCTTGATGATTTTTTGTTGTCTGCAGGAGCATTGAGTCCAGTGAGGAAATGAAGGACTATGACAGAGCTTGCATTTATGTGAACAACGAGTTCCAAAAAGAAGACAGCTTCACGGTAAGAAATTCACAGGTTTTCAGTCAACGTAGTTCACACGAGTGCCAGTAGATGGAGCCCTCCTCCATGTTAGTGCTCAAAGGCAGCCAGAAGTGTAAGGTGTGCTCTGCTGTTCAATGAAATGCTGAGCTGGATTAAGTTGTAAAGTAGAAGTCCTGGATACCAGTACACATCAAAACATCCTCACAAAGCACACATCTCATGTTGCATAAGAGCACATAATAAAAGGATGATTATGGTTTTGTCAAATAAAATATTTGATTGCATAAGAAGACTGCATGATAAAGAATCAAAATTTCTACCAAAGTAAGACTAGGGATACACGATATAATCAGATTAACATTTGTATAAATATTAGATATTTGCCTAAAAAGCTGATCATCAGTATTGGCAAATATGAAAATTTTTACAGCCATTATTTTGACCATGAAAATCTGCAATAATTGTCCCATTTACTGGCTGTGATATTAACAAATTACAATCTACAATTATTCTAATATAATAAAACGTTTTTTTCTTGCCTCACATCAGTTCCTAACACAAATGGGCTGTAGCCATGAAAGAAACAGGTCAGTTTAAATTAAGTAGAGACTTTGTGCTCGTAACACAAAACATCAGTATCGGTATCGTATCAGCCATAATAAGTTTGGAGATACTGGCATTCTGGATATTGGCAAAAATCTAATAATGTGCATCTCTATAATAGGTCAAGCATGTGGAAACAAAGGCTAAAGAAAGTAATTCGTAACAAGTTGTTGTCATCACAACTTATCGATAGATGTACATGTTTTCCATTGAACTAGTGTTAAAGATATGATATCACTTAAATGTTCCTGTCTTGGAGTCATGGCTAGCAAAATGCCAGCAATTAGTGTTTTCTCTAAGCACATTTATGGATGTTTTTCTTATCACTCAGAATTAAGATAAATTTAATCAGTTAGGACAATGGAGATATTTAATGTTGAACCTTTGTGTTTTAGGTTGCTGGAGGCCTGATGTGTAAAATGGGCCTTGTTTTCAGAGGCTGTAGTCTTACAAATAATGGGCAACCCTGGTTCAAATCTTCTATAATCTAGTTTGTTGCTTGTTTATATGTACTTGTTTGTATTTTACATTAAATTTAGCCACATTATGTTTTACTGCACAATCTCTTATATTTTCAGAACAACAGCCCAACAGCATGGTTGTATCATTGATCTCCTAGAAAGAGCATGAAACAATGTTGTAATAGTTTCACTGTGCAGGCACAGTCTGAGGACATGTTCTTAAAGAGAAGTCAGTCACGCTGCTACCTTCAAATCTTATCCCTATCTGTTTGTGAGCCTAGAGTCTGTATCTGAGTGTGAGCTTATTCTTGTCAGATCCTGGCAACCTGCTTCTCAGGTCATCGACTAAATCATTACACCTGTCCAGAGAGGCATTTTTATGTTTCTTTTCTTTTCTGTCTTGGTGCTGGTGGCAGTTAAGACTGGAGACATTATGTTTCTGTGATATAGGGCTGTTTTTGTCAATGCAATGACTCATTGCTTTTAGAGTTTTAGATTATCATCAGATTTTGTACAAAGTTCCAACCCGACTTAAAGATGAGCTGGTTTGATTTTTAAAGCAAAAGGTAAAGATTATCAGGACTCACGTTTTTTCACTGCTTGTGAATGCATTATCTCCAGAAAACTTTGAGGTATTTCTGTTTTTTTTTTGTTTTGTTTTGTTTTGTTTTGTTTTTTGTTTTTGTTTTTTTTGGTGGGGGGCGGGGGTCTGGGAGTCAAGTATGCACTGATTATCAGAAATCAAGTCACTGGGCCTCATGTTTATTCCTTGGTTAGGATTAGGCCGTTGATTAGGATTTTCTTCAAATTATTATCAAATGTTCACTCTTTCTCAAGGATAAAGTGATTGGATTTTGAAGAAAGTTTAAAGGTCAGGGTCACTGGGTCTCCTTTCCTTTCCTTGAAGTGAATTGCATATCAATGCTGTGAGGGATTTTTCCTCAATCTACAGGTCTACACTGACCTAAGGATAACTCAGTCTGATTTTGGAGGTGAAGGGTCAAAATTATTGGGCCTGGTGTTCATCCCTTTTTTGTGAACGCAGTATCCCAGGACATAGATTTATTTACATCCATGCGCAAATGTCTTCTTCAACACAAGGATAAATGGATTAAACTTTGGAGGGAATAGGTCAAAGGTCAAGGTCATTTGGTCTCATTCTCCACCATTACTTGTGAGTTTGAGATACTCTGAAAACTTTGAACAAATGCCCATTCTGACTCAGCTTTACCATTACCATACAAGAGCTTAATTTTGGAGGTCAGACATTGAGGTCATCAGGTCTTTTGTTTATCCCTGGCTTGTAAACTCAATGTTTCAGGGGTGGTCAGAAACTGTTGCTTCAAATTGTGCACAGATTTTCTCTCTGGCTCAAACCCTGGACACATTTTAGAAATATATTTTCAAAGATGCCTTAATTTTCAAGTAGGGATGTTATCAGGCACATAATTTCAAACATTGCCAGCACAAGTAAATACCCAATTGACCAACTAGTATAGAGATAGTAAGGCATACAGAATATGGTAAACACTGAGCACTCTTTTTTATCACAGCGTCAGCAGGTCGATGATGTGAATTTGTTCTGCTATCAACAGCAGTGCTAGCACTGCTAGCCTACTGTCCTTTCAGTTTCGTGTCCATGTGTCTGTGCTGTACGTGTTAACTGCCTACTGTGGTAGAGTTGCTACAGGTGAGTATAACCTGATATAGCTTTAACACAGCTTGATGTCAAGTTGTTTTTTTATAAAAGTGCTATAAACAACACTTTTCATACGATAAAGGAAAACCTATCTGTGCTATCAATGGTCTCTACTGGTCTTATAGCATTTTTACAGTATCCTTAGTTTACACAGAGCTTTCCATAAATATACAGAGCAGTTAACCAGGAGGAAAAAGCAGCTTGCCAGGCAGTCCAGTGGTCTCTCCTATGAATTCATTAGCCATCTTACACACGATTGATGGACATAAGCCCAGAAGTGCTCTCTGAGGCTTTGCATTGTCACTGGTCAGTTACATGAAGTTCAAAGGACGGCACGGTGGCGCAGCAGGTAGTGCAAGTGCTTCACAGCTATAAGGTAATCAGGGCTTTTCTGTGTGGAGTTTGCATGTTCTCCTTGGGCATGTGTGGGTTTCTCCAACAGTCCAAAAAAATGCTCATTAGGATAATTGGTGACTCTAAAATTGTGTGAGCATGAATTGCTGTCTGTCTCTCTGTGTGGCCCTGCGATTGGCTGGCGACTAGGTGAGGGTGTGACCTGCCTCTTGCCTATATATTCATCCATTTGTTTTAGTTATGAAATTTATCCATCCATCCGTTATCTATTCCGCTTATCCCTTTCAGGGTCGGGGGGGGGCTGGCGGCGAGAGTAAAGGTGGAAACATAAACAACTTTCAGAAGCATTATTTATGCAGCACAGAGTTAAATATCAGAGGCTTCATGTTTTGAACATTGTTGCCACTGAAAACTTATGTAGGCCGACATTTTCCACAGAGGAAATCCACAGAAATTGATAAGGGAATAGATAGAATTGGATTGATAATAGGATCACTAATGGCACTGATACAAAAAAAAAAAAAGTAAATTCCCACCCTTACTCAAAACCCACCACCATAACTGCAAGGTTAGATCAGCTGTATACTAACAGAGTCCTATAAAAGGCCAACAGTCTCTGTTAAGTTTCTTTTTGAGTCACTCACTTCAAAGAAAAATCAGGTTCAAACATGTGGACTCAGAACAGATTAGTAAGCATCAGCATGTCTGAATGTCAGCCCTGTTTATGAGTAAGACGTTCACCTGTGAAAATGTCAGCATTTCTTAAACTATTAACCCTTACTCCTCCCATGTGACACCCTCACGCTGTTTTCATGACAGCAATTTCAGTGACTGCATCCATAGACCAAAGGTGTGTGAAGTAAAACAGGGAATTTCAATGGCCAGGTGTTTGGGAGACAGGCCAAAGTCAATACATTTAACTCTAGATTAAAACTATTGATCCCAGCCCATTTGTTCACAATAAATAAAGTGTGAGCGTGGGGTAAAAGACAGCTGGGACTAAGTTTCCCCTGCGCTCCAGTGTTTGCACCCTCCACTCTTTGCCCTGAGAGCCCCCCTCCACTCCCACCACTCCTAATGCCTCATTCTCATTTCATCGGTGCCACCTACATTGATTTTCAATTTGTTTCCCCTCGGCTGTGGATCATCAGTTATGTGGCCTGGAGAGAGTTTGGGGGGTTTCTCCTTTCAGAGAGGCTGCAGCAGCAGAGGGGGCAGACCTGCATGCATTCCCAATACAAATGGTGTTTTGATAAAAAATCACTTGTAAGTCAATATTTTTTTATTAAACTGTGCACAAACCTGATTGATGAAGATGCTTGGCAGAGTATGTGGAGGAGAATGTGTGTTAGCACTTTGCACTCATTTTAAACATGAAACTGTTACAGAATCAAAGCAAACTTGGGCAAATAAAGTTTGTGAACAGTTTCCTCTGCTAATTACAAAAATGAATCCTTAAAGAAGAACTTTACTCTTATTAAAACATTTATGAAGATGTGTGAATCATCTTCAAGCTTTAGCATTAAGCTAACTCCATCAGCTTTGTTTAAACAACACCCAATCTTTAGTTGGACAAGTTGTTGACTAATTTCCACTTGCTTTATCACTGAATCCCTTCCATTTTATTAAATGAGGACGAGGTTGGCATTAATGATAAATTATCTCTTCAGGGAGAGATCTCTCATGCTGTGACTGGATGTTTCTGTGTGTGAAAGTGTGTGTTTAGGGGATTGCACAGTGGTCCGTCACGCCCCGAGCCCTCTGAGTGCAGGCAGATTTTTCTTCAGCCTCCAGTCACAGTGGCAGCGTTGGCAGACAGCAGGCCTACTGCTTAATACCTTTTAAATTGTTTTAATTTTCTGTCTTTATTGATCTCCAGGGCCATGATTAATCAGATCAGTGGAGCAGGCAGTTAGTACATTAAAAATTGTCAACCTCGTGTCAGGGATGATTGGGTGCTGAAGTGTGAGCAGCCTCACTGTGTTACGCAGTTGTGTGTGGACTTTAACGTCTGTATTCTTTAAAGTTTCATGTGTCTTTAAGGAGAGTTACAATAAAGTGTGCGTGTCACTCTGGACCATTCAATAAAAAGCTCATAATTCAGCTCGCATGATGGCAAAATAACAGTTCTAGTCATCAAGTCAGAGGTTGTGTTCAGGTGATTTCTGCTGTTTTTAACACTTTATAAAATGCTTAGTTTTTTCATCATGTCTGTGCTATTAAAACACAAAGATCTGGTCACACAGAGTATAAAGATCCTGATAGAAAACCAGAGCAACTGAAGTTTTATTGGAGTATAATCTCACCAGTGTCTGGTAAGCTACAAAAATTGTAAAAAATAAATTTTTACTCCTTGCTCATTAAAAAGTTATTTCTTAGCATTAAAAGAAACAAATTACTTTGCATGTAAGTTATATATTAATTTTCCCTTTAGAATAAAATTTACAAGAGAAAGCAGTAGGGCTGGAGGATATGGTCTAAAAGTGAAATAACCAGTTTTTTTCCCACAACACTCGATTTACGGTTTTAGTCGATTTTTTCTCTCTCAAAAAAAAAAAAAAAAACTCCCAGTAACACAAAAATGACATGAATCAAGTTTTGCCTTTATGTTGTCGAAATATATTCCCGAACCAAACAGAATCTCCCTCTTATAGTTGAAGTGGGTGTCTCAAAATGTTGATAATGTTGATAATTCAGACTTGCACAGGTTTGTCTACATAAACACTAAAGGCTGACGTATTTTCACAGTATTTTAACATGAAACTCGCTGATCAAAATTGAATATCAATTAAAAAAAAACACACAAGCTTGTGCAAAACCTGACGGGGCCTACCATCATAAAACCTGATCATTTTCAGTATTTATATTTTCAAACAAATAAAGTAACCTGAACCTGAACCTGAAACATTACAACAACTTACAATTGGACTAAGTCAAGAAAAAAAATCTTGATTTTTAAATTTTAAATCCTCTGCTGAAAATAATTTGAATTAATTGATTAATTGATATATCGCCCAGCCCTAGAAAGCAGTGTTCTTTGCATCTAAGAATATTTAAATAAGATGTTTTTAATCAGAATATTTTGAGCTGAAAGTGCAGTTCAGTTTTTCCTCTTGTCCTCCGAGTTATAACTAGAGTTAGGCATTAAAAATCACCAGTTGCTGAAACTCACATTTTAAAAGACTAAAAGCTTAGGGGACATTTCAATGTTCTTCCCTGCTCTGAGAAAAACACATCACAGATGAATAAATGCCCAAAAAAAGAAATGTTTGTTCACTTCAATTGTATTTTCAAAACTTTGTTCCATGTTCGTCAGAAGATGAATACGTCTTTTTTTGGTCTTAAGACAATATCTTCCATTTAACATGATACCCTATGCTATGCTTTATTCAAGTTTTTTTTCCTACAAATTGTTATTTTGTAATGCATATTTATTTCATCAGTGTGTGCATTTAGTTATTATATTTAGTCAGTCCTTTAATTCTTCTGTTTTTAAGCATTTAAGTTTTTTTTCTGAATGGTGCTTTGGAGATAAATTGAATATTAACCTGACACACCAGATGGGCTGTTCAGTATATTTCAATAGTCCATCTGGGAGAGAGCCCATAAAAAGTGTTTGGGTTTGGGCAGAACCCTTTAAAGCATATCTGGCAGGTGATTGGATAATCGTTCCATCAGTCACATTTATTACGGGCCAATATGATGATATAGTAGGAGGTGCTGCAGTGTAAAGGAGAAAGAGTTAGCCCCTTCATAAAACAAACTCAGCAAAAAAATGTCAGAAGTGTGGCAAAAATATCCTTTGCCAAGAAGTTTGTAGTGCTGTTATTTGTTTTTCATTAAATAAAGAAATGTGGTCCCGATCGGATAAAACTGCTACTGAATCTGTTAGCATCTGTGCTAATCTCTGTTCGATCAGTCACTTCCTGTTTGTAGCTCCTACCTCTTCCTGCTCTAAAGGACGCTGATTGGGCTGTGCTCCTTTGGACCATGTGCAGTTGTTGTAGATTGGAGCTTGGCAGGATGGATCTGACTGATTACAGACATTAAAGCAGGGTGATCCATCTGCACTGCAAGGTTGAGTGAATATAGCTGTATAGAAAATTCCTTCTCTTTCTTGTTCACACTTGTCCCTCACAGCATGGAGTTCCCCTTCAGTTTTTGTAGAAGGTGTGGAGGGGAACATGGGGCCCTGCTGGGGAGTTTCAGGGTCAGTGTGAAAGTCCCCACTGTTGTGTAACGCATGCTCACAAAGGCAAATGAAGGAAATTTTCAAGGTGTTTGGAGACCTGTTCACAAATTCAACTTTGACATTTCCTATAAAATACCAGGATAACCTACCCTGAAAATTCCCTGACCCTCGTGCGCACACTTGGCTCTAATAGCTGGAAGTTTCCCTGCAGTCTGCCTGTCAGTCAATGGAGGGGCAGGAAAGGGAAATTTGCATATAAATGTGTATTTTTGAGTTGCCACTGTTTTAATTTAACTGTAACTGTAAGCCTTTGTTCCTCTCTGTCTCTCTGTAGGCTTTGGGGAGCATGTATTTCATCCACAAGACACTGGACAACATCCAGCAGTATGACTTTGCTGGTAAAACCTTCTCTACTTCCCTCTGATCTTTGCATTGACTTTTATCATTCTAATGTTTGTCAGCAGGAGATAAATTTGTTTTGCTTTATTTCCTTGAAAAACGTTATGATTTTATCCCTGAGCTTTGAATCCTCCCTTTTAATCCTGCTCTGTTTTGGTAATAGCTCATAAATGGCTCATAACATCAGTGCACTTACATCAGTGTTGGCAACTTTTTTGATATCAGGCATGCCAGGACATTTCTCTGTCTAACGACACTTTGATGGCTGACATTTTCAACCATATATTTGCAAAGCGCCTGAATTTAAAGTGGAGCTGTTATTTTGCTGCTGCATAGTCTAGTCACGTTAGGCGTGAAAAAGCTCCTCGGAAATGCTTATGGAAGAACCATAAACATCCCACAGCTGCCATCCGAACTGATTGTTGTTCACCAAACACAATCTAATGGCTGCCTTATAGATCCTCTCATCACGTTTGCCGCTCTGATGAGGTTAACACCAGTTTATTGATTGCTGTTTGCATGTTTTCTCACTCTTTTACATGTCACCCCTCTCTCTCCTTCTCCTCTCATAGTTAAGGATTTCAAAGCAGTGTCAGGGCTGAACAAGCACATGGGCTCTCTGGACGGTGTCACCACAGTGGAAAAAGAAAAATTCCCAAAGAATTTCTGGCCTGATGTGAGTATGCATGAGTCTGTGTATGCCTGCATTTCTATATGTGTGTATGGGTGTGTGTGCAGGTGTGGGGAGGGGTACATGAGGGCCAGAGGGAGATACTGGGACAAATGAGTCTACTGGGGCTTTAGTGGGCAGTCTGCCCACTGTGACAGGGATTTGAGACAAATTATGTGAAATAATCAATAATTATCAGTTTGTCCCTTCAAGACATAGCTCACTGCTGTTTAGTGACTCACTCTCATCTGTCTCTGGTATAGTTCAAGTGGTCCAGGAAGGGCTTCATGAGGACCCGCTGGATCATACACAACCAGTACGTACTCAGCACTCACCTCACCCAAACAAAACAAGGTTCATGGTCAGACCCACTTTCACTTTTGGTTTTGTGTTTACTGGAAATCCAGTTAATGTTTCATTTAAACTGAACTATTCATGTGGTCTTGGGTCCTGTGACCAGATGGTGCTTTTGAGCTGACAGTGCTCAAACGTTATCTTATTGTTTTAGGGTCACAAAAAAAGCGTCTGCCTGCCTCTGCTGACTCTGCTGATTCTGTTAAATTAGCTCCACATAGAGGACCAGTAGCCTTGTGACTATGTCTGTGCTCCCCATGTACAGAGGCTGTGGTCTTAGCTGTCAACAGTTTGAGTTTAAATCAGACTTAGAGCCTTTTCCTACATCCCCCACTTTTCAAGTATGTTCTCTACTATATCCTCTGAAATTAAGACAGCAAGGCTCCAAAACAAAATAAGTCATTATAGAATAAAATAGTTCTGTAGGCGTAATACTTTCCTTTATTATATTATATCCAAAGATATTATAGTAAATGTATTATATTGACAATGGTCTCCAAGGAGATTATGTTTCTGCTGCTGTTTTTCTATAACCAAGATGACCCAAAAAGTTATGAATGGATTTTGATTTTCAGGGAATGATGGTCATGGCACAAGGAACAACTGATAAGATTTTGGTGGTGATCCCGGGATAGAGCAGTTTTCTACATTTCCACTGATAACCTGGCTAAGAATGTCAGAAATGTTCAGGCAGAGGGATTTAGTTTATTTTTAGTTTATTTTTCCAAGAAAACATTAAAACAAAGTACCACCAAAGAAATTGTGTCCTGACTTTAGCAGCAGCTCTAATCCAGGAATTATTCCCTCTTCAGAACAATTTCAGGGTAGTTTTTCCTTTGCCATTGATATTGGCATTGCTTTTATTAGTAGACCCATCTCTCCTTGTTTTTAACAGTGCTGTGGACATGGTGACTTTGTGCTCTTAAAATGCTGGATTGCATTGGTATTGTTGTGAAAATAGGCTTTACCAGGGTGAAGAGCTTAATCTGTGGACACAGTGTGCTGTTCTTTGCCTCTTTCAAACTGCACTGAATATTTTTTGTGTTGATCTGTCATCGCTTAATAAACAGGGACTTCCTTTCAGACCCACATGCTTGAAGTCTCCTGAAAACTTTGCTGATTTCCCATAAAATCCCTCACAGTTATAAAGACTAAGCTGCTTTCACTTTTGTCACAAAATCTTCACATCACCACCCCTGAATCAGCCAGTAATCTCACCCTTTATTTTAAGAGGGAGAAGTTGGGGAAAAACCTGGAGAATTTTTGGGTGAATGTGTCTGTTTGACTTTTTCACACTCTGAACATTCAGGAGTTTTGTTAATAGGTAAAAAGTCAGTTGGTTTACCTTTCTGCCTCTAGCTGGGGTCTTACTGCTGTGTGGGCCAAAGGCTTCAAAAACACTCTTCAAACTTCTAGCACTAGACAGCAGACAGTCAAATATAGCAATCAGGTAATGAACAATCTGGAGCATTTTGACCAATTAATGAGCCAGTTTTTTGTCCAACAAAGATTTAATCTTACAAACACTAATCTAAATCAGACCTCATGTTACTTTGCAGTGTTTCCCCTAGCTTTGTTGCTTTGGGACGGGGGGCGGGGGGTGGTGCCTGGAATGAGCATGGTCCGTCATTTCTATTCATCTATATTAATCACTTTGTTTGTTTATTCACTCATCTATCTATCTATATTAATCATTTTTCATGTATTCATTCGTCTATCTATCTTTCTATATTCATTTTCTGTTCATTTTTTCATTCAACTATCTATCTATCTATCCATCTATCTATCTATCTATCTATCCATCTATCTGTCTGTCTGTCTGTCTGTCTATCTATCTATCTATCTATCTTTCTTTTTTTTAATCAAAATGTTTTTATTTATTTTTCGAGACATAGTGCATAGGTGTTCATCAGTTACATGTCAACCTCCAGCACGTAAATAAGGAGTTTTATTATAATCAAAAATAAAACAATAAAATAAAATACAAAAGAGGAAACATAAAACATCCAAAGTAAAGTAAAATAAACAAATAAATAATAATAGATACATAAATTAATCCCCAGTCACTGCCAGCAAGCTCATAGGCATTAGCCTGTCATCACAATAATACATGACCTTGGTGAGTCAGTAGGTTGTGGTAATGTCAAATGTTTACAAGATTTGAAATATATTCAAGAAAAGGCCCCCACGCCCTCCGGAACTTCCCATATGAATGTTTAAGTGAGTATCTAATTTTTTCGAGTTTCAGGTAGGACATAATATCCTTCAACCATTCTGTATGAGTGGGTGGAGTTGGATCTTTCCACCTAAGGAGGATCAACCGCCGGGCAAGCAGAGATGTAAACGCTAGGGTGCTCCTTTTTCCAGCAGATAGCCTGACCTCCCCTTCTGTGACCCCAAAAAGAGCAGTAAGAGGCTCTGGCTCCAGTTTAACCTCGAGCACCTCAGATAAGGTGTGAAAGACCTCCGACCAGAATCTGTTCAGACTGGGACATGACCAATACATATGAAAAAGAGAGGCATCAGAGATTTTACATTTAATACACAGTGGACTGACCTCAGGGTAAAAACTAGCTAGTTTGACTGTAGAGATGTGGGCTCTATGTACCACCTTAAATTGGATGAGGCTGTGTCGAGCACAAAGGGAGGACGAGTTAACCAGTTTTAAAATGGAGGTCCATAAGTCCTCTGATAGGGAGTGACCCAAATCTTCCTCCCAAGCTGTTTTAAGTTTGTCCGTGGGTGCACTTCTCTCAGCCATCATCATACCATATAATATAGAGACAAGTCTGTTTTGAAAAGGGTTTAAAGACAGGATTGTGTCTACCATGGTGGCATCCGGTGGTGTGGGAGGGTTGGATAGCTTAGAAAACAAAAAGTGCCTTACTTGTAAATATCGGAAGAAGTTTGACTGTGGAAGGGTAAATTTCTCGCTAAGTTGTTCAAATGTTGCTAAAATGTTGTCTATAAACAGATCCTGGAAACAAACAAGTCCTTTCCCACTCCATTCAGCAAAGACTGGGTCTTGAGTTGAGGGTTTAAAAAGGTGGTTTGATGCAATGGGACTTAATAAAGAGAAATCATGAAGCTTGAAAAATCTCCGAAATTGAGCCCAGATCCTTAAGGAGTGTTTAACCACTGGGTTTTCTAAGGACTTGAGTAGAGAAAGGGGGAGTGAGGATCCGAGGAGCGCAGACACCGATAAATTGTCCTCTGTGTGTAATTCCATGGCCACCCAGTCAGGGCAATCGGGACGGGCATGGAAGTGCGACCAAAATATCAGACAGCGCAGATTAGCTGCCCAATAATAAAAACGAAAGTTTGGGAGGGCTAGTCCACCGGTAGCCTTAGACTTTTGGAGGTGAGCTTTGTTTAGCCGCGCCCGCTTGCCCCTCCATATATATGAGGAGATAACGGAGTCCAGATGATCAAAAAAGGACTTGGGGATAAAAACGGGTAGACCCTGAAAAGATACAAGAATTTGGGTAAAATGGTCATTTTAACAGAGTTTATCCGGCTGACTAGGGACATCGACAAGGGTGACCACTGTGTTAATAGTTGCTTAATCTGGTTTAACAGATTGCCAAAATTCTCTTTAAAAAGGTCCTTATATCTCCTTGTCACTGAAATGCCCAAGTATGAGAGCTTATGTTTCTGAATCTGAAATGGAAGATTGGCTAAATCCAGAGCTTGTGTGTTGCTGCCTATGGGAAATAATTCACTTTTTCTAAATTAATCTTATACCCTGAGACTTGACTGAAGTGGCTAAATAGTGATAAAGCTGAGTGAAGAGAGGTGTCTGGGTTTGAGACGAAAAGCAAGAGGTCATCGGCATATAATGAGACCTTATGCTGCCTGCCTCCCCTCCAAATACCAGTTATGTCCTCACAGCCACGGATGGCTATGGCGAGTGGTTCTATAGCTAGGTCGAATAACATGGGGCTCAGAGGACACCCCTGGCGGGTTCCACGATGTAACTCAAATGGTTTTGATAGTTGGGAGTTAGTTCGAATTGAGGCCATGGGATGCGAGTATAAAAGTCTGATCCATGAAATAAAATTTGACCCGAAACCAAATCTTTCCAGGACCGCCCAAAGGTAGACCCATTCGATGCGGTCAAATGCCTTTTCGGCGTCAATGGACACTATGCACTCTGGGACATCCCTGGGAGAAGAGTAAGTTATATCTAGTAATCGACGTATATTGAAAAAAGAATGCCGGCCCTTCACAAACCCAGTTTGGTCACCAGATATTATGTTGGGGAGAACATTTTCTATCCTGCAAGCAAGGACTTTAGCAAGAACTTTGGCGTCTGTATTTATAAGGGAAACTGGTCTGTAGGAGGCGCATTGAGCTGGATCCTTGCCTTTCTTTGCAATTAGAGTAATGCAAGCTTCAGCAAAAGATGGAGGGAGAGAGCCATGATTAAAAGATTCAGACAAAACAGAGCATAATAGTGGGGAAAGGAGGGAGGAAAACTTTTTAAAAAACTCGGCCGGAAAACCATCAGGGCCTGGACTTTTGCCTGACTGCATTGACGAGATGGCTGAGGCTATTTCAGATTGTGATATGGGCTCATCCAATCTTTTCTTAGAGTCTAATGAAAGTTTAGGGATGTTCAGATTGTTCAGAAAGTCCAGCATTGCATCTGGGTTTGGTTGCAGTTCTGACGTATAAAGATGGGAATAAAAGTCTCTGAAGGCATCATTGATTTGAAGATGATCCCTGGTAACTTGACCGCTATGCATGTGGATTTTGGGTATATTTTGCCTTGCTGTAGAGCTTTTAAGTTGATTTGCAAGTAATTTGTCAGCTTTATCACCATAGGTGTAAAATGTGGCTTTATTTTTCAGAAGTAAGTATTCAACTGAGTGTGTTGTGAGTAGGTCATATTTTGCCTTGAGTTCCAATCGTTTTTTATAGAGACTTTGATTCTTAGTTTGAGCGTATTGTTTATCTATTTCACCAATTTTGTGGGCTAATTCAGAACGTTCTTTAAAAGAGTATCTATCTATCTTTCTATCTATCTATCTTTCTGTCTATCTTTCTGTCTATCTATCTATCTATCTATCTATCTATCTATCTATCTATCTATCTATCTATTACCGCTTTCACAGTTAACCCGCTTACAATCTGCAAGTGACTCGTTTCCCACTGCCAGCAGATTCGGGTGTAATTGGCAGCAGACGAGCTGCATGGCTGTTTTTTTTCCTCAGGTGCATCAAGCTGATATCATCACGTTGATGACATCATCAGCACCACGAAACACGACCACGTAAACAATGGAAAGGAGCAGGGAAAACCTGGACACGTTTTTCTGTACTTTGTACTTTTGTCCCTCTTTAAAAATGTACAAACTCGGTGCTGATGATACAAAGGCGGATGGAATTTGTAAGTTAGACAGAGCGATATTATGCCGTAGGAAAGTTACGCTGACGTCATGACGTAAATTAGCGGGTCGACCCGGGTGAGATGTTTCCACTGAAGCCGATCGGAGGCGAACCGATAAAAACCTGTGTGGCTTGCAGGGTAAGGTGACCCGGGTCGAAATGCCGATTAAACATTTTCAAACTGTCAACAGGAGCCGATTATCGGGTTTAAATGGGTTTTTTTGGCCAGTCTGAAAGGGGTATATCCATCCATCCATCCATCCATCCATCCAGCCAGCCATCCAGCCAGCCATCCAACCATCCATCCATCCATCCATCCATCCATCCATCCAACCAGCCAGCCAGCCATCCATGGGTATACTCTGACATACTCTGATGAATGTTTGTCCTCTTAGGGCCTCCATACACTGAAGACATGCTTGCCACAGTTTTACCTGATTTATACACTGTCCACTGAAAACAGCTCTGAGACCCACTTATGTGCCTCCACCCACAGGTTGAGAACCGCTGCACTAGTAGATTGTATTTGAAGCTTGATCCTTCAAAGATTGTTCTTATATCATGGAGAACAAGTGATGCAGGATACCTCAGGATGAATTTATCATTTAGAAAACAGTGAGTGAATGAAAACAAGAGCTGGACTGCTGAAGAATGTTGAGTTTTGATTCATCAAAAGGCTGACTCATCATTTTTTAAGTCTTTGTGTTCACTTAAACCGGGCGCATGAGCTATCAAGACACCGTTTGAATTATAAAATCGCACAAAGTGTCTGATGATCCCTCACTGTCCCGGCTATCTGCGTCTTTACACTCACCGGCACACGGAGGAACGTGCACGGAAAGTCTCTGAGCGGGGCTTTAGATCAAATGTTACTTAAATCAGTGAATGTTTCATTCATGTTATGCGCTGTTTAACTGAAGGCAGCGTTTGTTTTGATGTTTTTACGTGTGATCAGACTTTGTGCGTGAGAGAGTGGATGGCGCAGCGTGCAGCGTAAATATTCAGACGACAGGACAGGGGAGGGTCAGAGGAGAGGAGAAATGCATTTTAATTAATGTAATGAAACAATAGCGATGCATTAGACTCTAAAATTGCACAAATTAGAGTTAGCTTTTTTATTTGATAAAAAGAATGCCTCTTAAACACCCTTTTGATTAAAATAAAAATCAAATAATGTTTTGGTTTTTTTTTTTAATCTGCACTTGAATTTAGGAGTGGGGATACTGTTTGCATGGCGGAGGCGTCTGTTGTGACGGCGGGGCGCCGTCCCAAATAAACTATAGGGGAAACACTGCTTTTTGTCTGCATGATGTGTAGAAAAAAACTTCTGTAGATGACTATAATGTAAGCATATCAGCTTAGGTCAACAAGGTCATAAATTGCCTGTTTGCATACATTGTTCAACTTGTTTTGACTTTAAAACCAGCTAAGGCAGGTTTATCATAAACATCCTGGCTCGATGTTAAATGTTTCCTAAAATGAAATCTCAAAACAGATGCCAAACATATTTTTCACTAAAATGAGATAAGCACATTTTTGATTCCATCAGTAAACACCAGGGCACACACTGAAAGAGATTTTTGTACTTCAAATACATTTTAACCCTTTTTTAAAACATATTTCTAGATAAAAAGAAAATAGGTCACAAAAGAAGCCTGACAGACAGAGGACTAATTGATTTGTTTGTGGTCCTGGCACATACACTCTTTAACATGAAAGATGCCCATAAGTGAAACTTTAAGGGACTTCACCTATCAGACTTCAAACTGCTGTTTCCTTTCTACTTGTTTCAAGTATCTCACCATGTGTGTGCTCAACAGAGGTCTGGACCTGGTTAATGTCCACCTGTTCCATGATGCCTCCAACCTCATTGCCTGCAACTCCAGTCCTTCTATTTACTCTGCCAACCGCAAAAATGCTCTGAGATATGTCATCAACAGGTAGGATTGTAAAATGCACATACCTTTTCAAAAAAGTAAGATGTTCAAAACTTCGCACTTTAAATCATGGCCTCTTTAAATGAAGATTGTCTATCACACTCAATTTAAACAACAATATACTTTTTTATTTTTATTATCAAAATGGCACCAAATTTCAAAGACATTGATCGCGTTGTACTTTACAGAAAGGGAAGGATATTCATGTGCTCATGCTGTATTATTATTATTATTGCTGAATATTTCTTTGTAATAATACATCCTCTCATTTCTTCTCAAAAAAGTCCTGACTAGTCCTGACTTAGTTGGATGTTGTTTAAGTGAACTATGTAAAACAAAACAGTGTCATTTGTAAGACAAATCCTTTTCTTCTAGGATATCAGACAGCCGCTTCACTCCTCTGCCTTTCTTCCTGTTTGGAGATTTTAACTTCCGTCTGGATACTCTGAGTCTGGTACAGGTACGAAACCACTTTCTTTTCTTCTAAAGCATTAGGGCTCAACTTGGGCTCTGGGGCTCAACTTGGGCTCTGGGGCCCACTCAAGGACAAAGCCAAAGATGTCAGGCTCAGATGCAAGGCTTTGTCTGCTCTCAGATTGTCGAGACTAGATTTGTTCTTTTTGCATAGTAAAGTAATGTTCACACACTTTCTAGATGATGTTGCTCAAATGTCATTGGGGAAAACAGTTTTAAAAAATTCATGCTACCACGTAAAAATGTTTCTACTCTGTCACCCTTGACATATGGATTAAAATCCAAAGATGAGTGTGAAACGGAGAAGGAGATTTGAGTTAAGACACACACTGGAGTCACATGTTAGTCACTCCCAGAGGTGACTTGTAAATGGACTTGGACTCGCCCCGCAAAGACATCAGACTCAACTCAGACAGAGTCTTTAGCTACCCCTGACTTTACCAGCTCGTGACTGGAATGCACTAAAGTGGGGTGTGATGCAATTCCCACTCCTCACATCTGAGTTCCGAGGCAAATGGATTGCACTGCAAATAATTAAAAAATGTAAAGGCAAGTTTAGGAAACAAGTTTATCATTTATATTTAACCTTAATAGTTTACCATTACCCCCCTAAAGACACTATATCTACACACACACACAGATACATATATATATATATATATATGTTTTATAAGAACGTGGAAGTGTTTGGGAACAACAGCAACTCAGCCACGAAGTGGTAGGCCACATAAACTGACGGAGCGGGGTCAGCGGATGCTGAGGCACATAGTGCGAAGAGGATGCCAACTTTCTGCAGAGTCAATCGCTACAGACCTCCAAACTTCATGTGGCCTTCAGATTAGCTCAAGAACAGTGCAGGGAGAGCCTCATGGAATGGGTTTCCATGGCCGAGCAGCTGCATTCAAGCCATACATCACCAAGTGCAATGCAAAGTGTTGGATGCAGTGGTGTAAAGCACGCCGCCACTGGACTCGAGAGCAGTGGAGACGCGTTCTCTGGAGTGACAAATCGCGCTTCTCCATCTGGCAATCTGATAGATGAGTCTGGGTTTGAGTCAGGAGAACGATACTTGTCGGACTGCATTGTGCCAAGTGTAAAGTTTGGTGGAGGGGGGATTATGGTGTGGGCTTGTTTTTCAGGAGCTGGGCTTGGCTCCTTAGTTCCAGTGAATCGAACTCTGAATGCTTCAGCATACCAAGACATTTTGGACAATTCCATGCTCCCAACTTTGTGGGAACAGTTTGGAGCTGGCCCCTTCCTCTTCCAACATGACTATGCACCAGTGCACAAAGCAGGTCCATAAAGACATGGATGACAGAGTCTGGTGTGGATGAACTTGACTGGCCTGCACAGAGTCCTGACCTCAACCTGATGGAACACCTTTGGGATGAATTAGAGTGGAGACTGAGAGCCAGGCCTTCTCATCCAACATCAGTGTGTGACCTCACAAATGCGCTCTGAAGGAATGGTCAAAAATTCCCATAAACACACTCCTAAACCTTGTGGACAGCCTTCCCAGAAGAGTTCAAGCTGTTATAACTGCAAAGGGTGGACCGACGTCATATTGAACCCTATGGATTAGGAATGGGATGTCACTTAAGTTCATATACAAGTCAAGACAGGTTAGCGAATACTTTTGGCAATATATATATATATATATCTTATATTCATAATATATCCTTTTACCTTGAATCATTACTTTGACAAGAGACTTGCACCTTCCCCTAGAGACTTGAGGCTTGACTTGGACTTGCTCTCAAAGGCTTGAGACTTGACGGCCTCACAATAAAGTGAATTGTGCTATCTAAGGTACAGCCTAACTCAGCTTTTGCTCTGTTGTGTATTTGTTTGCAGCATCTGTCCACTTCAGCAGATGTTCAGACAGTGAAGGACAGCAGTAATGAAGTGGAGAGGATCATCTGTGAAGAAAAAGACAATGATCACCAGGTGATTGAAACTGGTTCAATAAAGACAACAACAAATATTGTCATTTTCAAGCTGCTCTCAATTAATCTGTCCTTCAGGTGCTGCTTCACATTGAGGAGAAGCTGTTTACCTACCTGCACCAAGCTGTTTTCAGGGAGGACGACGGCAGAGCGGTAAGAACAGATTTTTGAACCTGATGGCCTCTTTGGCTAAAATCTGTAAAACACCAGGCTGCTTATCAACAGTCTGGTAAATCCTGGCAGATTTATTCTGATGATTGCAGCTTAGTAAATACTATGGGCAGAAAGTTAACAAAACATGATAAATATGACACTTAGCTGGATTTTACTAGTGCCTAGTTTCTTTCACCTGTTTTCAAAGTTGTCGAAACTTCCTGTAGTTCTTGCTAATGAGTCACAGTTTTATTCCTCAGCTTTTAAAGTATGACAAAGAAGTCTCAGCCTTTCATGATGTAGTAAGAGAAGAGGACATCAGGTTTCCACCAAGGTAAGGACTGGACTTGAACCTCTTCCTGATGCACTGTGCAGAAGCACCCACCTTCTCAGATTTTTCCTCAATGCTGTCCCTCTCTCTGCATCAGTTATCCCTACAGTGAAGAAAACACTAAACCAACCCAGTACATGAACACTCGTTGTCCTGCCTGGTGTGATCGTATCCTCATGTCGCATGCAGCCCAGGAATTCATCCACAAGGTCAGTTAATACTTCTAATTTTTTTAGCTAAAATTTACAACTATCTCTATGTGTATCAACTCCATTACATTTCCATTAAGTCTGGTGTATACACCATACTTAAAATGCCTTTCCTTTCATCCAGAAAGTTAGCTTTGACTTATGCACATGCATCTGATATACAATTTCAAGATGCTGAGACATTCTCCATTGTGATCACAAGTGCAGCCACCACAATCACATGTTAGACCCAATGCTATTGAAAGTTTGCATCCATATAACAGGTAGAAGTGGACTCTCACGAGTTTGTGACTGCAATTTACAGCAGTCCCTCAGGCTTAGAGCTCAGCTACCGTAATAAAGATAGCAAAAGTGAAAGCCAACATGATAATTTGATGATACTGAAGTAGCAACACAGCTTTTCTTAATTTATTGTCAGGAAGGTGAGCTGTATGCACAGGAGTGTCTTGGGCCCTGAAATTCTGCATTGTATTTGGCCTATAAGCATGTGGAATTTACTCAAAAAACGCTGTGGGCTGTGTAATTGCTGGCTTCTATTGAGTTTATTTGGTTTAAGTTGTTTATTTTTTTATACACCATTCTTAAACAGTTTTTTTTTCTACAGATCAGGACTTTAAAACAATTGAAATGAAATAAAACCATGTAGAGTTAAGTATTGCATTGTCTCTTAAACGTGTTATTTTGACATCTATTAAATTTGTCCTTGCCTTGTCATTAAAATGTAGACACTGTCCACTTTTTGGTCCTGCAGTCCCTCGCTGGCTCTGCTGATCCCACTTTGCCACCATTATACCTTTTTTACCACTTCCAATCGTGGCACAGAGGGGGGATCACTTTGTCCCAGCATTATGTTTCAGTGAATTCATACTGAGAGCAGTATCATAGGAGTGTAAATATCACATCATCAGTATATTTCTGAATCATATTGTGTAGTATTGTACTGTGTCATGTCATATTGTATTTTATCATGTTTTAATGATTACTTTTTGTGTTTAATTCTGAAGTCGAACTTGTAGAATTTATCATCTAACAACAATCATACATGCAGAAGAGTTTCAATTGGGTTCAGTCATCTAGAAATGTAAATGAATTTTCTACATTTTTATCACCACATTTTCTTGTACAATAAGTAAAAGTCAGCTGTTCTCTACAGAAAAATGGTGATGAGGTGACAGCTGTTTACAACACAGTGGGTCCTAATGTCTGTATGGGAGACCATAAGGTAAGAGTTCAGTGATCATATTCAGTATGTTTCAGGCAAACAAACCAGCCATGTGGAGTGACTCTGCTGTCTTCTTGTCTTTTGTCTTGCAGCCTGTTTTCTTGTTCTTCTCCCTGAAGACAAATGAGCATTGACTGGGATCCTTCTCCATGGTAAGAACACACTGATAGAGTGTGTTCCCACAAGTCAACAGCATGTGGAGATAAGTGTAGAGAAGTGTCTCTGTGCTGATTTCAGAGGGGACTCAGTGTGTTAGAGGGATCACAGTAATCTTACACGGCTCCCGAGAGAGTCATAACACCCACCGGCTCATTGGAACTGCAATATGAACTAAGATGAAGTGCCTGCGGGACACGAGCACTCCTTTGTGTCCAGTGTAGTCAGACCACAGGCGATCTGCACCTTTCACTGATCTATGTCTATTCGATCCTCTCCACTGTCACTGTGGCTGCACACGAAGCTCACCTCAGGCCCGCTCTTCATTAATTACCATCTGGATGATCGGCCAGAGACACATGCATTTTACCAGACAGGGTATTGGCATTTTTACGGCCATGATTTTGTTTTGCTGGTGTTTAAATTTATTTATTTTAAGGACTAACTGCTTTTTCATTGGAGCCAGTGTTCAGAGGGCTGCAAAATGATGAGAACAACAGAATGACTGGACCTGAAAGATGCTACAACCAGCTGAGGCTGGAAAATATATGGAGTTTTCAAGATGTATCGATACATTTTCAAACAAGAAATTGTCTAAAACAGTATTGGTTGCATTGATGTGTGATCCCTTGAGATGATGTCCTGTCAATGCAGAGAACTCCAGGTGGGGGCGGAAAGGGGTTTCTGTATAGAGGGGCTATCAGAATGCCAAGGCCTTAAGCTGCTGGTGGCTGTGCCAACTGATCAAATCAAGAAAATCAAACAAGAATTATTTTAATTCCCTGAATTAGTTACACATTAACATTGAGAATGTGCAGACATGGATTGAAAACATCCTTCTGAATTACAGAGGAGCAGATTAAGACAGAATTTACTAAACAGTGACTCCTTTGTAAAAGATTAAGTTACAGTCATGTAAGGACCCAACATTATCTCCCAGATAAAATCATGAGAAATACAGACTGACCAGAGGGGGGCTATCTATTCTTTCTTTTTATTTATTTTAATGTAGTGGATGTTTTATCAGTTTGAAACACATAGTATTTAGAATTCTAAAAGTGCTGACAGCCTCAATATATGAGGCAATTATTTGTTCAATTAAGACAAGAAAGATGAATTCTCTGCAACTTTGGAAAATAAAAAATAAAATAAATGGATGCAGGTCCTCTAGTTTTGTGCTATGGACTTTGTCTGGATTAAATATTGCATTTTGCTAAAACTGTATCACAGTTCATAATTCTTGATTATAATTCTTGGTTATAATTCATGATTTTACGTCAGTGTTACCAAGCCTACAACCAGCTCTCTTGTTGTTCTCGGGTTGATCCTTAATCCTGGTGCCATGGAGATTACCCCATTATTTTAGTTTTAATGATGCTTAAGAGTGTTTGGCCTCAATATAGAAGTGAAGTGTTCCTTTGACTTTTAACCCCCTCTGATAACGCGAGGTAATCAGTGGTATATTTTTCCTCCACCCTTTGTATACCTCCTACTCTTCATCCTTTGCTGACATGCTCTGTAAAACAGTGTCTGTTTGTGTGTCCAGGTCTACAACGGCACCGTCCTTAGAGATCAGAGGGGTTTAAGCATGATGGTCACCCACCACAACCCATCCGCCCCCCAGCTGAGGGTCTGGTCACAGCAGAAACTCCGTCTTCACACCACTGCTGTCTTGTGTGTGATCTCACTGCAGCACAATAGTGATCATGACACAAGCACAGATTCATCACAGGCTTTTATGAATGGAGGGCGATCCTACACTTTTCTCTATGCAGTCTATACAGAGACTTTTGAACAGGGTCAAGCTGTCTTGCTCAGACTGAAGCTTCTAATTTAAAACCAGGCTGCGTTCATGGTTATGTGCATGAACATGCAAATATTTTGAAACTTTGGACTCCATTAATTGCTGTTATTTTTGAATCAAAGTGAAAATTCTCACATTTTAATCGCATTAATGAATTTAAAATCTCTCCTGCCAGTCTGGAGCAACCAACTTTGACTTGATTTTAAAAAGCAGCTAAACTGCACATTCATTATTCAGTATTTTGACACATGATTATTTTTTTTCTAATATAAAAATTTAGTGTTATGAAAAATATGTAATTCTATATTATAAATTAAGAATTAAAAATCCAGAACTGACTCATTTTTAAAACATGTAGCATTTGACCTTTGTCAGGCAGGAGCCCAAAGAGAATATGCATCCATACATTTTAATTACCATTTCCCTTTATCCCAAAAGGGAAATGGTATTCTTGAGGTCTCAACATATTTATCTACATTATCTTGGGATACAAACACCTGCCATCCTATGGTTTTGAGTCTACTTCTGTCATTTTCCTGAGATCTCGAGAAGCCAACCGGTTATCATAGGAAAACAGAGAAAAATAAAACAAAGGGAAGGGCAAGGAAAACAGACTTATTCCTGGCTCGTTTTAAACTGAAGATGGGGTGAAGCAATTCTTAATTTTTATTTTTTTTTTTCACATTTTTTTCAGTGTCACTTGGTCTTAATCTGCTACTACTGTTATACTGTGGCTGTGGCACATTTGTAAGCTGTTTGCTGACTCCTATTAAATGAAAAATCCAGAAGAAATCAGAAATGTCCAGTGATACAATGAGGGGCTAAAATCATTTATTTTTGTCTTTATTTGAAATTTAATCTATCTGAATCAACAGCTTCATGTAGGGGATTAATAGAAGGGTCTTTTTATACTTGGATGGCATTAAGCAATGCTAAATTTGCTTGACTGTAGTTTGAATTACTGGTATGTGATTATATAAACAACAAAAAAAAGAGATTAACATCCTGGTTTACCTCTTAAAATGTTAAAATATACTCTAATAGGGGCTCGAAAACTCACCACAGTTGGTGAAAGTTAAAACTCAGTGGAAATTGACATATTGTAGTGTGACCACATACATGTACAACAAAATGGCAGCTGGGTGTGCTCCAAATGCAGTCAGGGTGCTGGTGCTACAAACATGAAAATCTGTACACGTATTGATCATGCCTAAAGAAGGAAGAAAAATTATCTTGGGAACCCCCTCTATAATGTACTCAAAGTGAGCTACAGATCCTGAATCTATCCTCTCTTGCTAACCATAACACATCATGAGTGATGTAACCAGGGGTCCTCGGGTGTTTCAGGCCTTTCAGCATCAGACACCCTAACACAGACGACCCTGCCACCATTGATCAGGACTCGTCTGACGCTCAGCTGCTTCTGTGATGTTCTTGATGGCTCTGCTCCTCGCTCCTCCCTTGATGCCCAGTGTGCTGAGAGCTTTGTGGAGTGAGTCTCTCTAAACCCCTGGAGCCACTTCCATGGGCATGCATTTGCCTTCCAGCCCTGCTCTCACAGCTTGCCACCAGATGTTCATATTTTAATCTCTTTCTTTCTTGAGCCTCTTCCAAGAAGTCAATGACAATGTTCTCATGTTCTCATCTTTGACCATTTTCTTCATGTTACCATTGAGCAAATTAGTTTTATTTGTGATTGCTAGCATCTTGTCAAAGACTACATTTGTCTTAAATGCATATCAGCTGTATGGATCAGTGTTCACTCATGGCTTCTGTTTTGTCAGGTCTCTTTATCACCTAGGTTTTTTTTAGCATAGATTTTTTTTTATAAGTTAATATGATTGTGGTTCATAGAAAACACTTTACAGTCTCAAATAGACATCTTAATGCAAATGGACTGACAACAGAAATTTTGTCTTTGCTTGTTTTGGTAAGAACTGAATTCATCTGCAGAATGTAGCAGCCGTGTTTCACCTTGTAACACAAGTTATTAGTTTTTGTTGTTTTTCTGTGCACCAACTGTTCATCAATACCAAGTGCTTTATTCCAGATGTATGTACCCTGTAGTTGTTTATCATTCCGATTGCATCTGTCCTCACTCAGAGACAGTTGTCTGTTATCTGTTACACATTTTCGTCAGTGCATAAATCTCTCCATCCCTATGCTGGTTAACATCAACCTTTTTTTTTTCACTGCCAAAAGAATTGCAATGTTGACTGCACGTGTTTACCTCTAAGTAGAGTAAAGGATTGTAGTTGTTTCACGTGGCCTCACTTGAACTTTACATAAGTATAGTTATTCACATTATATACTCACGTGTGTGTACTTGCACATGCAGTACAGATGGCACTGCGTTTGGAACGGCTTTGTTCATGAATAGTCTTATATTGTAGCAGCAGCAGTAATATATATTTTTGAGGTGTGAATTGTCATGGGTTAGTTTTTTAGGATTTGTCTTTATTAATGACTAATTTGAGGAATTTCAGATATGTTTGTGGTTGTTCTTGTTCCATCCAACCAACCTCTGAGGGCCACAGTGTGGGGCAGGGGCAGCTGATATGTTTTTTTAAATCCTCCTCTGTCCGAGTATTTTAAGATGAACACAGATTTTCACACCTGGACTGTCAGTTCTGTTTGTGAGGCCGATCAAGCGCTCGCCATATCAAGAGTAAGTTATGTCTCTTGTCTTCATAGAGTTTGAGGGGTTTTACTGAGTGGGGTTCATAATAGACCAGTGTTACTTTGAGACTATCTCTGGTCAGACACTACATCATTGTGATATCTCATTTTGTAAATAAAATATCTCACTTGTAAATATGCTGCACTGTTTTTATTGTCTTTACCAGCTCTGTGTGTGTTGGCTCTGGGATTTTAATATTGTCAAGCCTCAGAAAAAAAAAATCAACATTCATCCTCTTTGAAGAGAAATGTTTGAACCACACCTGTTACAGGACATGATTGAGGATGATTACTGACATCTATCAGTAGCTGATAAACCTGAAAGGCTGGTTCAAGTACCGTGAGCCATAAATTCTACTGGCTAGTGCTGCTTTTTATGGGCTTAGCTTCAGGAGCACAGGTTAGTCATTTACAGAAAAAAACAAAGATAAGTGTGCCATTTCTCTTATTGAAAGTTACAATTGTGCTACTATCTCTTAAACTGGATAGAGTAAATTAAGGTTTAACTGGACGAATAACTTCTGTCCTCAATTATCTTTGTGACCATGAATTTAAAGCAAAAGTCCAACACATGATTCACCTCTAAAATGGAGATCAATCAGCTATATCTGTCTATCCATCCATCCATTTTCTATTATGCTTAGCCCTTTAGGGTCGCGAGGGGCTGGAGCTTTTCCCAGCTGACATAGAGCAAAAGTGGGGGGGGGGGGGGGGGGGGGGGGGGGGGGGGGGGCATCCTGAACCGGTTGCCAGCCTATTGCAGGGCCACATAGAGAGACAGACAGCTGTTTGTGCTCACACTCACACCTCAGAGCAATTTGGAGACATCAGTCAACCTAATGAGCATATTTTTGGACTGTGGGAGAAAACTGGATTGCCCAGAGAGAACCCACACATGCACAGGGAGAACATACAAACTCCACACAGAAAGACCCTAACCAACCTGGCAGTCGAACCAGCAACCTTCTTACTGTGAGGCACATGCACTACCTGCTGTGCCACCTATAACTATATCATCTATATCATATGAGTATAAACTGGTCTAACAACAGCTTTTCTGGTGATGTTTGGGTGACTGGGACAGTATCTTTTGTTGATATGGACAGAATTAGCCCAAGTGTAGAAATGTTGTATTCATAATTAAACTCAGATTTTTTAAAGTTGCAATGTATCACATAAAGCATGTTTACTTTTTTTCTTTTTTTTTATTTATAAAATTTCTTAAACTGTAGTGTAGAGGTAGAAGACAGCCTCATGGTGCCTATGCTGTCAAATATACAGAGTAATTTTGAAAAAGAATAAGAAATTTACTTTAACATTATTTTATTTATATAGCACCTCTAAAAATAGATATTTACAAAGTGAGTTAATGGACAAAACAAAAGCTGAAAAGAGGCAGAACCTTGTGAACAATAAATCAACAATCAGGTCAAAGAGAGACAAATGTGAAAATTGTAAACTGGAAACAACTGATGAACTATAAAAATATATTACGCTAGTATGGTTAAAAAAGGTTAAAAAGTTTTTTGCTTTGTATTTAATGATAGGAAACATTAAGACAATAAATAGATGACAGAAAGATGATGGTTGAGGACATTACTTCAGAGGAAGGAAAGATAAGGATAAATAGAGGATGGATAAAAAAGAGAGTAGATTAAAACATAAAAAGATTGAAAAAACAGGTCTTAAATGATACGTCGATAAAATAAATAACAAAATACATGATAAGTATGTAGACAACAAAGATTGCATTATGTAAAAGCAAGTCTAAAAAAGTGAGTTTTAAGAAGTGATTTAAAAGATGTCACTGATTGAGCATGCCTTATCTCCTCAGACAATTAGTCCCAAAGTGAAGGAGCTCTGTCAGAAAAGGCTTGATCACCTTTAGAACAGCCAGGAGGCCTCCGCCAGAGGATCTGAGGCACATGGTGTCAATAGCTCTGTTACTTAATTTGGGGCATTTAGAGGAGTGCACACTTACTGACTCTAAGTCCAATGAAACATGGTTCATATGACAGTACTGACACTTTTGTGACCCAGAGTTTGTTCGCTGTGTATTGTTTTATGCATTTGCACACCGCTTAATTGTTTTTACTGTATGTTTTTAGAAATCCTGCTAAGGGGGCACGGTGTAAAATGGCTTTACAACTAAATTTTCAGGATTTTACCTGAAATTACTTATCCAGTGTGAGTAACTCAGTTGAGCTTTACAAAAGCAATACTATATTTTTTCAAGGCAACAGTTCTGAATGTTTTTACTTTCTTACTAGCTAAAACTAAAAGCATTTACTTCCTGATTGTATGACAAAACTGCGTTAAATAACAATAAGTTAAAAAACACAGAAGAACGTGAGCATATAGCAGTTACTAGTCCCCAACCCCCAAGAGAAAATGGGATTTAGAATATCAGTTTTGGATAAGTGCCTTAAATAAGGTTTTTGAGGAACACATGAGATGTCATTGTTTAATGGGAAACAGTAAAATGCATCTGATGTCACCGTCTTTTGAACCTAAAACCATTGTTGTGTGTTTAAAATGACCGTTACTAACAATGACTACAAATATGGTGGGGAATCCAACAGCCAGCATTTCTGATTGTTCTTTAATTATCAATAATTCACGTGCTATTGCTATTCCAGGAACAATTCGATCAGGTCTTGATTGTGAGGAAACTCCTAAACATGAGGTTACGAAAAAAATGTTATAAATTTAAAATAATAGCATATGTACCTTACCAATAGTACCTTAAAAATAGCTTTTCACTTTCGACGATTACATTTAAACTTGAAACATTGTGAAAAGTAGGTTCATTTGTTAAGATTGTCACAAGGAGCAGAAGAATCCATATTTTTTTGGACACAGAGCTTATTATCTTCAATGATCCAAAACACAGTAAAAAAAAATCCCATATGCTTTTAGAGGGCTTTCAGTCAAGGGAACCAGTGTCAAGCTAACTTCCATGTTTGTCTCCAAAAATACCTCATCCCTGCACCACTCTATTATGAAGAGAAAATAAATAATTTGCAGTAGGTATAAATAGTTGCTTAACCAACAGAAAACACTAGCTATCAATGAAAGTGTAAGTGAATGACAAGAGAAAAAGGGTGAACTGTTTGAATTTATGAGCTGCAGAGTACTTTGACTTTACTGAATGTGACTTTGTAATCACTAAAGTAAGACATTCAATGGATCTAAAGTGTCCATTTTTAAATGATTTCTTATGGCAAATGCAAGAATTTACTTTCTCATAATTTAAAATGTGCTCAGGTAGTGCTTGAAATAAAAATCAATTGCACACATTTTAGTAAGATAACATTAAGTTCATTGGTTTGTTCAAAATAATAACGTTGGATTTTCTTGGCATGTTTTTATTGTGCTAGCAGAAGCCAAAATGCTAACACTTAGTGAAATCAAGGTTATCCATGAGCATTTTTGTAGTTGGTTGGGGTCCTGCCTGCTTAAGAGATTGGAAACTACTTATTTGGAGCAAACAGATTATTGACAATTGTTTTCTGTTTAGGTTCTCATAGTTTTCATGTTATTATAAGTATTTTAAGCACTGTCCAAATTGTCCAACAGTATGATGTCATATCAGGTCAAAGAGAACAGTCAAGAAATTCCCTGAGTCATTTAAAGTTAACATAAGCTGCAAGTGTACCTGACTGATTTCTCTCCTGGCATTTTTCTAACAACACTAAAAGCCACATTAATGTGACCTGTCCACCTGAGTTGCTTGTTATGTGAAATAAGCTGATTATTACTTGTTCAGAGAAATGAGACACGCTGCAAAATAGTTCAATTTTATACATATATAAAATAAATGATAAGATCTGAGCTTTTATGGACTGCTGTCATTGATTAATTTTTCTTTAAAACCTTTCCCTCAGGTTGAGCTGTACTCATTTCATAGCACATGAAAAACTGAGACTTAAACAGAGCAGCATTCAGCTGGAATCGGCTGTTTATGGCTTTCTGCTCAGAGGGAAAGTCTTAAAAGCCAAACACATCAAGAGCCATGAATGTTTTTCATATTTTTTAGTGTTAAATACACTTGTTTAATTCTGATAAAAACAGAATTCGGAGGGCAACAGATTAAAGGGAGATCAAAACAAATTATTTCATGAAAATTGCTATAACATGAGCATTTTTTAAAGCTTGATGGTTCTAATATATTCCCTCTATATACAGAGCATGTATAAAGGGCATAATTCTAACATTTAGAACAATTAATCTGTTTGCACAGAGATTTGACCCATGTTTGCAGTAAGAAGTCGAAGTGTTCATGCAGCATTCCTCAGCCTCTCCCCTGATTGAGTCCCTGGCCTGATGCTGTCCACCTGAAACAAATGGATTCTGAGCTCACTGAGTCTAAAAGGTGAATGAGCCACTCTGCTTTTGTATTGATTTTATATTTAGGCTTCTGGTGTAGGACATTGTCTTCATTTAAACCTCACCACACCAGTAAATCACTTTAGACCAGACCTTTGACCCCTGTACTTCTCCACAGTGTCTGTGCCTCTTTTGTTTGCAGTTAAACTGTCGCTTCACAACAATACATGCATTCATTCACTATTTTAGCGGATTCACACATACTCCTGCTGTCTGATTTTCTTATTCATCTGCTACCTCATTTTACTGAAACATACTTCTGTCCAAACATTCTCAAATCCATGGACACATGCTCCTGTCATGTCAATTTTAACATTAATCTAGAGCATGAAGTTTATAACATACAAAATATATTTTCACCCTTCCAGGCACATGTTCTTTGGTCCATTTATTTATATGTTACTTTAGTCCAACCAATTATACTCCTTTTTGTTGACTTATTAATTTATTCACCACTCACTTCCGTTTATTTATCGATCTATTAATTCACTCATTTAATCCAGCCACACTGACTTCTCTACATAATTTCAGACCGTACAATCGTTCTCCTCTTGATTAATTTGTTAGTTTACTACTTAAGTCCAGACGCACCACATACTGTTTACTGAAACATGACTCCAGTCTGTGCACACTAACTCCTGTTCATGAACTAATGTATTTTTTTTTTATAAACTCCTTCAGTTCAGGTAACTCACCCTCTGTTGATTCTAGTCCATGCCCTTCTTTCTCAACAGGGGTGCCACAGCACCCTGGGTTGCCCTCTGGCCTCATCAGGGGTGTCCTCAAAATCATTTGGAAACTCAACCAAGAGTCCTGAAATTAATATCTTTAACTTTTCTTTTGTAAATAACCAAGACTGTCACATGCTTGTCTAGCATCTTGTTTTCCAGGGGGTCCCAACGCAGACACAAAAAATAACACAAAACAGACAACAATAATACACAGCAAACACAAAACACACTGCTCTACTACTTCCGCAGCCCCCACACCCCACCCACCCCATCACCAGCTCACAAAAACAGTGCTCACACGCATGCACATAGCTCCATTGCAATACAATAGAATGCCACAGCAATTTTGAATAAAGTAATAAAACAAATAAAACACAAAAACAATATCAGAAACATGAACAGCTTGTTCTTCAGTGTGAAAATACATTTGATCTAAAGATGAAAAAAGATGGACTTTAAAGAGGAAGGGGGATTATTCCAATCAGATGGGGCTTTGAACTTGAATGATCTGTGACGTATTTCTTTATGGATGTTAGGAACCGTGAAAAACGGGTTACGCATAAGTCTAAGAGGATATTGAGATGTATATAAGACCAGGAGCTGTTTAATTATGATGGAACATGTAAGTGGACCTCGCACATGAGGCAGTGGTTAGTCCTGAATGGACATCTCAAGACAAATCTGCATAGGAGTTATTTAACATATTGAGGGGTTTGAAGACAGAGTCAGTGGTGTTTTGGTAAACAACATCAGCATAATCGAGTATGGGAAGTAGCAGTTGTGAAATGATTCCTGAAATAAGAAATGAGAGTGATGAGATAAAGGTGATAGCAGATGAAACGCTTAGATCCATTTATGACTATAGTGGTTTATTTTCTTGTTGTTGTTGAACTGACCCATTTTAAGCCTTTTATTGTGGGTTCATCACCCATTTTATTGAGATGGATAGGCCTGTGATTCTTTGCCAAGTTTAATAAAGAAGTGATACAGGTAGATTGATTACCAGTCAAAGCTCTATGAATGAACAGAAAAACAAATTGGACGGCATGGTGGAGCAGCGGGCAGTGCACATGCCTCACAGTGAGAATGTTGCTGATTCAAACTCTGTGTTGGTCAGGGCCTTTCTATGTGGAGTTTGCATGTTCTCACTGTGCATGTATGGGTTCTCTATGGGTGCTCCAGCAGCTTCCTCCCATAGACCAAAAACATGGCGATTAGGTTAATTGGTGACTCCAGAATTCCCTTTAGTTGTGAGTGTGAGCGTGAATGGTTGTCTGGCTCTCTATGTGGCCCTGCGATTGGCTGGCGACTGGTTCAGGTTGTACATCTCCCCCAATGTAAGCTGGGATAGGCTCCACTCCCCCTGCAGCCCCAAAAGGGATAAGTGGTAAAGATAATGGATGGATGGATAGAAACAAATCATTTGTACTGAGTTCAATCCAAACATCCACATTTTTTTTTGGAGGCTTCATGCTCTCATCACAAAAGCTTAAAGCCTTAGAGGACTATGATTTAGTGTCGGTAGAAGGATTAGACAGGGCAGGAGACAAAAATATTGAGAGGAAAGACTTGATTAATTTGCACGCAAAGCAAAAAAATCTTAGAATCAAGGAAAAAGATAAAATGTCAAGGAATAAGGTCGGAATTTTGAAAAGGTTGAAAATATAAAGGTTAAAAAAGTGAATTGCAGCCTTGTTCTCACCATTTAGACTTTTCATTGTCAATGTGTGGGGGAAAAATCCTCATTATTTTAACTCTCAACAGGAACAATAACAAATGTTGAAGACGTAACATCAGATTTAACGGTCACAGAAATTGTAGCCTTTTTGAATTAATTTGTTTGTTTTATATTTTGACCTTGAGGCTGCAACAAAAACAATCCCAGGTATTCAGATATTGGCAGATGAATTGGGATAAAGAAATATATCAGTGTTTTTGGACTTGTATGAGACTCATGTCTATAGTACAAACATTAGCGATAGTGAGGACTGTCAGCTTGACCATTGCTGCGGTAGGGGCCAAGAGCTCAGAGCTTTTATGCTTGAGTGATTATGCTCTGACTGACACATTTTCTGTCTGCTGGAGAGCTCTTTTGTTTTGGTACTACTGCACATCACATTTAACCTTGCAGTGCAGATGGATCTTCCTGATTTAATGTCTATAATCAGACAGATCCATCTTGCCAAGCTCCAGTCTACAACGAATGTGAGCGGTCCACATCAGCATGACCCAATCAGCTACGTGCTATCCTTTAGAGCAAAAGTGCGTGGGAGCTACAAGCCAGATGGCAGCAGGAAGTGACCATTAATACAGAGATTAATATAGATGCTAACAGCATAAGCAGCAATTTTATCAGTTCTGGACTGCATTTCTTTATTGAGTGAAAAACAAATAACAAAACTCCAAATTCTCAATTGAAATGAAATTTTTGCTCCACTTCCGACATGTTTTGCAGAGAGTTTGTTTTATGAAGTGGTTTACATTCTGTCCTTGGCACTGCAGAAGTAGCGCCAGCCTACTACATAATCTGATTGGCCTGTAATGAATGTGATTGAACGATTGTCACCTACCAGGTATGATAAACTTTCTATGGGCTTTTCCCCAGATGGACAAGTGAAATATATTGAACAATCCATCTGGTGTGTCAGGTTGCGTCACATTAACTGTGTCCTTCTACCTAAAGTGAAATGGTATGCCTACCAAAACAGAGAGCATGTTATCGCAATGGAAAGTGTTAAAAATGTGTTGATAACAGTGTACAATAATCCTGATGCTCTTTGTTTTTGGACTTTGTTTTCACCTGAAATCCCCAGTTCTTACTACATCAATGTACTGTAGAGCTTATATTTGGGTTTTCTCCGTAGATGGGCAGACCTGCAGGATCGCCATGGCTATCTATCAATCAATCAGTGTTTATTTTTATAGTACCATTCATAACAAGTGTTATGTCAAGACACTTTACAATAGAGCAGGCTGAAGACAAACCCTTCAACTTATGGATACACATATACACATACATATATATATATAAGATACTCATATACATATATTTACACATACATACATCCAAAACTCAACATAAATCCATCATGGCGGCAAGAAAAATTCTCTGTTAAGCAGCAGGAAATCTTGAATGTGGATCCAAGTCTCATGATGAACAGACATCCACCAAAACTTTTTTGGGTGTGTGGGCGAAGGAAGGGAGATGGGCAGAGGCAAGTGGACTGAAGTAAGAACTAAAGCTAGTGACAGATCCATGGGCCAATCATAGACCTGTCCTCGTCATATTTGTCTCTGCTGGATATACATTTATTAGAGGTTAGCCCCTTTGAGATGCAGCATCTCGTTTTCAGGACTGAAAAGAAAAATATGTGATAGCGAAAAACTTATGGACCCCCTTACCATAAATCCATCCCCTCCATATTTGTCTCCATTGAGTATAAATTAATAAAGGTAAGCTTCTTGAGATATGGCATCTCATTTTCAAGAGGGACTTCATGTCTATATGATGCTAGAGATAGTTACTATGGGTCAACCATGGGTAGGGAGATCGTGCTCATGTCTACATTAACAATTATAATGATTATGAACGGGAATGGGGCTAACGAAATGGCCAAATATGTGTTATGTCTGTAATTGTAGTTATTGAGGCTTTGCGACTCCACAGCAGCAGGTAGTCTCCACCAAGGATCCCAGGCCACCTACAAGACAAGAGCCAGAGACGAGTACAGGAGCAAACAAAAAGGGGCAAAGGCAGATATGGAGAGAGAGTGATAGAAAGAGAGGGATAGAGCCCAGTGTGCCAGATCCCCCCGGCAGTCTAAGCCTATTGCATCTTAACTATGTGTCTAAACTATGGACTATGAGCTGGTCCCTAACTGAAAGCTTTATCAAAGAGGAATGTTTTAAGTCCAACCTTAAAGGTAGAGAGGGTGTCTGCCTCCCGAATTGTGGTCTATAAATGGTTCCAGAGAAGAGGAGCCTGATAACTGAAGGCTCTACCTCCCATACTACTTCTAGAGACTGATGGTACCATGAGCAGGCCAGCATTTTGGGAGTGTAATGTTCTAGAGGGGTTGTACGGCACTACAAGCTCTTTGAGATAAATTGGTGCCTGTCCACTGAGAGCTGTATAGGTGAGAGGAAGAATCTTGAATTCTATTTTATATTTTATGGGAAGCCAATACAGAGAAGCTAATACAGGAGTAATGTGGTCTCTTCTCCTACTTCTAGTCAGTACACGTGCTGCAGCATTTTGAACCAGCTGAAGCATCTTAAGCGACTTTCTGGGACAGCCTGTTAGAAGAGAATTACAATAATCCAATCTAGAGGTAACAAAGCATGGACTAGCTTTTTAGCATCGCTTTGAGACAGGATAGGCCTGATTTTAACAATGTTATGAAGATGAAAAAAGGCTGTTCTTATAATTTGCTTTATGTGAGAGTTGAAGGATAAATCCTGATCAGAAAGAACCCCAAGGTTTCTAACTGACTTGGTGCCAGGCTAATGCCATCTAGAGCAATTAGATCACTAGAGGAGTTTCCTCTAAGGTGTCGGGGGTCCAGCAGAATGATCTCTGTCTTGTCTGAGTTAAGAAGAAGAACATTTCTGCCCATCCAGGTCCTAAAGTCCTGTAGACACGCTTCTGGTTTAGATAACTGATTTGTCTCACCTGGCTTCATTGATCGGTACAGTTGAGTATCATCAGCGTAACAATGAAAATTAATGGAGTATTTCCTCATCATATCACTGAGGGGAAGCGTATAGAAAAGAGAACTGGGCCTACTACAGAGCCTTGAGGAACTCTGTAACTTACTTTGGTGTACACAGAGACTTGTTGTTCACGAGTACAAACTGTTATCTATCGGATAAGTAGGACTCAAACCAATTTAAAGCAGTTCCTGTAGTAATTCCTCTAATCTCTGTAGAAGAACATTCTGATCTTTGGTGTCAAAAGCAGCACTAAGATCTAACAAAACAAGTACTGAGAGAAGTCCCTCATCTGAAGCTAAGAGTAAATTGTTAGTTACTTTAACTAGAGCAGTCTTTGTGCTGTGGTGTGCTCTAAATCCTGACTGAAAATCCCCAAACAGGCTGTTGTTTTGAAGGAAGTCACATAGCTGATTTGCCACTACTTTCTAGAGGATCTTTGAAGTAAATGGAAGGTTTGACATAGGCCTGTAGTTAGCTAATGTTCCCGAATCAAGGGTAGGTTTTTTAAGAAGAGGTTTTATTACAGCTACTTTAAAGGCCACATAGCATGTTGATAAAGATATATTGATTGTCACCAACATGGATTGGCAGACTAAGGGAAAGACCTCCTTGAATAGCTTAGTTGGGATTGGGTCTAAAAGGCAGGTTGATGGTTTGGAGGAGGAGACAACAGAATTTAGCTCTGGAAAGCCAATTGTAGAAAAACAGTCTAAATCAGGTTTAGCTACATTTAATGGTACAGCAGGTCCAGGTGAAGGCAGAGAGTTGCTAATTTTATCTCTAATTTTAAGACTTTTATTGTTAAAGAAACTCATAAAGTCCTTACAGCTGAGCGTTAGTGGAATCACAGGCTCAATAGAGCCTTTTGTTCCACAAGCGATTCAATTTTTAAATGAACAAAGAGGAATGGTTAAAATAGGTCTAGCTGGCCTAGACCAACCTGCCTGTCCATCACTACATGGGTTCCTCTGCTTTTCTCTTCTTTCTGAATGCATTGTTTTGTGTTTTCTAGTAATACTGGCACCAAATGTCTGTGATCCCTGCCACACCCTAAGGTCCTTATGGGGACAATGAACTAAACAAAATAACTAACTGACTCTATGTCAGCCTGGCTACACTGCTGAAGAGATACCTAGGATTGTTTTTATTTTCTTCCATTATTGTAGGCAGCTCGAGTATGCCGTAAGGCTGTCATGTGGTTATTAGGACTTTCCTGCCAAAGTATGTAAGACTCCTCCCTTTTATTGGAGTGCCACATTCTCTCTAATTTATGGGATGCTTTTTTAAGTGCATGAGTTTCAGAACAGGAGTTATCCTCTGACGTTTAATAGTTTTTTGTCTCAGTGGGATGGTTGAGTCCAAAGTGGATCTTAGTAGACTGGCAGAGCTATCAACAAGCTGATCCAGCTGAGAGGGGCTATAATTGGCATCACAGTTATCCATTGGCCAATGTGCTGAATTTGAGGCAGCAGGAATGGCCTCCATAAATTTAGCCACAGCATCATTGGACAGATTTATACTCATCACTGCTTTATTACAAAAGGAAAATCCTCTACGAAAATGTTAAAAGATACTAAGATGTGATCAGATAACAAAGGATTTTCGGGAAAGACATTTAGTTCAATAATATGAAGGCTGTATGCTAGAACAAGATCAAGATTGTGGTTAAAACGATGGGTAGCTTCATTAACAGCCTTAATAAAACCAACTGAGTCTGTTAGGGACATAAAAGCTGAGCTAAGGCTATCACTTTCTTTGTCAACATGGATATTAAAATCACCTACAATGAGTATTTTATCAGAGCTAAGGACCAAGTTTGATATGAACTCAGAGAATTCAGATCAGAAATCAGAATAACTTTGGTTACTAAGAGAACCAGAGGATCCCTTTTCTCACCATCCAAGGGCCACCATGTTAAAATAATAAGATCTTTTCAAATGAAATATGTACTAAATATTAACAAAACAGTGAAATAAAGCTTAAATCAGACTTCATTTATACAATGGTAAACATTTTTAACTCAAATGCAAATAAAAACAATTTACTGAAGTGAATACGGAATCAAAGCCATTTTAAGGCTCTTTTTGAATGCAACGAAACATTGCATTTTTCAAAGTGCACATATTTTCCTTATATGTTAATTTTATTAAACTTTATATGCTTCATTAAGAGTTTTGGAGAAAGTGTTACAGAAAGTAAGTTCATTCCTTTTTGGAAAAAAGCAAAGAAAAAATATAAACCAGTAATCTAAGATCGTACAGAAATAATTACTCATTTATTCATGAGGTTGTACCGGCACATAGGGTCAGACTGTTAGGTTATTTTTTTTCAGCCTAAAACTGGCTGATATTTGAAAATGATTCCCAGCCACAGTGCATGATGACTATGTGACCCTTATAGTGACAGCTACCCTCTGTTAAAGTATATTTATCTATTCACTCATTAAACTACAATGTGGCACTAACAGATCACCTCCTGTTGTTTTCAGAGTTGTTACCTAAAAGTTGAACAAGCACAATAAGGGCTTATTATTAACACCTTGAACTGTGAAACACGACAACATGAATGAGTTCAGATTAGTCATTATAATTTATTAGGAGCACCATGCAGTGTTTTATGTAACTTTTGTTTATTTTACAAAATGCTGACACTGTCCCCTTACCTAGCCTCCTGTAACAGACAGAAAATGACCTGTAGTGTGAGAAAATCATCAGTGTCCTTTAGCTTCATGTTTACACATCCTGTTTGTTATGAACCTTAATCTGTTAGGAGACCACGAATGACCTCTGCTGAATGTGCTGTTTTAATGCTCATTGCTGTAACTTTGTAGTGAACTTGGTCTAATTATCACATGCAGGTCCGATGACAGTTGAGCACGTGGGCAGCTGTGTATGTGCGCGTGCTTGAGCTTCATTGTTTCAGACGTGATGAGGCCCGAGCCGCAGTACGGAGAAAGCCCTGCGGTGTTTGCGCAGCAACAGGCGGATCTTGTCGTCGTCTGAGTCCGGGTCTAGGGGCTTGTTGTACTCCTCGTCCTCCACCTCATTCTCCGAAGCCTCCCCGCCCTGCCCCGCCATGCTGGCCTGCGTGGAGCTCGGCTCTGAGGCGCTTTTCTTCCGCCATTTGGTACGCCGGTTCTGAAACCACACCTGAACACAAGACCTAGGTGTTAGTACAGGGCCCTGTTTCTGTACGTACAACACCATTAACCTGCTCCCCACCCGTGAGCATCTCTAATTTACTATCCTCTGTGGATCCTAAAAATGCACATGCTCAAAAATGCTATGAAATCATCTTAATCAGTTTTTCACTGCATAAATCTCTGACTCTACTTCAGTTCTGCTGAAATCTACCAAAAACTACAGTCATTTTCGGGATTTAAACCCTTTAATTGCCAGTACATTAATATCACCGTTGTTATTTATGAAAAAAAATAGAAAATTATATATTTTTTTATGTTATGTATGTATATATATATGTGTGTGTATTTAGTGTGTGTGTGTGGGGAGGGTAGCAGCAAAATTAATTACATTAATTTCATTGAATGAGTATTTTATGTGGTGTCAGACACAGTCTACACTCTAAAATCTAACAAGTTGGCCTTACTTAAAAAATTTTTGGAAACCGATTGTCTTAAAAAAGGTAAGTAAATATGATTAGTAGTCTTAGAATACATTTACTTTATATTTACTTGTTTTGTGTACTCGGAACCCTGTCGTGTGTACTTAATTCTATTAAGTTATTTTTTGGATTAAGAAAGTTATTTCAATTTTCTATGTTAGTTATCCACCAGTATCCACTCCAAATTCACACCGTTTCATACACCACTGACGCAGAAGTGGTAACAACTTGGGGTTAAGTGTCTTGCCCAAGAAGTTATTACCATTTGTTGCCCAGGGCTGGGCTCAAACCTACAGCCTCTCAATTACCGACCAAGCACACTATCCAACTGCGCCACCAACGCCTCATGTATAGGTAAGCACAACAAATGATGGTTAGTACACAAGAACCAATTCTTTATATTTTACCAAATCAGATTCAAAAAGCCAGTCAAAACATTGTCGAAAGAATGGAGTCTATCAGCTTGTCATGGACTCGGGACTGCAGCGAGACATGAAAAAAAGTTTGCGTTTCACTTCCATGTTGCAGCTTAATGCAGATGTGTTAAATAATTTACCTTGAAACTAAGAGAAATTTTGCGTCATCCAACATCGAAATCAATCTGCAGAGTAGTCTCCTGCCTGGCTTTACTGCGCATGTGCAATCCTGAACTCAGTGTTCAATCGCCGTGATAAAAAGTTTCGAGTCCAGCTTACATACAGGAATTAACTTGTATAATTTTTTTCAAGCTAAATGGGTTCCTTACTCATATTGATTGAGTTGAATGAACAGGATATTTAGATTTAAGTAAAGTGCACATATGTAATTTAAGTTAGAATAGTTGTTACATTTTAGAGTGTAGGGATCCTGGACCCAAAAATGTACATGCATCTGCTCATACATCAACATTTGTTTCTGCTTTTTTCTGCATAAATCCCTTGAACCGCTTCACCTCTACTCAAAACTACCAAATATCCAATAATGCTCAGGATTTTAATCCCTAAAATGTCAGTTTGAATACATAATGCTACTTGATTTATTACAAAAGCAACACAAATATGAGATATTTTCGTATAATACATGCTTTGTGCATCTTAAGGCATGTGTTTCACGTGTGTTTAAAGTACCTGATAAAATGAAGCTGAGTTAAGCCATGACTCCTGCCCTCACTGCACTTTGTTGTTGTTGACAGCATTATGAAAAAAAAGAAACAACAGCATGTGTTGTTTTTGTGCCTTTATGCTTTTACAACAGTTATAAACTTGCTTTTATAACTTGTCCATTTTCCATATCCAAGACTCTGATCAGCAGATCTCATTTATTGTGTTGGTTTAATTGCTGTGGCAACGTGAATTTATACCGTCATTTAGCTGGTTAAAATCCTGAAGTATATTGAATATTTGGTAGTTTTGAGCAGAGCTGAAGTGGTTTAAGAGATCTATGCAGAAAATAAATATTGATGTATGATAATTTTAGAGCAGTCTTTTGCATGTATTTTTTGTCCTGGGGGTCCCCAGAGAGTCCAAAAAGTACAACAAATACATTATCTCTAACCAAATAAAGACGAGCATGTCTGAATCACACATAAACATTGGCAACATTTTCATAAAATGTGTGGAACTGGCCAGGTGAGGGGCCAGAACGTTGTGTGATTTAGATGTTATGCATTTAAAAAAAATCTACATTTATACCATTATTTTTATTTCAGCTTTTTTTCTGCATAAATCCCTTAAACCACTTCAGCTCTACACCAAACTACAAAATATCCAATAATGCTCAGGATTTTAATCCCTAAAATGTCAGTTTGAATACATAATGCTACTTGATTTATTACAAAAGCAACACAAATATGAGATATTTTCGTATAATACATGCTTTGTGCATCTTAAGGCATGTGTTTCACGTGTGTTTAAAGTACCTGATAAAATGAAGCTGAGTTAAGCCATGACTCCTGCCCTCACTGCACTTTGTTGTTGTTGACAGCATTATGAAAGAAAAGAAACAACAGCATGTGTTGTTTTTGTGCCTTTATGCTTTTACAACAGTTATAAACTTGCTTTTATAACTTGTGCATTTTCCATATCCAAGACTCTTATCAGCAGATCTCATTTATTGTGTTGGTTTAATTGCTGTGGCAACGTGAATTTATACCGTCATTTAGCTGGTTAAAATCCTGAAGTATACTGAATATTTGGTAGTTTTGAGCAGAGCTGAAGTGGTTTAAGAGATCTATGCAGAAAATAAATATTGATGTATGATAATTTTAGAGCAGTCTTTTGCATGTATTTTTTGTCCTGGGGGTCCCCAGAGAGTCCAAAAAGTACAACAAATACATTATCTCTAACCAAATAAAGACGAGCATGTCTGAATCACACATAAACATTGGCAACATTTTCATAAAATGTGTGGAACTGGCCAGGTGAGGGGCCAGAACGTTGTGTGATTTAGATGTTATGCATTTAAAAAAAATCTACATTTATACCATTATTTTTATTTCAGCTTTTTTTCTGCATAAATCCCTTAAACCACTTCAGCTCTACACCAAACTACAAAATATCCAATAATGCTCAGGATTTTAATCCCTAAAATGTCAGTTTGAATACATAATGCTACTTGATTTATTACAAAAGCAACACAAATATGAGATATTTTCGTATAATACATGCTATGTGCATTTTAAGTCATGTGTTTCACATGTGTTTAAAGTACCTGATAAAATGAACCTGAGTTAAGTCATGACTCTCTGCCCTTATTAACTTGCTTTTATAACTTGTGCAATTTGCATATCCAAGACTCTGATCAGCAGATCTCATTTATTGTGTTGGTTTAATTGCTGTGGCAACATGTATTTAAACTGTCATTTAAAGGGTTAAAATCCTGAAATACATTATTTGGTAGTTTTGAGCAGAGCTGAAGTGGTTGTCAAGGACCTTTTAATTTTGTTGCCCCGGCATCTAAAAGATATCCATCTCATTAGATTCTTTATTAAATAAAGAAAATGCCTTACAAGTAAAATAAGACAAAAATGCTAAATAAGTAAATCATCATTTCGTTTGTACATTTAAATAGATTGCCTAGTTGTTTTAAATGTTATTTATTATTTCTGGTGGTTAGTGCTGTGAACGACATTTTTACAAATCACAAGGCCTGGCATTTTCTTAATCAACATTTACCATAAACAATATTGTGTTATTCATATCTCATTTGAAAATATAATAATATGCCTGAAAAACTGAATATATTTCCCAGGCCTAATTCATGTGTATTTCACACAAGCAGGTTAGAGGAGGGTTCTCAAATTTGGCCATGCCAAGGACCCCAGTGTAACATATTCTGCTGCTCCACTCTTGTAGATGATCTTAGATTCATTTGACATTTCAATTAAAAATACAAAAAAGATTTAAGTACATCTTCCTCCATGCTTTTTAGTTTTTATGGTTTATTATTCATTATTATTACTTGTCTTTTTTATAACTGTTATTTTAATCATTTTGAACTCTTCAATGTTCAATAGTTTCATAAAAAATATGTTGATAATATCATTTGATTCAATTTGAATTTCAGTTTTAAAAAAACAGGCACATTAGATATTTAATATTAAATTGAAACTTGGCATTGAAATGGAGAATATATTTCAAGATCCAATTATTAGGTACACCAAAACAGACATTACACACAGACACACACACAAACACATTCACACACCTTGGGGGGCTGGGAACATGAATGATTGTGGAAGGCCAGGACCCCCACTCTAAAAGACACTGAACAAGTGGGCCTGCCGGGTCTTTCACAGTAACAGTTCCCAGGTGTTTCAGCAGTACAAACTGAACCATAAGATACAGCAAAGTTATGGACAGTGAGACAATTAATAATCAAAATAATTCAGACATGAACAGAAAAACTCATTCTCACAGCTGTGGTTGGTGTGAGGTGTGTAGTTTACCTTGACCTGTGACTCTGTCATGCCCAGAGAGTACGCCAGTCTGGCTCTCTCAGGTCCGGCCAGGTACTTTGTCTGCTCAAATGTTTTCTCCAGAGCAAAAATCTGATGTCCGCTGAATGTGGGTCTGGTGTGTTTCTTCCTGCCTGACATCTCCCCCAGAGGACCACTACCTGAAAATAACAGAGGAAGGGAAAATACTTAAGATACATAACCTTAAGGACCATATTGTAAATATTTATTTCATTACAAGACTCATTATTTCAAATTGTATCAGTCCCCTTTTTTCAAGAACGTTTTTTTCCCTATTTTTACATGAGCTGTACACGGACTAGTAACGTAGGCAGCATAGTGTAAACCCTTTATAGTGTTATTTCATAAATTACTTAATTTTTAAATAATTTAAGTTTATTTAGATACATTTAAAAAGTAAAGAAGCCAAAAACAACCTTATTACTGTTGTTGACCAACATAGAAAATGAAAACACTAAAAAAAAAAAAAAGAATTATAAGCTAAACAGGGCTACTCAATGATTTGGTAAACAGATTTAAAAGGAGCATGAAGAAGTAAAAACTTCTTAATCCCAGTCCATCTCCATACACGAGAAGAAGTTAATTGAATTTAAAGTTTGCAGTTAATTTAATTTTAGACTTTTCTAACATATTATGATACATGTATTATTACATTATTGTATCACAACATATATTTTTACCAGTTACCAAGTTTAAATGTGTGAAAAGTCATTTCCACTCTTAGTTTCAGTTCTCTAAGGTTCTTGCTCTTATAAATCTACCTATACCAAAATTTAGATATGCATTTGTTTTTGGTAATATCTTGTATAATATCATTTAGGTGCATTTTATTTATTTTTCAGTTTAATGTATGATGAGGACAAAGCCAATCCTTTGATTAAACCCTCTGTTTTTACCGTGGCTCTTTTATTTTCCTAATATTGCTGATCAGATCAAATTAAAGCTGATCAACATTCAGATGTTGTGAAATGTTGAGTGATCAGAGGCTACAGAGTTTTTTTATTGCAGACTCACTGTTGCTGGTGCACTGCTGCCTCCCTCCTCTCCACTCACATCCGGTCTCCCCCCAGCAGCTCACACTGCGGCCCTTCATGGGGCACTCCGGGGCGCCTGGTTTGGAGAAGCCGCCCAGGTTGGTGTTGTAGTCTCTGTTGTAGTACACAGACGTGCCGGTGACAGAGGGGCCGAATCCCCCCATGGTGGAGTATCCGGACAGCAGGGTGGTAGTGCCAGTGGAGCCCATCCCCACCATGGAGCGGCTCAGGATGTCGCTGATGCCGTGCGGGGTCCCTGCCTGCAGCTGGCTGTTCAGGCCCGGGTTCAGCTTGTAGAAAGAGTTTGGCACGGAGTACTGGCACACCGGGGCCTTCAGGTCCGAGGGGAACTGATTCAGGCTGTTGTTGAAGAGGAAAGACCCCTGGATGTTTGGATCCATGGGAAGAAGTGTGAGTGCTCCAGGTCTCAGTAACTCATCCAGTAATATCCAGGAAAGACCTCTGGTTGGGTCCACAAGGAAGGGTGAAGTCTAAGTTTCGGTTCTCACTTTTGTCCCGATGTATTTAAATAACTAAAAAGTCACACAATTTTAAAGATGTCCCAAAATTTTCTAAAAAAAAAACATATGAAAGCACATCAGCTCTTCACTCTTGCCCTTCACCTCTTCTCAGCCTCACTGTAATCTGTGATAATCCCATATCTGAAGTCTCAGGCGGCCCCTCCGGACACAGATTTTCTTAAACTAAATGTCCCTCCTGCCGGCTCTCTTCTCGAAAATCATAAATATTTGGAAATGGAGAGGCACCTTGATAAAGATGGGGCCGTATTAGAATGCAGCCCAGGATTGGCTGGGGTCTAGCAGCTTTAATGCCGTTTCATTGGCTTCTCGCTGAGGGCTGAGCCTTTTATTGGACAGCAGCAGATTAATAGTGTTTTGAACAGGTGGAGTGGGAACCAGTTGATTTTCTGATGGCCTGCCATGTCTGACACAGTGTGGTGGAGGGGAGGGGGCTGAGCCAAGAGTGCACACAGGAGGAGGAGGTGAGGCTCTGATACTCCATTTCAATCTTGGAGAAATAACAAAAAAAGCCTTTAATTTTATAGGCACAGTATAACCTTAACCTGATGAAAACAAAATATACGTTTATGCACCAGTCTGAGTCAGTTAAAAAAACATTATGTCACTCAGGCTCTGCCTTCTCCGTCCCGTTGGCTCTCTCCTCAGATAATTGTGTCTTTCTTATTCTATCGTGTTATCGTTGCAGCAGTTTAATGGGTGATGTTGGGTAATAGGAATAGCTGTTGAGTGGGGGCAGTTATGGGCCAGGGGTAGGTAATATTAGCATTGTCACTTCCTGGAGCTTGCATGTACAGAGCCTGGGCCTGTTGAAAGTGGTGATACCGTTTCAGCCATGATGATCATATTGGCATGGTGGGTGCTGAGAGTAAGCATTGATGGGAGTGGCTGGGGGATGAGTTCACTGTCCTTCTCCCAGAGGTGTTTGTGGACTGATTGGACTAAACACCTGAGACAAGGGATTACCACTTAATAACCACCACTGATATTTCACCATGTGTTTTTCACTCAGGCCATGTAAGATCAATGATCCTTCAATGATCCCCAGAAATTCAGGTGTTCCAGGGCAGAGAAGCAGGTAGACAATGACATTTTAAAATTTAGTGGAAGCATTGATAAAGTTAAAAGGTACAATGTCCTGCAAAATCAATTTTCTTTTTTTAATGTTAGAAGAGGCTTGGGGAGCAGAGGAACACGATACTATTAACTAAACTCTCAGTTCATGGAAAAATGTACTATGACCCTTTAAAGAAAATGCCCCCACAAAACACTCCCTTACATCTTGGGGTTTATTGTGTAATAGCTGCACAGCCTCTACATATATCTGTTTTCTGCTTGTCACACGTAGACTCCGTTACTATTTAGAAAGTCCACTCCACAGCCTGTAACCCCTTCTCCCCTCTCACATCAGCCTCCTCGCCCCCTCAGATATGAGTGTTTCCAAAGGGGAGGGAAAAAGAGCTGCACCTGAGCCTCTACAGAGACTACATTTTTCATTTTTTTAATTCAATTTAAATCAAGTTCTTTCTCAACAGAGGATCAGGGCATGATGTAAACGGTCAAATATAGCTACGCATGGAAACTTAAGATATACTTCAGTAGATTTAAAAAAAAAAACACAAACCATAATGCAAAAATAGAGAACGAAAAAATAAATCAAAATAATAGAATGTGTGATGGAGGTGCTGCAATAGGGACATAATTGAGCCTAGGGGTCCCCTCACTGATCACTTACCCTTTCACTTTGTCACAGACACTTTGTGTTTTATTCAAATTCTTAAAACAATAAATTCAAACATAGACGACCTTTAATCCATATTAAAGTGTTGTCTTCTTGAAAAATATGCACAAAAACCTTTCCTGTTTATTTTTATGCCTTGCATATACACTGGAACTGTCATATCGAAACACGCTACCTCAAGATGAGCTAACTAGCGCTACTGCTCATGCGCCCTACGTCTTCACTCTCTCTCTTGGTTAAGTTTAGGGTTGGGGTGAGAGTAGCAAAATCTGACAAGGTTTATGCAGCTGGAAGCTTTTTCGACAGGGCAGCCTAATTCGATAGAACACCACCCCTGATTTAGAGACACTATAAATCACATTTTCAGAATAATTTTAAAGGTCACATAATCTTTTATGTGAGTTTTTGTTCTTTTTCAGTACATACACACTGGTCTCAGATGTCTCCTGAACACACACACACACACACGCACACCCACACACATATACACCGCCCGGCCAAAAAAAAAGTCGCCACCAAAAAACAGGGTCACACACTCTAATATTTCATTGAACTGCCTTTAGCTTTGATTACAGCACAAATTTGCTGTGGCATTGTTTCAATAAGCTTCTGCAATGTCACAAGATTTGTCACAGATCATAGCACTGCCCCCACAGGCTTGTACAGCTGGCACTTCTTCCAGTCCTCCAGAGTCCAATCTTTATGCTCCCTAGCAAACTGAAGCCTTTTTTTCCAGTAAGCCTTACTGTTTAGTGGTTTTCTTAAGGCTACACAGCTGTTCAGTTCTACTGTTGTTTTTCTTCTATTTGATTTGGCCAAACGTTTAAGTGATCACCGATCACGATCACACAGGATTTTTTTCGACCACATTTCTTTCTTGAAGACGATGCTTCCCCACTACCCTTCCAGTTTTTAATAATGCGTTGGACAGTTCTTAACCCAATTTCAGTAGTTTCTGCAATCTCCTTAGATGTTTTTTTCTGCTTGATGCATGCCAATGATTTGACCCTTCTTAAACAGACTAACATCTTTTCCACGACCACAGGATGTGTCTTTCCACATGGTTGTTTAGGAAATGAGAAGCTACTCATTGCATCAGCTGGGGTTAAATAACTTGTTGCCAGCTGAAAGATAATCGCACATGCAGTAATTATCCAACAGGAGGCTCGTACCTATTTGCTTAGTTAAATCCAGGTGGTGACTTTATTTTTGGCCAGGCAGTATAACCTGACTCACCAGTTGGACCGCTCAATGTATTTCACTACCCTGGTGACATAAAGGACAGAATGTAAGCCATTTTGTAAAACAAACTCTCAGCAAATCATGTTTAATAAGAAATGCCGCCAAGTTATGATAAAACTGCTGTTAGCATAATGCTAATCGCTATACGAGCCGTTGCTTCCTGCTGTTGTCTTGCTTGTATCTCCCACCTCTTCCTGCTCCAAAGTACTCTGACTTGGCCATCATGCTTTTGGCTGCCCTGCTCAGATCAGGCTGTATTAGTGAAAATCCCAGAAACGTCATATCATTTTTTTACAGTTTAGACAGAGAGGAGAAGTTTGTCTGCTATTTTTCAGTAGTTGAAAACAAAGGTTGCCTATCATCCGGCCTCTGTGTTGTAGCTGTTGCAGCTTCTGCTACTGTGACTGCCATTTTCTTTGTGCTAAAGAAAAGTATTGAGAAATAAGATATACCGTACATCATGCAGAAGAATTCAGCTATAATAAAATTACAGCACTTTATGAATGGTGCTTGATGAACACGTTTTTATACTAAAAATACATTTTATTTGAAAAGAGACAAGAAAACCACATAAAGTCTCATTTCCTGGACCCCTGATTTGAAGAAGCACCTTTATTTAATTTCAGTCTGGGTGTGATCAGCCACAGTATTCACAAACTTCAAAAGGAGTGTCAGACATTCATCTGTCAAGTAATTGTGTTACATGTTCACGCTGCAAAAATGAAACAACAGCTTGTCTGTCATTCGTTGCATCAGTCATCCGAATACTGGAGGTCGATTCTTGTAAATGGTTTCAAGCTTACAGAAACTTGAGTTTACAACAACCTTAACGTCATGCCATTGTGTCTTAGAAACTCATGATCTCTGTTCATTGTAACGACAGTTCACTTGCATTTCATTTAATGATTTAAGCATTGTAAAATGATGTCAACTTTACTCTCATCCGTTTCATAATCTTTGTTTTCTGCAATAAAAACTGGTACGAGGGCATACTGAAACAAAAAGTCTCAGATTAAATAAAAAGTTAATTTAAATATATATATATATATATATTTTTTTACAATAAAATATGCAGTTTATTTACACTTTAGTAAACTGTGGTGTTACCAAAACATCACTGATATTGATTTATGCCTTGTTTGTGTTTTTTTTCCCTCATATTATAGGTATTTTATTTTTCTTTCCTTTTATGTTCATTTACATCATTTATCCGTCAATGATTTTATAATTTCAGTGTTTTTCTGTTTATTTTATTTCTGTTATTCAGCATATTATTTTCACCTACAGCACTAACCATTTTTTCTCCTTTTTTTGCCTGTTGAATTACTTCTTGTTCAAGGGCTGTTTTAAATTTATGCTCAGCTATCTAGCTTTTCGATTATTTTTTATTCAGTTGCTTGTTTTGTGTATTTTTGTTAATATATAAATTATTTATTTATTTTTGTTTTTGTGTTTGTTGTTTCTTACATATTTTTTTTTTGTAATTCAAATTTTTTTATTAATTAATTTTAACAATTTTAAACACTTTAAAAACAATTTTGAACATTGCAGCATTTTGATAAATGTGTTGCACAGGACATAAAGGAGTGATATCTATTCACAAAACCAAAGGAACAAATAAATAAATAAATAAATAAAAAGAGCCCAGGACATGCATGATCATTTCATCATCTACTGTAGTTTCAGTTCCACATGTTGCCAAAAATGACCCCATATCTCTGTCATCTTCCCACCAGTGTTCAGTCTTCCAAGCATGTGTTCATAAGATGAAATCTTAATCATTTCATCAGTCCATTCCTTTGCTGAGGGGCATCTTGGTCTTTTCCAGTTTTGTAATATCAGTCTTAGCTGTGTTAAACCCAATTTTTAAGATACTAAACTTATCATAAGATACCATCGGTACCATTTTCTTGTCACCAAGAAGACAGAGCTTTGGGTGTTTGGGCTGTGTAAAACCCAGCCAACGTCCTAGAATCTCCAAAACCTTAATCTTAATAATCTTAATAATCCTTCATATTTGTCTTGAACTTTTTGATTTTATGCCGTTTTTTGCTGATTTAATAAATATTATTATATTATACATTTTTAAGTAAAATTAATATTATTATTTTTATTTATTTATTTATTTATATATATTTTTTGCATGTATATTTTTCACTTTCTTTTTTTTAATGCCTCATTTTATTCATCACTTAATTTGTAAACAAGCAACCAAACATATTGTTTAAATGACATGACATAACTTGTTATGTTGCTGTATGAAGATGGACATGTTTTTTTACCTGATGATTTAAAGCCAGGTTACTTTCATAGTGTGAAAGATTAGAAATAATTCCCCTCATTCACACCATTGTTAATGGATATCAAAAAGCTTTCTCATAAACTTGATCTACTTGTTCAAACTTGCCCAAACTTTCTGCCTCGGGTCAGAACTCTTTGTGTGCAGTCTGACCATCTGCATGTATGATGTTTCATGGGAAATCATGTGATTTTTAGTCACTGGGGTAGAAATACTTGTAACTTTCCAGGTCTGATGATGTCACTTTGAATTCCAGACACGGCAAACAGCCTCCACCTATGAGCGCTCCTGTGGAGGGCGACAGAGCGCAGCAAACTCCGACCAATGATGACAGGACACACACCAGGAAGTGCAGAGCTCTGAGCTTCATCAGCACACTCTCGTACCAGGCTCTCGTTTTCGCAACACAGGCATGCATGTATGAAGTTCCTCAAAAACCACAGGCAGGGTTGGGAAGAATATCTGAAGAGCTGGTAATTTTCCATCATGTTTATAATCATCAAACTTCATATGAGCTTCTCTGAAGGAGATCACATTGTGAGGCATTTCCAGAAGGCTTTTGGTGACTGCATCGGTGATGAAACAGGAAATTCTGGGTTTGGATTCTTAAAAATGTACTTTGTAGAAAGAAATAAGACACATCAAGAGAGGAAAAAGGTTTGCAGTTTTATTGTAAACATGAGCAAACTTAGAGAAGGGATCCATGAGAATAATAGCAAGATCACACAAATCAACATTACAGGTTACATTAACAGGAGGAGTGAAGCTTTAGGGATTGTTTTAAGATGTTGCTCTGCTCTCTGATGTTTGTAATCGCTGCATTAGAATAATAACTGTGAAAATCTGAGTGGTTTGGACCTTCTTTATTAGCATAAAACTTAATCAAGAGACAACTTTCAGCAGTTTTGTTGTGAAATTTAAAAAAAAAAAAAAAAAAGACATGCTTCACCAGGGATACTTTATGGCAAAGTTGATAAGTTGATCGATTTGCATTTGATTTAAAAAGTAGTCTAAAATAGTCTAAAAATAGGGTAGATAAATGGGAAAAGATTTTATCTGTCAAATGAAGACAATTTTGTACATTTTAATACATTTGTGAAATTATTTTATAGGTGTTTATCAATTGATAGATGGATATCTCTACAAGAAAGAGAATAAGAAAACAGCTACATAAAAGACAATTAGCAATAAGACAAAAAGAAGATCTGCAAAAACTTAAGCATCTCCATTAACGTTCAAAAATGAGTAGGAAGTACAAAGTTATTTTATCCTACCGCCTTATCAGTTAAAGAGAGATAGACTGTTATGGATATCTAAATTGACTTTATCTGTATCTGATTTTTATTTGATTAGCATCTTTTCCACCCATGAAACTGCAAAGACTTTTTCTTATATTTCTTCAACCACATAATGCTAAAAGGGAGGAAGCTGATCAAAAAGGTGTAGGCTGAAGCTCGTGCTTATTATGCCCATACCTTTTTACAAAAAAACATCTTCAGCAAGACAACTCAGTTACATCATGAGGCTTAAGGACAAGCAAATCTTCAAACATCTCAGAGAAGTAAAGAACGAAAGAAAGTTCCATAACAATAATCTAGCCAGAGTTTTAGTAATTTCATTCTTCTTCTTCTTCATACATGATTATATATTTTTGTGGTACTGTAGTTTTAAACATGTTTTTAAATAAGACTGATGAAGTACACCTTTTTAATTCATTGTCACAACTATTCCTGAAGTAAACACCTCTAACAGAAACACATCTCTGCTTTACATTTGTTCTGATCTTATTTTTTTTTTTTTTGAAAAAATCCGTTCCCATCAAATTATATCAACTCTCTGATTTCAAACAGCTTTGGAGTACTGCGGCAAAGTAAATTATTTTATGCTTTATACATTATCTGTGCTATTTTAAAATTCAACTAAATCATAAAATTTAAGGGTATTTAAATTAATAAGCTTGGAAATATCTTGTTTCTGCAACATTTCTGTCATTGATTGACTATGGTGATGTCTTGTACATGAGTGCCTCGACCAGATGCCTCCAGACTCTGGACACTGTCGATCACTGTGCACTGCGTTCTGTTACTGGCTGCGGTCGCCTCACTCACCGCTGTGAGCTCTATGCCAAAGCTGAGTGGCCCTCCTTAAGCTCCCGAGGGTATACCCACTGGATGATGTTGATTTATAAGTCTCTCCTTGGACTGGTTCTACCCTACCTCTGTTCTCTTCTGCAGAAATCGAGGTGCACCTATGCCTCACATTCTTGTGCAGTTTATCACCTAAATGTGCCCAGAGTCCGAACTGAACGGGGGAAACAGGCTTTTTCTTATGCTGCCCCCACAACCTGGAACACTTTACAGACAGAACTGAAAATGTCAGAACTGGTATCACTCAAAGCTTTTCGTTCCACTTTACTCACCAGACAGCGAGAACCCTATGAGCAATGCCTGTGTTTTCAAATTGTTACTGTTCCCTAAAACTGTAGCACTTTTACTGTGAATTTGTTTAATTCCTTGCCATATTTATTGTTTGTTACTTATCGCCTTAAACTTTTTTTCTTGAAATTGTATTTATTATGATGTGTGCTGCTGACCTCTTGGCCAGGTCGCCCTTGTAAATGAGATCCTGATCTCAATGGGAATTATCTGGTTAAATAAAGGTTATAAATAAATAAATAAAGTGTTGGTTCTATGAAGGTTGATCAATTAATAATTCTTATAGCTCTTTTCTGCAACTTAAAAATAGGAAGAGTGTTAGTTTAATATGTATTTTCCTGTATGTCCATGCAATAGCATATAAATACATGCTAATTTTAAACATAAGAGGAATATAACACATCTTTCAACATAAAAATAAATAGAAAAATGTGATGCAAATGTGAACATGGCACATGATTGAGTAAAAATACATGCATTTGTGATTTATCTTATTGCTGATATTTTTCATATTTATTGTCTTAATGTAAAACACCAATGTTCTCAAATCTGATCACCAGACCCCCAAAATAGGCCTGTCACTGTTCCTGCATCTGACCCCCCCTCCCATTATTGTACAAACTAAAGCTGTTTTTTTAGCACATCACTTTTACTTCAGCATAATTATCATCTATTGATTTATGATTTGTTCTAAATCAAGAATATGTAATGTATATGTTTTAGCAATATGTGTCAGCGTACCATTTGAAATGATTAAGAATTTCACTTTGCTGTTTTATACCAACCCAGGCGGTCCGGATCCCAACATTAGTAATCACTGCAGAACACTTCCAAAATGTTTTAACTGGCACATATATCACCTGAAAAAACAAAAATTAATTAATTAAAGTATATTTTAGAGCAATTGATTAATTTTATTGTCTATTGAAATATCAAGACTTAACCATTGCTGAAAGTTAATTACAATGTTTTATCTGAAATATTAAATATAAACAGTGTTTTATACAGGAGAGAAAAACTACATGAAAGGAAACATTAATAAGAAATGAAGTTGTGCCCATAAATTTGACTCATGCTTTCATCAGATTGGTTTGCACATTAACATCTATTTTGTCTGACTATCTTAAGTATAAAGCACATGAAAAACAGTGAAAGTTAACTCCAACTTCTGTTTTCATTAGTTATTCATGAATTCACTTGAAACATATATTAGAATGTGCATTCTCTCAATGTTACTCCAGTTTCAATTATACATTATGTATGTATGGTTTTACTATGAAATTCCCAGAAATCATGCTTTAAAGTCCTCCCATCATGAGACACTCAGAACAAAACGGAAACTATTTCCTAACATGTACGCAGATTTCATATCCTGCAGGCAGGCAGGTCTCTCATGTTGGACTTCATGTTTGTTCTGTGGGACACAGAAAAAAAGAAAACGGAACAGAAAAAAATTGACAGCAGCTTGCCTTTCCTTAAACCTTTGAGTAAATTTCCAAACTTTGGATCCTCCCTCGGTCCGCCCTCTTTCCCTTTCCATGTGATTCAGAAAGGGTTGGGTTTGTTTTGAATCTACACGTGCTCTTAAAAGCAGCCAGCACCACCTCCTCTTCATAACAGTGAAGCAACTCATTCAGACGAGAGCGTACACCTCTGAAGACACAAAGAATAAAGACAAACCAACTCTTCAGGATGACAATGAAGGGCTTGAACGAGAACTTGGGTGAGATTTTTTTAGTCTTTATCTTTCTTAAAAGTTTGTTTTGTAAATGCAGCTAGTTCTCTTAACCTGAAAAGGTCAATTGTATCATTGTTTGCTTAATTTTAGGTAAAGAAAGCTAAATTAAAGAAGCAGTTTAACGATTTTAATGTTGGCTCTAACACTAAGAATAAGAACCAGGTTAAGAGATTTCATTAATACTTATGCTTTTGGCATTGAAAGAGAAATTATTCTTGAACAGATAAAGTTTGGTTTCGTAATGGAAAGGAAGTTAGGTTTGACACGTTTGTTGTTCTTCCTAAGAAATGAAATACAGTATATAAACCAAAACAATAAATGTTCTTAAACTGTTCTTTCATATATTTGTACAGGTTTTTCACATGTTTTAATGTTACATATTTATTGTCTTTAATGTAAACTCTGAGCCACAGTGCCTGTATGTTTTATATTTATTACTTACTGAAGAGTCTCTCCTTTAAACATTTAAATAACACATGGAGCTGTTCTCACTATTTTAGGTAAAATCTGTTTTATTCTGCCGACTACATGTCAATCATTCCTGTTCATACTCCCATATGTTTAAGTCACAGATAATAAAGGGTTGTTTACACTCCTCATCATTGCACTACTGTCCATGCAGGATTGTTTATTTTAGCTCTAGCCTTTTTCTTTAATGTTCGCTTTTACATAATATTTTATAACAAAGTGTAATTCTGGTTTCTTATTTCAATATATCGGTCAAACTTTAATTGTAGAAAGTGCTGTACATAAATACAAAGACAACTAAATATTTAGAGGTAATTAAAGACAAAACAATCGCCCTAAAAATAAAATGTAGTAAGGAAAGATAAAGAAAGTAAAGAATATAAAATATAATCGGCTAAAAGGCAGACTGAAATGGGAGGTCTTGAGTTTGCTTTTAATTAATGAACAGTAGGTGCTGGTCTCAGGTCTTCAGGTACTGTTCCACATTTCTAATTATTGTATATAAAACATCCTCTAGTTTGTACATAGAGTAAAGTTAACCAGAGTCAAATCCCTTGTTTGTCTAACATAACCTAAATTGGCCAATTAGGCTGATTCGTATTCATTTTAATTCACTTCAGCTGAACTTAAGTCAGTACTGGCAGTAAGAATATAAAGTTGTATTTATAATTTCTTAAAAGGTGAGGAATAATCCTAAAATATTACACTTGTCTATAACAATACATTTCTAGATGTTACTTGAGCACATTTCAGTTTGTACGTCTGTCTTTCCCACTCATGACTCATTATTGCAGAACATGTTAAAATGCTTAAGCAATATTTCAATAAGCATGAGCTGTATGTGCTTTAGTCATTTCTTGTAATCAAAAAACCTTTACCTATGGGGAATTTTTTTAGGTCATTTCCCCTGTGCTGTAAAATATTAAAATATAAGAGTGTTTACCTTACTGGAAACTCCCAGCATGTTTTTGCTGTGTTAAGTTACCATCAAGACTAATGTAGGTTAATGATCAGGCTTCACGTGAGTATTTCCTGCAGGATAAAATCTGATCAGATAGGCCTACACAGTTCACTAACATGCGGAGCGACTTTCTGCTTTCATATCGACTCTTTTATAACTTTATCTGTGGTTTATGTTATAAAAACTCTCACCTTATCATCCTGTGAAGCATAATCCATTTCAAATAACGATGATGACACTGTTTATGCTTCTGGACCTCCAGCTGAATTTTTGTTCGAACAAGGTCCAAAGACAAAGCCGTTTTACATTTTAAGAAAACAGTGCAAAAAGAGTTCAGAGCTGTTTCTGTTTTTAAACTGAAGTAAAGTTGAAGAGGTGACTTTTTAAATGAGATTGTTTTATCTCAGAATGTTATTCATTGACAAGTGGTTATTAAAACTACTTCCAGTGTTAGGGAAAGTCTTATTAAACAGAAAGGAGCAAATAAGAAGGAACAAATAAGAGAAAAGTTTTCCAGTTTGTTTTTATTTATTCTCAGAAATTTTGCATAAATTTGCTGCACATTTTATGTTTCTACTGATTTGCATCCAGGTGGTAAAAACAGAACTTTGTGGTTTGTTGTCTTTGTGTTTCTGTCTGACTCAGGTGTAGACCTCGCGGACATTACCTGCTAATCCACTCTCATAACAGCATCTTTTGTTTCTTTTCAGGCACTTCGGTGAAGTCAACACACAAGTGTGGCTGGTCTTGCCTCGGTCCTCTCACCTTCCACAGCCAGGTGGTGGGAAGCAAAGTGTCTCTGAGTGATGGCTGCTGCCTTGCAAAGAGGACAGAGAACACATTTAAGAACGGCCTGGTGTTCAGCAGCCGCACCGTGAAGCCCATGGAGAAGATCCGTCTGCGGGTGGAGAAGGACATGTGCGGCTGGCATGGGGCTCTGCGGGTGGGCTTCACAAATGTCCCGCCCTCCTCACGCTCCCTGCCTCTGCCTATCTTGGCAGTGCCCAACCTCACCGACACCCCCGGGCACTGGGCTGCTCCTGTGCATGAGTCCCTCTGCAGGGAGGGCTCTGAGCTAGAGTTCTGGGTCTCCATGAAAGGCTCCATCTACGTCTCTGGAGGCGGCCTGTTTAAGCACAAGCTGGTGAGAGGAGTTGACCTCAGCCAGCCACTGTGGGCCATGATCGACATCTATGGAAACACATGTGCCATCCTCCTCCTGGGTGAGTTCAAACCCTCATAACATTAAGTGTTTCCCTGCTGAAGGACCAGTTTTCCTTTGCTGTGTGCGCTTGTATCAGTGAGGTCTTATTTTTATCTGAAGTTGATTTATTGTCCCAACTTTTTGCTGCAGGCTCAACGAAAGAGACGTGGCCCAAGATGAAAACCTCCTGTCCACTACCTTCAGCTGTTCTAAAAAAGAAATTCACCTCAGACTTGGACATCATGAGTGACAGTGAGGAGGACGAATCTGTACTGCTAACAGGAAACATAGAAGGTAAGAAAATCTGCCACATGCAAGGGTGGGCAACTTGCAGCCCAGGGGGCTACACGAGGACCTTCCTCTCTCTCAGTGTGACCTGCATGTCATTATCAATTATCAAAAGAAGTAAAGACACAACATATCAGGAGATGATAGAAAAAGGTTTTGCTCATGCAAGATAGTTTTTAAATAGTGTATTTTGTATGTTCTACATTTTTTCTTGCAATAGTTTAATAAATATGATTTGCTGTTGTTGTACTGTAAAACAAGTTTGTTTTAAAACTGATTAAATCATATTTACAACTGGATGTAAATGTGGCTCTCTTTGTAACCAAAGTTTCCCACCTCTGAATGATATCATAATTACTAACCTGATTTGAGAAGAAGGATGTAATCAACTAACATTAACTAACTTTCTGTTTTTGTGATCTTTCTTTTCTGGTAGACGTCTGTGTGGTGTGCTTAACCAATGGAACCAGAGTAACTCTGCCTTGTGGCCACCGGTGTCTGTGTATGTCCTGCTCCTCCAGGGTCATCCAGGAGTTTGGCCACTGCCCACTGTGCAGGTTTTTCATCTGAGCTCCATCAGAGGAGGAGACATGCATGCACAGGGCAGGGGAGCGGATTCACCAAAACTGAAGCTACTCTGAAGGACTGTGACAAGAAAACACTGTGAAAAAAAACTACTGATTATATGCACATTACAGGGAATTTAGCACATTGTGAAACTGTATATATATATATATGTATATATATATATATATATATATATATATATATATATATATATATATATATATATATATATATATGTATGTATTGTGCAGAACAGTGAGAAGATTTGAGATATTAAAGTGAAGGATCGAGGTATGTTCTAGTAATGTAGATGAATGTGTAAAACAAAAAAACTGAGGAAGAAAAGCATCTTTACTATGACATAATGCTAAAAAAAAACAAGATAGTATTTTAAGTATTTTTTTAAACTCTGTACAATAATGTTAATATTAAATCTATATGTATTTCAAATTTATTTTTTACTTGAAAAGGTTTTTGTATCCATTCTCAGAGCATGAGAATAAACGCTTTCTTTTTAAAGCAAGTCTCTTGTTTTTCTCTGCTTGTCCTACAAATTATTTTGAACAAGTGAAAATGTTTCTTAACAACATTTAAAGTAGGAAAAGGGAATTTTTTCAGGACAGCTACTTCAAATGTTTCTTTCAGTCGTTGAAAAGCTGTTTCACAGAAGTTAATTTCTAACCTATGGCTGTAAAGATTTGAGGTTTCATTTGTCTCTTGTTATTTTTTGAGCTGTTGTGTTCAATTAAAACCCCTAAAAAATAACTCTGTTATAATGGATTTGAAGGTTCGTATCAAAATGTAAAAAGAAGAAACATGTTGGATCAGGTATACACAGTTCAAACATCAATATAATGACTAGACCTACTGGCTGCTGCTTAATGGATAGCTCAGTATTTTTTAGATAGGGTTGTATGAGGTATGAGATAATATCAGTGAGGTGCTGAAAGGCTCCCAGCAGCGCTGCCCCTTTAAGGAGGACAAACTGAGATGACTGGTAAACACTGCTGTTGATGGGTACAGTTATTTTGCATAATTGTGTGAGTTTTATGTAAAACAAGCCACAAAACTATGTTGAGTCGAATGTGCGATTTGGGCGAAATATTTCAGAGAGCTTTGTTTTTCCTCCAGAAAACCTCTGTTTGGCACTTTTTTATGATGCAGTAAATGGCTATGTGTTCTTCCACCTGTTTGCATTGATTCCACCTGCTGAATATTATTCTAACGCCATTTTGAGTCAAAATCACTCATGTGTGTTCCAGTATTAGTTTCCGCTGCCGTAGCCTTCTTGAATCCATAGATTAAAACAGCAGATAGGAGGCATTAATGCACACAGGCAGAAGAAAACATAGCCACCTGCTGCATTGTAAAAAGTGCCAAACATAGAGGCTTCCTGGAGGAAAAATAAAAGTGCTCTGAAATTTTTCATCCAATCATACATTCAACCCAACATAATTTCATGGCCCATTTTTACAATGGGCTCTGACACTAATGTTTAATTCCTGAACCTGGTGTCAACATCCGTACGTCTTACTGGTGGTCTCAGCTCCTTCTTTGTAAAGGTACAGCGCTGATAGGATCACTTTTAGCCACTTCAATGACTGTTGTCAAGTACCTGATACAATCCAACTTATAAATACTGAACTAGCCCTTTGACCTGTCTGTAGTAATGGTGGTTTGAAATGCTAACATTTTATTAACACTTTTTCAGATCAATCCAGAAAATCAATCCATTTCCCAAACAAAAATAAAATTAGAATAGAAATTACGAAGTCGACCAAGAAAATTAAAACTTTCATTGTCAAAATATACAACACTGCAGTAGAATAAAAATTTAAAGTCAAAACTGATTGGACTACTGGAAATAAAGACCTACGAGGGCTACGTAAAAGCAGTCTGCCTTTTAAACAGGTCAAGGATAAACTGCTCAGAACAGTAGTGAAAGGCTGTCATGATACTAGAATTTAAAACATTGATTTGCTATGTCTGAAGTTTTACTGTCTGCAACTAAAAGTCTGTGCAAAGATCCCTCACTTTGTCAATGAAGGAAGCCCAAGCGTAGATGGTGGATTGTTTGGCGTTATGCATTCTTGCCACTGATACCACCAAATGTAATATATCCAATAAAGATCTCAACCACTGACTGTTGGAAAGAGAGTGGGGAGGCTGACAACGAAGCGCCAACATTTTTTTTGCTGCTGTCAGACAAACCAATAGTTGAAGCTTTTGATGAGAGGAGAGAGTTAGAGAGGAGGTGTCATTCAGAAGTAGCAACTTTGGGCTGTATGGTACCCTAAAGTTGAGCAAATCAGATAGAGTTGCACAAATCATTCTCCAAAAATAAACAAGCCCCTGACAATCCCAGTACATATGCATAAAAGAACCTATATCGCCAGAAGAGCAGAGTTCACAATTGGGAGAGGGAGTTAATTTCATCAAATAGAGCTTCCCAGGTGTCAGATACAACCTGTGTAAAAATTTAAAATGTATCAATTTGTGGTTAGGGTTTTTGGAGGTGAGATCTAAATTATTCCAGACTGTGGCCCAACAGATATCATCCTCAGAGGAGTAAAGATCCCTCTGAAAATTTCCTTTTTGAAAGTGGAAGTCTGACAGTCATCCAAGAGGAAAGCTTTCTGGATCTTTATTACCTCCACCAAGGAGGTTATGTTTTTGGGAGGGTTTGTTTGTCTGTCTGTTAGTCAGTTAGCAACATTATTCAAAAAGTTATGGATGGATATTGATGAAATTTTCAGGGAATGTCCAGATTGGGATAAGGAACAAATGATTACATTTTGGAAGCGATCCGAATCTCTATCTGGATCCAGGAATTTTTTAAAGGATTCTTTAACATTGGGAGATAGGGCCATTTTCAACATTTGTGCATATAACTCCACAAATAAGGGTCAGGGCACTTGGGAAAAAAATACAGGACAAGTTTCTAACATGCTCTACAGTATATCAAAGACTGATCCGGATAAAGGAAAAATTCCGGATACTGTGATCCAGAATATGAAAAAATAGGGGACCTTTGGAATTTTCATCATAGGAAGAGAACAAATGAAGCTATAAACACGCAACAAACACCATTATATAGCCAAGAAACTGTGGAATCTGGAATATGCCAACGGATTTGCTGTATCTTCAAAAGCTGAGGAGCTAGATCCAGAAGAAAACCGCCATTACGGAAAATGCGATTTTCATGAATAGCTGCTGAAATAATGTTGATATCATTATGAATTCACTTGCCCATGGTATGTTTTCATGGTCAAGGAATCTAAAAATGTAGTCAAAATAAATGTGGGACTCATATTTATGGTGCAAATGACAAATAGGGGGAACTGTGGCGCTTGGCTGAGGTCTACACTCTCCGAGTGCTTTCTAGTTGTGTCTGCACAGGTGGAGACCCCAATCAAACAACAACATAGGCTGTGGGAGAAAATGTGTAACAACCAGCTCTACACCGTGGTTTTCATGTAACTGATGATGTTTGGTCACATTCCTGCCTCCCTCCCTGATTATTTTGCCCAAAACAATGGGAGTAGTTTTACCCTAAACAATGTTGATCACCATCTGTCCTTGAATAGTCCTTTAAATGTGTTTGATCCCAGTAGATTTTCAATATCATATAACCTCTCGTATTTCCAACCTCAGCAATCATAGCCTTTTGCATTAGTTAATAGCACACATAACCCAAGATTAATGTTTTTTCCCAACAAACAATACTCCAGGATTGGGTGCCTATGATTTTTACTTTGATTGACATGGGGTCAAAGCAGGTATCAATAACTGAGTATTACCAAAAAAAATACCAAAATGTATTATTTTAGACACTTGGCACTGCAAAAAAATGTAATATGGATTAATTGTACATTTTTAATGGGTGACACTGGGTGACACTGGGTGTCAGTTATTGCAGATAAGTGGGGTGATCATGGAGTAGGGACTGTAGTATCAGCATGTCACTATGTGGAGCTTGCATGTTCAGAGCCTGGGTCCGTTGAAGGTGAGGTGAGTAGGATAAGTCAGTAACTTAAACTGGTGGATGGTGAGAGTTAGTAAGGAGGGGGGTGGCTTCAGGACTTAATAGTTCATTGTCCAGCTTCTTACATGTGTCGTGGCAGGTAACTGAACAAAACACCTTAGACAGGAATTCTCCACCTGATGACTCCAGTGATGTTCTGGCTCTTGCTGCTCATCAGTGTTCATTGTAGAGTTGGATGGCTGGTAAGAGGCAGTGTGGTAGAGTAGAAAACATCTGCATCGTCACTACCTGGAGCTTACATGTACGGAGCCTGGATCAGTCAAAGGTGGTAATGCTGTGGCAGCAAAGGGCCATACAGTTGATTAGGTAACACCTCAGAAATACATGCAGGGTACTAGCAGGGTTGGGGTCTCTTCACCAAGCACTTATCCCTTTCATTCAGATGAAGCTGCTTCAGACTAAAAATATTTGATTTAAAATGTTGCAGGGGACAGTTAAAGCCTTGTGCTCTGAGCCGCTGCAGCTTGAATTAGGCCGACTGATAGTGTGGGCTTTATTTTAGTTTGTTAAGTTGCCAACAGCCTGTTTCAGAATGAATGACAGTTCATATTTTTTTAACAACCACCACCTCTAAACCCAGGATGTTAATCAGTGCTGCTCTTTATAATAGCATGGCTAAACAATATTGGGAAAATTGTGCAATATTTCTTCCTTCTGCGACAGATATTGCAACTTTTAACGGACACTTACCAGACAAATGCTGTCTTTCATTGTTCAACAAATTAAACTCTCCATCAGCAGCCCTGTGTTTGGAAGTCGTAAAAGCCCACGTATAAGCGGATGAGCAAAGTGTTGAGATTCAAGCAAATGAGAAAAAATTATGGTTTTGACGTGTTTTAAGTCACATGACTGACTTTGCATGCCCTACAATGTGAATAAAAGTGCAAAGCAGAAAAATAGACTCTTCAGACAGAAGCATAGCAGCAGATGAATAACTTATTAAACTAGATGTACAGTCAGGAATGACTGTTCACATGGCAAACATGAAAACAGCTGATTAACAGCTAAACCCTGCACCACATAGGAAAAACTATATCAACTCTAAATCATAACATCTCTAAATGTTGACAGCTCTACATAAACTCTATAACATACTGTCCAGTGAGAATCTTTGTTCAAAGAATAGTTTGCAGTCTTTAAAATGCAGCAGTAAAAAGCAGAAAAAAACCCTCTGCAAACAGAAGCAGAGCTGCTAATGAATAACTTATTAAACTAAAGGGTCAGTCACTGATGATAGGGCACATAAAACTGAAACAAAGATAAACTACTGATTAATAAATCAACTTAGGCTGATTCCACTTATCATGAATAGAGTTGAAATGATCATTTTATGTTTGCATGTGGACCTTTGAATGTGAAAGTTGGACCATCAACAAGTTTCATTATGAATGTATGACGATGTTCTAATGCTTATCTTCCCTGTATTTTACTGTTATTGCTATTAATAAAGAACAGAGCAGGTGAAGACACACCTTAACACAGCAAATGGGTTTTGTAGTTTGACCTTGAGGATTGTAATTTGTCAGATGGTGCAAAAAATCAGCATTATCAGCAGCAAACGTTTGTCACTTATTTACATTTTATTGTCTTTCTATTGAAAGCTGAAAAAGCTTCAGGTTTGATGTTTTCTTCTGCTGATTTGTAGGTCAGTCAAGGAACACAAACGTAAAATCTCACGTTCTGTCACAAACATGCAGATTTGATCTTGATGGAGATACAAGGTAAAAATGCTAACACACCCTTTCACTTCACTTTAAAACGTGACCCTCATGATTTGCTTTTGAAGAAAATATTTTTCCACTGAACAATGATAGGGTTGAGTCTGGTTCACCTGCTCAGGTCATGATTAGCATCTGTGCACAGGCAGGCTTATATATGCGTGAGGTTTATTTAGGTCATGACTGTAGTTTCCTGAATACTGCACAAGTACTTTTTCCTTCTTTTCCTCCATTTACTATTTTACATAGAGGGTGAATTAAAACACCAAAAATGTCTGCAGATTAAGAGAGGAAGTCTTTATGACAGGGCAATAAATGCTGTCTTTGGACACTGAAATCCTGTATCAACCAGGCAGTTACAACCATGTGAGAGATAGTTCTGCTGTTGTTAAACTTTTATAGACCAACAAACCAGCTCTTTACAACTCAGAGCTGGTTTGTTGACAAAGCAATTAAAAGAAACAATCCTATAAAACTGAAACACATCTTCAGAAAAACACACACAGCTTAAAACTAAAGAGTACTGGAGAGCAAATATAAGACAGAAATTTCTTGACTTTTAGTATTTTGCTTGATTCCAAGATCTAATTATTTGTTCCTTTTAATTTTGAGGCACAATGACACAGCAGGTAGTCCATGTGCCTCACAGCAAGAAGGTCACTGGTAAAAATAACCCATGTCAGTCAGGGTCTTTCTGTGTGGCATTTGCATGTTCTCTCTTGCATGCATGGGTTGTTGCCAGGCACTCCGACTTCCTCCTACAGACCAAAAACATGCTCATTAAGTTGATTGGTGACTCCAAATTGCCCTTAGGTATGAGTGAGCTTGAATGGTTGTCTGTCTCTCTATGTGGCCCTGTGATTGACTGGTGATCCGTTCAGGGTGTATCCTGCCCCTTGCACAACGTCACCTGGGATAGGCTCCAGACCCCCCATGACCCTGAAAGAGATAAGCACCATAGGTAATGGATGGATGGGTTGATGGATATGTCTGGTTGACAAAAAAAGCACTTTTGTTGAAGTTACACAGAGGCAAAGTTCCACAACTTATGTAATTCCTAAAAACAAAAAAAGCATTTCAGACAAAGAAAACAAGCAAACAAAACTAAACACAGAGAAACTAAACAAGCAAACAGACATAAAACAGTACTGATAACTTTAATCTTCATCTTGGACCTGAGTTTCTTTTCAACCCATTTTTCTCTGGAAATATTTTTATGATTACAGAAGTTCTTAATATCTTCCATCGCGACTCCAAGGTGTTGCTGAAGTGTTTTATTCTATGTAGTCCTTTCTGTGTTTAATTCATTGTATTGATTGATTATTTGTGATGGATTTGGTTTTAACTAGTTCTTTGTTATCTTTTTATTGCAGTTGCTCATAAGATTCTCTTCAGGTATTTCTCTGCGGTAAGGGACAGGGCAATTGGGGGAAGATTTTGGGAGTCTAAGGAAAGGTCACATTTAAATATTTTTTTCGCTCTTTAACTGAGCTCCAATATTGTTCCAACACTGGACATGGGCATAAGATATGAGTACAGTGTACTTTATCCTATCCAGTTATGCCAGCAGCAAGGTGTGATATTGTGATTGTTTTTTGATTGAATTTTAAAATATCTAATCTGAGGTTTCCAGCAGAGTTTGTTGTTGTCCCAGTATCATTGTAAATGTTCTTCTGGTCTTCTTCTGATGTGCTTGTGTCCACTAAGGTGTGGATATTATTTACAGTTTAATTGATGCTAGAGAGAAACTTTTAGAGGCTTTGAAGCAAACTGAATTAAATACTGACTCCGCTTTGTGATCTACAAAAGCACACCAGACCATCGTACTGTGCCGTATTAGATGTAAACGCTGCTGAGAACAGGTTTCAAAATGTAAATTTAAAACATAAATTGGTCAAACTTTGGAAATCTTGCATGCAAGCCATATATTCTGGGCCTGTACTGTTATCAAATACTACTGGAAAAGGATGCAAGAGACCCCAAAAGACGTCTACTTCTCACTGCTAAGGGTCTTCATTTATGTCTCAGTATGTGGGCAAGACTTGCAGTTCAAGCTGCTTAGTGACAAAAAGCACAAACTGGTGACAGAAATCAGTGTGAAGACAAGCAGGAAACATTTGGTTTAATATGAAAGAGCTGTGGTTACTATTAATGGTCGTTAACTTTTATTTCAAACCAGCTAGCATTAAATTAGCAAAAGTACAATATATGTACTTTGTTTTGTTCATGGGCTGCACATGGTGTAGCAGGTGATAATCATGCCTCACAGCAAGAGGGTTGCTGGTTCTACTCCCCGGGTTGGTTGGGCACCTCTGTGCAGTGTTTACATGTTGTCCCAGAGCAACATGGGCTTTGTCTGAGTACTCCAGTTGCTCCCCACAGATCAAAAAACATACTTGGTATTAACGCTGACTCTAAATTGCCCTTAGGTTTGAATTGCCGTCTGTCTCTCTGTGTCAGCCCTGTGATAGCTGGTGACTGCCATTCTATCAATGGCAGATTACATTGGAATATTCTTTAGATACTCACCCTTCAAACTGAACTTTTCAGAGCGCCTTGTCAGGTTAAGTTTCTGGGATTCGTCAGTCCCAGAAGGGTAAATTATATTGACAAGTAAATGGAACACCTCGTCCCACTTGTTGCCCATTATTTCAACTGTTAGGAAACAAAAAAATGTTTTTGTACAGAAACCAATTGGTGATGGACATTAAATCCTACATGACTGATGAAGGGAAAAAAATCCTTTTAAAAATTTTGATGGCTTTTGAAGGCTTCCCCATTAGAAATACTGAAAAAAAATTTTTACAACACAAACTTCTTATAAGTTCTCCAAGTTAAAGCACATACAACATGGCGTAAATACGCAGTAATTAGTCAGTTATCCAATAGTTGTATTCAACAGAAAATGTGCAACCTAATGCACATATTAAATCTTTTAGTGTGTAGATAACACTTGCGTCATGCTTTCATCGTCATGTTAACTCTTGCCGCCTTGAGTAGTACAGCCAATGTTTGAGACAAGGAGCCAAAAATTATGGACAGTGACAGCACATGGGCAGAACCACAAAATAGCGATTTTCAATGGCTAGCAGAAAATGACAGAACACCGATTCTGACAGCATCTGGAGTGAAAATTGTCGATTTTTGAAAAAAGACAAAATTTCTCTCAAAACTCAGTGGTAGCAGTTCAGACACCATCAGTTTGCAGTCTTTAAAATGCAGCAGTAAAAAGCAGAAAAAACCCTCTGCAAATAGAAGCAGAGCTGCTAATGAATAACTTATTAAACTAAAGGGTCAGTCACTGATGTTTGCTCATAGGGCACATAAAACTGAAACAAAGATAAAATACTGTTTAATAAATCAACTTAGGCTGATTCCACTTATCATGAATAGAGTTGAAATGATCATTTTATGTTTGCATGTGGACCTTTGAATGTGAAAGTTGGACCATCAACAAGTTTCATTATGAATGTATGACGTTTTTAACGCTTATCTTCCCTGTATATTACTATTAATGCTATTAATAAAGAACAGAGCAGGTGAAGACACACCTAAACACAGAAAATGGGTTTTGTAATTTGTCAGATGGTGCAAAAAATTAGCATCATCAGCAGCAAACGTTTGTCACTTATTTACATTTTATTGTCTTTCTATTGAAAGCTGGAAAAGCTGTTTTTTTCTGCTGATTCGTAGGTCAGTCAAAGAACACCCACATCACATCTCACGTTCTGTCACAAACATACAGATTTGATCTTGATGGAGATATAATGTAAAAATGCAAACACACGTTTTCACTTCACTTTAAAACGTGACCCGCATGATTTGCTAAAGCAAAACGCAGTTGTAGCACCCCTGACACCATTTGGGGTGAAAAATTGTCGATTTACATTTTTAAAAATCAAAATTTCATGAAAAACTCGATGATGCCCTTACAGCTTTGTTAGGCTCCAGCCTCCTGCGACCATTGACGGAATAAGCAGCAAACATGATGAATGTATGGATGAACATTTTGGTCTTTCACCTAGCATAAATAAGATAATAAAAATTAAGGAAATGTTTAGGTTAATATCTTAAATGGGAAGCTAGTTTGTCCCATTGACTGCAGAAAGACTTGGACAAAGCCAAGTGACGGCGACCTAATGATGCAGCCATGCACACACCCTCTAAACCTGACCTTGGATCAACCTGCTGACAGACGGAGAAGCCAAGTTGAGATTGGATGTAAGGCTGTCTGACTAACACTGACACTGCCCCTATCCAAAAATGGAAATCCTTAATAAAATTTTTAAAAAAGTGTGATATTCTAAAATGTACCCCCTGTTCAGTTATAGTTATTACCTATAATGAACATTTAGACCAAAGCCATTTATGGAACAATAAGATCTTCATTCAGGTTGTTGAAAAAAAAAAAAAAAAGTTTCCCAGGACACAATTTTAATTCCCGGGTCTCCTGAAGCCAGCTACAGGAAGATACTCAAGGAACTGCAGTTTTTTGCACTTCTGCATTGGCTTCATTTTTCTGCCTTGATGGTTCCTGCTCAGTTTGTGCACAGAAGATGCAAAAAAACGGTGGGACCTCAGAGGAGCTCAAGGCTTTTTATGACAAACTGAGGACAAAAATATTGACTCAGACTAATCAATTGATTCAAAATATGAAACATAAAAAGGGTCATTCCTGACCATTTGTGACTTCTCTGCCCCTGGGATTTAGCTCATAGTGTTTAACGTCATCTAAATAGAATTTACAAAGTGTCTTTCTTACATGCAGGTTAAATAAAACATTTACCCAGAATTGCAGTAGGTGTTTTGTATTTGTCTTTATAAACTTTTATTAAACACACATTACTTTTTTTACAATGTCCCCAACACAATTTTTTGTGTTTGAATAAAACACTTCTTTAATATACTTTAAATCAAGTTTAGTTAAAGTTGTATTGTTGTAAAGAGGAAACTGAAATATCTCCAGTGTTAAATATAACATAAGGGACACATTAAAACCACAAAAAGTGACTTTACACTCAGTTTTCATAAGCAGTAAAATGAGAAGCGACACAATTTTATGTCTTTGCTTTAAAAGTTTTATGTTGTTGATCTTTCTTACTCTTAAAACTTCACACCATCAAGCTTCATTTTGACAGAAGGAAACCAAACCAAAGATATTTGACATTTAATTTAAAGTATTGTTTCTGTGTATGAGTAAGCCATTATCAGCCTGTTGTTTGACACGGTAAGACTAATATGGTTAAAAAAAATCCTCCTGTGAGGCTCACTCTGTTTGTTACTTAATCTGAACAGGCTGGAAGACTTGTATCAGATGTGATAATTATGTAGGTACATACAGGGATATTTGAGTATTTTTGAAGTTGGGTCATGTCAGGTACTTGAAAACAGTCAGTGAAGTGGCTGAAAAGGCACCCAGCAGCGCTGCACCTTTGAGGATGAGCTCAGAATACCAGTGAGCTACACTGCTGTTGACAGGTACAGTTATTTCAGATGGTTGTGTGAGTTTTATGTAAAAATGAGCCACAAAACTATTTTGGATTAAATGAGGATTGAGCAAAAAAAAATGAGAGCACTTTTATTTTTCCTCCAGGAAGTCTTTGAGTTTGGCACTGTTTTACAAGACGGCAGATGGCTATGTGTTCTTCCGCCTGTGTGCTTTGATTGCTGTTTCGCTCTGTGGACTCAGGAAGACAAAGCAGAAATATGAGAGATTTTGACTCATGTCAATATGATGTTCCTTTTACTATGGATGCAAAGGGTTACCTTAATTAACCTGAATACATAAAAGATGAAATCCTTTAGAACAAGATTCAGTAGGCAGAATCAATGCACACAGGCGGAAGAACACAGCTGTTTGCTGCATCGTAAAATAGTGCCAAACACAGAGACTTCCCAGAGGAAAAATAAAGTGCTCTGAATATTTTTACCCCAGTTGTATATTAGATGCATCATAGTTTTGTTGCTCTTTTTTTGTAAAACTCACATAAATATGCAAAATAACTGTACCTGGCATCAACAGCAGAGCACCATACCAGTAGTCTGTCCTCGTTCTCCTTAAAGGTGAATCACTGCTAAAGGCCCTTTCAGACACTTCACTGACTGCTGTCAAGAACCTGATAGGACCCCACTAAAAAATACTGAACTAACCATTTCATGTCCTCCAGTTTGTGGTTCTTTATGTTTACATGCCATTTACATAAATGATTAAAAAAATGTATTTTTGTTTTTAAACATTAGCATGCAGAATAGTTTACAATGCCATAAATGACCCCAAATCAAAAAGCTTAATACATGCTGTTGGTTAAATAAATGGCTTGGCCCTTAAAACATATGCTAAAAATGAACAAACAAACATCTGAGTTACTTTGTTTACTGTGAAATATATATGACTAATACAAAAAAATTCAGTGACTCACTGAATTGTTTGCAGATTTTATCTGTCTGATTGGCACTAAGAGGAACTTGCTGGACTAAAGTTTTGTTTTTGTTTAAGTAATTTGTTTATCACAACCCTCATGAGATAATCTTACAATCCAGTTGTTTTCTCATGAGATGCTCTGCCAGGTCACCCAGATGACGACGATGATAGTCATCTGAATGAACGTGCTGATTCTGATTCATATTTTTATTCAGTTTTTAGCATCATACATTTTACAATTTTATACATTGTTTTCATTTAACCTTTATTTAACCAGAAAAGTCCCATTGAGATCAGGATGTCATTTAGAAAAGCGACCTGGCCAAGAGGTTGTCGGCACACATCATAATAAATACAAAAATCCAGAACATTGAGGCATTAAATTACAAACAAATGGTGCATACGAAGACAAGGATGTTAGCTTGATCACAAAGTCAAAATTAACAACAATAAGGTCAGACAGTACCTCCTATATCCTATAATAGTGACAATCTGTGTAATAATTTAGTGTAAAAGATGAAAATAAAACTTCTCTTTGTGCAGAGATGGCTTTGCCCACCTAGATCAGTCATTCATTCGATTATCTGTTAAATCAAGATTCCTGATCTATTCAATGAATGGTCAACACATTTGAAAACATCCCCAGTTTCTTAAAAGTTTGGACAAATTGTGAAACAACAACAGACTTTTTGCTTCAGTGACTTTTTGAATCCTATTCCAAAGAGCACCTCAAACAAACTCTGTTGAGTCCAGGTAGCGTTTCTTTTCCTTTTGTCTTTTGCTTTTATCACTGTTCTGAAAATGTTTTCGACTTATAACTTAATTTAAATACTGAAAAGCAAAAAGTAATACTTTTCAAATCCAAACCATTGACTCTGCCCTCAAGTAATACTTCTCAGGGTGCACAAACTGAGTCTCTTTCAAGCTGCAGATATATTTGCATTTTATTTTGAAGAATCTCTCTCTTTTCCACCACATATTCAGCAATTAGTAAAAAGATTAAAGATGAAACTTTTTTTTCAGAATAAGTCCTTTTTTAATCCAGAAAGAGAGAATTTGCTGCTACATTTATGTCTGTGCTGGATTATTTTGATGTTTTGTACATGTATGCCTCGTCTCAAAGGTAACACACTCTGATACTGTGTAACATGGAGCTCTGAGGTTCAACAGATACTTTAAATCCTCTCACTCATCATTGCTCATTGTATTAAACATGTGGGATGGTCCTCCTGGTCTACACGAAGACTTAAACACTGACATATTTTTGTTTACAAGGTGATGTTAGGTCTGCTCCCATCGTACCTCTAACCTTCATCAGTCAGAAGAGTACGGGATCTTATAATTTTCAGTCCAGGATCTCCAAATGCAGTCTGTTCAAAATATGGAAACAGGCATTAAAATCTGCTGTTCCCTTTACTTTGAATGAACTCCAAAAAGAACTGAAATTTCATTATCTGGTTTCATTGTACACTTTTTATCAATCAATCAATCAATCAATCTTTATTTGTATAGCGCCAATTCATAACAAGTGTTATCTCAAGACACTTTACAATAGAGCATCAAACTCTTCGTTTTATGGATACACATATATGCATATATAATATACACATATACATATATACAAATATATACATCCAACACTTAACATGAATCCATATAGCCAATCATGAATCCCTCCATCATGGCGGCAAGAAAAAACCTTCTGTTAAGCAGCAGGAAATCTTGAATGTGGACCCCAGTCTCATGATGAACAGCAAATCCACACGATGCTGTGTTGGGTGTGTGGGTGAAGGAAGGGAGGTAAGCGGAGACAAGCGGACTAAAGTAAGAACTAAAGTTAGTGACCATGGACCAATCATAGGCCTGTCGTTTTAAGACGATGTAAAGTGATTTGAAGGCAGAGGCATCAGGCTGCATATGCTTTGACTGATTTTCTGTTTATCATAGTCCATCTTGTCAATTAATTGTTATTTGTTGGGGTTTTTTTTTGTTATAGTTCAGATACAATGCATGTATTTGGTATGTTTGGCTCTTTGTTGTTTCTAGTGACTTTCTTAGCTGTGCTGCTGCCTATCCTGGCTGGTACACTCTTGAAAAAGACATTTTTGTTAGGTTCTTATCCTTGTTAAATAAGGTTAAATAAATACAAAAAAATGTCACACCTTTCAAAAAGTTTAGGAAAACATGGGACAAATGAGTCCTCTGTTTTAAAGTGATGTTAAAAAAATATCCTGTCCTTCTCAGCCCTTCTCACCTGTGGGGTTCCTCAGGGCTCAGTTTTAACATCTGTCCTGTTTTCATTGTACATCCTGCTACTGGATGCCCTTAAAAGAAACCATGCTTTAGCTTTCCACAGTTCCACTCAAATGTCATAATCCATCAATCTGACACATCAGATAGACTGTTCAAACTTGTCCACCTGGGAAGAGTCCATAGAAAGTGTTTGGGAATGGGTAGAGCCTTTCAAAAGCATATCCGGCAGGTGACTGGAGGATCGTTTTGTCAATCACATTCTTTACAGGCCAATCAGATAATGTAGTAGGTGCACACTACTGCCACTGTATAAAGGACAGAACGTGAGCCACCTAGAAGAACAAACTCTTGAGAAACATTGTGGAAGTGGGGCAAAAATATCCTTTCTATAGAGAAGTTTGTCATGTTTTATGTTTTTTGTCATAAAGAAATGCAGTTGAGATCTGATAAAACTGTTACTAAAGCTGTTAGCATCAGTGCTAACCTCTGCAACCTTAAGTTTTCGTTTCCTGTCGTCATTTTGCTCATAGCTCCCACCTCTTCCTGCTTGAAAGGAAGCAGATTGGAGCTTGGCAAGATGAATCTGACTGATTACAGACATTAATTAAGGCTGACCCATCTGGGCTGCAAGGTTAACAACCCACAGTCCCTACAACCTCTGCCCTACTGCTCCCCCAAAAAAAAGACAAGATGGGACAAAACTTTTATTAAACAGTTAACAGGTAGTCCTGTTTGGCCCTCCTGAGTACAAAAACACATTTAGCAACTTGTCATCTTTTGTAAAAACTTTTGCAAAAAAAATCTTGGTGAAACCTTTGATTCTGATTTTAAATTTGAGAACTTTCTTCAACTGCAAACCTTAGCCAAAGTAAACCATTTTTAACCCTTCAAGGCTCTGAAAAATTAACTCAAGCTTTTATTACCTCTCGGCTGAACTACTGCAACTCTCTCTACAATGGAGTAAGTCAGTACTCTCTCTCACCTGCAGTATGTGCAGAACGCTGCTGCTAGATTTTTGTTAGTTTCAGAATTTCTTTTATAAAATTTTAATGCTGTTTTTTAAGTCACTCCACGGTTTGTCTACAATGACCATTTTCCTCTCCTTTTACATTCAAACCTGTCTTCCACTCCACATGCAATTAAGATGCATTTCTTTTTTAACCCGCTAGGGAGCAATATTGTGCTGTTTCTGATGTTGTCAACACTGACTGGAAGAGGTTTATATTTCTGTCTCCTCTGGCTGTGTTCCCCTGCAGGTGACTGAAGATGTCACTGTTGAGCTTTCCTAGTTCTTGTTCATCACCTCACGCTCCTTGGAGGAGATGGACTCTGAAGAAAGAAACAGGTTTGACCTTTGGCTGCTGATGTTGCTGCCAACCTGTTAAATATTTATCTTGGATGGGGGAGGTGAGTGCTCAGAGTGTGTGGGAATACATCAGTCATCTGCAGACCAATAAAACATCTCAACGGTGGCTTTACACTGACTTACAGCAGTCTGAGAGTTACATCTGATCTGCTTCATACGGAATTATTGAAATGAGAAAAGTCACTGTAATTCTTTTGGCCTTTTTGCAAGGTTGTCCTCATGCTGGTGGAGTCTGGTATAGATCATGGAAATACTGACATTTGAAGAGTTTATGTGGGTGTGAGAAAAGCATGTGTGTGTAGGCATTTTGTATATAAACCCTCTACCCTCAATATCTCAGTACTTGTTAGAGTTCATTTGGTTATGAAAAGCACTTTTATATATCCTGACACCTAAATATTACCTTTAGAAGCAAATAAGATCTTATCACCTAATTATTTTTATTACACTATTAACTTGTAAAATTGAAAGTACTCTTTAAACTAAAACTAAAAAATACTTTGCCAGTTGAATTCGAGTCATGGATTTGTCTGGCTTTTACCATGAATTGTCAAGATTTAATATGGAGGACTTTTTTAAATGTGTAGCCTGGTGAACTAAACTTTGCGGACTTGATGGACCTGTCTGGTTTAATGTCTGTGATCAGGCAGGTCCATCTTGCCAAGCTCAAATCTACAATTTTGAGCATCCCAAAGCACCGACTGCCCAATCATTGTCCTTTAGAGCAGGAAGAGGTTGAAGCTATGAGCCAGATGAAAACAGGAAGTGACTGCTCGTATGGAGATTAGCATAGATGCTAACAGCTTCAGTAGCAGTTCTGTCAAATCTCTACAGAATTACTTTTTTAAAATAATGCTATACTATAAGCATGGCTCGTGTCTCAGTTTTGACTTAATAACAATAAATGTAACAGAGTGGAGAGGCTGAACTAACATTTTTGAACAAATGTGCTGAATTTCTATAAATGATTAACTAATAAAATATTATTATTACAATATATTGACACATTATCATACGGAAAATTGGGAGATATATTGGTGTACACATATATTTTTACACCATTAAAATATGTTGTAAAGTGAGTGTCTAATAAAGTATATATGAGACAAATCCCTGCATGGCTTCAATTCAAAGAGAAATATTGTATAATACAGTGTTATTCCAAGTGTCTACTTGTCAAATGTGATTGGAAAACTGATATGCCTTAATAATAAATAAGATCCAGTACAAACCTTATAGGCTTTGCTTTTACTTTTATAGATGTTTTCAAACTATGGTGTGTGTCTGAGTTGTGTCATTGTCAAGAACAGAGCTGCTTTAAGGAATAATACTAAAGTTTAGTTTTAGCTGGTCACTCAGTAACAAATGCATAATTTAGCATGGTTAGCCTGAGGGTAGATAATGTAGTAGGCAGATGCTACTGCCACAGTGTGAAAGACAAAACGTGAACTACTTCTTAAAACAAACTCTCGCCAAAACATGTCGGAAGTGGAGCAAGATTATCGTTTCTATCAACAGATGCTTTCAGTGTTCTTTATCTTTTATTTATTAAAGGTTCTGGTCCAGATCTGACAAAACTGCTACCGACCAATATAGATCTATGTTTAAAAAGAAATAAAAAAATATTGAAAAATAAGACAAGCTCTTTAAAGTATAGCATTTTATAATGCAATGTAAATTTATAAAATTGGTTATGATTAATTATGAAACTTATAAATAACATTACATCTGTTAATAATGACAAAGATAGTGGTAGAAATATCAACGATAATAATAATACGAATATTGAAAATAATTCTGATGACAAAAAATGAAAATGATTTTAATAGTTATCATATCAATACTATAGATAATAATTGTTACACAACTTTTTATGATAGTGTTATGACTATATTATTCAAATACTGTTTCTATGGGTTTATTACTTATCTGCTGCTTTATATGGTGTCAAAGATGCACTGATGAAAAATATATTGTGTCCTGAGCTCATGCATGTGGGTTCATGGTTCTGAGGTCTAAAAATCTGGTCACCCTGCCCCTGTGCCCTCTGAAAATGATGTGGACTGCGTAACATGGGTGTTTTGATTCTTTATTAGTAGCGTTGAGAGCAAAATACTTGAGGATGCTGTGGTGTCACATCAGCCACCCCTGCAATACTTGTTTTGTTTTCTTGTTGCTTTATGCTACCACAGCTCTGATGTTTAGCTTGTTGTGTTTTCATCATTCCACAGTCACATATAACTGATTATCTGCGTCAGCAGATTGAAAGCCCAGAGCAACTAGCTGAAAGGGGGCTTATTGTCAGTTACAGTAGTGATCAACTTCTGTCAATAACCAGATTTTGCCACTCTACCTGTATACTGGGACAGGTTTTGTAGTTAGATTGTCTCATCAAGATTCAACTGTCACCCTTACTATGCATACAAACTTAGTAGAGGTGGCATAAAAGCCAGGAACAAATAAATGAATGAGTTGTGATGTTTTAACTGTAATGGGTCCAACAATAGTGAGTTGGATTCAGTTTCATACAGCAGAAAAAGGTGGGTTAGTTATTGATTAGTTTGTGTACTTATTTTAGTTTTAGTCTTTAAGGATGGAAGATAAAACATCAGCTGCAACCCAACTACTCTAAGTAGGTTGCATAGTTTATATACAAAAACTGTTGGGTACTGGCGGCATGGTAGCACTGCAAGTTAGTTCGTGTGCCTCATAGTAGTAAGATTGCTTGTTCAATTCCCCTTGTTAGTCGGGATCTTTCTGTGTGTAGTTTGCATGGTCTCCCCATGCTTGCTTGGGTTTTCACCAGGCACATCTGTTTCCTCCCACAGACCAAATCATGCTTGATAGGTTAATTGGTGACTCTAAACTAAAGATGGAAATTAACAATCATTCAGGTTTAGAATCAATAACAACTCCCTAAAGGAAACAAAATCGTTCGTCTTTTGACTTATCAACTCTCTTATCAATTCCTTCCACTTTGTTCTGCATGCTTTGCAAATTAAGGACATCCCACTCTCATTAGAGGTAGTCAGCAGATATAATAACAAAGAAGTCAGACATCATGGCTGACAGGAGCAGAAGTTGTCAAAATAGTGTCTTAATTTTCAAAAAAATACCCAAAAAACACTTACAGCACAAGAGTGTTGTGTGTTTGACATTACTGCCACTGAAAAACTATTAGGGGTAATTCTAGTCCACATAAAAAATCAGCAGGAATAAATAAAGGAACCATGTGAGAAATAGTTCAACAAGCAGAATCATTAATGGCATTGGTATCAATATAATTCTCTGTACCTATTCTAAGCTGCCTTTAGGTATGGAGGGTGAATGGTTGTCTGTCTCTCTATGTGGCCCTGTAATTATTGGTGTTCAGAAGTTTTGTTTAGACTTAGTTTGGCTGCTCTGAGCCTAACACCACAGCATCTGTCTGTACCAGTTGGGAATATATTACAGCCCCAGTCAAACAGTCAAATACTTTGTGTGCATAGAGGACTTCAAGAGATGAAAGTAAGCATGTAATGACCTGGGAAGGCCTGTGATCCCATAGAATGCAGAGGGTCTTAGTGGTGCAACCAAACAAGGACATAACAGGATACTTTTGTCAAACTTGGTTTAAAAAGGAAAATAAAATCTCAACAACACACAAGCTCAGAAAACTCAAAATTTCAAGGTAACTGTGTGCACTAGATTTTTAAGTTTTGGATCCAGCACATAATAACACACACACGCACACACACCAAGACACCAGAACTTGGCCTGACCTCAAGCCAACTGTTTTAAGTTTTGCCAACTTAAGTTAAGAAATTAGACCAACTTCACATAAAAAAGATGATCAAGATAGTTAGATAACTACTTCAATTTAGTGTATAACACAACAGAAAAAGTTTTGTTTTGTAAACTGAAAAATGTATTTAATGTTAGCAATTTTAAGTTTTGATTATTGCTGTAAATCAGTACCATTGAATTGTGTTACATAAAGAATAATATCACTTCATGCCTACAGTATAAATTAATTGATACTCAAGAATCCTGATTATTCAGACTGACAAAAATGAATCTACAAGTCTTAAAACATACTGACTGATAAATCTAAAAATACGCCCCACCACTGAAATTAGCCACCCGCCTCCTATATCTGTGTTTAAACATAACAGTAAGAAACTTCAAACACTGACAAAACTATTGACTGTCAAGAGGGTGAGGAGAAATACTGCAATGTTGAATTTCTAAATAAACTATCATGATGCACAAGGATTTGAACAAAATTTGCAAAATGGGCGTCCCTCATCAGAGATCCAGTCTATGAAAACATAGAGTAGAAATAATGTGTTGAAATAATATTTATACCCAGATCTATTTATCAGTTTGTCCAGAGAAACTGCCTTCTCTTCCTCATAGTAAAACACTGGAGGGCGGCACCACGGAGCCCCCGCCTGCTCGGGAATCTCTATTATTTCCAGCTGTGGATGGAAACTATTACTGAGTGCCTTCTCCCTGATGAGCCTTCAAGTGCACACACACACACACACACACGCATAACACACGCCTACGGAGACGCAGTCAAACATTCAGACCCACGCTGAATCATTCAGCAGAGATAAAAGACACCCTGTTGGTCTGTGAAAGAGAAAGAGGGAGGGAAAGAGAGAGAGGAGAGCAGCCGAGGATCCCTCCCTCTCGTTCATTCACTCACTCACTTCCTCTGCACTGAAGACACCTCTTGGCTCTGACTGTAAGTACTACAGACAACTTCTACAGCTGCTGTAAACTTTGGAGTAAAGTCAGTTTCTAGACAATCTCAGGTCAAAAGTAGAATGGTGTCTGTCTTTCATTGGGTTAAATTGTATTTTTTATTGTTTTTATTTGACTCTGCTGTAGTTTTGAGCATTATGACTTCCTTCATCACTCAGTTTATCTCCTGAAACCATGTGGACAAACAAGACGGGGATGGTTATCTCTCCTCTGTCATTGTTGTGACATGTTTTGACAGTTTCTCTCTACACATGTTGAGTAACACTTGAAGTTGTGTGAAGAAGGGACAGACTTTGCCACCGGAGATGCCAGTCTTTGACTGCATGTGATTTATAGGATAGTTATCATCAAAACCGCTGACCAAGAGCATACCCCTGATATGGTTTACTGTTTATGGTCTGAGATATCTGTTTGTGATACTTCTTTTTAAATTCCGTCTCCAACAAACTTCTCAAAATGACTATCCTCAGGGGTCTCCAGTTGTTTATGACTTTGCTTGAGTTTGTTTGTCCCTATGATTCTGTGCATACCATAAAGAAAAATGTTGTTTACAGCTGAAATAAACACAATGGTGTTTCTTGGAGGAAATCCACAATAGACAGCTCAGCGCTAAACCTGTAGTATATTGTCCTTGTGTGTCCTCATCTCACGCTGCTTGATTATACTGTAAACCTGTTTCTCTGTTGTAGATCATTTATCCCTGCAATGATCACTGACTTGTTGTGTCTTGTTTCTTGAATAAACCCAGGGCAATCGTCTTTAAATCATGTTCTGTAAGCTTATATAACAGCTTTACGTCATGGATTACTTGCTTGTTTGGTTCTTTGGCAAGCATTTTGATAGGCAGAGTTAATACTCAGTTGTCCACTGTTTGCATGCAAAGTGCAGAAATTTGCCTTTAACATGCATGTGCAAATATTTGCTATTCTAAACAAAAGATACGAGTATCATTTAAAACCATATAAGATGCCTCAACTCAACTAATGTAACCCTCATTATGCTAGATACATAATCATTTAAACATAAAAGTAATTTTTCTTAGCAGTTCTGCTCAAGACAGCAGCATAAAATTTGAGTCATATATACAATACACAATAAAAGTTGTACTTTAAGTATATTTCATGTTTTTAGATGCATAACCTGGTGTAGAAGCTACAGATTCAAGCCACAGGTTGCAGACAGAATCACACCCTGGTAATAAGTCAAGGCAATGTATTGAGTTTTTCAGCCATTAGAGGAGACACTGGGAAATAAAATATTGTTTGTATCAAAATAGTTGATGTTTATTGAAAAAACATCATTATATCAGGTATAATGATTAGTAAAAGATTGGCAATAGGAAGAATAACTAACATAAATATGCTTATTAACCACAAGATAATTTATTGGGTCATATTCGTTGACTACCTCAGAAATAAAAACATATATTTGGTGTTTATCCAAAATCTGTTGTTTTAAATGTTCAGAACTGCAGGTACACTTCAGCACACTGTCTTTACATCTTTATGTTATCAGAATATCAACAGTCAAATAGGGATAGTCTCAATTTTATTCAAGTTCAAAGGCATCAGAGGGTAAATGTAATGCTTCTCAGTCACATTCTAACCAAATGACAGAGAGGGCACTGTCTTAACTGCACAGAAACATTCAAAACATTTGAGTGGTCTGAAGTGGGGTAACCTGATGAACTGGATGTTTTTTTTCTTACATCTTCAAGGGATTTATTTAAAGTCTGTTCGGACAACACTTCTTGGATAGTGCTTGGGGAGGGCCGGGGCTTTCAAGAGAAACTGAAAGGAGACTGGACAAAACTTTTGTTTGTCAAATTCATCACTGGTCAGTCAGAAGTTTACAGTCATTCCTCACTTCGGCTAACCCACACTCATAAGTACTGCCTTTGCATCCTTAAATGAGCACAGGAATGACCAGGAACACATTTTTCATCTTGAAGCTTAGCATGGGACATAATGAATCCAGCTGATTTGCAAAGATAGCTGAAGAAGGGGAGAACCCTCACTCCTCAGCTCAGCCCACTTTTCAAAATGTTTTCAACATACTTTTGCAATTTAGACATAGATATGTTTGACTTAAAAAATAAGTTTCTACACTTTTTGATACCTCCAAATAACCTGGGTGGTAAATCTGTTTAGTTAACAAATCTGTTTTTCTCAAATTGTTATTCTTCATGGGATTTTGGTACGCATATAAACTCCACTGTTTAAGCCCTGCTCAGAACGGGCTGTTTCAGTGTTATCCAAATGAGCTGTGTCTGGTCTGGGCTTTCTAAAGATATTGATGTGGCTTCATCTTTCTTGCTCTGATGATTACTATGGCCACATATGTCTTCCACTGAAACCATCTGTTGGCTGAACAAGCATCTGCCTCAAGAGTGTCTTCCATCCTGAGGAGGTGAATAATCCCCGAATGACATCAGCAGGAGAAACGTTTCAAACAGTCCATTAAAGCATTCATTTTTTTAAAGGCAGAGAAGGAGGGAAGTTTAATTGTCTGTAATCTGGCAGATCCATCTTGCAACGCGTCAATCTACAAAGATTGTGCTTGGCCCAAAGTGGCATGGATCGATCAGAGTCCTTTAGAGCAGGAAACGGTGGGAGTAAGAGAACAACAGGAAGTGACTGTGTGTACAGAGATGAGCATAGATGCTTCAGTAGCAGTTTTATCAGATCTAAACTACATTTTTTTTTTAAAGAAAAACAAAAGTAACAACACTGAAAACATTTCTCAATGAAAAGAATATTTTTGCTCCCCTTCGACATGTTTTGGTGAGAGTTTGTTCTGCCAAGTGGCTTCGATTTTTTACTTAACATCATGGCAGTAGCACCGGCCAACTTTATTATCAGATTGATCCATGATGAATGTGATTGACAGAATGATGGCCCAGTCACCTGCTGGATATGCTTTTGAAAGGTCTTATCCATTCCTCAAGTCTTCCCATAGGCTGTCGCCCAGATGGACTGGTGAGACATAGAGCAGTCCATCTGGTGCATCAGGTTAGACAATGTAGCGGTTAAATTAACAATGGCGAGTAAAAATGGATAAACAAAAGGGTCATTTATCTAAAAACAAGATCAGCATCAAAGCTCAGCCAAATGACTCTCTCCAAAAGACTAGATTTTCTCTATTCTCTGTGTTACTTGAGCAATGACTGGAGTTTGTTTATTCTTATACCAGCAATGTACCAAACAGAGTCCCCCCTTTCATCAGATGAGGATCCATTTGTTAACATGAAGCAGCATCTTTAAACACGTTGCTCCTATGCAGCTGTGAAATAAGCACATCTTAACTCCTTGTTGAGTCTCTTGTACCACTGACTGAGCAGCAGAGAGCTTTCCTCCCCTCACTGAGAGAAGGACTTGTTTACAAACATAAAGCAGAGAGTACTCACCCACGCTGATGTAGCTGTACTTCATTTCAAAGACATGCTATTAAGGCGTATAACATATTTTTGACAACCACAGAGTACGTTGTGTGTCGGGGTGTTCCTGCAGTTTTTAAAGGTCCCATATTTTGCTCCTTTTCTGCAGTTTAACATGGATCCTTGATGTCTTCATGAAACGTTACTAACATGTTTTGGCCCGAAAAGGATATGAATAAAGCACAGCAGCATTCTTTCCACACTCACATACCCCCTCTGTTCAGAACGGCTGGTTTTGAGGGCGGTCCCGTTCATATGGTAATGAGCCAGAGCAGCGTACATACAGGCAATTCCCGATAGACCTGCTGCATAACTTGAGCGAAGTGGGCACTCCAGCCACGCACCGCTTACAGTCCTGAACACATACGAACCATTAATTTATGTCTGTTCCCACACATACGGTTACAGCAGCAAAGCTGGTTCCCCCTAACATCACAGGCTAACACACAACATGCTAACCGCGGTAGGACAGCAGCAAATTGTCCTTCCTTCCGGGCTAATGTTAGCACAATCTGGGTGGACTGGTTATATTCAGCCAAGTGTTAAGCTTCTCCTCATGAACACACACGAACCCTTAATACATGCTGTTACCAGATAACAGCAAGCTGATTCCCCCAAACATCACAGGCTAACCCACAACATGCTAACCTAGCCTACCTTCTGGCTAACGTTAGCAGAAACTACGGGGTAATTGGGTGGGTTAAGGACTGATTATATTCAGCCAACTGTTAAACTCCTCTTGACTAATGTAAGAATGTTAATATTTTGAAGTTTACCCTTCAGACTTTCAACAAGTAACGTTAATATTGACAAACATGTGAACTTAACCCTGCTGTTAGCATTAGCTCGTAGCAATGAGCAAAATAAATACTACACAGCATTAAAATACTCACATTTCCATCATCAGGTTTGGTGATGGATTTTTGGTACTGAGCCAGGATTCAGGAAGAGTTTAGTTGCCAGTCCTGTGTTAAACTGACTGAAGTTGAAGAAGCAGTTGGACGTGAAGTGACTGGCACACACATACAGGTTTTAGCCGACTGTAGCTGCTCATTCCCTTCAAAAATAAAATTAATCCAGTGGGCCCTTTGTTCCTCTGAGACTGGTAGCCTATATGTGAAGATATATGTGGCTGTTTACAGCCAACAACCGAGCAGTGATAGCCTCTGAGCTTAGCCATGCTGAACACCGATCTCTCGCTAAGAATATAAACAACATCGCGGCACTATGCGCAGAAATCTCTCCAGCAGATGCAGGTGGGGGTGGGGGTGTACTTAGGTAGACCAATCAGGTTAGGTATGCAAATAAAAAAATATACTGTTACATAACAGTATATCCACAGACTCAACAGCTCGTCAAATGCCATGAGTTTACCTTTATGCAGCCTGCTAAATACAGGTTTTGTTGTCTACTCTCACACTTTATGGACTGGGAGGAAGGCAAAATACCCAAAAATAAGTTCAAAAGCCTTAGAAAAATGGTTTTCACATAATACTGTATTTCCCCTTTAAAACAAATAAAGACCACTATTTTTCTTATCTTGACAACTGCAGGCACCAGAATAGTTTTATTTTTAATTGAGTCAGATCAATATTTATAATTACTGTATAAAAAATATTGGGAGATGTGTTTCCCTTCACTGATTAAAGGATATTTAGATATGACTTTTGGCAATATTTCCCAGCCCTCTCATGAAGTACTGAATAAGATTGTCTTTGTTATGGACCTCTGTTGTGAAATACAGAAGGGCAATGTTTGGCTCTTACAGCTCAGTAAATATCTGCAGACTGACAACCATCTGAGAATGACAGACATGATGAACATCCCTCTTCATTCTGCTCTGACAATGTTTCTTTTGTAGCTGGCATCAGTAAACTTTTGTGTTTGTTTAGCAGAGATAGTGACACAAACTGAACAAGGATCCTCTGTGTAAAAAGGTGTCAGGTCTCAGGCCAAACCTCTGATCGTCTCTTGCGTGATTACCTCATTACACTGCAGAGTGACAGGGTGTCATATGTGCACACAGCGGGGTGAAAGTTTGCTCCTGCGAGACACAGATAATGAAGGGAGCCTCTCTCTCTCTCCTTCTACTCGGCCTCTTGCATCTCTCGGCTCTGCCTGGCCAGGCTCGCCCCTCAGGTTCAGCAGCTCAACTGTTTGGCAAAAACAAGCCTGTCAGGAGAGCGGACTCAGTAAATGGATATCTGCTCTGAACTGTGCTGTGCCAAGCCAGACCGCTGAATTATTAAGAAAGAGCTGAGTCCTTCAGTTTCAGGCTGGGAGAGGACTAAAGAGAGACCAAGAGAGGGAGCGTTGAACTTGGGTGAACCATTGATTGGACCCTGTTTAACATTGTTCATTGGCCTGTCAATATTTTATTGAACTCAAAGTGCACACAACAGCTCACTGCATTGACAGGTGAGTTACTCTCCCCTGCATTATTGTCTGTAAAGTTACACATAGTACAACAGACCAGGTGTACAGGTGCAGGACTGCACAAAGAAATGGTTGGGCCCTTGAAAGATCCATTGAGGGCTCTTTAAAAGTGATATAGTATAAATTACTCCTTGCCTTATTGTTGGAGTCCTATCCTCAAACTGGTTACCCCATTTTATTGTCTCATTCGCTGCCATCCCAACATTGATTCTTGTCCTTAAATGGCAACACACAGTCCAACATTGAAAGCCCAGTGGTTGTGTCTTACTGACCTCTCAAAATGATAATATTTTGGAAAAACAGCCTGTGACAGTATCAGAAAGAAAGGTTTTATGTTTTAATATGGGCTACATTTTAGTGAAGCACATATAAATAAATTTGTGTTTTTGTTTCTTTGATAGGAATATTTGGATTAAAAGCGAAGTCTGCTTATAACTGCTTCAGTTTAAGTTGGAACACTCTTTTAACCTTTGTTGGCCTCCTGTGGGTGGCATTGTGCAGGTGATAAAAGTAATGTATATGATATATATACTATGTATCACTATGTATTGTTTATGTAACCTTACACACCAGATGGACTTTTTCACAAATCCATGATACACATTTCAAGTTCATCTAAGCAATATCCCATTGAAAGTGATTGGAAAGGACAGAACATTTCAAGGAAAATGTAAAGTGTGATTGAATCAATGTTTTGTCTGTTACATACAGTCAGAGGCTATTGGCTCAGCTAAGCACAAGTGACGTCACGTTTACCCTAACTGGTGTCCATATATTAATTCTTTGATAACTTCAACGTGGGCTCTGATTGGTAGACTAGTCTGCTCTTTGGTCAGTGCCCACAACATGTTTTCAGCACTTGCATCATGTCTACCGTGATACTTTGCACTGAGCTTGCGAACCGTAGCAAATGGACTTGAACTACTTACGAAACAATGGAAGGACGTCACACTGCCGATCTATATGGGGAGAGGTCCTAATGCTGCTGAATTTTTTGTCTAGTACGACAAAAATACTCTATCATGAGGAGGAGACATGTAAAACACACTGAATGGCACAAAACACTTGAAAATGCATGATATGGGCTCTTTAAAAAGAGCCCGGTGAATTAAAGCTTTGCAAATGGACCTGCCTGTTAATGATAATAATTATATCATTGATGATATTAACAATTATAAGTTTAATTTGTTGGCATCCTTCATGCACTCAAGGTCACCTTACAAGGCAGAGAAAAAAATCAAACAAATAAAAAAATATACAGTAAAAAAAAAAAAAACAGTAAAAATGATCAGTTAATGAAACATGAAGTGATCTGGCTAAAATTGAAACAATCAGACTGAGTATTCCAGTTTAAAAAGTTGGGTTTTTAAATGAGATCATAACCGTGTCTAATTTTGTATGTATGTCAAATGGGCTCTTAATCCATTATTGTCCACTATAAGTACATCTATGTATGCGATTTTTATGAATTAGTGTTTACATAAGACATCTATGTATGCTTTTCTCAGTGCAATATCTACATACACATCAGCACGTGCAACCGTATTCTAAGGGCATCATGCAATATTATATTTAACATGCCACTTTATTATCTTGGGCAGTAGGGTAATTTGTTTATAGAAACAAATGAGTTGTCAACAGTAAGTGAGAAACTGTCTGATTTTATAAAGGTGGACTCTGAAAATGTAAATTTATGAATTCTTGTGTTTCGTTCGATTTATCATTCCTTTTCAATGAAATATGAAGTGCCATTTTCCACGAGTTTCTTCATGGATTCAACCAATGCATTTATTACTTTAATTATAATGCCCAAACTTCAAATTCACTTAGGTTGTTTATCTGTTGTTCCCTGATTACTGTCAGCCTTCATTTTGAGTCAGTGTTTTTGGACAGTCATTTCATTAAAGGAAGTGATATCCTGATCAAGTAAACAAAATGCCAGGATTACAAAACATCTGTTGGGTGTCACTGTCATTGTAATTTACACACATTTGATCGTCCATAAGCATTCATCTGCTTTTTGCTCCTCTCTGGGTTTTCTTTCTGAGATGAGATTCCATAAAATCATAATTTGGGCTTGTCTCCTCCTCTGTTAGCGCATCCAAGACTGTCAACTTCTCCATAGTGTAAATCAGAGGGAAGCATTTCTTGCCCAACATGGAGGGCTCCATAAGTGTGTGATATCATGTGAAAGCTGTAAGTTAGCCAGTATCATTGATGTAAAAGCATTAATTGTCATCTTAGGGTCTGTTACTTTTACTTTTACTGCGGCATTAATCAACCTGCTGACGACTTAAACCGACATTACAACACTTCAGAATTTCAAACTTTTTACTGTTTGTGTGTATTGGCAGGATCTCCAGACAATCTGGGACTCCTGCTCTTATTTGGGCTTGTTTTGTCAGAAAGAGGAACAGAGAATTGTTGAATTAAGCGTCATTCCTTTGACTGTTTTGGATTATGTGGTTTGCACAACCAAACTTCTGCTGGAATTTAAATGCTGACTGACTTATCTGATCTTTCGGCATCGCCTTATTTGAATATTTTGAACGTCTTTCAGGCTCTCGTCCTTTAACCCTGACATTAAACATTATATCCACTGTGCCTGAGTGTGTATGTGTGTGTATGAAATCCTGCAGGCCGTGTGCTGTCAGAGGTGGACTGTACTGTGCAGAGAAATGACTCTGTACGACTTCCAGAGCTACTGGAAACAGAAACAGCTCCTTTTCTCTCTTCGGCGAACCAGAGACCTGGCCTTTTGCTCCCACACAAACACAAAAGCAGCAGAGGGGGGAGGCATGGGTGAGATAAAGTTAAGTAGAGTTTGGGCTGAGGAGGGGGTGGGGGGAGGAGGTGTCATGGGGTGACTGTGCAGAGTCTAGGAGGTGGAGGTGATGAACTATTTGCGTTAACCCTGCACTGTGAAATATCACCTTATCACAACAATAGGGGGCTGACGAACGAGAGCAGGGCGCCTTTTGAACAAGGGGGCCGAATGAAGTGGGGTTACTATGGCGATGCCTGTCAACCGGGAAGTCCTGCGTGAGTGGCTGGGCAGATAGAGAGAGGCAGAGAAGGAGGGAGAGGGAGTCCTGGCTCGTTTGAGAGAGAGAGAGAGTGATCAGGGAGTGCTGTGTTGTTGGCGTGCTGGCAGGCAGAGAAGAGGTGTGAGCTCACTTGTGGGTGCTACTTTTTAAGGTGAGTACTTTGTTTCCCATGGGAGCATGAATTTAAATCTCAGGGTGTGATCTTAAATATGAGGAAACTGAAATCTGCTTGGGTGTTGTTTTCTTTAAAGGTTGAGTAACCTGTGTGACAGCTCAGGCCTTCCCAGGATTAGTGCTGCAGATTTACCTAAGAGCAGATGGTTGAATTTGTGGATCAGCTGTAAACAAGTTGACTAATGTGAGGTTTTTGGTTTGGACACCTGTAGGAATTTAAATGACTGTGTGTGACTTTGGTAAGAGGGAGAAGGAGAGGGAGTGAGAGAGGGCACAGTGGACAGTGTTTCCCAACATGCCATCCTTCATTGCTGGACCCTGGATGTTCATTCAGTATGTTTTTGTCAGAAAAAGTGTAATTGTTTTACAAGTCTGAATAAAACTGATTTTTTTTAAATGCATGTAAACATGTTAGTCTGACTGAAATTGTTCTGAACTGATTTTCTTGAAGTTGGATTGACACTTGGACAAAGTGGCTGAGGATTATTGTCTTGAATTCACACACAGCTTCAAATAAACCTAAAATGGTGAAGGTATGTCATGAAATTTTTACTGAAAAAGCTTGACATTCAAGGGGTTACTATGAGGTATGCACAATATTGTCTGTAAGAAATCTGATAATAACTTAAAAAGTTGAATATTGATATCTGCTGGAAAAAAATATTTGGATAATTACAGCTGATACATCAGCCATGTATATCAGCCATATATTCCAATGCTTAACAAACTTATTAGACCACCTATTATAAAAATGAGAAAGTATAAATATTTTAGAAATCTCTTAAAAATTATTAAAAACTGAAAACAATGTTATTATTGGACATACATTTTGAACAGGAATGAGAAAATTCAAACTGAATTCACCTTGTTGTTCTCAAATTTGAGTTGTGTCTCTCAGCTTCTCTGAGAAATCAGATATTAACCAAGCATAACAATGAATCGTTAAAACTGATGTTTTTCTTTTCAGGAATGCAAGTAAATAACTGTAACGACATCTTAATCAATAAACAATAATGTAATTTACATTTTTTCCCTGTGTTTTCTGTTGTTTTGTAAAACAGTAAATTTAAAAATTCATGGACAACAATAATAATTATATTTTAGCATTTAAATATCATTTTGATTAAAGAGCTTCTGCATAGATTCTCTACACTGCACAGGGCTTTGGACTCTAAGCCAAGGGGATTAAACTGCTGATGAAAACAAAATAGGATGCCAAACTTGTAGGTCTTTTCAGGAGGGCAAGACATTTTAAGCTGTGAGGACGAGGAGGGGAAGTCCTGATGCCATGGACATTTTGTCTTGTGCATAGAGGTACACTATCATGCCGCATGTAAACTAAAAGGCATTTAAAACCAATATAATATGATACATATATATATATATATGTACAAAATCTGAGCTCTTTTAAAACAAACCTGGAACAGTCCAGTCTCTAGAACTTTTTAAAACATGAGTAAAGTATCAGTATAAGTAGAACAGATAACCCAACCTTAGATCTATGTGCCTTACAAAACACTGTTGTTAGGCATTGGCAAGGGGCAGCTAGCACCATTGAAACAAGGAGTCAAAAAAAGTAATCAAGGACATGAGACAGATGTTTCCGAAATGTGCCTTAACAAAAGCTTAACATGCAGTAAAGTAGCTATACGATTTCAAGCAAAGGTAGAAGCATTTACAATACATAATATTCATGATGGTGATGAACATTATGAATATCATGTGTTTGACATTACTGACACATGTCCAACGAATCCACAGAATGGTTATAGAATTAGACTGCTAATGAGAAGTGATAACAGCATTGGTATCAGCAAATCTTATTAGCTCTCCTCCCTAATCATGGTATACCAGCATTTTGAAAATAAATGATAAGATGGTCTCCCCTTTGTCATGTTTTTTCCTGTGCATGTTTGAGAGGATCTGACACTAACAATGAGCTCTAAATTGAAGAGTGGCAAATTTTAATAATCTCTCTATGTGTGCAGTGTGTGATTTTGACAGATGCTCTTGTTGTCATGATGGTGCATGTCTCATCATGTATCCAGGTGTATTGCTTACAGCAGTATATAAGCAGCATCCAACTTTTTGGATAAAAATTATTATAAGTGTAGCTCATTCGCTTGGTTTTATGGTAGCTGAAAGGCATATTGCCATCTAACTGTAAGCACAGGCGGACATGCTTTTGTCAATAGATTCTTTCCCCCTGGTGCATTTTTACTGGAACAAAGAGAGTATTCCAGTTACATCGCCTTATCCAGCCATAACCAAAGCTTGAACTAACTGTCCCTGTGAACGCACTTAATGACACTACAGAGCCAGAGAGTCAGAGGAAATCACTCCATCTGTCATTGTGCTTCTTTCTCATCTGATTTTAGTCCCTTAAAGCCAAACCAGTCTGAAATCAGGACGGAGCAGTCATCTGCGGTAGCTCCCCTTTCTGTCAGGGTGATTTCCACAGCCAGCTCTGATTCCCTTTGTGATATAACAGAGGGGTCCTGCTGCCAGGCCTCATATCCACAAGCTGCTCTCAGCTTTGAAGATGTAGGATGACAGGCATGGGGATTTGTGAGCTTTCTCTGCAGTTAGCATGTGTTTTTTCTCATGCTTTATGTGACACATTTTATCAGTGTTTCACCTTTAAAAATCAGCTCGAATAAGAAGCATTCTTGGACGCTGTAGGAATGTATCTGATAAAACTTCTTGGCCTGACAGAGTAAGAGAAGGTCTTTAATTTATCACCCCGCGGCTCCTCCTGGGAACCACATCTCCTCCCCATTGACAAGAAGCACACAGGCCGGCGGAGCACCATACAAGGAGGTGAAACACTTCCCCTCCTGATAAATGTGTGTATCCCCCAATAACTGCATATCATAAACTCACTCTGCAGGACCTTGTATGGGCTGTGTCCGCACATCTGTTAAGATGCAGAAGAGCAGCGAAGGACTTCGAACATCCCTCACATAGCAGCAGAGTGACTCATTTTCACATGTTTAGAAGTAAATGGCAATGTTATTTACCCACCAAATGTGCTTGTAATTACATTCTTACCACTTTTAAGGCAGGTTTTTTGAGGGTTTTACAGCCTTATTATGTAACGTGTTGGTCAGCAGTTACACGGTGTACGCTTGAGCCAATGATAAGACTTTAACCTCCTGTCTGCTGTGTTGTTCTTGGTTCATTTCCAGTAGAGTTGTCACTGTATAAGAATTTTAGACCTTAACATGATACTAATAAACAATATTGCTTCCTGTTTTGATACCACAAATAAAAAGTGGTCATGTTAAAGCACTAATACTGTCAGGTCACTCTTGTCGACATGTTCTATGCAGTTATATACCACATGTTTGAAAATGATAAAGTCTCCATTATTATACCCACTTGTGGTATTAAAAGTGCAGAAACTTAATACTCTTCAGTCATATTTTTTACTTACATAGAGAGGGCTGTCCAAATTCTCCAAAAACATTGACAACAACAGTTGGAAAAGTGGTTAGACCTGCCAAGGAGCACCACGGAAAACCTCAGTCTATGCCAGTCCACCTATTCTCCTGAGTGTTGTCAACATATTGTGAAATAAATGTAGACACAATGTAAAAGTTTGCTTTCTGTACATTGTCACTATTAGTTGTTCAGTTTCTGTTTTTTGTTGTGGAATCAAACAGGTTTCACAATCGTTTGATTTTTGTTTATGATGAAAATACCCCCCTCAACTGAACCAAATATGATAAATAGAATGATTATCCACTATCTTAAATAGATAAGCCTTTAAACAAATTAGCCAGTGTTTGCTAACATGTTTTGTTGGGTTGGTTCTCAACAGCTGTAGAAGATAACAAAGTTGTTCTGAAAATGTGAAGTCATATTCACTCTTGTACTAAGAGCAGTGCTTGGAAATAAAGGTAATGCTAATAATTGCAAACAGGCTGACAGAATTTCAGCTTTAAACCATTATACTGACCCCCTTTAGACCTTGTTTACATGCACTTACACAGATTAACATCCACTTTAGACTTTGAAATACTGACTACACTCAACCTCACTATTCATTTCCAATATTTCTTCAGTGTTGAACTGTGGATTATTTGCTTCCATCCAGTCCCCGCTTGTTTAATATCAATTCAAAGCTATGTGCACTGAAGCAAAATGAATGGCCATGGACCCGGTGGCTGGCAGTGCTCTTTAACAGCTTTTCTCCTTCATTTAGTCACATAATAGGCAATATAATAAAATAGTGATATAGAATTGAACATATAAACGCTGTTGGATGCTGGTGAGATTGAAATGATAACTAATTTCAAAAAGTGACAAGTGAGTTGTAGTGTATTGTTAAAAAAAAAAAAATCAAGTCATTTTTAGGGCTAACTTATTTATAAGTCTAAGAGGAGCAGGCTTTCATTCAAGTTAAAGTTTTCCTTTCTTCCTTTTTGTTGTTTATCTGTTTTGTTCCAGCTAAAGAGCTGTTTGAAAGCAGAAAGACTGGTTTCTATTACTAAGCTTCGGCAAATGATCAGAATGATCATTCTGATCATTTCCCGAAAAAGGCAGGCACTTCAGGCTGAATGGACATAAAAAAGACACTTTTTGCTCTATGGTGGACTACCATGTAAGTGGTACTGAGGGGTGCAGTTTAATGCATGTTAATGTGTGGTACTTTGACTTTTGTGCTGCTTGCTAGCCTGTGGTAGAAGTGCATGATTTCCTCCTGTTTTACTGTGGTTTTCCTTTCAGTTGATGCCATCACGTCACTGTGGCTAAGGTCAGAAAAGGGTCTATATTTAATGTGAAAATATTAATTTTAAAAACTCTACGTATTGACTGGCCATGTCATGTGATATACAGAAAAGCATTAATGTATTCAAATTTTGTCAACCCTATTTAGCTGAAAAAAAAATGTACAGCATGAAATGGATCCTCTGTGACTACTACCACTACTACTACTACTCCTTTGAAAATCAGACAATATCACTGTTTGAGGCCAAATGCATTCAGGCCAATGTAAACCACACTGAACGTCCACCTTAAGCAAATATGGCGTCTCTTTTCTTCAAAAGGCTTTACCTCATGTATGTGAGCAGGACCTAGATCTGCACGTGGAGCAGCTGTGTGCAGAGGTTCCCACCCTGAGGAGTCAATGATTAACCAGCTGTCTGACACAGAGGCAGACAACAACACTGATGTAAATGAATGGAGATCCATTCACAAGCGGCACTTTTATTGGTTTTATTTAAGCCTCTAACCCTTCAATCATTGTCATCGCTCATCACTGACATTTTCTCCACCTTCACTTGTTGCACACATGATTTACATACAATGTGACCGCAAGCCATCACGCAGAAGTTCATGGGTCAACCCGGGGACAGTTATTCATTAGCGCGTGTTTGGTCACCTTGACAGCTCTGTATTGGAGGGAACAATGCAAAAAGCTCCACATGAGGTGGAGAAGGAGGTCAGAGGAGGTCAGGCGTTTCTGAGAAGAACCTGTATAAAGCCTTCAGCTGAAGAAATTGAACTTAAGAAGCAGGAAATTTGATAAATAATGACTGCAGAAATGTTCTGACCTCATTGGAAGTTCACTTTTGGGGTTGGCTTTGCTTAAATGAGAACTGTGAGGTGAATATTTTTATATCTGTGTGCCAGGGATAGCCAGGGCCAGAAGTATGATATTGGGTTGTCCATCTATTAAAGGCACTTTGTAAATGTTTTATGTCAAGACTGCTTTAGGAACTTCTTCAAACTTTGTACAACTGTCCACTGCAATTGAAGAATGAATAGATTAGACTTTGCGGGTCAAAGGTCAAGATCTCTTATGTTCATCCTTCTCTGGTGAGTGTGATGTCTTGAGAATGTAGTAAGTAAGGTCAAGGTCATTTGCCTGCATAAATTTAACCTGGTTCATGAATATGATATCCTAAGGATGCTTTAAGGGATCAGTCTGTAATCAGGCAGACCCATTTTGCCAATCCACAACGATTGTGGACGGTCCACTCAGCGTCCTTTAAAGCAGGGAGACGTGGGAGCTAAGAGTGAGACGACAGCAGGAGTAGCAGTTTTATCAGATCTAGACTGCATTTCGTCATCAATGCTTCTGGGAACACAAATTGACAAAACCTTTCTTTATAAGATATTTATGATTATATCTAATACATACTTTTAACTGTCTAAAAATCTTTTTGTTATCTTTGCATAACTTTTAAAATATTATTAGTTAAGTTTTTGATGGTGCTCAGAAACTGGATATGAAGTGGGTTAGCTTAAGACAATCATTTATGATGTAATAAATAATTCGGCCAATGAAAAAAGAAACTCCAAGTCACACCCACTCGAAGGAAACAGATTCACTTTACTCCCACCCAGTCGTGCTCTTCACATCAAAGCAATAGCAACCATACCCAAACACTCCTGAGAAGTCATTTTAGGTGTAAAATAAGTTGTACTTTGAGATGTTATTCCTCTCAAACTTTCAAGGATGCTTAATGGTACATTGAACTTTGATATTTCATTCCACTCCCGGCATGCTTTTGTCAGAGTTTCTTCTATGAAGTGGCTCATGTTCTGTACTTTACACTGCAGCAGTAATGCCTGCCTACCATCTGATTGGCCTGTAATGGATGTGATTAGTGGAACAATCGTCCAATCACCTGCCAGGTACGCTTTGAAGGTTCTGCCCTTCCCAAACACTTTCTTTAAGCTGTTACCCAGATGGACCAGAGAAATAATTTTGTGTGGTGTCTTTTGAATGGTTTACTCTCGACTCAATGAAGAAATTTTTTTTTTTGCAGGTCATTTGTTAAGAATTGTGCTCCTTGGTCCTCATGTTCATTCTTTGCTTGCTATTATGGCATCAAAATTTTGTTCGAGCAATTAGAAATTATACACTCTCCCAAAAGCTAAAATATGTGGTCTTGGTCAAAAGTCAAGGTTATTTGTCACCATTATCCCTTGCTTTTGAATAGGATACCTAAAAATGCTTTTAGGGATGTCCATCAAATGTAGTGAAAAACACTCAAATCAAGGATGAACTGATTTTAGTTTGGAGGTCAGCAGTTTAGATTATTGGGTCTCATGGTTGCCCCTTGTTTGTGATTGTGATATCTCAAAAACACTAAAGGAGATCCTCCTCAAACTTTTCCCTAACGTCCTCTCACTGATAAACTGAACACATTTTAGAGGTAAATGCACTCACACCATTAACATAAAACTACCCTGCCCTCTTTCTTGACCCACCTCTGTACTTCATTGTCCTACAACTCTATACCTTATGTAGACATGCCAGGCCAAAGTGGTGATTCTACTCACCCTCTCACTCCTCCTTTATTGGTTTTATGCCACTGTTCTCCCTTGGCGTGAAAACTTCCTAGAGTGTTTCACAGGAATCACAGGGGTGTGGTGAGTTCTCTGACCTCCTGTTTGCCTCAGCAACTTTAGATAAAAGTGTAGATCCTCCTCTGCTTCTTGTGAGTAAAAAGAGAGAGGAAAAAAATAATGTTGCTTGATTTTTTTCTCTGTTTTTCTCTATTTTGAGGACCTTGTTGGAAATGTTTGACTTCTGTTTCAAGTATCAGTTTCTCTCACGATGCTCCCAGAGACTGGATTAGATTCCCGGGGGCAGAGGAAGAGATTTCCATACTGAAATCCCCCGATTCTCATTTTCAGATGTCCTCAGTTTGCCTCTGTGCAGAGTAAATGTAAAGCATAGGCCGAATGCTTCCTGGAATGCTCTGCAATTTCCGTGATCTGGGAATCTGAAAGTCTGTAGAGGATAACTGCAGCTGAGCAGCACATGGACTTTTTACAGCTCTGTTTTTCCTGATCCTGCTGAGATAATGAACCTCTCACCTGGCAGGGGCTGGACTTGTAAATATGTGGGCTGTTAGGTTCATACATTTCAGACAGGCAGCATCATACTCTCAAACAGCCCCAGTCTTATTGTGTCTGCCTCCTGTGCTGAGTCTCAGTAATTATATAAGAATGCACTGAGAGAAAACCCAGCAAGAGCCAGAGCTCTTTCAGGGATTTTCTAGCTAGCTATCACCGCTGACTTTTCCTTTTTAGGCAGGATCATGTTTGGAGCTCTCGAAGGGGGAATGCATGCAACCCTGGAGAATTTCTCTGTTGGATGGAGCACCCCCAGGGAAATGAGACACAGAAACACTGTTCTGACCAGAGTTTACACATCAGGATGCCTCATCTACAAGGCTTTTTTTTTGTGAGTGTAGGTGGAAGTAGTTCTTGTATTTACTTTAAAAAACAAAAGAAGTTGATGATTTGGCTATTTTAAGTCTAAGTTGGGTGTTACTGGTTCATTTCCATAAGAGCAATCTGATTGGCAACATGGTGACAGTGAGCGACTGTTGTGGTGGTCCACATGGCATAGATGAGCACAAGCATCTATCCTAGAGATGTAAAATAAGCTTTGCAAAGGAGCTGGATTCACCAGACTTCATTCATGCCTGTCATCAGGAGGGTCCATCTTACTAAGCTGCAAGCTGATACACAAAGACAATGACCGGAGCAATCAGCTTCCTCTAAGTAGAAAGTGATGGCACTGCATTTGTGCTTCAGTTGTGCTGAAAGCCAGAAATGACTGCAAGCCTGTAAACAATAGCCGCCCCCTAAAGAGGTGAGCACTGAAAAAGCAGTTTCATTAGAAGCTGACAGCAGGTCCTCATTAAAGAAAAGCAGAGAACAAATGTTTCTCAGTGGGAATGATATCTGGACTCCTCTCCAGACCAAAAGTTGCAGGATTTTAACTAACCATCTGGCTGGCATTATTTGATTCACTCCTTAGCGATAGTGCCCAATAACACAACATTTGTCACCTTCTATTTCTTTTTAAAGCTTTACACAGTCTAAATACAGTTTGTTGACTGTTACCCAGATAGATGTGGCTATACAGTGCTTGAGAAATTTATTAGACCACCACCCAATGTAAGGTTAATGCTACAACAGCCCCTAATCAACAGCAATGGTAATTACCAATTTAATTTTCTATGTTTGTGTCATGGTTACTTCACCATGTATGTAGAAGCTCTTTAACTAAAATGATTCAATGCTAAGATATAACAATTATTGTTATTCACAAATTTACTGTTTTGCTAAAAACAGAAAAAAAGTAAAGCACATCATGATTTGTTTTAGTAAGATGTCAAATTATAGTTATTTACTGGCATTCCTGAACAGAAGAATTAGTTTTAGTGGATGAATGTTATGCTTGATTTATTTCTGACTTCTCAGAGAAGCTCAGTGAATCAAATCAAATTTTGGCATAAAAGGTGAATTCAGTTTGAAATTCCTCATTCCTTATCAAAATGGCAAAATGGCAAGAGCTCACTGAAAATGAAAGAGTCCGCTTTCAAGACCTTTTAGATGCTGGATTGACAGGCAGTCTAATAAATTTTTGAAGCACTGTTCATCTCATGGATATATGAACAGTATGTCTGGTGTGTCAGGTTAGTGTAAAGGCCAGAAGTGTTTTACTGGAGGGTGGAAGAGAGCCACAGCAGAGTCGTCCTTTAAGCAAAAGTCACTCATAATCCTCTACAGGAAAACAGGAAAACAGTAGTCTAAGAGCCACAAAGAGCAGCACAACTGTGTTCAACAACTGAACTTTTGACACTTACCCAGAAAAGCTGTTACTGATCTGTGTACTCTGACAACTGCAGCCTAAACCATGGTCTTGAATGGTCAGGGTACCTCTCAAGTGAAGGTTGCTGTCTGGTTTAACCGGTGCCACTTCAGCCTGTAGGAGAGCAAAATGATGGACTCTTCATCAAAACTACAGTTTTTTGAAGGATACAGTGCTTTACTCCTTCACCCACTGCCATCTCAAAAGGTAAAGGCAGAACCATGGTTGTCCTGCCCTAGGTTTTATTTTTTTAATCTCTCTTTAATCTAATCCCAATTGTTTCAAATATTTTAAGAGTCCACTCAACGGAGTGAAACTTTAATCTTAGTTTTTTTATGTTGATAATTTCCATAGAACCATCACCCTTTAGAAATGTATGCCTGAATGACAGCAATCTAGAGGTAAAAAGAAGAAACTTTGCTTGTTATCCCAAACTTTTTAATCTAAAAAGCCAGCCTGGAAACTTGATGTGATCATGATGCCTGAGAATTACTCATGTAGTTTCCTGTGCATGAGTGTAATGGGACCTTTCAAAGAATGTCGACCTACTGAGAGGAAATCTGGTGTAAATAAGAGCCAGCATGTCAGACACATTGTAAAAAGGGATTACTTTAAGCCAGTGTTTGTAAATGTATCTTGTTTGCACTCTGTGCTGTTGCCAGACGGATAATGAACTGGCTGTGATTGTTTTGCCCTGTGTTAGGTCATCTATCATGCTTGAGCTGCAATGGTATTGTCGTTGAAACAATCCCATATTTTTCCTCTTATGTAATGGAGTTTATTGGAGGATGATGACTCAGATAGAGCGCCATCGATGTCTGGAAGCAGGGACACTCATTCTATCACTGCTTTCTGCTCAACACTGAGCACAGAGGCACAGAGTGGGTTTAGTCTTCTTGGTTCTGACCACAATGATTATAGACTCTAATGTTCAGCTGCAAATGCCATATGGAATAGTCATCAGTGAAATTATGCTGGACAGATCTCTGCCTGTTGTAGCTTAGTCAATACTTGGGCTGGAATTTCTTGCCAAACTGCAAAGCAAAAGTTTGCACCAGAACAGAAAATATATCCTGATAAGATGGATCTGAAATGGTGGGTTGGGGCTCATACGTGAGTCTAACAGCTGGATCATGCTCCAAATGCAGCCTACTGGTGCAGTGGTTTGCAACTGGTGCATCAAGGCCCAAAAGTGGGTCACTGAGCTATTTTCATCGGATTGTATATAATAATTAGCAGAAAAGTATTAAATATACAGAGGCCTCAAGCTAACCTGACACACCAGATGGTGACCGTTCAATATATTTCATCCATCCATCTGGGAAAGAGCCTTTAGAAAGTGTTTGGGAATGGGCAGAATCTTTCAGCAGCATATCCGGCAGGTGACTGGACAATCATTCTGTCAATCACATTCATTACAGGCCAACAGAAAATGTAGTAGACTGGCTCTAGTGCTTCAGTGTAAAGGACTAAATGTACGCCACTTCATAAAACAAACTCGTGCTAAAACATGTCAGAAGTGGAGTGAAAATATCCTTTCTATAGAGAAGTTTGTAGTGTTGGCATTTGTTTATCATTTAATAAAGAATTCAGCCCAGATTTGATAAAACTGCAATTGAAGTTGTAAACATCTATGCCAATCTCTGAACAAGCAGTCATTTCCTCCAGTAATCTCATATGAAGCTCCCGGCTCTTCCTGCTTTAGAGGACTCTGATTGGGCCGCTCACAATCATTGCAGATTGGATCGGCCAAGATGGACCTGCATGTTTACAGACATTATATCAGGCAGATCCATCTGCACTGCAAGGAAAGGCAGCCAAACATCAATATATTTTATTTCATTCTGTTTTGCTGTAACAAATGAACATTTGTTATCCTCTCAAGATCTGGAGTTATCTTGTCATCTTAAAATTCAAAATGTGGCTTTCATGTAATAAACCTTTGACTAGAGATATCTAAAATCAACAAACCTTTAAATGTTATCATGGAAAACTTAGTATGATATTTGCTTGTATTTTCTTCCATTGTTTTTGTTGTAATGTACTGTTTTTAATCTTCTAAGGACCAAACTGTAACATTTTTAATAGACAAATGAAAGTGGTTAATTTTTTTAGATTTTGGTCATCATGGCTGTTGAGATGGTGATTGGTCCTAAGGGTGGATTGGCAGAGAACCACTGCTGCAGAGTGCGTGTTATTTTAAAACGTCAGTATTTTTCCATTCTTGTTGCTAAATGAGCTCATGCCAATAGCATTTGTCCATTTCCAGAAAAATGACAGATTCTCCCACAAACCTTGTTTGACACATCTGTCATCATCAAGTTTTGGAGAAAACTGTAAAGTGTCAGAATATATCCCGAGTGTAATAGCAGCACTCCTTTTGTTTGATTGAGTTCAGTCAAACTATTTTCATATCAATCAAATTATAAATATAACACAAGATTTGTTTGTTAAAATAGAATGTACTTGGGTGAACAGTGCTGATGACTTGATCTGACTTTACTTGAAGTCTTGACTTGACTTATCTGTCTTCTGACTCGACTTGACTCAGGACTTCAGACCAAAGACTTGTGGTTTATGTAAGACTGAGTTCTACACATCCAAACTAAGTTGGTCTGAGTTTAGAGTTGCAGGGCTGTACAGTGGCTCTGGTTTCCATGCAGACTCAGTTGTTATGAGGCCATTAGCTTCTGTAAATGAGAGCTGCCTTCCTAATATAGGAGCGGAAATGTCCTCCCTCCTTTTCCCCCACAGGACTTTGATGTCAAACAGCATGCCTGATCTGCTTCTCTGAAACATTGATTAGGTCCATTTTCAGTAGCAGACCCCTCCATCATCCAGACCCTCTAAGTTCAGTTTATTGCAGCACCATCTGACAGGGGAGCTGAGGCAAGCTTGTGAGTCACACACATTGTTTTGGGTGGGTTTTCCATGGAAATAGGTCAGTGACGTTAACTTTCCATCTTTGGAGTGCAGGGTGGACGGGAAAATGGAACAGTTTTCAAGTCTGCCCAGATTTAAAGCAAGTTTTATGGTGGAGGGCTTTCACGAGACCCCACACAACCATGTATTCAAAGAGTTTTTAAAGGTAAAACCCCCCATATATATAAATGAGAAATTTGACAGGGACAGAATTAGAAAACACTGGAGCAGTTTCATTGATGCCTGGAAATCCCAGGACAAAATAAATACACAGTTGGCTAGGGCACTGACATACATTTAGCTTTTAAGATAATTTATTTTCAAATAAAACGAAGGGTAGGAAAGTTTATTTGTATTAATCTAATTTATTTTTATATTGATAAAAACTAATGATGCAAGCACCAGTGCTAAAGAGACTGTTTTTTACAACATGGACCGCTAACTGTAATACACTTAATGACCACCTGTTCATCTTCTTGAACTGTTGAAATGTAGGATTGTCATTTTTAAATTTTATTTACTCAGGTTGCATTTATATCAGTAGTAGAAATCATATGATACTGATACCATTTGATACCACAGCAACAAAACAAAAGTCACCAAACACTAGGCAGTTTTTCTGATTTTAATGATCCACTATTGCACGTAAACACCCTGTAAATTTAACAAATATTTGGAAAAGTGGAGGGAAAAGACAGGAAAGGTTTGCCCCACTGCTTGATATCTCCACTGACTCATCAGAAATTCCAAAATATTTGTCTAATTTATGCAGGGCTCTTTCTTTTATCCAACCTCTGATTTAGCAACATGCTGCAGGACTTGCTTTGAGAATTCTTGGATCTCTCTGCTGTTTCTCAGCAGTGCAGCTGGTTTTCCTTCAACCATGAACGACTACAGGGTTTCAATAATCATTTAATAAATGAGATTTATTACATTATTTGAGGGTTACATATCATATACAAGTTTTTACAAAAATATGTGTCAATGGCCTGTTAATGTGATAAAAATCTTTGCTGAGTCTGCTGGCTCCACCAAACGGGAAAATGTGAGCTTGATGTGTGAAAATTTTCCCGGTGATGTCATGAGAAGACATTTCACTTCCCCTACAGGAGAGACTTTCCCTGAACCTGGGGCTTTTTCAGCTCGTAGATAGCTCAGCATTTTGGCGCTGTCGAGCACAAACCTCCTATCTCCACTTTTTTGAGACTTCTATTTTGTTTTCATAAAACGGTGCTATTGGTCGGTTTCCAAGTATGTGGATGTTTTTTTAAACTTTTAACTAAAATGAAGTACATCTATTTATTATAAATTGAGCAGAAACAGTATTAATTCATTCAGTAATAGAAGAAAGTTTTTATTTTTTTAATTTCCTGAAAAGTTGCAATTTTGGATTTAGGGGTTGGACCTGACAGTAATGATTTATTAGCTATGATGAGCTAATCATCAATAACATTTGAGCTCACCCATATGATTTACAAGTCTTATGGAATCTCTGTGATGTTGTGTCATTTTATTAAAGCACTGGTGCACAAACATTTATCAGTTTTTGCAGTGGAAACTTAAACTCAAAGTGCATCAGCATAGTGCATCAAACCTACAATGCTGACAGCTAAAGCTGATTAACGAACAGCTTCTGATTACTAGAGTTTAACTTTGAGACATTTTTGTTGTTGCATTTATAAGGACTGATATTTAAAGCATTTTTAAAGTATGGCCTCTTATCATTGGTGACATGTGTGTCTGCTGATCTGTTGTCACTGACGTGTGTATGTGATTGCCTGAATACTTTTGTGGTTCTGTTTCTTTCCTTTAATAATGATCTTCCTTGGTTATGACAGTACGTTAAATTTCACATGCTGGCTCAGACTTCTTGGTCTTCTCACTACATCCTGCTTTACAGCTCTATTTCTGGCTCTGTCAGGAAAATCTTACATCACTTTTTTCACTTACTTATTCTTCTCCGTATGTGGGATTGTTACAAGCTGGTCAACTAATGCTGAAACAGACATTTCAGTGCGTAAATTCTGTGTTTTTTTAATTTTACTTTTATTGTTGAATGTAATGCTGTAGAATTGTATAAAAGTGAGGCTGAGGAAAACATTTGATGGGCTTTCAAGCTTTGATAGGAGAGGGTTATAAGAGGAAAAACCTTTTAAAAATGTTATTATTTTGTTTGTCTTCACAGATCCTTCTCATGCTGGGCTCAAGAGTTTAAATTCTGGAACACAAAGACCACAACAGATGCAGTCTGAGGTAAAGTCTTCTTAGCTTAATATCAAATAACATAAAAGCTAATGCTATTAAGTTATCACTTCAACAAGTCATTTCATCTGGCTTTATCTTTTAAAAATGTATAATATAAAAACCATGGAACCCATTTTCCAAAATGTGCATTTTCAGGCATCCAAAATGCCTATATGATTAAAAAATTGTGTAAATATGCCTGAATTTGTCTCCGTGTTGACGGCCCTGTAGTCACCAGGCCTTTGGAATAAACACATGGGTTTACACATCTGGAAAGGGCCCCCACTGGGTCTTTCAGGGGCCCAGCTATTTCTGGGTAATTCCAAAGTTGCGGGTAATAATACGGCATAGGGTGTTGCTCTGTTAAAAATAAAGAAATAATCTCAAAATTTAGCTTTTTTTTGTTTTATTTCTTAACAAAAGCTGCCAAGAGAGAAAAGGAGAGATACAGAAGAGATCAATTTAATGCAAGTGTTAGATTTCATTAAGTGAAATAAGAGTCTCTTGTGTGATTCAGAAGTCCAAAAAGATGCACATTTCCTGCTTCAGTGTTTGAATGTGGAGCCTCTAAGAATGGAGGGACAGGCCAACACTTTGTGAAAAGTGATGCACTTAATATCAATACTCATGAAAGGTCTCTTGTCCAATCAGATTGCTCGGTGCTGCTGAGAACTTACTGCTGTAACTGTTGTTGCCAACATCCAGACCGCTGCTCTTATTAGAGAATTAAATAAAGCTCTTCATCCAAAAATTGAGAAAACTCTCTTAAGTGTCACACAGGTCAGTCCAGTCCATGGTCACAGTTTTATCATTGCCAAGAAGCATGGGGTCTTTCCCATGACCCCCAGCAACAACTCAGAGAGGACCAAAGCACCTGATTCAAGCACGTACAGGGGCTGAACTCACAATCAGGGGTTGGGGGAGTAAAAAACATGGATCACCATGGAGACCACAAGACCGCAGTTAACCCTGCTGGACTATGAGGTCGACATCCTCAGCCCCTTCAGCACCTCTGTGGCACTGACCCCGCCCCCTCTGGCTGCAGATCAGGGGGGCCTGCTGAATGGGGAGTTAATTGGCTCATAATGGTCCTCTCCTGTTTCAGAGACCCCTCCCTGCACCTTCAATGAGGCCTCTCTGCAGTTGTGGCCAGGGAGATGATGAAGTGGGAGGAAAATCACATCCCACTGCTGCTGCTTTAAATATATTAGGGGCCTTTTCATCAGAGACCCCCCCCCCCCCCCCCATGCAGAGGCCAGTTATTCTCTGGACAGCTAACAAGTTCACATGACCTCCCCCTAGAGAGCGATGTTTGCGCGGGCTGACACACTGACATGACAGGGGCAAAGTGCACACATTGTTTTTGTTCATCCATATTTCTCATTTCCTCTCTGTTCAGCAACACACGGAAGAGGTCGGGGATCAAAATGGCTCCCAGATTATCTACTCCAGGGAGCCCGGACGTCCCTCTGATCAGCAGCAGTTCCTGACGTCTGCAGAGCTGACCCACGAGGTGGTCATCTCACCCGGGCTCCCAACACCTCCTCTGAGCCCTTATCGCTCCGCAGGGCTGCCATACACAGAGGTGAAGGAACACACTGTGATGTCCATCAGACTGAGGTGGAGGGAAGGAATTCAGTAAACAAGTGCTCCTCCCTGTGGAGTCACGATGAATCACAGGATTTGACCTCAGCAGTACACTTTAAACCTCCTGAGACCATCTGTCCAGAGTGCACTCTCATTTCTTCCACCTATTTGGATAAAGTAGTACCTGATAAAAAATAAAACCTTTTAAGATGTAGTGGCTTAACTCAAGAAACAATTCACTTGGTGTCCATGCTGACTCAAAAAATGTATTTACTCTAAATGACAAAAGCATCAGTACTCATGTAGAAGTCTCTGACTATTACTTTGAACTCATAACCTTAACCTTAACCTGGAGTTAAAGTCAACTTCTTAGCAAGTGCTGATGCTTTAGTCATCTGAAGAATAAAACCTTTACATTTTCATTTAATAGGAAGTAGATGGCATAGAAAATTATGTGTTATTGTTGTTTAATAATACAAAATTGGACAGTGAATATCACTGTCAAAGACATTTTCCAAAATATTAATGCAATTTCTTACTATTTGGGGATTTTCAAGAAATTTCCACTAAATACTTTCATATTTGTATATCCTTAAAAAGCCTTTTAAGGCAATAAAAAGTCTTTTAAAGTTCCACATTTTACCTTTGAGAGTAGAACAGCATATTGGGGTCACTCTTAAAATATAATAATAAGGCAAATTTGTTTATAGAGCATCATTTGCATACACATTTGTTGTGCTTTACAGAGTTATAAACAAAAACGCTTTGACATAATGACTCGTAAAGACAAAATTAGCAAGGTAGAACAATAAAATCAGCATACATTTATAATTAACCCCCTGATTTGTCCTGTTTTAGTGAAATCACATTCCCAACAAATCAGCACTTGAGCCTATTATAGGATAAAGTAAACACACAGCTGTTGTGTTGACTGTCTTTTGTTCTACAGAGCAAAAAAAGGCATTCATTTATTGCAGAGTCTTAAAAACGGTCTTGGATTTAATTTTCTAAGTGTGTTGGTACCCTGATATTCCCTTGCTTTTTTTCCAATTGAATTTCTGGAAAAGGTTTGTGTCAGTCAGTTTGTCAGGTTTTAGATCAGTAATTTAGGTCTGCTGTCACTCAGTTATTCAGATATGGTGAGACAATTTGAAACTTTTAACACAGGCAAAGTCCCTTTGACCTCATACAGCGACTTCATTTTTACTGTTTCCAGCTCATTTCTAATGGCGAAATAAGCCTAAATTCCATCCCATATCAATAACAAATTTACATCAGCAAGTTATGAAATTTTCTTTTGTGTCATAAGGTGGTTGACAAAGTGTCTTTGAATGAGGCTAACAGATCTGAGTTTAGCAAAATAAATCACTATGATGAAGGAAAGGCAAAGTGTAATGTCCTCATGGTAGATCTCAGGGGGTTAGATACTGTATGTTCTAGCTGCTGTGTAATTTGTGTTTTTCTGCTTTTCTCATGGTGACTCAGGTGAATGGGAATGGACCTGCTTCCCTCAGCTTTGGATCTTATTATGGACCCCCACAAGCTCCAGGTAAAATGCCTAGTATTCAAAACATTATGTGTAGTTTAGAACATAATTTTTAGGATTTATATGTGCTTGCTGCCATGAATGAAGATATTTCAAACATTTGCAGAAGGCGAGATGCAAAATTCCAATTCTACAAGAGTTTTCAGTTTTATGTAAAGTATAGGAAGTAAGTAGAGTGCATATTTATGAAAAGAACTTTTATATTTGAAGTATTCATTTAACTTTTTCATCTTTCTTTATAAAACGTCTTTTTTAAAATAAAAACAGCCCAAACTGCCTCATATCAGAGCAGATAGACAGAAAATAACATAAACCGAAAGCATTAGGGAATTCTAACACAAAAGGTGATTCAATATTTTTTTTTTTTAAAGTGCAGGTAAAAAAAAGGATTGAAAGTAATAATGAATAAATTAAACATTAAAATATATAGGACTAACTATGAGAGACATATGTAGTTAGAAGTTTGATTGAATTTGTTGCTATTAAGGACACACATTGTAAGCTGCTTGTCAGATTTGTGATAAATGCACATTCATTTAGTTAAATAATGTAAGAAAACATAAAGCACGCTTTAGTTTATTGAACATATAAGACTTTGGTTTAAGTGTCAGCAGATGTGTCAGCAATAAAAACAGTTTCAAAGGAAATAATCCTTCCCATAGATGATTAAAACAAATTTTTAGGGCCTGAAGAGTCAGTCTGTTAGACTCTTGGATGGCAGCAGTGTGAGTGGAAGAAAAAAATGCAAACATGTTGTGATTGCTTTAATTGAGGAAAACATTTATTAGGCCGGCCACATCAAAAATAAGACAAAAACATCAAATCAGTTAAACACTTTCAAAAATATCCCCTGCAGAAGAAAAAAAGCTCTCCTCACAGCTTCACCTCAAATGTGACACATATCAACCAGACAGCTGATTTCACACACCTTATATACTCTTACAGTGCAGGTGAGAGCAAATGCAGCAATGATTGATTAAACAATGGGAAACACCCAATACATCATATTAAAACATTAAAGGGAAACAAAACCTATGCATCCTCTTGTGCAGTATTCAGAACAGATACAGATTTAATTAAGCTCTAATGTATTTCAAAGTAACACTATGTAAACATCAATTTACCCATTTACATTTTTACACAAATTCTGATTCAGGTGCTAAAGGAACGTGCAGCCTCCTCTAGTGGAATATTTGTTAATATTTCACAGCCTCATAACACAGTCAAAGTGTATGTGTCACTGTGAGTTAAATATTCAGTAAAGTGTAGAACATCAGTTCTCTTCACACTGCCTTAAGAATTTAGAGTTCTCATTTATGGGGTAAAAGATAAAGAAGTGAAGGGAAAAGAAAAAACAAGGACTAGATGATTGCATTTTAAGTATATGTATATTACTTGTAACTTAAATATATTTTGTTGATTGTCAGCTGTCAGACTGTCCAACGGCGTGCAGGGCTCGTCCACTTTACCTCGCAGTTGGACTCCCGCCAGAGAGGAAAGACTCATCAAGTTTCAAGGAATTGGTCCTGTGGATGAAACTGGGATGCCCATTGCCTCCAGATCAGTAAGACAAAACTTGATTTGAATGTCATGGATTTATTTTTATGGCCCATTTTCTCACCATGTGTTTCTACAATGGTTGTTTTGTCATTGAATCGCCCTGTTGAGTGCTTTTTTCTAAATATTTTTTACCCTCTGTACCCTGCCCTTTTTTCTTTAACCAGAGTGTGAACAAACCCAGGGACTGGTACAAGAGCATGTTCAGACAGATCCACAAGAAGCCAGAGGGTGAGCCTGCTCCTCCTCCTCCTCCTTGTCTCACAAACACAGCAGCAGGGAGAATTCCTCTCTGTCAGTGTCAGATACCTGTGAGGTGATCCAACAAACAGATTACTGCAGAGAAAATAAGACATGATGAAAGAGCCTTTGAGTCTGATGTCATGTCTTCTTATAATAACTCCCACACTAATCCAGCCTCTTATCTCAGAGTCTCAGTCCTGACTCTGCCTCTTCATTTGTCTCCATTACAAACTGTGAAACAGAAAAACAGTCCCTGTATTTGTGTGGTTAATGGCACCATCACATCACTGAGACTGTTTTAATGGACTGTTTTCGAGGAATATTTCAACTCCCTGTTGGTGATTTTTCTGCTTACGAAATGCTTGAGATGTATTGCTGCAGTGTTGTGTATCATGGTGCTCTTAATGATTTAGAGTGGAACATAAACAGAATATTATTTTGATATGTTTATCATTTCATTTTGTTAATTAAATTATAAAATATAAAACTTTTGGATATGACATTGCCAGGTACTAGCAATGGACTGGTTTGTCCACAGGGGGTGCAAAAATCAACAGCCCCCTGGGCCGCTGTCTGGAATTTTAGACCCCATATAAAGGTATCAGAATGGGCTCTGCACCAACTCTCCAACAGCATCTGTAAATCAAAATTATTCATGAATGAATGGACAACTTATAATTATTAAAACCAATATTTTGCTAACAGACACAAATAATCTTCAAAGAGTGGACAAAACTCTCTTCATCTGAAATGATAGAAAAACTGGTGAATAAAGTTATGTACAAAACAGAGCTTAGTGGCATTTGGACAGTTGTGAGTGTTTGAAATGTTTTTATTTATCACACAGTCAGTCCTTTTGAATCCCTGATCATTTAACCCTGTAAAAGATTCAAAACTTATTCAGATTATACATTTGTCTTTCTCTATAACCTGATTTTCTGAAGAAGCCAAATATTTTAAAATGCTGTTAAGTGCGACAGAAGCACAAACAAAACTAATATCCTCTAATTACTGTTCAAAAGAGCCTCTATTTTCATTATAAATATACTTTCATGGGAGGTAACCAATGCAAATGATACAAAGAGAAGAGAGAACTTCACAGACCTATGGCAAAAATGTTATTATTACACCCCCCCAAGCTTTCAAACTTATAAATGAATGTATATAGTTATATAAGTATCTCTATCTATCTATCTACATAATTTTATAACTTATTACTCTCAAGCCTAATTTATGCTTGCACATACCCCCTAATTTCCTGAATTTACAAAGGTGAGCTGTATATATGTGAATGCAAACAGCAGGGTGTTTGTACTCTGACCTGACCCTGAAATTTCCCTCTCGCCCCTAAGTATTTCTCCCACCCCTACATCACATGACTGCACAAAAACTTGTGAGAAAAAGCAAATCTGTGTATTTTCAGGATGGGCTAGTTCTAAAGAAGATTTCAGGGTTGCATGTCTAAAAATGTCTACAGTGCTACTTTCCACTTTTGGGACATCCTTTCCTTATAGGGAAATATTTGTAATATAAAGTTTAATATGATCATTCCAAGAAAGAGAGTGACATTTTTCTCGAAAATTCTACAGCTGCATAAGAGCATATGGTCAGCAATGAAACTTTGATGGGAGTTATTTAATATTTTAGTGTCATTCATCCATCTACAAAGTATTTGAGGTCTAAAACAGTGTTTTTGTGTTTCATTTTTAACAGAACCAGAGGATGATTCAGACCATTGGTCATCTGAACGTAAGTAAATCCACCAAAGTCCACATTTTTGATCCAGTTACATAACACAGGACTGATCTGCACTGATGCACTGACCCACAGGCTTCCAGCTTGCTGCCAAAACCGAGGAAAATAATGAAGCAGACAAGAATCTCTTCAGACTCACACCACACGGAGCTCTACCGGACTGGTGAGTTTGTTTTGATGTGACTGATTCAGGGTCAGCGGGGTAACTTAGATTATTGCAGCATGCCCAGGTAAGAAGACAAGTCAGGCACATACAGGCAGATTTACACCTCTGGGCAATTTAATAAAGTCTTGAGTCAACTTGAGCTGCATATTTTAATATATCTGTAACAAGATTGAACCAGGAAGCGTTTAATGCCACTCATCCAGATGTGTAGGTGGGAGACAAAGTTATTAATGTCTTAAATGGAGTAACAGTAGGTAAGAAAATTGTCAACACTTGCCTTTGCTCTCCAAACATGTCTCAGTATGTCACTGGACAGCCAGTCAGATGATCAACCAAAAGCAAGCGGCCAAACAGTTTCTGCTTAAAAACAAGAGAATTAGTCTTATTTGTTAGTTTAAGGGTCACCATGTTAGCACACATGTGACCCTGTTCCTTTGTCCAACCTGCACTGGACTGAGTTTACTGTTAACTTGCTAGCATTGCTTTGAAAAGCATAGACGTGGAAAATACTTTAACTTTGAAACCCTGACTTGAAAAGAAATAGGCAAAGCCAGATGATGTCAGCCATTTGAGTATGAAAATATGTTTTGAGACACTTTTTAAGCCAGTCCATGATGAAATAGCATATACATCCAATTATATGACCTCCTTTCACCAAAATTTTGATGATTTCTGATGTTGGTTAACGTCAGCTGACGTACTTTACTTACTAGATGAACCATTTACTTGGCAGCTAGACTCAAACTGTTTGTAAACATTTTCAGAGTCTCATAGTCAATGGCTTTCTCCTTCCCCTTTTTGATATCATTGGACACAGCCAGCTTAAATGTTTTATTCCTGAGTCCAGAAGGTGAACAACTAAAATGAAGATGGTCTTAATGAAAGTGACTGTTAACTTGCTAGCTTGCCTTCTTTTTTAAACCCAATATAGGCTACATACATCGTTCGTTCACTTTAACTTTCCAAGCCAGTCATTTTGTTCTGACTTATTTTGCTATGTTTGGACACAGCTAGCCTAGCTGCTGCCTCATTTTTGAGCAAAGCTTGTTATCTTCTGATTTAAACACAAGACATAAAATGTGTTAACTGATAACATTCAGAGCAGTGTTAATTTTGACAGCACTTTTTTATTTAGTTTTAGTTTTAGTCTTTTGCTTAAAATATCTTTTAGTTTTAGTCATAATTTAGTCATCTAAATTGTTTTAATTTTAGTCTAGTTTTACTTGACGAAATTTCACAACATTTTAGTCGACAAAATCTACTGTAAATGTAGTTGACTTAAATATGAATTGTAAAGTGTAAGGCATTTTTTATGTTTCCTTGAATTTCTGAAGTCATGTTTTACACTTGGATCGCACCACTACGAAGCTAAGCAGGTGTGATTGGATGTCCCTCTTAACTCATCCAACCTTCCACACAACCAAAGTAGCTGTGATTCCTAAGTTGTCTCTACTTTCTATATGACAAAATTAGGTCTGATTAGATTTAGTCTCTGTCAAACATTTTAGTCTAGTTTTAATTTGTTGATGAAAATGTCAGTTAATTTAGTTTTAGTTTTAGTCCATGTGCACTTGTTTTTTTTTTAAGTAACAGTCTAGTTTTCATCAGTAATAAAAGGTTGTGGACGAAAACTATGACGAAAATAATTAGTCAACAAAATTAACACTGATTGAGAGGCTACATCTGTGTTTTAGATCAAATAATGCTTGGATATTTACTTAGCTTGTCACTCTTGTCTCTTTTTTTGACTGTCCTACACAAACTGCTAACCTCTGAGCTAGTGTAGATTTTGGTGTAAAAAGTTATGTCAATCTCGTTATTTTTACTCCCTGCAAGATAAAAAAAAAACGCAACACATTATAAAGTACTTCCACTGCAAAATCCTTATAACAGTTAACAATGGTTCAAATTCAACAAATGTGATGTAGCAATACATTTACAATTGGAACAATAATACACGAGAAAAATGTCAAGAAAGTGTTTACTTTAAATTCATCCCAGAAGTATTCTTGTATCATTTGTTATTTTCTATTTTATCTAGATGTTATTGCAAATTAAAAAAAAAATCCTTTACAGCCTGATCAGTCAAACTTCATTTATACCAACTTTCATACAAAATAAGTTGCAGTTTAAAGTGCTGATAAGGGAGCAGGAAAAGTGATTGACCAAAAGATTTCAAAAGATATGGGATGGATGATGGATTTTGCTGCTACTGCTTATCATTATGGCTTCAATACAATAACAAGAGAAACATGTTAAAAACAGCAGCCATGTAATTATCACAAATATGTAAACAAATACCCCTAAAAATCACACATCACAGGTTATAACAATCTTTTAAAAAGGTATTTACGTACACATGCCTCCATCACCACAGTTTCATACAAGTAATATCAGTCTGTCTGATTTAATATGATAACGATTTTTCCATGCCAAACATCTGAGGTTATAAATTCAATCATTTAAGCTGCCAGTTCATCCATCTCTCATGTATGTACCTTTGATTTAACAGCATCAGAAAAGTCCTTCACCAAATAAACTTTTTAGGTGACGTCTCATACAAACCTCAGGCTGTAAGAAGTGGAGGGAAAACGTGTGGGACAGACAAGTTTGGATTTGTTGCCACAGACTCACAATGAGGCCATGATTAAGTTGCTGTCCATGGTGTGTGTGTGTTTGTGTGTGTGTGTGTGGTTTTATGTTTCAGGAGTGAGGATGTAGATAAGCTGTCAGACCCGGGAAAGCAGCACCCTCAACCTAAGAGCATATTCGACTTTGAGCCTGGAAAGAGCAGTGCTTCAGAGAGCCACAGCCAGGTACGAGCTTAAACAACAGGTCAATATGTATTTCTGATGCCAAAATGCTTCTGCACTATTCTTTAGCTTATACAGCGCTCCTGCATTGTTGTGTTTAATCGCTGGGATTCTTGTTTTCCCACTGTGGGTCTTAAGAATAGGTTTGAGGACAGGCACCTTTTCTTAAAGGATTAGTGTCAGATTTCACCTTCTCACGCGAGAACACTTAAAGATGTGGTCCCCCTGCTGCTTCCCACCACATTTACATACTTAGTTTTTTTATTCAGACCACCTGAGAGGTTTACAGCTTTTATTTAATAATGTCTCGGACAAGAAAAGGCAGGATCTGAGTGTTAATGCTGGTGTTAAACTGAGAGTCAGTGATTTACAAACTGAAGAAGCCATCTCCCGGCTCCTGTGGTTAGAATTTATTGTTCACCATCCTGGAGTTTTTATAAAGGAGTGTGCAGCACTTTTTAAAGTTTTTCTATTCAGAGGCTCTTGTAACAATGTCCCAGATCTAGTGCAAATTGTTTCTTGTGTCTGCGACTGAAAAGAAAAGGAATCTTTGTTTCCACTCCCCCAGGAGCCAAGGTGTCTTGTGATCCGTATTATGGTGTTAACCTCTTGTGGTATTTAATGGCTCACAGCACGGAGACTTATTTAATTTCCTCTTCATGACAGCGGCCTATGTTCAGTCCCCCTCGACAGCGTTTAGAAAAGCAGCATGCATACCATATCAGGTGTTGAGCTGCTCGACAGTGACAGAACAGTCTTGGATTGTAGTGAGGAAGAATCCCAGCTGAGGGAAAGGATTTGGCATTCAGAGAGATATATTCAGCCAAGTTTTACAGACATAAAAGAAAAAGGAACATGGGGTCTGAGGTTGCTGCATGCAGAGCCTTTTAAAGTAAAGCTTGATAGAATCAGATGCTCACTGGGTATTCAGTATTTGTATAAGATATCAGCTGTATAGATGCCTGCAGGGTGATTAGGTAAAGAATCAAAATGTGGGTGTTTTGCACTTTACATTCAGTATGTATTAGGGATGCATGATATTGGAGTTTTGCAGATATTTGATGTGCCGATATTTTGAAAATCACTATCGTTGATACTGATATCAATACTTATATTTTTTGCTAGGAGCAGAAAGCCTTTATTTAACTGAAATTAACCTCTTTCTTTCATGGTTCCAGTCAATTTGTGTTACAAACAGATGTAAGGCAAGATGAACAACATTTTATTCTTTGATGACTTTACTTTGGATTCATAAAAGTGGACATTCATTAATGATGAAGGAGACCAAAGTGGTACATTTGTATATTCTGCCAAAATAACAGCCAATATATGGGAAATACATAGCCATATTGTATGGTTAAAATATGTGCATATTTTATACCTGCTGATGCAGATAATCCTTCTTTTGAGGCAAATATCTGCCAATACCAATACAGATCTGATAATATGGTGCATCGCTAGTATGTATCAAAATATAGTCAATCAAACTGTAAATGTTTGCATTTACACCTTATTTTAACTAACCAGGTTGTTATATTAAACTTTATCAAGAGTGGTTCATTCGCAAATTGTAGATGTAATTTTGAATGCACCTTAATGCCTACTAACAATAATTTGATGTCTGATAGTACAGACTGCATACAGAGGTGGTGTGGGATGCTTTTATTATCTAGTTATCCCAGCTCGCTATGAGTAGAGAAGGCGGTGGCTTAACAAATGAATGGGGCACATCAGCCATGAGATAAGTGGCTATAGCCGTACCCTGTATGATCACATTTAATTTTGAATTAAAGAGGTCACATTATGCTTTACCAAAAACCTCAAAGTAGACCGGTCAACCAACCAGAGCAGACTGGGAAATGGGCCTTTAAGTGACAGGAGCTCTCAAAGCATCTCAGACACACTGAGAGGCTGTTTACACGACTCCGTTTCCACCAGAAACGCAAAGGTTTTTCCTTTGCGTCTTCAAACACGATCTGCGTTAAGACGGAAACTCGAGAACGACTGAAAACGCTGTAGCTTGCATGCCAGTCCGCAGATGGCGATGTAGGCTTGCAGAGAAACAGCGCAGTTACAGCACACTTATGAAGAAGAAAATTTTTCCACAAAAAACAATGGCGAGTGGACGCACAAAGACGCAGGAGTCTCTTGTCTGGACAACAAATCTGTCTGCATAGCTTTGTCTGGATAACAGACCGAGCACGGGAAGCAGCACACATCCCTAACCCTACCCGGGAGATGGCCGAAGCTGTTGTTGTTCCTGGTATGCGCACGCAGCCTTCATGTGAAAGAGTACTGCGCATGCGGGGACGTCGTGTTTACATGAGACCAGGTGGCGGAGCGTTTTGAAAACTCTCCGCTTTGGACCCTGGTTTCAAAAGTTAGTGGATTCAGGCGCTCCAGGCACCGTTCTCATGTAAACGGGAGGCTAAAACGCAATGAAAACTCTTCGGATTCGGCCGAAAACGGAGTCGTGTAAACACCACCTGAGAATACAGGTGGATCAGGAGTACTCATTATGTGAAATCTGGAAAGTTTCAAACATTTGTGATTGTGAACATACTCTAACAGTCATCAAAACTGAATACATGAAATGAAGTTAAGGCAGAACTTGAGCTCCTTAAGTTGGCATTCTAGTGTTTTTAAGACATTTGAGTTTCTATGACCAAAACTGGTTTAGTAATGAAAAAAGAAACTTTTTTGTCTCTTTTTCTGTCCACAGGCCTATTCATCTATCCATCAGAAACAACCTGAGAAGCCAAAGTCATCCTCCATAGAGGTAGGCTGCTAAATGCTTGAGCTGCTGTCTTACTGCATTTACCTGTCTTGTAAATGATTAAAAAATGGGACACTGAAAGCTCTAGAAGTCCTATTTTTTGTTCCACTGTAATAGTATTTTTATTTTGCCCTTTACACTTCGTCCTGGCTCGCTCTCAGGCAAGTCTGGTCTCTGAGCTGAGCCGCTTTGAGGCTGAGCTGGACTCGGAGATCCAGGGTCTGGAGAGGAGACTTTCCCAGAAGAAGCAGCATCGAGGCCGGGGTGAGGTACTGAGCCCCCGTCCTGACTGTCTCTGCTGAAGTATCCCTCCTCCCACCAATCACCTGAAAGTAGCAGAATCCTCGCTGGCCCTCACCCTATCACCCTTACCGCAGTCTGAGACCCTCCCTGCTTGCTAGCTTTGACCCCATTTCTTCTTTTTCCTCTGTGACGTGGATGACAGACTTGAACCTCCTGCCTGCATGGCACGTTGAATTGACCCCCAATCACCTCCCTGCAAGATCTCTTCCCCCATGTAGAGGAATGCAAATTGGAATGATTTTTGCAATAAATTCTTTGAAATCCTGTTTTTATGACGTTGTTTTGCAGTCCTACAGCACCTCTTTTGACTGGAATGAAACCCTGCAAATACAATGTTTGATTCTCCTCCTGTTCCTGTGTGTCTAGTTATTAAATCTGCTCCTCAAGCCCTGATTTGACCGAAATCACAGACATCTCAGACAGATCATGAGTGCTGCTGCTGTTTTTTAATGAATCTGAGGAGGATAGGACCCAGGGGATTTCTTGCTTCTCTGGGAGTGGTCAGCACCTCCACTTTGTCTGAGTTGTTGTGAGATTTCCTCTGAGCTGTAAGATACAGAAAGCTGCCGGGAACAAAGTTTTACTGGTTGCTCTGATTTCAGGAGGCCAGAGGCAGGAGTACCGTGACTGCTGCACAGACTGGGACAGCACATTACAGGTCAGTGACCACATTACTAATGGAGGAATTTAAGTGCCATTACTTACAATGTAGTTTATTGTTTGTAGTATATCTTTACAGACTTTTTGGACAGTTAATTGATTTGAGATGCATTTTTCTTCAACTGCTTTTACTAAAGCTCCGACAAGGGATGTTAGGCTAGTTATAAAATAGGCTAACATAAATATTGGTGCCTCTTTCTGACTTCTGTGAGCTAAAGTGACTATTAGCTGCAATATTCATTATTTCAGAATTGTATTTTGTAATGCCTGAAACAGCTGCCATAGGCTAGGTATTTAGTGCATGCTGTAAAAACAATCATTTGTATTTATTCCATTGCAAATATTGAAAATAACTGATGAACTTGGCTTATGTAAGACAGAAGGATGGGCTTTTTCTGTCTGAAGAACAGTGCTTACTTATACACAGGACAAATCAGCAAACAAGTATAAGGTTAATCAACAAGGGGTGCCAATATATACACAAAGCTAAGCAAGATGTTACCAGGTAATAGTATTAAATGTTGATAAGTCAGTTTAACCAAAATTAGAAAGAATAAAAGTTACTGCGTGGTATTTTCTTCTAATTTTATATGGGCATCAAAATAAGTTGTAAGCTAATGTTTTTCTGACTTTATTTTTTATGCATATTTCTTTTTTTTGTTGATCAGATGCTTGTTTCCTAGGTTGTTTTCCCAAATAAACGTGGCACTAGTTAAGCAATTTAAATATTTTTTTCTTGTGTTTTTAGAACCTAAGTCTAAACTGTGCTGTACTGAAATGTTATCACAGGGTTACTTACAGGGTTCCCAGATATTTTCTGAAGTCAAACACTTTCAAGGTGCATTTTCAAGCCACACTGTTATTACACTGGCAAATCACATCCTTATACAAATAAGATTACTCTTATCATAATTTAACGTCCTATTAAGATTAAACAGATGCCAAGCTATAGACAGAAATAAAGTGTTTTATAAAAACCCAAAAAGGTAGACAGCACATGGAAGGAAAACCAGAACAATTCAACACAGAATGATTCCCCATAAAAATGACTTACTTTGAATAGATTCTTTATAAAAATGTGATGGTCATTACCCATGAAAGATGATGTTCAATACCTTGAATTTACGTTGATATTGTGTGACTTTCATCTAAAGAAAATCATTTTTTAAAAATTATTATTTAATATAATTATTTCAATATTATTTAATAAGTCCAAGGGCAAGAACTGCAGAGTGCACTTAGAAGTGGAACAAAAACTGTCTGTTAAAACTGTCTTTTCCTGGTGATCAGTAAGATAATTCTGCCTCTTTGCAAATTATAATTCCCAGCATCTTTAAGCACTTCATCTGAAATACAGGCAGTGCTCAAACTTCAGAAAGGCAACATTTAACTTAAAGCAGTTTCCAGGATTTGAAGGATATGCACAAACGCAGACATAGTTTGTATGAGAAGGAGTTAATCCATTAATGCAACCAGTTAGATAAGGTACAGCAAAGTCTAAAAATGGCATTTCAAAGTATTAAAGTGAACTTTTGATTTTCTGTATATATTCTGTAAAGTGTTCTCATGTGACCTTTAAAACTGGCTAAAAGTGTTTTTCTCTCCATTTACACGTCCCTCTAACATACTAATGAACTCAAATGCCTTGCATTTTCCTCTTATGTGTAATGATGCATGAAGCTGTCTTTCCTTCATTGGTCAGAAAAAGTGTGTTTTAGCTCCTCTGTAGCTCCAAAATTATGTCATATATGCTAAGCTCATCCTAACGGCATGTTATTTCCATTGTGTGGACTGTTAAGGTTAATGGGAGGTCAGTTATCACATAACAGACCTCCTCTGAGCCCAACACCCGGCCTCTTAATCCACTTTGATATTGCCTCATCATGCAGGAGTAACTTCACAACATTTCGTCCTGCTTCCTTTTAAATAAATTGCAGCACTGTGATTGGACAGATGGACCATTTAAACTCTGCAGAGTACTTGATCTGGGAGTTGATCAGATGACTCAGGAATCTGTTAGGAAGCCGTTTAACTTTAACAAGTCAAGCGTTGGTGTTTGTTTCTTTAACTGCGGACTGTACTCCACATTTCTCACCATGTGTGTCATGCTCAGGATTCTCACTGTTGATTGCCAAGCTCAGTTCATGGGTTTTGACCTTTTCTAGCAGGGTGGGATGAGGGCCCTTCTGTTAAAGAGCCTGTTGCTAAGGACGTGTGAAACTAAACAGCAAAATAAGGAATTTTTTTTTTACTGTTTCCTGTTATGAAGACAAGCTGTTACATGAGTCCCAGCTGTTAACCCAAGCTAACTCTGCATAGAAATATGCAAACGGGTTCAGGGGACTTGGCGACGATTGTCATAATGCTAGAATTATGAATTTTATATTATTCTTGCACAGACACAAACAACTTTGAAACCTGTTATATTCCAATGCAACAAAATAGAAGTTGTCGATACCAAATATTGGGTAATGTTTAAAGTTATAACTGATTATCTTCAGTTATATCTTTTAACCAAGTGATAGATAACATAATGTGGGTATCTTAATTACCCAAATATGTTAACCTGACACACCAGATGGATCATTCAATATCTTTCACTAGTCTATCTGGGCAATTAGTGTGTTTGGGAATGGGCATAACCTTTTAAAAACATATCTGGCAGGTGATTGGTCAATCGTTCCGTCAGTTGCATTCATTTTGGGCCAATCAGATAATGTAGTAGGCGGGCTCTACTGCCACAGTGTAAAGTACAGAACATGAACAACTTTGTACAATCAGCCACCAAAACATGTCAGAAGTGGAGAGAAAATATCCTTTCTATAGAGAAATGCTTTCAGCGTTGTTACTATTTTTTCATTTCATAAAGACATGCAGTCCAGATCTGACAAAACTGCTACTGAAGCTGCATCGATGCTAATCTCTGTACGAGCTGTCACCTCCTCCTGTTGTCTCGCTCACAATAAAAATCCAACGTGTGTCAAGATTGGATGCATGTTATTATAGGCTTATGATATTCAATATAAATGAATATATTCATATATTCAAGATGTTTGTTCACTTTGACATATGAATTTAAGGCTGACATCTGGCACACCTAAACACTGCTTTGGAGAATGAATTTTTATTGTGCTTTGGGCTTGTTGGACATCTGCTTTCATGATCAAACAGAGAAAATATTGTCATTACTTCTAAGATGATTAATTAAGAAAACATTATCATCAGCATCAGTATTGGCTAAACTGTACTTTTAAACATTGGTACTGGCATCATCCCCGATTTTCACAATTGGTGCATCAGCAATAAAAAAAATTGGTGACGATTTCAAATTCAACCACATTTTTCAGCAAAAATGAGCAGTCAAGCATCTATTAAAAAACATATCTGCCTTGAATTTATTACTGAATTTATTATTATAACATTTATTAAAGGATCTTTTGTTTGTGCTGAAATTATGCAGATTTTGGCCCTGGAATTTTTACTGTACAATTTACAGACATAGTGGACTCGTTCATGATAAAAAAAAAATGAAATAATCAGTTGTCATCAATAGTAATTACAAATAATACGCATATAGTTTTTTTTAATTCAAAGAAATTACAAAAGTATCAGTAATACTACCTGACCCTGTATTTCTTTTGAAAGTGTCATTATTAATATTTCTTAAGAGCTTGTAATGTTTTCCAGCCCTAGCTCGAAAAATGAACAGATAATTTAGGCTCAAGACTTCATCTAAACCAGATTTTCAGTTCAATGATAACAACACGAGTCACACTGTGATCATCTGTGTGACCTTTTAGCTGTCTCATCACTTGTCTCATCCGTGTCCAGTGGAGCAGCTTCAGCCAGATGCTTTGTGCTGTGAATCACACAGGCCTGGGCAGTTTTTGTGTTCCAGTTGTTTGATGACATCAGAGACCAGTACTGAAACACAGTGACAGTAATGTAAACATCTCAACTCTACATTTTCTTCACTTTTTCAGCAGTCCACCAGCGTCAAAGCGCATTGTCCAACACTCTTTTGGCACGTCTTCATCGACCTCCACTCCCACATATGGTAAACATGACATTGTTTTCTTTTTCTCTCTGCTGCACACATGCACTTTGTGATTTTCCCACCAGCGTTCACCATGTCTCTCAGGCTGCTGAAGATTTGCTCTTTTTTAACCTACTTAGCGCTAAAAATGAACACATTTGTTAGCTCGCTCATTGAATCAAGCAGCATATATCTGATGAAAGCTGTCAGTAATCTAATATATTCTAAAGGTCCCATGATTCCCTTTCATTCTGCTCTAGTATTTCACATTTTAGATTCAAGAGGCTGTGAGTATGGAGAACTTTCACAGTTTCTTTCCTTTAGGATCAGCTGTAGATGGGTGGGGAGGAAGCCCACAAAAATAGGAAGTGGAACCCGGAAGACCTGATTGAAGATTAGTTTTATCCAATTGTTTTCCTGGAAGTTAGTGCACAGGGCCAGCATGAATGAGTTGAAAGCTTTGATAGCTTTTCCATACCAATGCATTCAAAAACAATGGCTGAACAAAAGAGTTCGCGATTTGGGCTCCATTTAAATTGTTGTGCCTTTGCTTTCTTTACAGTAGACCGACTCTCGCCTGCAAATGAAACCATGGAGCTCCCGCCCAAGAAAGAGGAGAAAAAGGTATACCTTCTCCACTCTTTCTTTTGCCTTAAAAGGAAAGAAAATCTTTAAAATTCAATTTTGTAAAGTGTAGCTCAGCTGCAACATTTATTTTGTCTGTCTGAATTATTCACATAATAACAGAATCTGTTTAAAATCTTCCCAAAACTGAATGGTATGTTTGTTTTTCCAGATGAAAGCAGCCAGAGCCAAGTTCAACTTCCAGGCTCAGTCGCCAAAGTGAGTTCAAGAAGAGTGCATATAATTAATATGCTTTTTCCTTTGCAGTTTTATCTCCTTTTTAAAACAATTGAACAAAAAGCTAGATAAACATGCATCTTAATATGATTTTGGTCATCATATCAGAACATCTTGAACTTGTGTCTTCAGTCTTCAATGAAATGTTTCCCATCAGAATCTTATTATCCATTTTCTCTCTATCCAGGGAGCTCACGCTGCAGAAAGGAGACATCGTTTACATCCACAGGCAGGTTGATGCTAACTGGTTTGAAGGAGAACATCATGGGAGAGCTGGCATTTTCCCCACCACTTATGTGGAAGTAAGTTTCCCTACATCTGTGTCATTAAAGACTATTTGTTTGAAGCATTTCTTTGTGCTGGTTATTTCAGACCCTGTGTATCAAATCTCTGCTCTCTGTTCTTCATAGATTCTGCCTCCCACAGAGAAGCCCACTCCGATAAAATCTCCCACTCTGCAGGTGCTGGACTATGGGGAAGCTGTGGCTCTGTTTAACTTTAATGCTGACCTTCCTGTTGAACTTTCTTTTCGTAAAGTAAGTGTTTCATGAAACTGAAACAGTGTGGGCTAATATTTCCCTTCATTTTGAGCATCTTTGTATTATCATTATCATAAGTACAGAATTATTTGCAGCACAAGTCTGTTTGTCATGTCACTGTGCTAGATTAGGCAATCACAGAGCTGTAAAATCATGCAACAACTCGCCTGACATGCGTGACAAACTACACTGTTGTACTTGAATACACACATACACAAACATGTTGGAAGAGGGATAGGCTAGACTGAAGACAGCAAACACACATGCTGCGTTTACTGTACTACTCCCTACTTTTTGTCATTACAAATGTTACAATAAATGACACGCGAGCTGCTAAATTGCATAAGCCGGCACTGATGAAGCTGCTTGTTCTCTCCAACATTTCTCTTATTTTAAATTTGACATGTTTGTCCCTCTGCAGCACATCACTAAGGCAGAGATGTCATTTTCAGAGCTCAGCAAACTATTCCTCCATCATAGTTCCATCTCTAAACTTCATCCTGTCTGCTTCTTTCTCTCCTGTTTTGTTTGTTTACACCTGAAAGTGTTGTATGTGCAGAGCGCTCTGTGCAGTCACTGGTCAATGTGTGACGTGAGGGAACACTTTTTTCTTACATTTCTGTCAGGAAGTAAGGGGGCATCTCAGATGGGGTTTTGATTTTTGTACGCTTTGTCACAAAACATGACATAAAACAACATATTTTCCTCTAATATCCTGATGGGCTATAATTCTGCATAAATTGTGTAGTCTTACCTCATGTGGCACTGGAAGTTGAACTGACATTAGAGCGAAGATGGACAGACACTGAATACTTACTGTGGGGGTTAATGAACCACAGGTGTGAGACAAAAATAGAGGAGGAAAACACAGAAGGGCAGTAAGTAAAACTAAACATGAGACAATGTGGGGGAATAACTAAATTAAAAATGTAGGGATGAGCAATGTTATCAGTACAATATCGGTATTGGCCGATATTGACCTAAAAAGTTAAATATCGGTATCTGCTGATGTTGAAATTTTTGCCAATATTTTTTACAATATGTTGACCAAACACATCAGCTGTAATTGAAGCAAAATACACAAAACCATTCCATATTGCTAATTATAATCATGGCATGGATACATTTTAAAAAAAAAAAGCTGAACTGCTGAACTGCCTACGATCTACGATCTTGTCCACACACACTGTACTGTTGTGATAATTTGAACTTGCCCACAAAGATTTTTCAAAGGGTTAAAATTGTTCATCATAAGACATGTAGATGTTTTAGTTTACGCATGGTTACATTGTACCTGCTTTCCAGGTGGCTGAAGACTGCCTCAGCTCTGTCTCTTTCTAGCTCAGGTCACACTGCTGTTTTAAACTGTAATATTTACAATGCTTTGCCACCACTGTGATCGTTGCTGAGACAGAATGACGGAACCGAGTTGATCCCCTCAGAGGGAGGCATGCTGACTCAGCGAGAGACAGGACCGTTGCAGGTGTTTGTGCCTTTACGTGTATCAGGGGGCACGCATGTTGCACACATCCAAGCAATATTGCCGCTTGATTCGGCACAGATATGCCCTTTTTTGTGGTAGTTTTAAGGTGTAAATATAATGGAGCCTCATTGCAGTGGTTTGGGGTAGAGACATTGTAAATAGGGCTTTTGTTTGTTGCTAGGTTGGCTAAAAGTTGGAGACAGCATTTCCAATATGGCAAACACCACTAGGGGGCTTAAAAACAGCTTGTTAACATTTGGGAAACATCATTAGGCCTCAAAATTATCAAAAAGATCGCAGCGACCATGTGAGTTAGAAAACCTGAGGAAAATTGTCTTTTTTCAGCTCAAAAAGTTCATAATATTTTCAATACTTTTCTTTCTGGCTTGTCCCTTTCTTTTGATATCATGCTGTAAATGTCTCCTATTTAAGTTCAGACTTTTCTTCTCTCTCCTCAGGGTGAAGTGATCAACATAACCCGACGAGTAGATGATAAGTGGTTAGAAGGAAGGATCACTGGGACCAGCCGGAGCGGCATCTTTCCTGCCAGTTACGTCCAGGTCAACAAGATGCCCCGCACCAAATACTCCACAGACGACTACTCACCTGGCCCCATGTCACCCATCTCCCCCAGACCCCAGAGTCCAGGACGTCCACTCCACTCACCCTGTCCTCGCTCACCACTGTCTCCCTTCACTCCCACCTCACTGAGCCCCAAACCGTCCTCACCTGTACCGCACAGCAGCCCAAGCGCACACTCACGCTCCCCAACCCAGACACTCACCCCTAAAGAATCAGCCAACCGGTGGCCCCAAAGTCCCCCTAAATCTGCCTCACCCACCAAACAGAACAGCCACTGGGCAGGGACACACCCCGCCACATCTGTTTCACCGTCCAATCAGACGCCAGCACACAGAGCAGGAGCATCCACAGCCAACACTCCCAGATACACTGACTCCACCCAGGTCTGCTCTCACTGCTTGTCTGCATGTTCTCACTGTGCTGTTGTGTTTGTGTTGATAGGAGTGTCATTCATCACTCATTGTTTCATAACACCTGACATGATGGTTCCTTTTCTTTCAGGGTGCGATACCAAACCAGTCTGCTCCTCACGTTAACTCCCTGCCACACACCCAAGTGCCAAACAGCCCGGGCTCTGCGGCGACATGCCAACCGTATGTCTCCATGTTTTTATTTCTTCATATTGTGTAATACAATGGGCAACGTGGTTTTGGTGAATTTGTGGCTAAGTGTTTGTATGTTTATTTCTGTTTTAGATACAAAGCTGTTTACAACTACAAACCACAGAATTCAGATGAGCTGGAGCTCAGAGAGGGAGACATTGTACAAGTGATGGAGAAATGTGACGATGGCTGGTTTGTAGGTAAGAATGAAGAAATAGTTCTAAATATCTCCACTTCTTTACTTTGAACACCACCTGAGGAGGAAAATGTGCTGATGTTGGAGTACAGATTTCTATCAAAGCCTTAAAGCTGGGGTGTGCAACTTGGTTGAGACTCGATGGAAGCAACTCTACTACCAGCTCCATTCTCCAGTTTGTGCTCCAAGCAGCACTTCTAACTTTACGTTGGTTCACGCTGTGACCAGTCGTTAGCATGGGTTACATTATTGCATTCAGTACAGGCACACAACACCTTCTTTCAGGATACAACAACTTTGGCAGTCCAACCAAACTATCGGCACAACCTGACCACATGGAAGGAAAATGTGCGGCTTCAAGGACCATAAGACAACTTTTAACGACTTCCGTAAAAAACTTCAATGGCAAGCTGAGGCAGCATGTCTTTAGCTGCTGTCAGCCTCAAATGAGCCACAAATGGCGTCCGCTCATTAACTACCGTTCCATAATCAACAGTCGAAACACTTTCAGATTTGACAAGGAAAATATGTTTGCAGCTTACCTATCCCTTGAAATAATGTCAACTCTTGGTCCTGCTTCAGATCCATGCCTCCAGACAGTCGTCTCCACCTTTCAAACACCGTACAGATGTTTACCCTCGCCTTATTCACCCCATCTTCCCTTTTTTGTGGTTGTTTGGTTGTGTTGACAGTTGTTGCAGATACCAGCATAGCCACTTTGCCGACAAGTACCACCGCCATTGCTGACATTTTTCAGCATGCGCATATCCCTCAGAAGAGCGTCCATTTGGATTGCCCTCCCTGATTGGCTGAAAAGCGGGTGCACTTTAGGAGTATAGCCATTGGAGGCGCTTTCCCCAGTCTGAGCCCTGATTGGCCAAAAAGCATACGTCCCTTGTTAGACTTTCTGAAGGCTGAATACAGAGCCAGAAAGGGGTGCAGACATCTAAAAAGTTGAACAGACGGCTCAAATAAGATGATCCTTACTGATTATTATGCTTTAACCAACTTTATCAACTCTGCTCCGCATTTTCTTTATTAAGTGAAAAAAAAACAACACTGAAAGCATTTCTCGATAGAAAGGATATTTTTGCTCCACTTCTGACATGTTTTGGCAAGAGTTTGTCCAAGTGGCTCATGTTTTGTACTTTACAAAGCTGCAGTAGTGCCAACCTACAGCATTATCTGTTTGGCCCTCAATGAACGTGATTGACAGAATGATTGTCCAATCACCTGTCAGATATGCTTTTGGAGAGGTTCTGCCCATTCCCAAACACCTTGAATGGACTAGTGCAATATATTGAATCTAGTGTGTCAGGTGACTGATGAAAAGAATATTGTTGAAGCTTAATCATGTTTAATGTGAATATTTTTAACCTTTAAGGCAGCAGTCTGTAAGAATTCTGGCATGATGTGCTTTGGTGTTTACCAAAGGTCTCTGAGTACAACTGCCATAGCTAAATTAAAAGATGTCTTCTCCTACATGAAGCCAATGGATATTTGTTAAAAAACCAAGTATGGTAATAATGACAAAGTTCTGAGAGGAAAAAGAACCAAGAGGTCTTTGTAAAGATGAAATGATAGTGATACCCTGGAATATGCCCAAACCTTGCTGACATTTGTTTTTTAACCATAGGATGTTAAGTCTCAAACCAGTCTTGTTTGGTATTCAGTATTCAATCAGATCCTATCTACTGTATTTGTATTTAGCAATTTTAAATACCATGACGTTTACCATGCACTGTAATAGAATCAAATAAAATTAAATAAAACATATATAACACCAAATGATAAAAGACAACTGCAAGGCAAGGCAACTTTATTAATAGAGCGCCACTCATACATGCAGAAATTCATAGTGCTTTACGGAGTTAAAACAAAGACAACATGACATTAAAATCAGTAAGGAAATAAAATGAGCAAAAGAAAGACAGTAAAATATAATTCCAAGATTAAAAAAATATGAGAAATAGAACATATAAAATAGATGCATATTTAATTAAAAGAACAGAGGCGCTAAAAGGAAACCAAAAACTTAAGAATAATCTGAACTTATGATGTTGCTGTGGTAAATAAAAGTATTTTAAGACCTGTATTAAAAAGTTCACAGATGAAGAGGGTCTCAGGCTCTCTGGTAGTTTGTTCCACAGGTGAGGAGCACAAAAACTAAAAGCTGCTCACCCTGACTAGTCCTTACCCTGGGAAAAGTGTAGTCCCCCTGAGGCATCCAGACCCCTCAGGTCTGATGAAGGGCCTGAGGGGTCTGGATGCCTCAGGGGGACCTGAAACATCACATTTCAGGTGATAATCCTCATTAAATCTGACTTTAGGCCACTTCTGGTTTTCAGACATTTTGTCTCTTTTTAAAATATATCCTCTGATATATTAAACACTCACAAAACAGAGTCAGACTTGAAGAAAACTAAGAAAATAAAACATATGAGGGCAAAAACCACATAAAAAAGAGAACACACAACTCTCATGCTGAATTTAATGTAAACAAGTAAAAGTTGGTTTTAAGACTAGGTTTAAAAACAGAGTAAGGTGGGGTACTTTCTGATTTCTAGAGGTAGGTTGTGCCACAATTTAAAGGCCACAACAGAGAAGACTCAAAGTTTTTAGCCTGGTCTTTGGGACGACAAGGAGAAGCTGCTCTGTAGACCTCAAAGACCTCTACAGGATGAAGACTTTTACAAATATGATGTGTAGATGTAAAAATTAAAATTTTGGTGTTCATAAAAGTGGATTAGATTTTCCCTTTTATATGTAGATAGTGTGTAAATGAAGTGAAATAAAGTCATTCCCTCAGGAATTACTAGAGTAGTAAAAGGTTTTAACAATAAGGCACAACAGCACAAAAACTGCTACACTTACATGAGTTAATGTAATTAGTTCCAATTCACCCCAGAGCAGTTCATCAAACAAAACAACACTTTAGAGGCCGCAGAAATGTTTTTCCTCTTACTGCAACTGAACCTGAGCTTTGTTAGCGCTCCCTCTAGTGGACACCATGAAACATTGCAATAAAAACATATTCAAAAAAATCTGTTCATAAACATGCTTGTCTATGCATCATGACTACAGATAGTGCTCTTTTCTTACAGGTACGTCAGAACGGACTCGTGCTTTTGGGACTTTTCCAGGCAATTATGTGGCACCAGTTTGACCTCCTCACTTCCCACCTGTCCACAAACACCTGGACTCACAAGAGACCAACTTACCCTAAACTCACTCCAACAGACCCCGCACTTCCTGCTTGGCATTTCCTTTTCACATTCACTCCATGCCACCATAAATTAGCCAAACTGCATGATGATTAGATGAAGGCAGGGACATGGAGTGGTTTCTCACCTCACCTCCCTGCATGAGAGCATGTATGTGTGTTTTTTACAGTGAGACTTGTGAAGAGCAGTTTTCACACACACCACATCAGAGGCAGGAATGAATGCTGATGGTCCCATTTCTAATGCAAAGAATGGACCGTTTTGTCCCACAACTGTTTGCAGATGTTGGAAATTTGCATTCCTTCCTCGTGAATAGCACAGACCCTCATACAGTGTGATTCTCTATTCAGCTTTTGCCACCACAACCACCGCTGGCATCATTTTATTTCCTGTATTTCAGGCGATTAACATTTCCCTCAAATATTTGTCTCAGATTTTTCAGATCTATGAAATGCCCACGACAAGCTTGAAGAAACAACATGAACATCATTAGATATGTGTTGAAGTGAAGCACAGTAAGGGCTCGGGTAAAGATAAGTTTACCACAATTCATTAAATTATGCAAAAGAGTCAGTGTAATCAATGCTTGTGCAGTTTTTTGAGCTTTTTTTTTTTATTTGTTTTTCCCTCAAAGGCCATGAGAAAATATGCCAAAGATGAAAGTAAAAAAAAAAAAATCATACATTGCTTTTTTAACAAAATGCAAATTTGAGATCTCCATAGCCAATTACTGAATTATGTTTTAAGGTATTTGAAGTACACTGTATGTGCCAACTTTAACCTTTTGTGCAATCTTAAACCCTCTACTGAACAAAACCTGCTCATTTCATTTCTGCTTAATGTTGTACAACTTTCTGCTTACTGAATTCACAGTATTTCTAAAAACAATAAATGTATTTTCTATAAGTTCATCCTTTAACAGCTGCAGCATTTTAGCTTGATAATAAATTCCCTATCATGAAGTTGTTATGCTTTTTTTATGAAATAAAGATCTATGGTTTCAATGTAAAAATGAATCATATTAAGCAGTCTTGGGAGATTATTGTACAGACTTGTCAAATTAAAAGTATAATATATATTTGCTTACAAAACAATGTATCTTATGTATGGTACGCATTTTTTAAAAAGCAATAAACATTACAGAGTGATACAAATATGAATTGTTGTTGTGTTTAACTATTTTATACTGATTTTATGTTTTTAAATGAAACAAAAATACATAAAATAAACATACTAAGAATAGAATGTACTAAGAATTTAGAAAAAAATAAAATAAAGTGCATTCAGACACAGTGCCTGTTCTGTATGATACTGATTACATTTTGTGTAAATGTGTTATCAGCTCAACAAGAGAAGGATTTTAAGGAAGAACAACCTTTAGTGAAAATAGATTTTCACACCATTGATGCACTCAGTCAATTTGTAATCATATCAGACTTGTCATAAAATATTTGATACTTACACTTCAGAATAAATCTGTATAAAACTTTTTGTTTTTATCTTACGCTCAGTGAACCACGTCTGAAGTTAATGCAGTTCAGTGCAGTATTATCAGTACCTTAATCCTCCAAGCATACTGATGAATGAACCAACACATCAATTTCAGTGTCAAGAACAAAAAAAATGTAAAAGACACATTTTGCCAAAATCTATTCAAGCATACTCATCTTCCTTTTCTAACATGCTGTAAAGAAACTACTCCATACCAATTTAAGAGGTTTTGGCTCAATTTCATCAACTTTCAAGGTGCTTGAAGAAATAAAGAGTCTTGAAAATCGTAAAATGAGCTCCAGCAAAAGTCGTAGCTCAGAAAACAATGTAATTAGATGTTTCCGCTTTGGCCTTTGTCAGTGCTATTAAATGAAAATGATTTTGAAAATGATTGTCCTTACACTAGTTATTACGTAACTGTTTGTTCTGACTGAGTACCCTGACTGTCATTTCACTGTAAACCCCACGGTTAAGATGTTATGATGAATATTAGCACTGCTGGGACTGTCTTCAGTCCTCGACCTTTGGCTTCGTTCAATGATCACAGCAGTGCTTCCTGCCTGCTGTTTGACAACATTATACCCTCTTGTGAGGATTTGTTTGATTCTTTCATGCCAATGAAAATTTAAAACATGACTACATCTTGGAAGAGACCATTAATTAACAACATAGAGTGTAAAAAACACACCTCAGTTAGATTTGGGGATTGAATATTTATCTGGGCAAATAGCTGATCTATACTTATAATTGTCATTCTGGGATTATTTGGTCAAAATCAAGATTCTTGCACAAAACTAGACTCACAGCTAGTTAAAATAAATTTGCACTGATATCTTTCAAATCTAAATATGTATATTAGAGCAAATGACCAGTCTGTCAGTACATGATATTACTTAGGTCAATTTTATTATATTAAATACTATGATTTCTTACATTAATAAATGGTTGATTTGTCACATGTTTACAGCAGTTTTCCCTTTTTACACAACAAAGAAATGTGGGTTTGTTTTAAATGAAGTACACTTTATGTTTCCAGAGCTTTCACATGTTGCCAGTATTTGTGTTCACTTTCCACTTCTGCTTTTCAAAATCTTAACCCTTAGTGTCAGTTATCATTCACACAGACATTAACTAAGCATAAATGTATGTTATGTAAGCAAGCTATAAAAAAAACTTGACATTAACATTATATTCTGCTTTCATCAAGCAAAATTTTTATCTCCATATGACCATATTATCTATATGAAATACTGAATGATTTTTAAGGATTTAAATGCCAAGGCACATGTTTTAGATGCCCCCCTCCCCCATGATTTTTTTCAATATATACTGCATGCAAGGCGGATTTTTTGTTCTGGATTATTACAACCTGGGATATGTCACTGACTGGCAGCAATACTGATTTTTGTGCATAATTTTTTTTTTGCAGTGTCAACTGCTCACACTCATACACCTAAGCACAAAAATGTGCTTTAAATAAGGTAGCTATAAAAACATCTAGTAATTTCATCCTTTTTCTGACTTGATTTTAAATCAACATTAGTCATAATCATACACATCAAATATCTATGAAGCTTTAAACATTTTAACCATTTTAATGCCACGTTTTTGTTGTGACGCTCCCAAGGTTTAGATACCCCCCCCCCCCCAAAAAAAAAGAAATAAAAAACTAAAAAAAAAAACAGGAAAATAATTATTTTAATAAACTACATGCAGGATAGTTGTTTTTCTGTGTTGAATCATTACAGCCTGTTATATGACAATGCAGCAGCAACTTTTTATGAATTCATATTTTTGTGCAGTGTCAAATACTCACACTCCTTTTCATATGGTTAAAATCATCCCCGTCTGGTGGAGAGTAGTAAAAACGACCAATTCCAAAGCAAAAGCACACATTAACATCCAGACAAAATAAAATGCATGTTACATGCTTTCCTGGAGGGGAAATCAAAATTTAGAGTGGAACATTTTTATCGCACAACACTTTTGTAATTGTAACACTTTTTGGTACACAGTGTATCTTAGAGCTGAGCTTAAGATAACAAGATCGATAAAAATACACAATCTTGTCAGAATTCATGCCATATGCATGAGCACAGTCAAAATTGTCCAAAAATGAAGGACGAAGAGAAAATATAGGCTTTTGTTGTTATTTATTTATTCTATTTTTCTCTCTTATTGTGTTTTGTTTTTCCTTTATTAAATATATGTAGGCTATCCTCCACTTTTATTTACATGAATGACGAGCATTGTATGTTTCGGCGCGTGCTGCTCTGCTATTTGTCAGCAGGTGGCGCGCGCACACCAACAGTATTTCAGTGCGTTCTTTTGGGATAAATTGCTCAATTACAGCAGCTGCACCCTCCTCTGCTGTCATCTCCACCCTCCCCTCCAATGCCTGCGACGCGCCCCGTGCTGCTGCCTCTGTCAAAAGCCTTTATTTTGGTAACAGCACATGGCACCGTGAGCTCCTTTTAGTGATACCACTGCGCGCGCAGCCACAGGTGGTGTTCGAGCGTGCCACTGAAACATCAGAGACGGCACGAGACAGACAGAGAGGAGAGTAGCAGACCTGTAACATCACTTCGAGGGGGATTCAGAAAATTACTGTTTGCTCCGTTTTTACACATTTCTCAGCAGCTTTGTCTCAGGCTGAGGTGGACTGTTTGTGCTCGCGGACTTTTTGGTGTGTTTGGCGTTTGGTCAAGGAGCGCGAGACATCTAACAGGTGGAGAAGACACTGAAACTCGACCTGTACTCACCTTGGTAAGTAAATTTTTTTGTTATTTTTTTTGTTTTGGCAGCTCCGGTTAGTCAAATGTTTCTGTTATTTGTCTGTATGCAGAGGCCAGGCACATTTTCTTTGATCTTATTGTTTTCCTTTTCCTGTTTATCAGTTTGGACGTGTTTTATTTGTTTTATATGAGGACATGTGCTTTATTTGAGGTTTATTGCAGTCCTTAAACCTTAGAGACTCGTTCATAAAAAGTGTGGGAACACCAGAGCGGCAGTGAAGCTGAACTGAATTATGATTGATGTTTGGTATGTGAGCAGTTAAATTGCTCCCTTATATGAGATGTTTGGTCTAATGGTGCACTATTGGAAATGGAAAGTCAGACTGTAGAGGCTTTAAGGCCACACAGAGAGCTGGTTTACACCCTGGAGTCTGTGTTGAGGAGAGCAGGTACCTCTGCACATGAAGCAGTCATGGTGATTTGTGGAGGGGCTGAACCAGGTGCAACCTCAGGAAGCATTAAGTCAGTATTTCTGTCACAGAGGTGTTTAGGCTGTTGTCTTCTCTCTCCACCTCTTTAAGAAGGATGAGTCAGAATGAGCAGGTACACTGTAGACCAGGGATGGACAACTTTTAGGACCACATATTACCTTTTTCACTGTCGAGGGCACAGTTTTACAAATTGTCTTCAATGGGGAAAATAAGTAAATAGACTAAAGTGGTAAATACTAAGCTTTCATCAGAAATATTTTACCAACTCTGATAAATGTTAAGTCAAACACCAATAGTTATGCATGATGTAATGGCATTGACAAAGCTAATTTAAGACTAGTTTTAAATTCCATTAAAGACAGTATTTACCACTTTTTGAGGTGCAAAGATGTGCCTAGACTATTTTTTCCAAGTATGGTATTTACCAACACCCTATTCTGTTATAACCTGACACACCAGATGGATTGTTCAGTATATTTCACCAGTCCATGTGGGCAGCATCCCATAGAAAGTGTTTGGGAATGGGCAGAACCTTTCAAAAGCATGTCTGGCAGGTGATTGGATGATCTTTCTGTCAGTCACAGCCTTTATGGGACAATCAGATAATGTAGGTGGGCACTAGTGCCACCAGGTGTAAAGTACAAAATTGAGCTATTTCGAAGAATAAAATCTCCTCTGAATATGTCAGCAGTGGAGTGAAAATATCCTTTCTACTGAGGAATGCTTTCAGTGTTATTTGTTTTTCACTTATTATAGAAACCCTGTCCAGATCTGGTTAAAATTAGTCGGTCAGAAACTTCAAGCACAGTGTCTAAATTGAACAAGTATGTTGTTTATATATTTGTGCAATTGCGAAATAGGGATACTTGATATGGATTTTTGCCCTTTTCGATATGCTGATATTTCCAAACTAATTGCTGACATAAGCATCAACTAATGTTTTTGTCAGGAGGAAAGTCTCCATTTACTGATATATACCTGTCCCTTTCATGGTGTGACATGTCTATTTGTTTTGGAAATCAATGTGAAGCTAGAAAATGATGATATGATACAAAAGAAACCCCAAGCAATTTTCTTCATTTATTCTAAATTCTACAAGCACGGCATCATAACTGTGCCATTTTCAATAATACCAGAGTGTTTTGTTTCAGAAACGACTGAAACTTCAAAAATCTGTTCCTCCTACAGCAAAGGTGCTTAAGTGGAATGAATTTCATCCTAATTTGCAGCCAATCTTCCGCAATCCACACATGGTTTGTATTTTAGAAAAACATTAACATGTTCAGACAGTGTGCAAGAGTTTGTCTGCAGTTTTTGATAACGAAATACCATCAATGATAGGACGTCCAGTTGTGGTATCCAAACAGGAACTGGTGTCCATGACGACTTCTCATTGTTGTTCACCCAGTGTCTTGGATCATTTAACTCTTTACATATGACTCCTACACTGAACTCCATCAAGTGTTCATTGATAAAAAGATTTGGCTCATGAGCTCAGCAGGTGGGAAAGCACTTAAAGGTGTTTTGTCAGAGTTCATGTAGAATCCAGAACAGTCCCAGTGAGACCCCCACCGCCCGCTGTTTGTGTACCTTCACCATTATGATTCTGCCTTTCATGTAACTACTCCGATCCCTCCTCTCACCTCATTTTGTCTTGGTTTCCTGACAGATTTGCTCATTTTATAAGGGAAAACACCTCGGTAGTCCTCAAACCATTGAGAAACCAAACCAGACTGCTGTAATTTTGGGAAGTGACTTTTTAAGAAAAAAAAATGAAAAAAAGCCACACTTGTTACTTTCTGACTCAGGGTGGATTTTATTTTGTTTGTTTTACACTAACACTGAGGTTTTAACTGAAGAACATTTCTGCCTAGTTCTGCAAAATAACTACCCTGTTGTTGTCTTATTTAGCTCAGTGTACTAAAACAGCAGCTGTGATGAGCATGTGCACCGTCAGTCAGGAAGTCGGTGTGTTTGTTATGTCTGAATGATGAAAGTGTGATTCTGGCTCTTGTTTTTAGGAGTGTGGTGGCATATTTATCTCAAGCAGTGGTATCACAGGATGCATTTGAGTTTCTTGTTCTTCAAAAAGTTGAGCAGAGAATGGGGCTGTCACGATTGTAAATCCAAAGCTTTGATATTTGTAAAAATCAGACCATATCAATACAATAACAACAGAAATATGAGTTTGAGACATGTTTGATACTGGGCAATGTCTTCTTTTTGATTGTTTAGAAATGCAGGCAAACTCATTCACTCAATGTTTTAGTTCAAACTTTTTGCCAGTGTATTAGAGCAACTTATGCCAAGGTAAGTTTATTTAATTCTTTTGTCTGTTACAATGGTTACTGTTCCTAGATAAGGCAACCATGGGATTGTGCAGTGACTTTATCGACAAAAATGCGCTTCGTCTGTGTCGTCCAGTATGTCTTTAGTGAAAAAACTCAACTTTGATGTCTTCACATGCTCACAGGGGTAGTGAGGTCAACAGCAGGATAAGATCCCGCGACTTGAGGGTTTTGGACACTGATGAAGGATGCTGGATAAAAAGAGGAACAGTAGCTGTACCTGGACACTGATGAGATGGACTGGATGTGTGGTTGCTGTGATCACACTGAAACAACAGATTTGCTGTGGGAGAAAAGCGAATGGACTCTGAAATATGACAGCAGCAAGATTATTGGACACACAAGGCCATGGCAGATTCTGTTAGGGTCAGTGCTTAAAGCTGTATAGGCATGCAATTACAGGTGTTCCCACTGTCAGTGAGGGGGAGAGGTATCCAGATAACCAGCCTGTGCCGTCCCACTTCTTGGCACTGAAGGGGTGCTGAGCTCACCAAACAGAGCCTAAAGGGTGACTGGTCACCAATTCTCAAGTGACAGCAGCCAAAACAAAAATACATACTGCACTATGTCCAAATAAGCCATGGATTTAGGGTGTGTTCACTGCTGTTGCTGTCAAGAATGTCCACACAAAATAATGTTGATGAAGTAGTGGAGTGCCAGAGGTCCTCCATTACTGCTCTGTGTTTACAATCTTGCTCTAATTCAGACTGCTTCACTGTTTCGCACTGCTGTGATTTTAAGCATTTACGTAGCTGGCACAACTCTCTCTTCCTGACTCACATCTCTGCCCTTGAGTGAAGGTAGTAGGCTGTCAGTGGAAACACAATCTGCTTCAAATCATACAGGACTGTACTTAACTAAGCCAGACCACTCAGTTGACATGAGGCTTAAGTGAGTGAACGTCCTTGATCAGCTGATCACCAGGGCAGAAGGACTGAGAGAGCGGCGGAAAGACATGGATGAGTGTTGACTTAATGAATGAGGACACAACAGTCTTCCTGCTTGAACTTGCACTAAGCTTCATTTGCCTGTCTTACCAGTTGTGCTAAGTTGATGCTAAATGCTAGTGATAATCAGTAATCTGCTGTTTCTCACTAATATTTTTTATTTTTAATTTTAGTGTAGAATTGTAGTTCCTCCATAACAAATCATGAACCAGATATGTTTCCAAACGAATTTTTCCCTGTCCCATAGTTTCATTTATAAGCAACAACTTCATCCTTTTGATTTGCTGTTTGGTTTGTTTACATTTGTGACTGTCACATATAGAGGCTGCACTGTCCTCTCATTGGTCTATGTCTTTGACTGGATGGAGAAAATTCTATAACAGGACGAAGCAAATTACAGTGGGCAAGCCAAAAGTCAAACCCGGAAGACTTTTTTAAGGAGGTACCGCGGATTGAGTTTTGATTGTCTTTCTCAGTGACACCCTACACAATATGGAAGAAAAGAATTAGTGAGCTGACGGGTCCTAAAGCCAACAACTGTCGGTTAGGGCTGTAATCATGCTTACATTTTGCAGCTTGTCATCAATGTTTAACAGTGCTCTCTGCTCTTACTCTAAAGCTGTTGGGAGATTTTAATGGAACAAATGACTTTAAATGCCATGCTTTTTTAAAGATCTGGACCCCTAAGGATAGGCAATAACTTTTCAATAATCGAAATGTTCAATTAAAATAAAATGAAGGTGCTATTCAACTGTTACCTGATTGAAACCTTTAGTAATTCATTATTTTTACTAATGCCTTGTAAGGCTCTACCACTGCCAGATAGGTGTTGAAACTGAAAAGATCTTATTGCTACCAATTCCTTTATTGATTCTATCTATTGATCTGATTCTTTATCAGTTCTCTTATTGATTCTTGTCAGTTTTCTGTATGGAAAAAAGACTTTCACAGGTTTTCAGTGTCAACAAAGTTGGCATTTTAGATACAGACTCTGAACACTGCACAGTTAGTATCATACTGTGTAAAATTCTGGCACCCTCTTGACTGCTTCTGTCTCCTTTCTGCCATCAGCATGTCTTTGACTTCTGTATTGTTGTTCATGTTGAATGCCTCTGATTAGAGTGTGATCACCTTGATTTTAAAGACATGCAGAACAAAGTAGAAGATATTGATAAGGAAACTGTTGAGCAAAAAGACTAATGATATTGATTCCTTAACCTATTTGTTATCTATTCTCACCTGCAATTGGCTTTTGGTTCCCATCCCTACTGCCAGAAATGTTCTAGGATCAAGCTAGCTAACTCAGATGTTCACCTTCATCCATCTCTTCAAATCTTTTGTCTGTTTTGAGTGCCTTTGGCATTTTTGTGAATTTTTAGCTACACATCCTATTTCTATTCCATTCATCATCAATATATTGTTTTTAAACAGACAACAGTTTGTCAGTTTGATCATATGACTACTCCACAGAAGAATAATAGCCAATGAGCATGCCGCTAGCTCCACTATTTTTAGTTGCAGGTACATACTGAAAGAGTATGCATTGTGCTGAACACAGTGCTGCTTGCTGCCGTTTTGTTCAGAGCAGTTAATGGTGCATACATGCAGAGGATGTGGTTAGCGGTCTGATTTGCTGAGCAGCACAGTGAGCAGTCAGTGCAGTGTGAACAGCAGTAACATGAACTCTAAATCAGGCAGGTGCAAAGAAAGATTAGAGGAGTTAGAACCACAGTGACTTTTCCTGTGACAAATTTTACTTCATGACCCCACTGTAACAGAGCTGCAGCAAAGTGATGCAGATGTAATCTGAGGAATTGTCCTTTACAGAGAAGTAGATGTGATGATGAAGCAGTTTGGAGCATGATTGAACAGAGGTGCTCTTACACCAGCTACAGATGTTAATACCTGTACCTCTGTATTCACAACTTTTCTGGCCTTGTGTGACCTGTATAGGAAAACCTCATGAATGCCATTTCTTTTCATCCATAAGGTTGCCTTTTTTCTGTACACCAGAGGAGTGGATGTATTAATATGCTGAGACAGACACTGTCATGAATCCCATGTGCAACCATCACCGCACATTGCACACAGCATGATGCAATACAGACGGCTCCGGTTTGGACTGCATTTCTCACTCATTTGGTCATAGTGTTGCATGTAATGAAAATAATGATCCTCAGTCATCGTATTTTTTTAAATAACTGTCATAATTATATATAAAAATTAAGCATGCAAATAAGCATACAGTTTTACATATTCTAGAGCAAAATAACATTCACATGCGGCAAATAAAAGCACAGATTAAACAACCTCGCAAAAAAAGTCGATACCCACGAGCGCATTATAGTTTTTCACACATGCATAAGATCCGTGTCCAAAAAGTGGAAACCTTGCAGTACCAAGCCAATTTTTATAAATAATAATAGGTTTTTAGTCAAAATACTTTATTTTTTTTTATTTCAGTTCTTTCCAAAAATATTAAATACTGGTTATTCAATTTTTAACACATTCCATACCACTCACACACAGCACCCAATGTTTACTAACTTTCACATAGAGAGAGAAATAAAAATAATGATTTCCCGTAATATATATAAAAAAATAGATAAAAGAGCCTGTGGGTAAAGTTTATCTGTCACAGTCTGGTGTCTAATTATTGACACACAAGAGTAACAAGCCCTCACTTGTTGAAAATATTTTTAAAACCATTTTAATCTTTTAATTAACCCTAGAAAAAATGATCACTTTTCTATTTGTTTGTGTTGCATATCTATTTTGACGAGACTCAGATTTAATTGAAAGGATATAATTTTGAGGATAATTTGAGGAGGAGGAGACCTCAGAGGTTAATTAAGCTCTGGGCCTGTGGACATGGAAAAAAAATTTGCAAGAGGAATGAAACGTATTTACTCTTGTGGAGAAAGGTTGAGCTAGTATTTAAAGCAGCCATCTCTAGACCTGCCATAATAAGAGGGGTGTGGGAATGGCTTTGTATGTAATTTTGCCTCTTGATTACTCAATTAAAAGATACATATTCAATACGTGAAACAATAACCAGCTTTAGCCAACGTTTAGAGAGTTTATCCTTACTTTAGATCAGTTACTCTCAGATTTTCAAGGCTTTTGTTATCATTATGATTCACATAAAACCAGGTTTGTCACATTATCAGAGTTCTGTGTTTCAGCATGGTGCTGGTCAGTAGGAATGATGTGAAGATTATTGGCATGTCATGGCAGAAAAGGAAGTTCTTAACACCCAGTATTTTGTTATTTGTTTTGTTACTTTTTGATACCATAGATGACTAAAATAGCAGGGTATGTAGTTTTAGAATAGGTGTTAGTTAAAGTACTGAATTGGCAAACATTTTGACAGCTTGCATCAAATTGGCGACATTATCAAATGTTCTACTGACATTTCTCTCTTGTTTTCACTGTTTTGGAGCAATAGACACAAAATTATGCTCATGCTGTCCTCACTTACCCCCGCCATCTGTATTAGTTGTAGGGTTTTGTTGCAGCATGTTGTCCTCCAGGAGACAGCATCGTAAATGTTTTTTCCGCTGAAAAGGGAGTAACCACAAAAACGACAGGTATGTCTCCATCTATAATTATCTTGATGACACATGAGCGATTAGTGATCTATATAATAATACCTGAACTTATTAGCCAACGCCTCTTTTGACATCATATGTTGTTTGATATTTTCTCATCTCCTTGGTGACTGAACCTCAGTCTGACCATATGGGTGTGATTTGAAGAATACTTGAAATGTTATTTCCCTGTACTCAGTCCAGGGAGAGGCCTGTTTCTGCATTCTTCTCCTTTTTATTCAGAGGGTGTGTGTGTCCAGGTAGGTGCCGACCTGTTCGGGCGCTGCGTGACACACACACAGCAGAGCCGTCAGCAGACTGCATCACTTGCTGAGAGAAGCGGAAAGTTCGCATTGGTGTGTATGGCCACCAGCGAGAGGCCTGACAGGTGTGATTCATGGCAGGAATATTTCCCTACAGCCACAATAGTTCATCCAAGAGAAAGAAAGAGAGTGTGTGTCTCATTTGAAATCAAAGCTTCAGCCGAATATTTTCAGGTCTGTTTTGTTCATCAGCCATTCTTTCAGTTTTAGCACTTTAGAGAGTCGGTGCTTTTCAGTTCGCTGCAGTGGATTTTGGCCTCGAGTTCAAGGAGAAGACAAACAGTCTGGGTGAAGATCTGCAGTGATTCAGAGAAGAGGTGAAGAGTTGTTGCACAGGTGTGTCTGCCAGGCATTTTATACATTTAATACTGAGGTTTAAATAGCTCCCTGCTAACTTAATTTAATCCCTTTCATTGTTCATTAATATTTAACTTCTACCTCAGTACACGTGCCCACAATGTGTTTTACAAATCCTTCATTCCTTGAAATACATGAGCTGTTAAGTCTGGTAGTTCACTTTGTCAAACATAACAATGGTAATAGTTCAAAGTAGCAGTCAGGCAAATATCAAGTATCCTGTCTTTGTTAATACAGCTAACAAAACATTGGTGCAGAATATTGATGTTTTTAAAGTAAAAATAGTTGTATTAAATCAAGCTGGCAAAAAAATAGTTCTTAACAACAAAGCTCAAGCTGATTTTCTTGTTTTTCCCATTACTGTGAATGTTGTAGTGGTAGAACGACGGGACCAGTTGGCCCCCTCTTAAATATGTCTCCAGTGTCAGTATCAAAAGGGTGATGAAGGTGGAAGGGAGCATACTGAGCCAGCAGGGGAGCAGTGCTCTGTGTGTGTGTGGGTGTAAATGTTAAATGGACTTGAGCTTATTTGATGCTTTTCTTGTCTTTTTGACTTGTCAAAGTGCTTTTACACCACAGGTCACACCTACCCTTTTACACTCTCTCACATTAGCTCATGTCCTTGCTGGGTCAATATGGACGTTGGTTGCAGTGCTTTTGCCTATGACATTATCTGATTGACCTGTAATGACAGGGATTGACTGATTTTCCAAACACCTGCCAGATATGCGATATGTGACAGGTTGTTTGATTTTGCCAAAAGGGCAGAAATGCGCATGTACTGAAGTCAGGAGGGACAACCACAGTTGACACCTCCACCCTCGCAAGAAGAGTATCATTCACAGTACTCAACTGTCAGTTCTCCTCAGTGCATATATACTAGGATAGTGACAGTAATCCTGGAAATGAATTTATCAAGCTATTACAGGAACTCCACACAACTGTGTATGTGAACACACAAATCTAATGAGGGCAACATAGAATGAAAGTGGCATAAAGAAGATATCTTATGTACTGATGGCAAATGGTGCAGGATTTACTTGGTACCAGAGCTTAATTCAGAGTGACACATTCTTATTAATTCCTCAGGGGCAATTCAGTTTACAGCCTACCAGCAAACAGTCTCTTGCTACTGTTGGCTATGCTTGTATTTTTTATTTTCTTAAGAGCTGTAAATAGGATGCCTCTCAGGAGTAAATATAGTTACAAATTTTCAACTTTTTTGTAATATAGAAAAAAAATCACACATTATTGACAATTTTTGGGAGCATGGCAACATTAAAGAAGTTCAAGGCAATAATATTGTGTTATTTCTTCTTCTTCTTGTTTCTAAATTACAAAAAAGCAGACAATTTTATGCTCAGTTTCTACATTGCACAAACACTAGCAATGTTGTGGTACCCAACCACTGCCAAGTATTTGTGCAAGTAAGGAAGTAAGGAAATGCAGAAGTTCACAAACATTTTGCAGTAGATATACTGGCAGTATGATGCTGAATTAATAGCTATTCAATTATTTAACAGTGGACATTGTGTAGTTTTACAACAGTGATATTGTGAAGTTTGTAGTGACTGTTGAAGGATATATCAATCAATCAATTAATCAAACTTTATTTATATAGCACTTTTCATACAAACACTGCAGCACAAAGTGCTTTAGAAACAGACAGATAATTAAAATAAGATAAAAGGAATTATGACCCACATCCACTGCACCCAGCCCCCGAACCCACCCACCTCGCCATCCATACCCAGTAATGGTAAATTACATCATAAATAAAAGACGGTAATAAAGCAGGAACATTGTTGTGCCCAGTACGTACCGAGGAAACGCCATCTTAAAGGTTTACGATGAGTAAGTGTGAAATTAAATATATCATGAAATAAAATAAAAAATAAAAATGAAATGAAGTAAAAGATAAAATAAAATAAAATAATAATAATAATAATAATAATGATGTGGAGCTGTAATAAGAATAAAAAGACTGAAAGGTTATTCATGTAAAAAACAGACTAAAACGGTAGGTCTTGAGTTTGTTTTTTAGGACATTAACATTAGGTACAGCCCTCAGGTCTTCAGGTAGGCTGTTCCATAAGCGGGGGCCGTAGTGATAAAAAAGATGCCTCACTGTAAGTTTTTGTTTTAATTTTGGGAACTGTTAACAGAGAACTTCCTGAAGATCTGGGGACTCTACTGGGCTCATACGGTAAAAGCAAATCAGATAAATAAGAAGGACTAAGACCATTAAGAGCTTTAAAAAACAATAAAAGAATAAAATCTGTCCTACAAGAAACTGGTAGCCAATGCAAAGACCGTAAAATTGGTGGAATATGAGCTCTCTTTCTGGTCCCCATCAGCATCCGTGCAGCTGAGTTCTGCTGGAGCTGAAGATGGTAGATTTTTTTTTGCAGGAGACCAGAAAGAAGAGCATTAAAATAATCTATTCTACAGGTGATAAAAGCATGGATTAATGTCTCTGCATTGGCTTGAGAGAGAAACGGTCGCACTCGGGCAATGTGCTTCAATGATAAAAAGCTTTTTGGTGATGTCCCTGATATGTGGCTCAAAACTGAGCTCCTGCCCACACGGATTAAAAGATAATGATTGTAGTTTGCTGACTAGTTTCTCTCTCTTGACCCCTGAACCAATGACTAAAACCTAAAACATGACAGCAGGTGAAACTGACACTTTATTGCTGTAAATAAATTAGCCCTGTCTTGGGGGACATTTTTGCATCCTTTACATAATAAGATATTCTCGTTTGTGATATCATTACATGATTTTCTTGCAATATATCTATTACTATAGAGATATAGATGTAGATATTATTTTTGTTTCTTTTTGTAGTGTCATTTAAGTCTTATACTTTTGATTTTTTATGTTTTCTATATTACATAATATCACTGTTGACATTTGTACTGGTTGCTATAGTTGTGTTATGGTGACTTATTGATCAAAGTTATTGACTCATAAAAGGTGAGTCATGATTGTGTTCGTAACACTTTAGCAAATTACACACACATAGTTTCAGAGTTGTGTCTGCAGGTTTCTGTCAGTCATCCTAGAACAGTTTTAACTGCATATTTAGGTGAAAGATCAGTGAGGTGTAATTGTTCGTCAACATTTCTCATAGAAATTGACACTCAGGTTTATTGCCTCAACGGTCACTAAGATATACGGAGGCTTGTATTGTGTTTAAGTCTTTTGCTCAAGTACAGAGATGAATAAAGCTGCAGTTACACCCACATGATGTTTACTAAACACAACACCACATAGACTTATTTAGCTTCAAAAGAGAGGTTGTTTTTAGCGCTATCAAAATGAACCAAGACTAGTCAATGAACTGTTTGATATGAACTGAATATACGGTATGCCATATCTTTTTACCAAACATAATGTAAATATTGTTGTCAGTTTTCTTTGGGCTGAAATGATGTTATTGAAAACTTTCTCTAATGAAACCCCTAAGGCTGTCTGCGTGTTGGAGCAGCATGTCATGATCCACTGTTTGGAAAGGCCTGTTTTTCTCCTTCATTCTTCAGCTATCTCTTTCTTGCCTGTAGGGACAATCTCTCAAACAAGTGACTAGTACCAAAATGCCTTCAAAACCTATATGAAAGGTTCAACCTTCCACTCCAGAGAAGGGTTGTCTTGATACAAGAAGTTTTAACTATGATATCAGCCAGGCAAAAATCAAACATCATTGTTTCCAGGGCAACAATAGAGAAGCCCAAGGCCCCCGGTATTAGATAATTTAGCGTATTCAGTCACAGAAAATTGCTGACAAACTCTTGCACACTGTCTAAAATGCACATTTGCTAATGCCAATGTTTTTGTAACAATTATTTTTGCAGTTTAGGTGCTGCAGTTATCTATATCTAGATACAAACCCCAATTCCAATGAATTTTAATGCCTGCAACACATTCCCAAAAAGCTGGGACAGGGGCAACAAAAGGCTAGGAAAGTTTAAGAATGCTCAAAAAACACCTGTTTGGAACTTTTCACAGGTGAACAGGCTAACTGTGTCATGATTGAGTATAAAAGGAGCATCCCCGAAAGGCTCAGTCATTCACAAGTAAGGATGGGACAGGGTTCACCCCTTTGTGAACAACTGCACACACAAATTGTTCAACAGTTTGAGAACAATTTTTCTCAATGAACAATTGAAAAGATTTTAGGGATTTCATTATCTATGGTCCATAATATCATCAAATAATTCAGAGAATCAGGAGAAATCTCAGCATGGAAGCGGCAAGGCTGAAAACCAACATTTAATGCCCGTGATCTTTGATCCCACTGGCAGCACTGCATTGAAAACCAACATCATTCTAAAAAGACTATTACCACTTGGGCTCAGTATCACTTTTGGAAAACCATTGTCAGATGACACAGTAAGTCACTACATCAACTAGTGCTTGTAAAAAACTCAACCATGCAAAGCGAAAGATATAAGTCAAAACACCTAGAAATGCAGCTGGCTTCTCTGAGCCCAAGCTCGGGCCCAAATAAGCAAAGTGAAAAAGTGTGCTGTGGTCTGATGAGTTCACATCTCAAATTGTTTTTGGAAATCATGGACATCTTGTCCTTCAGGCTAAAGAAGATAATAACCATTTAGATTGATATCACCCCAAAGTTCATGAGCCAGCATCTGTGATGGTGGTGGTGATGTGTGTGTGGGTGTGGGTGTGTGTGTGGGGATGTTAGTGCCCATGGCATGGGTAACTTGCACATCTGTGAAAGCACCATTAATGCTGAAAGATACATACAGGTTTTGGAGCAAAATATGCTGCCATCCAACTATGTCTTTTTCAGGGACGTCCCTGCTTACTTCAGAAAGATAATGCCAAGCCACATTCTGCACGTTACAACAGCGTGGCTTTGTAGTAGAAGAGTGCGGGTACTAGACTGGCTTGCCTGCAGTCCAGACCTGTCTCCCATTAAAAATATGTGGCACATTATAAACGAAATAGGACAACAGAGACCTTGGACTTTAAAGCAGCTGATGTTGTACATCAAGCAAGAATGGGAAAGAATTCCGCCTACAAAGCCTCAACAGTTTGTGTCCTCAGTTTCCAAAGGCTTATTGAGTGTTGATTAAAGGAAAGAAGATGTAACAGAGTGGTAAACATACTCCTATCCCAGCCTTTTTTAGTGTGTTGCAGGCATCCAATTCAAAATGAGTGAATATTTGCAAATGGTAGATGAAACAAATGATGTTTGTTGCAGTGATATTAACCGTAACAACACCTTTGATAATACTGCTTGTCAGCACTGCCATTTGTAACACCAAATATTACTTTAGGGCAATTAGCACCTCTTAAAACATTATCAACCAGTAGATGCTGACAGAATTGTATCAGTTGTTTATTTTGTATTGCAACTGCTGTAGAATGATTCATATAATGAACTCTCCTTTTAAGTATCAGAGATAAACCTGTCTCAGAAATGTTGGTTGCTGCCTCTTGTAGCCTTTCAAATTTTACATGTTACTTGATATTGGTATGAAATGTTGGTATACTGGATGTCATGAACATGTCCCTTTGTGTTGTAGGAAGTAAGCATATTTCTCTGCACCTACTGTACCTGTTTCATCTCCCCTGCAGCTCTACTGCTGGGCGGCTTTCTGATGCTGATCTGTGAGACACAGAAATAATTCATAGCTTGAATTTTTCTCTATTGTGTTGGGTGTGTTCCTCTGTAATTACAAATTGGTGTGGCAGGGAGATGTCCCCAGAGTAGAGATCACCTTTTCATGTGAACATGAAGCTGCCCAGCAAAACATCTGTAGTGACAGTGTAGGTTTCATAAGTTTAGTTTCAACAGAAATAAGTTGTAAAAAATCAGGACCCATTAGATATCTTTTAGGGGTGTAAGAAAATGTAAAAACATTCAATGCAAGATTTTTTCCTTAAACAAAATATATTATGTTGTTAAAGATAAAAAGGTGACTACATGCGATAGTAACAGGTAATTTTTATGTAAAGGTATTAATTTCAAAATTGTATTTTCTTACATGGATCTTTGTGTCTTTTAGATTTACCATGCTGTACTTGCTCTTGCTGTGTCCTTAGGCCTGTTGTCTGTTGATTGATTTATTGGATCACTAAAACGGTTAAAGAGCAGAGAAAGCTCAGTGCATAAAGACAAAAACTTGAGCAGGAAAAGACCAGCAGAAGTTTCTTGTACCCCAAGTGTAAGTGTGGGAAATTTTAGCACTAACAAATTTTAAAGGAAAGTCCAAAAAATAGGTCAGGGCAAAGCAAATATATCCTGTTCTCATATTATTGATGTTGGTTTTGATAAAGGTAAGATTTCACTCTTTTAATTCACATCAGCTTGCAGATTCAGCACATTATGGGTCAGTATTTGTCAACCCATGATCCACTTTTACTGGAGGTCGGTATCAGAATTTGATACTTGTGTTATACCTGTATCAGCATGTCCAATACTTACTTAACCAATCAAAATACAGCTTTAATATCAGTTCCATTCACTTAATGTCAGAGCCAAAGACCTTTTCAGCCTTTTCTGCTCTCTGAACTTTACAATATTACCCTCTGGCTGAAGTACCAGAAGCATTACAGGCACAGAGGCCTTATCGCATAGACCATGACAATAAGGAAAGATTATTATTGCTCTGTTTTCTCTCAAAAATATCAGTGGAGAGCAGTGAGGCACTAGCACCTTTTTTAAAGTATCAGTGTTGATACTAGTACTAATTTTGCTCAAGTTTACCTCATACGATCCCTTGTTTTCAGCCGCTTTCTGTTTACAGAGCCAACTTCAAACCATCGGCAGCTAATTGAGTTCAGGCCATGAGTGTGCCACTTCCCCTCACCACCACTCACTATGTTGTTTGTCAGCTCTGCCGCATACTTTCGCTTTGGCATTATCCTTCACTATTGTTTTTATGATGCAAACGGTGAACGTTTACGCAGGGAATTAGCAGGGTGCTGGTATGATAATGGGTGCTCTTTAGGAGACAGCGCTGAGGCTCATGGAACTAATTGACACCCCCAAAGGCTGGGAAAGTCCGTGGTTGCTGCTCCCTGTCATTATCACAGCTGCACTTATTTCTAGAGGCCATAGCAATTAAGAGAGCCTAATGATGGGGAGCCCAGTAAGCCTGCTAATTGGCCCAGACTGGTAATAACTAACCGGGTCTGTGCTGCCTGTCCCAAACACTTAAAGAATGTGGGCCTGATTAAATGGGATGATGTTTGGAGGGATTGAGGGGAACAGCATGGCTGATATCCCAGATCTTCTGTGAGCTTCCTGTCTTCATACTTCAAGATCATCTGATGACTTTATTATGCAATGTTTGTAATCACTTGCAGGCTTTTATTACTTTATTTACAGGCAGAGTAAGGGCATAATTTAGATTCCTCTGCTGCCCTCAGTATGTTCATCTGTCTACACTTTGAGTGATAGTTAACTTTGTATTGAGGGGATTAGACATGAACCTGTTATTAAAAGAAACACTTAGAGGTGCAAAAACATGAGGCAAGGCTGTAATTACTGAACAACTAAAGACAAGACTTAGTCCGCTAAATGACTTTGTCTGTTTCTTTTAATGCATGAAAACTCAAATAACAGCAAAAATTAGGGTAATTAAAACAACTATTATGCCCAAAAAGTCCAACTTAATGACGTGTATTTTAAAGATATTGAAAACAAATCTCTCTGGCACTGTGATTGAAAACAAGTTGCTAAATAAATGTAATTTCTGCATTTACTTACATGTTGATGCAAGACCAAACTATGATGTTTTGAGTCGAAGCGGTCATAAAAACAGACATTATTTCAATAGAAGCAGACTGTATTTAAAAGATTATGTCACTGTCTGTGCAACTACCTAAATATTACAGATTACACTGTCTTCTTCTGAGACAAGCCTGAATTTTCATTGCATTACAAAGTGTAGGTTTTGAGGTGTAAATGGATCAGTAAGAGTTCATCCCATCACCACCTTGCCCCACAGAGATTTCTGTCTGCACTTGAAGGAATATAACAGAAAACTAGGGATGCATGATATTATCGGTTTGATATCGATATCGGCCGATATCAGCCTAAAAAGTTAAATATCTGTATCGGCCGATATTGAAATTTTTGCAGATATTTACAGCCGATATATCGGCCACACATATTGGCCGTATATTGGCTGGAATATCGGCAAATTATACAAATGTTCAATATTGATGCACCTTGTCATCACTGCATGGGTACATTTAAATATCGAGGGTTTCATTTTTGCAAGAGTTACATGCTGTTTTTCTTGTTTTTACATCTGTTCATGTGATAATAAACTGTAACACTGAAAGAAACAAGTCCATTTTGTGACATACAGAACTTGTGCTCTTAACCTGAAATATCGGTATCGGTATCGACGATAATGAATAAAAAAAATATTGGCATATCGGATATCGGCAAAAATCCAATATCATGCATCCCTACAGAAAACCCTTTGTTTTGAAATGAATCACGCATAATCACTGAGACAAAAAATATCAATGTAACCTATCCAATGTTTGGCAGAGCACTGAGCTCTGCTTGTTGTGCAGATTTTTGAATCAGTTTGAAATAATGAATGAATAAGTTTTAACAGCATCAGTCTAGCAGTATAAACATATTAGATGAAGAAGTATTGGTAGAGCTGTGAATATTCCCAAGAATGAAATTCAGATGGTTTTTGAACATACATGCTAATAACTGAAGATACCCCCCAGTCCCCACCCCTCAGGCTGCCAGGCTGCAAACATGAGGCATTTCCACAAGATCATTTTACTATTTTATTTGGTTACCACAACAGTAGCATAGTACGACAGAATTTGCAATTTTCTATTAATTCAAATGAAAGTGGCATCCTGCATACATAATGCCACCAAAAACAAAGGAGAGGTTGAAAACCTTTAAAGGGTTAGTTCTGTTTTTTTAAGTGGTGATGCTAGAGGCCCATGGCACTAGTAAATATAAGTGTTAATAAAGTAACTTGTGAGCTACTCCATAGTGATTGGTCAGCACTGCTCAGAGCCTTGTTTTTAGCTGCTCAGCATTCTGTCTGTGATCCATGCTTCACACCGGGCTTCTTCCCCCGAGCCAAATGGGCTCAATTTGTAGATGAACCAGCGGTATGATGTCACTCTGGTAGGTCTATTTGGGTGACTGGGGGAATGTCCCAGGCAGCTGCTGGCTCTGTAGAGGAGCAGGGGGAGTTCTAATGCTGGAGACTTTTTGTCTTGCACAGTATCATGGGAAGGAAAAATGTAAACAATCTTCATAGAAAAATATTTTTAAGAAGCAGAATATGGGCTCTTTACAGCTCACATGATTAATTTAAATTTAACATTCTTTGTTTACAGCTGAGATGTAGAAGCATAAAGGCAACAACCAGGAGGTGGCTAGCTGTGCAATAGTTTAAACAAACCATGAATAACCCTGCGTTTGAAGGTTGATGGCTGTGAATCTCTCCATTTAATATGTTTGGCTGTTCTAATAAACCCTCCACTTTGCTCTGTACACAGATGAGTTTGTGTAAAAATTTACTAGAGTTGTGAGGACATCTGCATGTGCCAGACAGTAGCATCAACACACTGTCTTCACCAATTATCAGTTCACAACATGTTACACTTTAAAAGTTCAGTTCTCTCCAGGGGTTTTTAAATTCACATCTGTTACTCATCTTTTCTTTCATACTGCAGTGTAGAGTTGTTGTGAATAAAATGATTAAAGCTCACTGAAAAAAAACAAGATCATCTGTGCTGACAGTGGAGTCTGTAAGTACCACTCAGATGAATGGATATATGTCATAGAAAGGAGTACAGGCAATAAAGCCCATCTTTAATGTTACAGTATGACTGATTCCCCTATATTGCATTGGTGTGACTCCAGAAACTGTAAATCCACAAAAGCATATGCCTCATATGGTGTTCATATGTTTTTATCCACAGTAAAGTCTCAAAGAAATGACTTTAAAACACAAGCTGTACAATCCTAAGATTCACAAACTCATAATAGACTTTGAGGGAGTAGAATCTATACATTTCTGTGCAAATCAAGCCATATAAATATAAGAGTGGTGCTATAGAACAATGAACCTTTGGACAAGTTTATTTACACAGCTCAGACGTATAAACATGTCTTAACAGCTACCAAACTTCATTTGTGTATCAGTCTACACTTGTATACTGTTAATGTAAACAGAAGATACAACAGTCACAGTTAAACACTCTGTTCGCTGTGTTTGCCAGACTTTTGTTTGTGTTTGTCTCTTTTGTCTTGAAGAACATTTGGATTTAATGAAACACTTTGGCTTTGCAGGCACTTTAGAAATGTTAGTCATGTGTCTTTGGTTTCAAATTCTTCCCATTCCTGTTTGATGTGGTTACACAATCCATGTCAGGGGGACTTAGGCTAGTAGAGGCGAAGTGGTGCCGCACATAAAAGGCCACTTCAGTGAATGTTCATTATTGTCACCTGCTGATCTGAAAAAAAGTCAGAGCAGCAGAAACATGTGACTCTAAATCAGCCATGTAAATGCTTTATTCCATGTTACTAATGTGCCCTGTTTCTCTCTTTATTTTTCAGGGTTTTGACAAAGAGTGTGCACTGAACAGACCCCTGAATGGCGCTTACAGTGAACCTAATTGGCCCATCACCATGGGGCTTCAGGATATATGGAGGGAGAGACTTCAAGAAGGCCATAACTGTATCAAAGGTACTTGTCATAATATTCCTGCATCTTATCAAACCATATCCTCTGTTTTTGTGAAAGTTCAACTTGTAATGGCATGTCACGCAAAGTCAACTTCCTCCCCTCTGTCTCTCTTCTTGTCTTTGTTTTTGTCCGTCGGCTGTTTCATACCTATTTCCTTGACTACTGAGCCCGTCAGAAAAGAATGGAAGTAGATTACATTAGAGGGAAATGGCTGATTACAGTAACAGTGGAAGTCGAGGTGGGAGGTTAAGGGGTTCCTGGTCTCACAGTGTGTTTGGGTGATTTTTTTTTTTCCAATGTGCGTGTGTTACCACGTGCTTTAGTGAAATCAGACTTGCAGCACGTGCACTTTGTTTTTACTTGCAGCATTGTCCAACTCGTTATATAAAAGGAAAGGAAGATAAAATAGAAGAGGTGGGAACTTCACCACTGCAAGCAGGCAGGGCACAGTAAACACCACCAGGAAATCTTAGTCAGATTAATTTCTGCATGCCAGAGACACCCAGCTCTGCCCACCGCACATCCTGCTCCTGCCTCACCACCTCGGCCTGGGTTTTTCCAGGGACACACACAGAGATGCTACTCAAACGTGGGAGGCAATCCATTTTAAAGTTGATTCAGTTAAATTTACATTCAGACTGACTGGTCTAAAGTCAAACAACAATATGAAACGTTTCCACCTTAATGAAGACATATTAACTTTTTAAATGTTTTTTAATACAAAAGACGAGTCCATTATATGTCTATAACATCCCAAACACAAGAAAAAAAACTCTCTCCTGCTCCATTTTTTAGAAGTAATGTGTGTACAAGCAATTTGTCTCTTAATGATGTCATTAGGAGACATAGGGGACATTCCCTGAGCCAGGCTTCAGCTGAAGAAACATGTCTCTGCAGCCACAGTAAACATAAGAGCACAGTGTTGGATAGCAGATGCCATATTTACTTAGTGAGAAGGGCATGGACAGACACAACTGAAGAGAGTTCACGTGGAAACAGCTTGTCCTTGGCAGGGTTGAAACAGATGGGTTTGTAGGCATGCCTAAATGAAATATCTGAGTGGATTTTTAGGCAAGAAACGTCAAAAATTTGTTTTAAGTAGGAGTGTACAAAATAGGATTTTAGTCAATATCCAGTATGATGGCATTCCCAAACTTATTATCGCTGACACAATTTTGAAACAGATCATTTTGAAGTTGACCTGTTCCTTTCATTGTTGGAGTCCATTTGTGTTTGAAACAGATTTGAAGCAAGAAAAAAACTTTTTATAATATATAATATCTGATACTTCGGATTTATAAAAGGTAAACTGTTATGGAACAGTTGTACATTCTGCCAATATCACAGATAAAATACAGATATTCATGGCCAATGTGTACAAACAAAATATCAGCTGTATATCATCAGAAATCCATATCTGTGGATACCAATAATCAGATTTTTAGGCAGTTATCTGCTGATACAGATGATTTTGTGCATCCCTAGTTTTAAGGACATCTGGGACCAGTGTGAACTTAACAGAAAAAAAGAATAACATCTATGGCCTTTAAAATAGTAGTTACAAAGTTTAGTAGTACAATAACTTTTATTCAAGAGAACGGCCCTCTGTGTCGGCTGTCAGTCCACTTTAACAGCACGAGTTCACACACCTAGCTTCTTCTTAAAAGAAGCCAGTCAGCGAGTCTCAGTGCTTAATGATTCAGTGGCTGAGTCTTGTACTGTTAGAACAACAGGAAAAATACTATTACAAGGTAGAATGCTGCTTATTGTTGCATCAAGAAAACTTACAGAAACACTGAAAACTTTTAAAATTTATGATAGTCCCCTTTGAAAAATGTGTACAATTGGTTTGCCAAGTCAGGCTAGCATTAGTAGTGCCAGCACCTCCAGCCTTCAGTCCCCCTTGCAGGATAATGTAAATATTCCTCTGCTGGTTATGTAATGGAGCCGCCACGGTGGCGCAGCAGATAAGAAGGTTGCTGGTCTGATCCCCGGGTTGGTCTGGGCCTTTCTGTGTGGAGGTTGCATGTTCTGGGCACTCCGACTTCCTCCCACAGACCAAAACATTCTCATTAGGATAACATTTTTCACCAACAAATGCTATACAATGAAAAAGTAGCTGTAAAGCATCTCATAGAAATAACAAGGTTTGGCCTTATTGGATTTTTTTTAGAATTGGAAATGAAGTTATAAATGGGCTGTTTGGATGTTCAACTGATAAAAAACAGTTTGTTTATGGTGCTAGCACTGCTAACATTAACTGCAACAAAACTTCACACTGTTTCCCTACTGAGGCTGTGATCCTGTGATGAAAATATTGTTTATTTTGGCCACTTTGTTACCTTTTAGCTAGTTTGATGATTTTAATAGCAATTCTGCATTTGTTGGACTTCAAATTATGCTCCTTGGAACATCTCTACCTCAAAACCATAAAATTTAAACGATGACAAAAAAACGTTTGCTTTACACAGTGCATAACTTCAAACACATTTACTGTTTGCCCCCTCTTTACAACTTTTGCTAGAAAAACAACCCTTGTCTTGAAAAATGGCCTTTTGGTCTTGATTTTGTTACTGCTGCCCAGTAAACAACACGGGTATGTTTGCCCATCTCAAATATCAAACAAGCCGTCTGAAGAGACAGGGATTCCTGCAGAGGGAGAAACTATACCGCTGAGCTCGGTCTGTAAAGTGTGCTCTGACAAATGTCTTGTCTCATTCCCCCTCTCCCTCCGCCCGGCTGTGAGGCAGCCACAGCGCTGGCTCATCTGAAGTGTTTGGTGCTTGGCAGAGACACAACATGGATGCCCTCTTTCTTTTATTCTTGTTTTCCTGAAAGATGGCTTGTCTCTGATTCACTCGGGCACAGACCCTGGAATAGAGCCCCCAACCGCTCGCAGTGTTTATGTGAAACCAGGCGTATTCTGATCAGAAAAGGCACGCACTATTGTGGGTCACCACAGTAACGCTTGATTGCCTCTGCAGTGGGCCCACAGACATGGCACCTCTGCCCTCTCGTTTGGCAAAACTGACTGGAGCTCTCTTTGCATCCATTTATATCCATTAGTTTGACTTTCATCTCTTCTGATTGGCTCTTTTGGTTTCGTTTACATTCTTTGTTTCATTGCTTCTTTCTGTTTGTATTTATGAATATAGAAGTGTTTGTGACAAATGCCCTATTTTTCTCTCTCTAAAGTTTGAGCAGCATATCTGCCTGTCTGTTTAGATGACCAAATAAAGCTCAAATTGGAGGCTAAGATGTTATGTTTTGGCCCATCACTGTGGAATTCCCTCTGATGTGTGGGTATAACATTGGCTTTGACATGTAGTGAGGCTGGATGCAAAGGTCAGGCCCAGTCAAACCATCAAGTGGTGTCACACTAATGACTTGTCCCTCAGGGTGTCATGAATCTGTCAGCTGATGACCAACATTACCTCCCTCCACGTGTGAGGCTCTGTGGCGTCTGCAGGTTTTTCCTTTGGGTGTTAAGAGTAATAGAGAGACACATACTCAATTTTAACCTTATTTGTAAAGCGCCAACTCATTGCAAGTGTTATCTCAACACACTTTCTACAGGAGTGATTGAAGACCGTTTTCTTTGTTTTTTCGTTTTACAGAGGCCCAACATTTATTCTCCTCAGTGTCATCAACTTTCTGCCAAGTGCAGTTGCAAGAAAAAAGGAGTCATTTTAACAATCAGAAAACTCAAGAGGAACAGGACTGTGTTCACCAGCCATCTGCTGTGACTGTTGGGCTTTGAAGGGTGAACATGGAGATGCAGAGAGACAAACAAAAAGTTACGACAGTATCATTCAGCAGCAACACCATATACAATCAATTATTCTAATATAACTGAATCAATCATGGTCATTAAGAAATGTGAAGGACCTGTATTGGTGTCCATAGCACTTGAGGTTGAGCAGCCCTTAGATTTAATTTCATAGTAATGACATGTATAAATGTTGCAGTAAGGCAGGTCCACAGCAGCAATCCATCCAGAGCATCGACAGAGCTTAACCTATCACATAATAGACCAGGCTTTCACATACAGAGTGGCCAGCCTGTGGGAAAATGTAGCCTACCAGGGGGTCTGCCCCATGAAACAAACAGGCCAAGTTGATTAATTCACCATAGTGCGCGTTTGGATGGAGTGCCATTGCTTATTTATAGTGCAAAGTGAGGCTTTGCTTTATCACTGTTTAAAATGTTAGCAAAATACCAGTAAAGGGTCACCACGTGGATGAATTGATTTAAACCAGGATAACAGTTGATTTTTAATTCTTGATTGACCATTTTTATTTCAGTTTTTAGAAACTTTTGTGGACCATGTTTGACAAAAAACTCTGTTATTTCTCCGTTTTAAACTTTACAAACCAGACTCGGGTGAAAAATTCCAATGAATTATACATAAAATGTTTATAAAAGTTGATACAATTAAAAGCACAAGAATCTCTGCTGTTTCTATAATTATTAAAAGATGGATGAAAATAAGGATATTCAGACTCTACATGGGCAACATATCCAGGGAGATATAAACTCTTCATAGAAAATAAATGTATTTCTTTAAAAAGATATTAAGTTGTGTTTTTTAGCCTAAATGCATTAGAAAATTAAAAATAAAAATAATTTTTTATTCATGTATGCCCGTTTAAAGGTTAATTCAACTTCAGGACAAAGTAGCTGACTGCACTGAGAGAGTAGTTGACTCTTCGGCTGGCAGCTGGCACATGCCAAAAGCCCTCAGAGAGCTCAGAAACTCACTACCATAAGATATCAGATTAGTAACTTTAATAGTACATGAATACTTAGTGATGTGGTCATGAGATTGGTCAGGTCCCACAGCTGGCCAAACCCAAAGTAGAATAATTGGGGGCTAATTCATGTTTGAGCCAGACTGACCTATAAGTTTTATCAAAACATGACGTTTGAAGCCTACACTTAGAGGTGGAAAAGGCACATGAAGAATCTGACTGAAAAAAGACATTTTTATATCCCAGCATATGATACTAAGACTATATCAAAAAGAATCAATTCTACAGGAATCAAAGCTTTAGTAGCATATTTTTTATGCAAGAACTGCTGCAGTGAAAGAAGAATACTTGTTTTTTTTTTTCTTTTTTAACTTTTTTTAGTTTTATTCAGATTTTAGACCCGAATGGGCAAAAAGTAAACATTGTCATTTAAAAAGTGACATAACCTTTTTTTGTTTTAATAATTGAAATGAAATGATCTTAGGAGATATGTTGTTAATCAGACAAGTATTATTGATTTATTCATATGGGCACCCAAACTTAATACACCATTCATAAGTCAGTGCTCCAGGTGCCTTCACCTCATTGAAGTACTTTGGGTCTCTTCTTGCTTGACAAACCAGAAATCATGTTATATCATTTTGCTTTATCATTTCACTTAACAGCCGATGGGTTTGGAGCTCTGTTGATGGGATGAAAGAGCTCGGGAAACAGACTTAACTTACACCGAGGTAAAAGTCAGGCAACTCTAACAATAGTTTTTCAGTCTGTCCTTCAACCAGTGCACCACACCTCTTTGTACCTAAACCAGCTTAAACGCAACATGTGTCACTGGTACAGTTCAGTTTACTGGGCTATTGATATTTTTGGGTAAATATAATTTTGTATCTTTTTTCATTTGCTAAAGGAAGAGCTCAGTCACAATTATCACACAAAGTTTTAAGAATACAGTCCTTTAAAGCACAACGCTGATAAGGGACTGCAATTTAAATGCTTTCTACTTGTTTTTTGGTCATTTTGGCTGTATTCATGCATGTGGCATTAACCACATGAGTATGGGTGTGTATTTGACACTTCCCAGAAAATAATAATTTATAAAAGTCAATGTTGCTTCTAATCATTGTCATATCCCAAGCTGTAATAACTCAACACAAATTAACTTGCTTGTTTGTGAAAGTAAATAATGATAGAATTAATAGATAATAGTAATCATAATAATAATAATTAAAAAGAATATTTTTTTGTCTTTTTTTATAATTCATCTAAAAATGGGGCGGCACCACAACAAAAATCTGGCATTTAGAAGGTTTACAGTCTTTTAAAATTCATGAATATGTGATGTGTATGATTAGGACTGGTGTGCGTTTAAAATCAGTTTAATTAAGTTAAGGACGACCATGTTTTGGACAGGGTGAAGGGACTTAGATGCATTTTTTTGTTATTTAAAACAAGATATCCCCATTTTTGTGGGTTTTTTTTTTCACCATTGTATAAAAAAAAAAATAGAATTATAAGACTTCTGCACGTCTCACTTTCAAGTATAAAAATCTTGTACAGTCACAACCCTCAGTCTGAGGTGCAAAGCAGCTTGTCAACACCTTTTCTCATCTTCTCCATCATTATCCCTGAATGTCAACCTCTGACAAATTATCCACAAGAACAGGAGATACAGAGCTGTCCACGCCAGCCAGATGGATAACATCCATCAAAAGCTATGTTCAGAGCAAGACCCCTGGGGCCAGTAGGACCTAACTGGAGCTCATTCTTCTGTTCAACAGGTCAACGGGGGCAGCAAAGCCGAGAAGGCAGCCCTGCAACCTGGTGACATTATCTTGGAGATCAATGGTGAAAACACAGCCGACATGCTGAACGTCGAGGCCCAGAACAAGATCAAGAACTCCCAGAATCAGCTGCAGCTACTGGTGGAGAGGTAAGCATAATAGCGGCTGTAGCTTTTCTTGTATTTTTAATGCAGGCTTATAATACAGTGCCATACAGCCTGCCTCACTGCTCCATATTTGGGCTTCTAGACTGTCACTCATAATTTGTTTTTGTGAGGAGTGCAGCAGCTCCTACTTTGATCTTTACGCTGTTTTTAACATTATCATGTGAGCACTGTACAAACAACACTAGTGATTGCAATCAGGGGAAATGCCAGCATGTATGAGAGCCACACTGTTCCCTGCCCCTGTCCTCTTAAATAGACTTTGTTTTGTCAGGGCCTTGTTTGGATGAACAAGAGTTGGCTGCTAAAAATGTTTATTTTGAGCCATGAATGCTCTTGGCTGGCATTTTGGTTAAAGATCCTCCCTAAACTCTCATTTATTGTCGCTGCTGCCTTGTCAACTTTTTTTCTTACCCAAACATGAACATACACACTCTCACACGTGCACTTTTGCATATTTCCTCTTTGGATGTCCTGTGTCCATGTGAGTGAATATTTCCCTGCTGACCTCACGTCTCCCACCAAGCCAGAAACAACACCAGCACTCCTCCGCTGCCCGGGTCAATGCCACTGTGCCATGTCTTTATATTCCACTTTGGGAAAACAGTCTGTGGTATTTATCATCAAGACTCCTGTGTGTTTCATGATGTCCTCTCTGAAAGCCACTCATCAATCACTCACCCATTGTAAAACTATATAAAACATATTCAGACAAGGTCCTTAGAGTTCTTCAAATTCAGAAGTTCAGGCCTGGAGTGTTAAATTTAATATTGCTAAGTTCAGAGTGCCCCTTTTTTTCACTTCCACATCAGCTATGAGGGCACTGCCAGTCTTTGCACACATGGTGTTTCCCAATGTTAGAAGCTTGCGTAAGCTCTTCCTCAGAACAGAGGAGTGCTGTTTTTAGGCGTGTCTCCTGCAGCGTGCAGTAGCAGTGGTTGTTATGAGTGCGTTTGCAAACCCTGCTTATTTTTATGTGACAAAAAAAAAAACGCCACATCAGTGTGTGTTATTTCCCCTTTAAGGCATTTTTGGTTGAGTGTTTTTGCAGCTTTTTTGGACTGCAGTGATGCCTCGTATATGATTGGTCATGATGACCAACATGTTTCTGTTTTGTCACTTATTTTATTATATTTGTCTGAGATGCCGTCTTTGAGCTTATGCCTTTGATTGCCCAAGTGGGCCCACTCTGCTCTGATGGGTTGATCAGTCTACTCTGTAGTCATTTGGTCAGTTCAGCACTGCAAAGCACCTTGTGGACAAGATTTCTGCATTCATTCTACTGTCTCTGCTCGGTACTGGGCTTACAATTCTGAGTCAATGAGCTTAAACTGCTGATGAAACAATGGTAGGACAAAGCGGTAGGACAAACAAAGAGTCCTTGTCAATAGCTCAATTCATACTGCCTTTTCAAGACGCAGTAGTTACCCCTCTGTAAGGTTTCGCCTCCACTGCCAACATCCTGGAGGTGGAATGGGGGAATGAATTGACCCTCTCTTTGTTCCTTCTCCAGAGGTAGTAGCAGAGGCATGATATTAGAGAGAGAGAGAGAGGTACGCAGACTCAGCAGGAGACAGGACCGCTGCAAGTGAGCATCTCTGCCTTTGTGTGTATGTGGGGGCACCTGCCATGTTGCGCTCATCCAAGCCATATTGTAACATAAATTGACACAGATATTACGGTCTTGGTGTTAATATAGCAGAGCCTCTTGGCTGTGCTTTTGCTTAAAGGCATTGTGAATTGGGCTTATGTCTATTTTTAATGAAAATGTCATAAGTATCCACATCAAATATGAATTTAATGGCCATATATTTCACTCACAGATGTCCCCAAAGCATATTTTTTAAGCTTTGTGCTTGAAAAAATCCTCTCAATTACTTAATTTTTACACGCCTGACTGTTAACCCCCTTTTTACAGTTCTGCCCAGAACAGCCTGTTTTCGTGTAAAACCTCATGAGCTCAAACTGATGACACTCCACCCAACAGACAAATGTGGCTTACTGTGCTCTTAATCTAGTTAAAGTTATGGTTACCTGTTCACATGTTCACTCAGTCGTGTTTTCATGTAGTCTATCAGGGGCGGCAGCCCATGGGCCCCACAGATCCTGCGATCCTGCGATCCTGCATTATGATTAATTAATAATTTTGTTAATCAATATTACTAATTCAACTGGTGACTGTGTACATCAGTGACCTGGACTTGGAGTCACCCTGGTTGACTTGGTCCGTAGATATGTTTGTGTTGGTTTGGTTTTCTTGGTTGTATCATCTCATGTATACATAAATGAAGAATTCTTTGATACAGTGGTTAATAAAAATGATGCATTGAAGGGTACGCCCTTGTTTCTTTGACTATGACATCTATCAGCCCAGCAGGTCACAAGTCATCAGTTAACATGGTTACTTATTATATCCTTACACTGAGACAATTCCAATGGTGCATGGAGGGAAATATTGTAGAAACGGTTCAGGTGATGCTGATGGTGAGGTCTGACAACTGGTAATTGGTTTTCAGCAAATATTTGATGATGATATTGATTATTTGTGTTTATTTTGTTACTTTTACTCTCAGAATTACTGCCATGTTGGAGTGTATTTCTGATACAACATATGGCCGGAGGTCTTTTGCGCCCTCTAGTGGTGTCCTCCATTAACACGTGCCACATACAGGCTAGTATATAAACAAAAGCACTCATGACTCCAGAAAACGCAAACTCAAGGACAAACTGTAAGTATATCTCTGGCTTTATCCCTTTGGTATCAAGTCAGTAGTATTAACAAAATAATTTCAACCAAGAGAAGCACCGACCACTAAACTCTGGTCTTAATTTTCCCTTACTTCTCACGGCCATTTGCTTTGGTGTACATGGTATAAAACTAAAGGGTAAATCAGAAGGTGAACTTCTTCAGCAGTTTCGTATTTATAATATTTTCAGATCTGCAAACATTTAAGTTACTCCTATGGGAAGAATTGTCTTACTGTTGCTGTATCAGTTTTCATCTTTTTTGCCATCTCTCTCTTGTGTTTGGAGCCTGGGCCATGAGAGGTGTGTTTCTGGGTGATTTACCACAGGCATCCAGGCCTTCCTGTGTGCCTCATTACCTCGGGCTCTGCTGAAAGCCAGTCAGCCTCTGGCCCTGCAGCTGAGAGGAGGAGGGGGGTATAGTGTGTTTGCATTGGCTCCTATACTGCCCATATCTCCCCCTCCAAATTCAATGATGGACTTGCTCACAGAATATGTTTTCTATTTGGGAAAAGTCAAACAAAAGTGACTGGTTGGAAAGACACAATCCATTGGGAGAATATTTAAAAGAGGACAGAGCGCAGTGCTTTTGCAGAAATCTGAAAGATTCATGGGAAAAATGAATTTAGCCAAGAGGTTTGAAAAGAGATGTCAAAAATTGGATCTCCAAAGAGGAGGACTGAAAATCATTACCCTTCAGAAACTGTATCATTTTTCCTTTACTCAGCAATTTTCTTGCAACTATTTGGGTATATTACAAAGTTAGACTCCAGCAGCTTCCCAGACTCCTGTTTTGCAATTTTACTTTTCTATTAATGTACAAACTTTCCTATTCCTTTCTTTTTCTTGAATGTTTTTAATCAAACAACATAATTTTGCTTTCTTTGAATTATAACTTTCTCAGTGTTGGTAGTGAGTTGACTTGTGTTTCTTTCTGTTTTTGAAGACCTGAACCTGCTGGACCCAGACAGACCAATGGCATTAGCACCCCAGAGCAGCTCACAGGACGCTTCCAGGTCAGTGCGACAATCTGTCAGGAGCGTTATCTTACACTCTCTTTATTTATTTGATTGCATTGTAACGATCAGAATGAGGGCTGTTAGTAGTAATACATCAATTGCAATGAGATTAGGGTACAAAATCACTGCGTATCATTTCTTTAATTAAACTGATTGCATGCTATTTTGTCATCTTAGGTTAGCTAAGCTATGTTTTGGTTAAATTACAGTAGGAGGGCAGCAGCTGCACATTAGGGGTATGGATTGGCAAGATTTTAGCGATACAATATATTTTTCGATGCTGTGGTGTTAACACAACATATCTATCTATAATCAGCGCAATACACCACAATTTGTCAGCGAAATAAACATTTTTGAAAATGTTTACAGTATGAGGAACTCTCAATATTATATGCATAAACATACAGTGTCTAATCAGTGTAGACTACACTGCCTGGCCAAAAAAAAGTCCAACTGGACTTAACTAAGCAAATAGGTACAAGCCTCCTATTGGATAATTCCTGCGTGGGTGATTATCTTTCAGCTGGCAACAAGTTATTTAACCTCAGCTGATGCAATGAGTAGCTCCTCGTTTCTTAAACAACGATGCTGAAAGACACATCCTGTGGTCGTGGAAAAGATGTTAGTCTGTTTAAGAAGGGTCAAATCATTGGCATGCATCAAGCAGAGAAAACATCTAAGGAGATTGCAGAAACTACTAAAATTGGGTTAGGAACTGTCCAACACATTATTAAAAACTGGAACTATAGTGGGGAACCATCGTCTTTGAGGAAGAAATGTGGTCGGAAAAAAATCCTGAATGATTGTGATCGGCAATCACTTAAACGTTTGGCCAAATCCAGTCGAAGGAAAACAATAGTGGAACTCAGGGTTATGTTTAATAGTGAAAGTAAGAGCATTTCCACACACACAATGCGAAGTGAACTCAAGGGATTGGGACTGAACAGCTGTGTAGCCTTAAGAAAACCACTAATCAGTAAGGCTAACTGGAAAAAAGGCTTCACATTGCTTGGGAGCATAAAGCTTGGACTCTGGAGGACTGGAAGAAGGTCATGTGGTCTGATGAGTCCAGATTTACCCTGTTCCAGAGTGATGGACGCATCAGAGCAGACGTTGCGCTAGATGTTTTTCTTGTCCGTCATTTTGACGGACAGGGTCGTAAAAATTCCGTCATAATGAACAATGATCCATCGATTAGAAAATCAATCATGAGATCTATTAATTATTAATTATATATTTTAGCATGTCATCACAAAAGCGACTCAAATACAACTTGTAACATTAATTATGCAGGTCAAATTTATTTCTTATTGAGCAGAAAGAGAAAATGATGGATAAATAATATAAAATAGAAATAATGATACCGATCCTGCTGCCAGCTTTGTAAAGCAAAAATAAACGCTCTCACAACAAGCGGAACGCGTTTTTTTTTTTTATTTAACTGAAAAAAACAGAACTTTTTTCAAGTTGAAACTGAACTTTTTTCCTTTTTCTCTCTTTGATTTTTTTTCTTGTACTCCGGTTTTCCTGAGCTTAAACTTTTCTCCTGGGCTGCATGGACTTAAAGATGTTGCTCATCTTGGCGTAATCGAGGTCATCGAGTGAGAGAGTGGCAGAGGAGATCAGCATCAGGTTTTGAGTCTTTGCCTCAGACAGCCGACTTCTCGTGGCTGTTTTTATTTTGTTCTGGAGGCTGAAGCCCCGTTCTGCTGCAACGCTAGATACTGGAATGACCAGTGCCACTTCAGCCAGCGTTTTAAAGTCTGGAAACATTTCCCCCAGTGAAGTAATGAGCAGTCGGCACGACTCTTTGAAAGACGGGTTTCCCGATCCTGCCAGAACCCGCTTCACCGGGAGGAAATCCTGAAGCATGCAGTCCCGATGTATGAGAGAAGCGGCCTCAGTTTCGCATGAGCCATAGTGGTCACAGATGCGCCCCAACGCATCAAGTCCATAGGTCTTCAGCGCGCTGTCAGAAACGGGATAGCGAGAGGCATTGAGTAAGGTGTCGATGTCTGTGATAATGTCCAGATGCTCAGGGGGAAATCTCTTTTCTAGAGATTTGATCAACCCCGCGATGTACTCAGAGCGCAAAATGGAAAAGGTCTGCGCATCAGCTCTTGTCAGTGTGATGCCACAGAACTTGCCGTCCTGCAAGGCTTCGTTGAATTTCCTCTCAGCCTCACCTGTAGGTGTGGAGAAAAAAGGTTTTTTTAGAGCCCTAACGTGAATTATAATGCACGAACTTCGGTTATTTATTTAGGCTATTTATATTGTATATACATATATATATTAAATTATTTTGTATGCTATTATTGATCCCTTGCATTTTGCTGTATGTATTTTTGAACATGGCAAATGCTGTTTAAAACAGGCTATGACGTTGTCACCTACGTGATTAAAGCAAAAGAAATGGGGGGAAACTAATATTAAATAAATGAGTGAAGACAGTGCATAAAATAATATGTGGAAAACTAAAAGAAAAATTTTCTTGTCTTTGTACATGTTGACATTCCCTGTGTTGTTTATTAATTAGGTAGGTGGGCCAAAATATTAATTTCTAAAGGTCAAAAACAAAAGTTATTTAAGGAGGATGTGGCGTAGAGGAAACGGGGGAGACACGGCGAGAGCGGGAGAAACGGTGGACGGCTGCGGCAGGAAATAGGGTCCTTAGGTGGAAAAATGAACAATCTAAGACGTATAAGGTGCTATGGTGTTGAATGAGACTATAGAAAATATGAAGTAAGTGCTGATTTTGCCGTACCGAAGCGGATTATCCTCCCGACTGTCCACATCTTGGCTCGGACGCGGATGCAGCACCAGACCCAGAGACAAAGGCTCTCTCATTAAGGATTATCTCCCCGAGGATAGAGGATACTGGTGATCCACCCTTTTTGAAAGTTGGTTTTTTTTTCTGGTATACCAGTGTTTTTTTGTCGATTGATCACTATCCGTTTTGTTTGCTGTACTTTCCCTTTTTGAGTCGGATTACTGCTTTTTTTGTTGCGATCAGACGGGAGAAAAGCCGCAGACACGAGGACTTGCTGGAACATAAGTAGGCCTGGTTAAAAGATTATTTGGAGTGGACTAATGGATCTAAAAAAATATATTTCATTAGGTTGAGACTCTAAGTTAGTTCAGAAATTATAAACTTTTGGTTTAAACCTGTAATCTTTACGTAATATTTTTTTATTTGGGGAAACGGTGAAATTTGTATTGTCGGGAAAGGGGGCACAAAATTAAAGAAAATTATAAAACTTGAAACTCTGTCAAAGACGGAGAATAATCGGTTAACGCAACCTCTGCATCAGGGTAAGAAAAGAGGCAGGTGAAGTGATGCACCCATCATGCCTAGTGCCTGCTGTACAAGCCTGTGGGGGCAGTGCTATGATCTTGGGTTGCTGGGGAGAAGGCTTTGCGCAGAAGTCAGACTCTTCCATCATCAATACAAGATCTTGTTGAAAAATTAATGCAATGCCAGATGGAAATAAATCTTGTGAAATTGCAGAAGCTTATCAAAACAATGCCACAGCGAATCTGTGCTGTAATCAAAGCTAAAGGTGGTCCAACGAAATATTAGTGTGTGACCTTTTTTTTGTGGTGGCGACTTTTTTTTTTGGCCAGGCAGTGTATATAAAGCATGGTCCCTATAACTTGTGATTGACAGTAAAGTCATCATAAGTATCATTGTAAGTAGCTTAGTTGCATTTTCTCGTAGCATTGTGGTAATGTCATTGTTTTCTGAGTCAAATGCTTTTCAGTGGCTCTGTTATATTTTTGATCAAGTAGTGTGGTATCGTCCTAACAAGCTACATTTCTCTCAGCAAAGAGGGAGAGCAGTAGTGCAGTGTAGTTGTCAATTATTACAAAATGATCAAAACTAATGTACATCCAAATTTTTCTTTGAACAACAGCAGGCCTACCTGTGCTAACATGTACCTGTTACTCTTGTTGTTTCAGTCTATTTGTCTTAAAACTGACATGAAACAAGACAAACAAGGTTTAAGTCTATAGTAAATAACATGTTTATTTTACCAAATATTGACACTCAGTGAGGGAAACCTGAAAGAAAAATCTTAGGTGCATTAAATATTACACAAATTTTGACATTAACAGCAAAAAAAGGACATATTGGGTTTTTGTGCTACAATCAGCACTGTAATAACCTGTTGACAGACAAGAGAACTCTATAGTGCATAAAGAAAAGATGCTATCCTTTTTATTATAGTTCTCTCATTCAGAGTTATACTTACTTCCCTAATTAGGAAGAATAATCACTAGAGACAATCCTCTTAAAGTGTTTGAAATAACAAACGAAGATTCATCTGAAAGCATTAAAAGTAAAGATGTACATTATTATCGCTACATCGTAGGTATTGACGTATAATAGCTTAAAAGGCAGATTATCAGCATCAGCAAATATTCAAATTTCTGCCAATATTTACAGCTGGTAAACCAGTTGTAATATATCTCATGTATTTGCTTTAACAATAGAATGTGTAAATGTGTCATGATGCTTCATCTTGATATAACTGAATGTCTACAATCGAAAATGAAGAGTACCTTTTAATAAGCCATAGGATGATGTTTTTCTTGATTCAGATCTGTTTTTGAGACAAACAAACCGTCAGAATGAGAGGAACAGGTAGTGACTAGTGACAAAATATATCAGCATCAGTGTTGGCAATAATGGGTTTGGAAATGTTGGCAAAAATTCTGTAAAGAAAAATGCAATCTAGAAAGCATTCAACAAATGTGTTGCAGAGGGGAAAAGAGAGTACATTTTATTAAGTTTTACAAACTGTCAAACACAAGAAGCATGTGAATGAAAGACAGGAACAGTTTCTTCCATACTTGTGCCTGAAGACATTCTTACAGGTGTCCGTTTTGCCTTTCATTTACAAAATTGCATCGTAAAGATCAGTCAATGTCCAATGTTTTTCTAATGGTTTGTTCTATAGGAGGCAGTAATTGTGAGTCGAGATGAGAACCAGAACTACAGAGAGTACACCATCTCCAGCCCTGCGTCACTCTCACCGGGACCATACTCACCAAATCCTCCTGCCAGTCCCGACGGGAAGAGAGACAGTCTGACACCAGTTAACAAGAGGTATCATATGGTTATGGCACACACACGATGATTTTATTTTCTTTTTCTAAAATTTTAAAAACATCAGAGATGGCAGGCAGAGATTTTTTAACCAATTTTAGGCATTACAATCATCTCAATGCACACACTAGATGTTTCAGCCAGCCTTAGACAATGAAAAAAATGAAATGACAGGTAAAAACACTATCAACTGGCATGGTTTTTGCTTGACATTAAAAAAAAAAGTTGAAAAAAAGTAAAATTACAGCTTAGAGACAATGTCATTGTCAGTGTCCTTGGAGGTCCTTGAAAAATCTTACATGGTCTTGACAATGTTTTTCCCTTTTAATTCCAATTTTTAACATTGTAAGTATAATTTCCACTAGGGATGCACAATATTATCAGACCAATATTGGTAGCGACAGATGCAGTATTTGCCAAAAAAGTTGATTATTGGTGTCAGCTGGTATGAAAATTTTTGCCTATACAAAAATTTACAGATGATGTTTTGATCATAAAAGTTGGCCATAAATATCCCATATTTGCTGTAATATTGGCAATATGTACAGTGTACCATGATGGTTTACCTAATTGTCACTGAATGTCCACTTTTGGAAATATATGATATCGGCAAAAAACCAAAATCATGCATCCCTAATTTCCATAAATAAGATGCAGCACTTGTCTGAGATCCATCTTGCTACTTAAAAAACTCTTTTTAGGATTCAGCTGTCCAGGGGTAATTTTTTAGCACTAATTGCAATAATTCCAACAGGGTGTTATGCAAGCATTCCCAAACTACTCATGGGGATTAAGGCAAACTCAAGGAAATGCCACTTTAAGAAAAAAAAAAGTATTAAAGTATTTATTTGTCTTAGTTAAGGTCATAAAAAGGTCTTGGAAGCTGTGGTTATGTTTGCTGCCATGTTTGTGAGATGTGAAAGTATAAAAAATTTGGCTGGTCATATTTTGATATTTGCAATTTTAGAATGTGAGGTTTCAAAGTGATTGGGATCAATAACTAATCATATCAACATCACAAATTTAGGGATTACTTTACTGAATAACTGGTTGTGAGAGCCACAAAATCAGGCCTCCTCGATCTTAAATTTGCCTGTTGTTGCTCTAATGGAGATCAACATTAGTATATGAAAGTGTACGAATAAAGTTGGAGTTTGATTGGAAAATAATCAATCTTTTGTCAAAGTGAATGGTTCTGATGTGGATAACAACCCCCCACCCCTTTTAATGTTTTCAAATTTGTGCAGTCTAAACAAATCTTATCCAGACAACAAAGTTAAATATCAAAACTGATTTTATATATATACATATCTCTGATGTTGATGGCATTTGGTGTTGTCAAGTTGATACGTAACCCTCTGCCAGCTCTGATCTCCTACGTAGTTACAGTACTTTCAGTAACTAAAGGAAGGATTTAAGAAAGAGACTTAAGTCAAAGCAATTGGATCTGGTTACATGCAAACTACAGTTTGTACCATCAGGCTGAAACTTTAGATTTAGAGGACATTCTTTAATCTTGAGCAGACTCAAAGATAAAGTCGAAGGACATTTCAGAGCTGGACATTTCAGATGAACGGATGAGTCCTTTTCAGAAACCCATCCATTTACTACCTCAATAGGCTTAAATCTCAACAAAAGGGTGCAACAAGTACTCTCTTGACTCCACAACAGGCACAGAGTCAATAGGTTTGAGAATAACAGACAGAAAGTGGAGCCATGGGATTGTACTGTAGTAACAAAGGATATGCACAGGATATCACATTCCTGCATTTGTGTTCATGTTAACAAAAGAGCGAATGTGGAACATTCACCACCCTGCACTGGTGCTTACTCTCAATGACAACTTCTACTGTGTCACAGGTCAGCCTCTGATTTTAACCTCCATCTAGTTGGATGGATCAAATACTGTGGACACAGTATAACTCCTGTTTAAGTATTGTACAAGTATACTATAATATACTATACTATACTATACTATACTTGTATTTTAAGGAGATGTTGGTAATGGCCTAATGATTAGATTTTGGTGGTGATTCAGATCTGGATGTGGATCGGGGAATATTTTAGAGGATTTGTTAACAGTGTGAGATAGGGCAGTTTTCCACAGTTTCCATAATAACTCAATAAGTTCTCAACAGATTTTGATAAGGGGAATTTTGGTTGTGGCACAAGGGAGAACTGATTAGATTATGGCTATCAGTGAACAATCATTTTGCTCAATTGTCAAACTAATAATGATATCAATATGACTGCAAGTGCAAGGGGCCGTTTATTAAGCTCTACAAATCAGATGTTGCTTCATCATGGAACAATTGCTTACAGGTGGAACAGCAATATGTGACCTACCTTAGTGGTGGGTTTGAGCTCTCTGAGCGCTGTCTAGTCCCTGGATGTGTTAACATTTTACTTTCATAATACACTTTGCTGTTGTTAGTAGAGTTCACACTTCTTATAACAAACCAAAACACTATTAAAGCTTTGCGGTTTAATTACTCAACAGTTTCTCTTGTTTGGATCCATTTATGAAGCACAAGTGATCAATATCTTTAAACATTTTTTTACACTTTTTATCTCATTTCAAAAGGCCTCTCTCAAGTGTCTGACTTGTCCTCGATTCAAGTATATCAAGTTATCCTTCAGAGAATTAAAGAAAGCAGCAGAGATTCAATTTTTATGGTTTTGGAAATTAAGCATTTTTTCACTTACTCAAAAGTGTAAATGACAAAAATGTGTTGACAGATACAACTGTTGATTTGTTTGATTTGTTTTAGTTTTTACCATTAGTTTTTCTCTTTAGAATAATATCTAATTTTTAGAGAGACCTGACTCTGAGTTTGTTTAATGTTGCTGCTCTGACTGTGCACATAATAGGACAATCTGTTTTTGGCTTATCCAACAGATAACAGAAATTAAAGTACTAAATCAAAGATGACAACAGGGCTTTTTAATTCTTGTGTTATAGTGTCCAGCTGCGCTCCTGGTCTCCAGAGGAGAAGAACAACAGGCTGTCCAGACCGCTGTCACAGGTTGTTTTTTTGTCCTTATAAACCAGCATGCAAACAAACATACATGATACAAACCATGAATATAGCTCACCTCAAAACAAGATCAGTGGGAGCAGTGAGCTTGTGCTCCTATTAAACTACATCGAACACAGTGTGGCAAATCACTGTACGGGTTAAACTGGAGAATAGAATAGATGATGTCTTTACACAAAATGAGACTGTGTTATCTGGGGACTTTTAAAGTGTGTGACTGTGTATAACACATCTGCTATGAGGACATTTCTAAATAATGAAAAGCTAAACAAAGACATTAACGAGGGCTATTTCTAATACAACAGCTGCAGTAGCAACAACATAAAAGAACACTCAAAGTCATCATGTAACGTAAAAAACTCATAAAACTGCAACGTTACGTCCAAGTGTGGAAGAAAACATTGTAAAAACAGCAGGCAGCCAGAGCTAACAATGTGTGTATTGTCATCAGCCTTAGCTTATCTGGTGTTATTATTGATTAGTTATTGATTATTGAAGAGCATTATATTAGGTCTGAACTCTGGATTGTCTTTGTACTCATCGAGAATTGTCTACAGCCTGAGCTCTGTTGTGCAGTTGGTATCCCACTGAAATGAATTGATAAACAACGCCTTCCATTTTCAATTTCAGTTCTAAATGTATCTGATAATCTTGATCAGTCCTGTTATAAACACTTTTGTGGGTACTCCTTTTTGTACTCCTTTTTGTTTCAACATCTGTTATATCCACAGCAACCACAGAGCAAGCGGCCATGGATCACCAGTCAACACGGGCACTTGTGAAACAATAACACCAGATCTCCTCGAAAACATTGTCAGTATTTTAAATCAAGGGTTTTTAATCCAGCATCGGGTTGGGGAGTGACAGGAAGTCTGTGTTGGCATGTTAATAGTCCAGTCATTAACACTTTAAAACAGCAACGTTTGTTGCAACACATGTAAACAACCGTGAGAATGCTGCATAGTGACATCACCCTGAAGCGAGGTTGATGCCAAGTGTGAAGTTTCAGGCCCAGTACGCTGTTTTCCCTGTCCACACGGAGACACCCAAAACAGTGTTTCCAAAAATCTGCATTTTCAGTGACCTAAAAGGCTGTTTGTGTATGGACGGAAGGCCCAAACACACAGAAAAACCTCTATTTTGAAGAAGACCCGCCTATGTGTGGACATGGCCTCAGCTATAAAGCTGACGATGTTTGTATTTATTCTGATGTTGTTGGCCCACTCTGTAACAACATCATGGTTCAATGATCAGCGTCTCTTATGAGTTATTAGTCTCTTATGAGTTATTAGTCTCTTATGGCACAGAAAACACTTAAGAACTCCCTTGTAATATCTCCCAACTTCACATCACAGGCAGCATGAAGATAGTGTTTGACATTTTTACAGCAGGGAGTGAATAAGCGTCAAAGGTCAGTCATTCAAAATATCTGACATTAAGCTGAACAACAGTCTGGAGCCATTTCATTCAGAGCCCGCTGAAAAAAACATCTCTCTTCTTCCAAACAATGAACTTAACCTTTGGTTTTCTGAAAGTAGACTCATTAGTCTCACTAAGCTGTGAAATATGGCATGTGGTAAAAGACAGACTTTGGGTTATCATGAGACCGCAGTAAAACTACGCTGTGCTTATTTACCATTCAACAACAAACCCAGAGAGGGCGACTCGGACGTCTGCAGAGACTTCAGTGTCTTTAAGGGAGAAAATGCTGTGGGAAAGTTCGTCATGAGTTATTCCAGCTATGTTATCAAGCCTGGGTCCTACTGAAGATACAGCATGTGAGATGACAGAGCAGGAAAAAACATACAGGACCTTTGTAACGGCACAAGGAATCCCAGCATTATTTATAACTCTGGACATCACACAAAGTTAGAAAAATATGCAGAGGTTTCAACTTCAAAACATTCAAACGAGGCAGCTGGCTGAGAAGGTCCATTTTAAACATTTGTGCTCAAGTTTGGGATTCTTTGTGTTGTTTACATGTTAGATAGAAATCAGATGTACTGTCACTCACAGCAGATGTCCAAGCTATGAGAGGAGTTTTCATCTCTCTCACACTGAAAGGAAGAGGGACATTAAGCCATGATGTGAACATAGTCTTTAACGTGTATTTTACAGCAGACATTCTTACTTGATGGTTGGGGTCACTAAAGTGAGCTGTAGAGGTGCTCTGAACGGGTCATGTTTGTGTGCCCAGAAAAAATAGATCTGCCATGTTCTGGGAGGAATATGGGACCTTATCCTGTGGAATACAAAATTTTATAGAGCAACCCTCAAAGTATTCAGTATAAGGGATGACAAAGGGCCATTTCACACCCAATGCACTTTACTTGCTTGATGGTAGCGGTGTGTGCATGTTTTCATTTCAGTGAGCATGCTATCAGCTTTCAGACTACCAGTGTGAGGTGCACATCTCACATTTGTCTCCCATGCCGGAAATCTTGATGATAGAAGGCTTGCCTATTTTTCATGGAGCCGCTTGCATGTCTTGACCAAAACAAACAGAAAAGTGAAAAAATGGAGAGCTATATTACCTTAATCCAGCTGATATGTAAACCCACAGTGGTAAACTATGTCACAGAGAAGATATTAACCATCCACCAACTCTTCCTGTCCGTGCCTCTCAAAGTGATAGCTTAGTTTGTCACCTCTGTGGAGAAACTGTCCTTGTTTACACAGAATGCTTTAATTTTGCAGGTTTCCCAGGTCAGAAATTTAATGAATCAAGTCACTTGAGAAAAGATTTGTTGTATTTTTGTCTGAACACTCTATACAGGCTCATTATTGAGTTGATATATGGAGAAATAGAGCTGTGACAGTAGGCAGATACAGCCAAAGGTAGCACACACACGTGTGCCTGGTATGAAAACCATGAAATTTTAGGGCCAAAGCTGGCATGCACGCCAGCCACACACATCCTGTGTGAAACTGCTGTATGAGTCTCGATCACCTTTGGCCTTTAACCACCAAAATTGAATGAGTTTATCTTTGAGTCTAAAAAATGTTTCTGCAAAGTTTGATGGAAATCCATCTAATATTTCTTGAGATTTTGGTCTACAAATGTGGGATAAGACCAAATGACTTTGACCTTTGACCTGTGACCTTAAATCAGGGTTTTTTTGCAAAGTTCTAAGAAAACCCCTGATAGCCTTCCAAGATCATGCTTACAAGCAAGAGATGGACATGATGCTGAAGGACTGACTTTGGCTTTGACCTGGAACCTATGAAACGAACGAGATGACAAGTGTCCCAGTCACCTGAGACCTTGTACCTCCAAAATTGAGTGAGTTTTTCTGACAGAATCTGTAAGCTTTTGTGACCTATTACATTCATTAATACAGGGTGATCAAGAGACCTGACTTTTCCTTGACCTTTGACTAGTAACCTAAAAAAAATTGGCTCGGTTTATCCTTACATCAGAGAGTTTTTTGAGCAATGATTGAAGGAAATCCACATAGTGCTCGTGAGCATCATTCTCAAGCAAAACATGATACCACATGACCTTGACTCTGACATGTGACATGTGAATCATCACATTAAAGTCACAATAAATGTTTAAACAAAGTTTGAAGAAATTCCTTAAAAGTTTCTGAGATATAGTGTACGCAGTTAAGAGGTGAACATGAGGCTCTATGATGTCAACTTTGATCTGTGACCTACAAAATCTGAACTCTTCATCATCAAATCAAAGTTTGAAGAAATTTCCTTGAAAGCAGACAAAAAGCAAACTTGATTTTCCGAGGATGGCACATTAAGTTTGTCTTCCATCTATGATCTGGCCCAAAGGGCTAAGGATATTCTCAACTTTACAATACAGTCAGCCATAATCCAACAAAGGGAACAAATACATGCTTGTTTGTTCAGGAAGTTATTACATCCCATTATTAATTAATTAAGTTTTACAAAGCAACTACTTTCACCTATAGCTATATTTCTAGTTTTTTAGCTATTATTAATATAATGGCAGATTTCATTACATTTTCTTCATGTAAACTCATTTTTGCAATATTTCAAATGTACTGGCGGGCCACATTAAGTGAGTAGGGAGCATTGGGCTGCTAATTGCCTACCCCTGCTTAAAAGGTGTTCTTAAGATAGACGAGACTAACACATAACCACAAGTTCAACTTTGGCCTGTGACATACAGCATCTGTGCAAAATTTGCAGAAAAATCCTTATAAATGTTACAGAGATACTGAGTTTATAAGCACTGGCTGGCCAGCCGTGTATGTACAGACAAATTTGTTTAGAGTAGCAACATTTTTTTTAAGATTTAAGTGTTTGGTGTTTTTTTTTTGACCTTTTTTTTGGTAGTGATTTCTCATGAACAATTTGGTGCTAGGACCTTAGACAAGTCCACCTGAGAACCAGTGCTTTAACTGCTGCTTTCATAACTTCATGAACATTTCTTACTTTACAATGTTGGATAAAATGCTGCAAAGATTAAATGTGGCCCCAGAGAAATACTTTCTTTAGGAATAGAAGTACAGGGTCCATTCTTATTAATAATTTGATATGACCGAAAAGTCACACAACACTCCGTCTCCCTCAGATTTGTTTTAAAGCACTGAGTGTGCAGGATGTCTGTGTGTACAGATGTGAATCAGCCTTCAGGGCAGCTCACTCTCCAGACTGATTCCTCTGACATTAGTGTGATATGTGGAGTTCATTCAGACAACAGACGCCCGGGGCTGACAACAGACTGAACTCTAGATGATAAATTTGTCTAGCCTTAAATCCTTATTAATTTTTGAGAAGTTCCTTTTGGCTAAGAGGGAAACACAGTTGAACCTTTTCAGATTTCCGTTTTTTGATTTGGCACTTTTTAAGGGGAACTCCACACATTCTTCACATGAGGATCACTTTATCCAACAAGAGAAGTGCCACAGAGCTTGTGAAAACAGATGTAAATCTGACTCAGTACTGAGCTTCTAAAATACTCCAGATGATATCTGCAGGATTATTTAAGCTTTTACATTCGACAAGACGCCTTAAGTTCCTCAAAATATATGCTTTGGTCCTTTTTGGCAGTTGTCTTGTTAAATGACTGATAACGAAAAACTTGATTATATTTAATAACAAGTCCAAATGATTAACATGATTAATGATGTAATTGTCATTACAATGTGAAAATGCAAGATATATGCATTCAGGTCAAAGAGAATAGGGATGGGAATCCAAATCTAATCCCAGTTAAGAATTAATAACAGTTTAAGGACATCGCATTTTCTGTGGAGGCAATCAGCAGAAGTGACAACAGAGACGTTAAAAATATTTTCATGGCAGAAAAGAGATGGAAGTGATTGAAGTCGGGGCTAATTTTTGACAGAAAGACGCTTGCTGATAATGCTGGTGAAATAATAGAAACTTGCCCAAGCATCCATCTAAGCAGCATAGTATTAATAATCAGGGGTGACGTGTTTGACATTGTTACCACTGAAAACGAAATGTTATGAATATGACTTCTGTTCCCTGAAGGAGAGGAACAAGGTACAACACAAGGTATTCCCCCTATGTTTGCCATAAGTAGCTTCTTTGTGTAGAGTGGCCACAAGCTGGAGTCTGTCATCAGAGAGGAGGACGGTCCGCTGCTGCCTCTTCTCTAATATGTGCCAACTAATGCTGCTGTTCAAAACTCTTGGCATCATTTGACCAATGTTTAACTGCACCCTCTGATTATTCACCTCATCTGCAACAACAGAAAGCAGTGAAACTTTGACTTCCTAAAGCTGTCAGGATGATGACCTGTATGGGTTTCTACAAGAGCTTTTATGAAAGTTCTCCCTTTTTCTCTTTTTTTCCCACTTTTGATGTCGTGTATCAAAACCATCAACATCGATGTTACTCGAATATAGAATAAACTAACTTCTCCACTTACAGTAATGCTCTACATTGATTTTAAACAAGGGTGATCTAAAAAGAATAAGAGCACTGACAGGAGAAGAGCGTTATTAAGTGCTGTGTGTCGCTGAAGTACAACAGGGTGAGTGTGTGTTTATTAAATGATCACACTTCTTGTCAGTTCTCTGTAAATCATTAAACACACACTCTTTTTTAAATCTGAATGTGATGCCCAGATAAATTCTATCTGTGGGAGCTACTGGACATTAGATTCATTAGTAGTACTTATTATACAGATTCCTCTCTGATAGGCAGGACAGAAAAACACTAGTAAATGCAAAGGTCAGCATATTAGTAAAAGCTGAATGTTAAAAATATATGGAAACTTTAGAGCCAAAATGCATACTTCATGTACACTTGATCATTTCTCCCAAGAATTATCTATATTGTGATATTTAAAAGTGTCATAGCGCTTAGCTTCTTTTGCTCATATCATGCAGGCGTGTGGAAAGAGTATCAGTATGAGTGACTGAGGGGGGCTGTGCAGGATTAGTGCTACCAGTGTGTCTCTTCATCCCTCTGTTTGTGTCTCTCTCTGCTGTGCCCCTCATTACACCTGCAGCTGCAGACAGTACTCGTCCCACAGTTTTGGTAAACACTGAAATTTTAATGCAACCCTTTTGGCAATCCCATCCAGACACAAAATACTGTTTTTTTTAAAGTCTGCTGTTTACAAACATAGAGCAGAGGAGCCAGGCAACAGTGTAACCAGGGCACCACAGTTTGTGTGGGATTTTAACTCTGCTATTGTACAGAAGTTTTGGATGTGCAGTCTTTGGGACGTCTAGTTCTGAATTAATGGGCTTGAGCTATAACCAGCCAGGAAGTGCTGACAAAATATATCCCACTAAGTGGTACAAATTGTTGGATTCAGTCTTTTAAATTGACAGAATGACTTGGTGACCCTTTTTTGTAACTTGTATAAAGGTAGATTTTTAAATACTGATTTATCTGTAGCTATGATGGAAAACTCTGACAATTTAGTGAGCACTAAAGGAGCATAAGGGAGTGAAGGACTGAGAATCAAAAAAATGTTTTCTTAAGCTTTTTTATATCTTCCCTTTGGACAGAAATGTAATTTTAGTCTCTATTAGTTCATTGATAGTCAGCCTGGTGGCACAGCAGGTAGTGCCTCATGGCAAAGAGGTTGCTGGTTTGATTCCCATGTCAACCAGGACCTTTCTGTGTGGAGTTTGCATGTTCTTCCCATGCATGTGTGGGTTCTCTCCAGGCACTGTCTTCCTCCTACTAAGACATGTTTGTTAGTTTAATTGGTGACTCTAAATTGCTCTTAGGGATGAGTGTGAGTGTGAATGGTTGTCTGTCACTCTATGCGGTCCTGTGATTGACTGGTGACTGGTTCAGGGTGTGCGCTGCCGAAAGGGATAAGTGGTATGGACACTGGATGAATATTTCATTTATCAGTTGATGGCTCTTTCATGTGATCAGTGCAGGGAGCTTGAGGCAAAAATAGTTTATCTAACTGACTAACATCAGCTAGAGCAAAGACTTTCTTATTCTCCTTGAATAAAATATATGTGAATGCTTTTAAGTTAACATTAGCGCATTTACAATTTTTAATTATCAAGCTATATTTAAAGATCACTACCTGTTATCAACACAATGTTAGCACAGTACTTAATGTCAGGATTGGGAGAAGTTTTTTTGGTGCTACTGTCTATTTTCATCCACAGTGGAACAGCTGAGGGTCAATGAATGTCCAGTGGTGAAAATCCTCTGTTTGTTCTAAACTTTCATTTATTTATTTAGTTATTTTGAAGCAAGCCTGTGCTAATCTTTTAATTGGAAATGTAATTCAATTGAACTACAATAAAAAGAGAAACAGAAATATAAAATGCATATATGTAGCAACTGAAACATCATCTCCATAGCGTAAAAAAGAGAGAAGGGTTTCTTGCCCACCAAGGAGTGATTCTATAAAAAGCACCAAATCTTAAAAAAAAGCTAAATGCTTTTAGATGCTGGGCAATTGTTTGAGTTTTAAATTATGATTACAGTTTTATCCTCCCACTGGATAATTGGCAAGAGACAGTCACAGTTACTAATGTCATGTTACTTTCTTTTCTGTAATGTGTGATTAAAGAAGTACCCCCCCTTCTCATACAGCTCAACTTCTCCACAGTGTTGGGCCTGATTGCTCTAAAAACACATGCTCAATTACAGTTAATTTTTAGAGTCATGAGCAAAACATGAGTATAGTTCATTCTGAGAGAGAGAGAAATCCAGCATTTAGGTTTCAATAGAAAGATTCCCAGTGTTTCAAGCTCAGTGTGCCAAAGGAGCTTCACTGGAGCCGGCTTTCCCTGTTGATACTTATTAGACTTTAAAGTAATGTATAACTTCTGTGTGGCCTTTCGAAGTAAAAAAAAGAAACTAGTCTGTTTTATCAAATATTGAGACTTTGACAGAATTGTTTTGTTCTGAGTAAGTTTCTTGGCCAGTTATTTGATTACTGATCTGACTTAGAAATTTGCTAAGCGCTATTCCTGAACTCCCTTGATGATAGAAAACACATCCTTTGAATCACATGGATGATTGTTTGTGTGTATAAATTGGTGATATTTACTTATTTTTTGACCTCCTTTTCAGCCTCTCAGCCTATTTCTGCATTCAGCTGTTTTTGTGCCTGTGTGTCAATTCATCATAAGTTTTTCATGTGAATGAGAGAGTTTTATAAAAGGCAGAGTTCCTGAAACCCTCATAACTTAAACCCCCTCTGTACAGGTATAACAAACAGCATTCAAAATGAAGAGTGATTAAATATGTGTGTTTTAACTATGATATAGTTGAGCAAGTAGCTCTTCGGTCTTTCCAGTGTATAATCAGTCTTACTAGATGTTTCATTGTGCTTGATAATTTTGATCTCTTAGACAAATGTAAATAATCAAGATGAACATTTTTTCCATTATCAAGCAGCCCTCCCTTAGTCACATCACAATATTGAAAAGATCTATCATAACGACCGTCTACAGTTAATCAACCCTTTAACTACAACGTTTGGAATAAACCCAAACAAAGACGATTTTCAAACACTGACTCTTACTTATTGTAAGCTCCCTAACAATTGATATACAATAGTACATTGTTTGTTCATCATTGCATTATTATAATAGAAATAATACTACCTTTTACTAAATGAAGTCTTTGTATGAGTCTCCTAAAAACAGATGCTGACGTTTACAGCACCAGTCCAAAACCACATTGAAAAACTTGCTCTGGACTTGCAGAGTGGCTGTGGCATCATTGTGGGGCAAACTTCCGTATTGGTGTACCAAAAAAATACAGAGGAGCTGTGTTGTGGCTTTGACTTCAATCAGTGAGCCTTTAAGATCAACCATGCCTCTGTCATAGCTCTGAACTGTGTGTCCAAGACAGACTTGCATGTTTGTGGTATTTATGGAGTCGCCTGTTCTCGTTTTCATATTGAACTTTTTCTCTTATTTTTTATGTTGGAATCCGTAACGATATATATCCTCTGGGAGAAAATGCATTCCTTCTTTCTTCCTCTACTCCAATATAAACTCTGCCTTTTTTGGCTTTTTAAACTAACCGTTTTGTATCTTTGAATTAATATCAAGCTGTATGTTTTGAGAAGACTGTAATTCAAGATGTTTAATCACTGCTTTGTGCACCCTATTTTATTTTTCATGGTCTTAACGCTGTTTTGGACTGCCGGCTCTGCCGTCTATGCCTGACATCCTCTGTGTTTACCATCATCCAGCCGAGTGGATGAGAGTTCTGGGTTTTGGCTGACCCCCGTCCTCCCAGGGATGGCTACCCTGGTTTTAAATTGGTGACGAGCCTCTTGCCGCAGAGCTGTGATTAGTGAGTGCAGTTCTTTCAGAGAGCTTAGTGGAGGAAAAACTGGGAAGAGGCCTGCTTTGGGCACTCTGTGCATTATGCTGCTCAGGCTGGCAGGAACACAGTGAGTACTAAGACGTGAGGTCCCCATCACAAGGGCCTCTGTCCTTCCTGAGAGGTGCAGAGCTGCTGTATCAGGTGATCTGCTGCTCTGAAAAGCTCCTAAAAGGCTTTCCCACCCCTGTTTTGGCTCCCTGAGTGAGGCAAGTGGGATGCGCAACAGGAGCCCCCATTTTCCAGGGTGTCTGATGTCCTGAGAAAAAGACCTGGTACAATAGCCACTGTGATTGCAGAGGCTGGTGCTGCCTCTCCCCTAGCATCACAAGGCCTGCCGTTGTGTGACCAGAGCAGGAGGAGATGGGTTCGGGGTGGAGAGGAGCGTACACCAGAGAGCTGCTGACATTCCCAAACTGCACTTAAGCAATCATAGAGATCTGCTCTGCCAAGAAGCTGCAGGAAAACACAAATATTTTCCTTTTTCTCATCATGGAGTCCAAAATCAAGACACTCGTATTATGATGCAGTATTTGAATTGTGTGTTTCCAAAGTGACAAATGACTTTGTTTGACAGAGTTGACAGAAAGAGCACCACAACCTTTTTTTTGTTTTATGAGATTATTTTTTGTTTTCATGCCTTTGACTGGAGGCTTTATGTTTAGGCAGTTGTCTGTCTGTCCATCTATCCATACCCATGGAGTGCCTTGAGGGATTTTCTGTAAACTAAGCACAATGTCCATTTGGGATGGGAATTGACAGGTTTCTTTTATCAATTCCTGTGGATTTTTTTGTGTGAGATTTTCAGTGACAGCAATGTCCTGCAAACATCATTATTAAGTGCTGTACTGTATAGACAAATTCTTCAGCAAGTCCCTGGTGTTTTCACCCTTTCTTGAAATCCCTTTATCATAGAATATTGTGCATTTAGTGTCAGTATGTAAAAGATTAAGCCACAGTTTTGACCACTTCGGTTTTGTGTCTGTAATCCCCACATCTGTGACGTCTTTTATCATTTCTGCTGACTGGTCATGACTAGTGTGTGACATTCTTGATTTTCAAGGCTTGCAAAAAAGATGGAAAGAATTGATAGGAATTGTTAAGCATAAGAACAATTAATATTGATTACTTGTGCTAGTTCTTATCAGTTCTCAACTGGAATTGATTTTCGATTCCCATCCCTAATGTCCACTCAGGCCCAAGCAGAAACTGATTAGAAATGGGGCTTCTTGGGTTTTAATGTTTGTCAGTGTAATTGGGTCAAATATCTCATGAACACGTTCAAGGGATACACAGCCCTTGTCATTAAGAAGAGCAAACAAGTGTTTGAGGTCTCCATAACATGCTTTAGGACATGTGACCAACACCACATGTTCTTCCATGTTACTATTGTGCATGTACACATCACATCACTGTGATAGAACAACACATCGCTTACCAGTGTTATTAGTGATTCTGCGTTTGAAGTTCTTATCAATTCTCTTGTTCCCCAAGTCTCTTGTGGATTTGTCTCTTGTGTGCATATTTTTGTGTCAACAATGCTAATTATGTGCTGTTAGCATCCACAAATGTTATGACATGTTGCTGGTATTTCCACGTGGCTTGAAATAACCCAGTCACAGTTTTTTTAATTTTACTATTGGGGGCATTTTATAACCTGATACACCAGATGGACTGTTTAATATATTTCACAAGTCCATCAGGGAACGAGCCCATAGAAAAGGTAAGGAATGGGCAGACCTTTTTGATATCATATCTGGAAGGTGACTGGACGGTCATTCAGTCAGTCACATCCATTACAGCCAATCAGATAATGTAGTCGGCAGGCACATCATTTCTATTGATAAGTTTGTGGTGTTTTATTTGTTTTTCATTTAATAAAGAGATCTAGTCCAGATCTGATAAAATTGCAACTGAAGCTTTTAGCATTTATGCTAATCTCTGTATGAACGGTCACTTCCTGCTGTCGTCTCACTCGTAGCTCCCACCTTGTTGTGCTTCAAGGATGCTGATTGGGCTATGCTGCTTTTGGTCGTTCACAATCATTGTAGACTGGGGCTTGGCAAGATGGATCAGCCTGATTGCAGACATTGAATCAGGTGGGTCCATCTGCACTGCAAGGTTAGTCAGTGTGTGTGACTATATAAGAGTCAATCTGTCTTCCCACCATGACGACTCCTTGACTCTGTGTTGTTTGTGCTGACTGCCTCTAAAGAGAGCATAATTCCATTTACATATTGAACAAGTGATAGAAATTGATAAGGTTATAGTTATGCATGGAGGCAAATGATATTTATTTCTCAAACAAGATGGAAGTGGTTCTTTGTCCCTTCCACTCATAGTTATCCCTTGCTTGTAAACATAAGAGCTGAAAAACCCATTGGTGGATATTCTTTAAACTATACACAAATATTTACACTGACTTAAGGATAATTCACTACATATCAGATGAACAAGACCAAAGGGTCTGCCACCCAAAGTTCTGAGAGCACATTATTTCAAGACAAATTAATGTTTTTGTTCTTTTCTTCAAATTGAGAATAAACCTTTGGTTGGGTTTTAGGGGGACTGAATGGATGTGGGCTTTCAAAGTCAATGCGTGCTCACTACCACAGAAAAACACCCCAGCAGCTGATTTCGATCCACAAATGTACTTTTAATGTCTGTTTGTATTCCTTGCAGAGGCATGGAACTAACTAACTTAGTTATTTATCTTGTTAGTGTGAACATGTATTGGTTGTAGATCACCTCTGAACTATTATTTTCTCTCTGGACAAGAATCTCTGCATTGGCCTCTATATTTTTCAAAACAGAAACATTCAACATTTATGTGATTGTATGTTTTTCAGGAAGTCTGAACAGTACATCTTGATCAGCCTCCAAAGGGTAGAGAGTTGAATTAAAGGAAAGTGACCTTTTAAATCAGAAGCAGCGTGTTTAATTTTCTGCAGGAAGTATTCGCCCTGCTGAAGACATGGCCCACCAGATTACACTGACTTCTGATGTTCTGTAAAGGAGAGAAAATGTTTCTAAAACTGGAGGTTTAAAATGCATTTCCTTTGTCATGTGCACATTAGTAGATGAAGTTTTCAACTGGTGTTTGTTTGCGCTGTCACCATGTGTCTGGCTGTGTGCACAGATTTTAATATCTTTTAGCTAACCACCATGACTAAAGGAGAAATTGCATCCTCCTTTTCTGGAAGTCAGGCATGAGATTGTATCTGAGCTACCTTCATGATTCAAAGCATCTGTTTGTATCATTATGAAGTGACCAGAACTGGAACACTGCAGCAACGAGCGGGGCCAAACCTAAACCGTTTTGACCTGTCACTGGGCCATTAGGACCAGGCTCTGTGTCTGCATCTGCAGTTGTTTCACTTTGAGGTTCCTGAGGGTTCCCTCACTGGGCTGCCTGCGCCTGGATAGGAAAGGGTGATTTCTTTATAAATATCCCTTTTAGTGTAAGATGTCCTGCCCCAGCAGGGTGACACTCCTGCAAACTGAGCATGCCCTCATTATTCTAAATAAAGAAAAGTAGCCTCAGCTTAATGATGTGTGTCCCTGAGCTCTTCATTCAAGGGAGGCAGAATACCTCTCCATCCATATACCGTCCATCCTAAAAATTTCTCTGCCCATCCTGCACGTCAGTGGCCGGCTCTGTCCCACTCTATTCTGGAGGCTGTGGTGAACTGGAGTGCAAAACTGCGGTCATGGCCTCGGAGCAAAAACGGATACTTGCAGGAATAGAGCCTGGAGTTAATGTTTTTAAATGAGTCAAATGCAAAGCTTTATATTACACAAGCTGGAGGTTTGAGGTGGAGCAATATGTCCAGCTTTATAAAGTATTTTTTAGGTGGATCATTTCATCTTTAGTTGCTTCCCCTCAACCATTTAAAGCATCAATATAGATTTTCCAGTTTAGAATAGTAGTTTCAAAGGGGATCTGATTGTACAGTATCAACTAAGAGAATGGGGTTTTAAGCCTGACATACTCTGTGCCATTTCAAGCCAATGGTATCAGACGTAATGAACTTTCTTCTCACACTGTAGCACTTAAACATTTCCAACCAAGCAGGAACCTCTTAACCTTGCAGTGCAGATGGATCTGCCTGATTCAATTTCTGCAATCAGACAGATCTAACTGGCCAAGCTCCAATCTACCACAGCAGTGGCACCCGCCTACTACATTGTCTGATGGGCCCAGAATTCATGACATGCATGTGATTGACAGAACAATCATCCAATCATCTGTTGAGTATTTTAAAGGTTTTGCCCATTGCCAAACATTTTCTATGGACTCTTACCTAGATGGACTAGTGAAATATACTACATGGTCCATCTGTTATGTCAGGTTATCAACCTCTGGTGTTTAAAAATGAAGCCAATGTGGAAGTGCCAAATGCTGCAGTTTCCCAATTGTCCTCTTGAGAAAGGCTGCGGGAACACAGGAAGTTACATGAAAGTGTGTGGGAGTGGAAGCATTGGGGTTTTCTTCACTGCAGGAATAAACAGATTAACAGCTGGACTCTTTGTTCCTAACACACAACCAAAATGCACAATATATGTGCTCATATCGTTGGTCAGTTTGATCATTATTCCTCCTTCCTTAATTATTATATCCGCTCCCATGGATAGAAGCTGAAGTCACATTTGCCTGTATTTTAGCCATTTTGTTTTCTTGGCTCAAATACACACACATACACACACACTCACAGACAATCAAAGCAATCAGCTGAAGCTGCACATGTATTGGGACAGGACACATCACACAGGCCTACTTGTACTGTAGTCGCTGTCTGACAAGCAAAAATGTAAATAAAGTGCTGACGTTGGGAATATGCTTGTAGATCAGCTCTTAGTTATCCTTTTACAGTTAATTTCTTCAAAATTACTGCAATGAAGCTCTGCTGTCATTTCGCCTCTGTACAGTTAACAAAAAAATCCCTGACTTACTGTTTTCACTTAACCCTCACAGCAAGAACTTTTCCTGCAGTTTCCATGTCAGTCAATTGAGGAATGGGGTGCAAATCAGGATATTGTGAGGGCCTGCAAGTAGGGCTTTTGATTATTTTCCCTGTGTAAGTCACATGACCGCGCCCCCTCCATACAGTCTGCATTCACTTTCGCCAAGAGCGAAGGACGCTCTGCTAACATGAAGGGGACAAGCGCCAATCTATCAGAGGACCTTGTAGCCAAGAAAAATGCCGTCTCCGTTGTTTGGACACTTTTTTTGGATTCTTTGCAGAGGACATTGAGCAGAAAGAAGTTAAGTGTAAATGCTGCAGGCAGAGCGTTTCGAAGACCGTAGGTAACATCACCAATTTGTTTCCAGCATAGCACTAAATAATCGTTCATTAATTGTAATGGAGGTAAGAGCTTCAATGAATCGTGATACTGAGATTAGGTAATTTCGCCCAGCCCTACCTGCAAGTGTGAATCAGGGAATGGTTTTATGTTTTCATTCCACATGATTCTCAAAACATCTCTAAATTTTTTTGCCATCCTCTTGTTGTCTGTAGCCCTTGTCACTGAAAAAGCATCACACTGAAACTCTGCCATCATATTGCTTTGAGAAATTCATGTTGACTTTGCTATGGCATTAGATTTGTCTATTTATTGTAAAATTTGGCAGCGGGGGAGCACAACATACAGCTTATGTTTCAAAATACTGTGCTCCCCCACTGGCTCTGTGAGCTCCTGTCTTACTTATGTTACAAATCTCTAACACCCTCGAGGACAGAACAGAGAAGATCAATCTGCCCCCCAATTACTTCCTTGTAAAGTTTATACCGAAGGTGAGTGTGCATATCATAACTTGCTGACAGCACTGTGAATGGGTATTATTAGGGGTGGCGTAGCACCTTGTGAGTTTAATGACATGCATTTTCACTCGAAGACCAACAGTAGGTGCCACAGCACACCAGGCTAAATTCCTCCATGCTTTTGCTTTAAATGCATGTCTTTGCATATTCCTGCGTGCCTTTCCTTGATGGTCGTGGCTTGAAATGATGTGCTATTTCTGGTCCGACATGAGTGGGTCTGTTGTTTGGTTTGGCAGGCCAGAGCTATGCTGGGCCAGGCCAGTGTCAGGGGAGCGGTGCTGGCTGCGGCCTCTGTGGAGGGATGTTTTCTTCTTCTTCCTCTCTGCACACTAGGCTCTGTGACTGGGCAGTGTGAGGTCTTTTCATGTGGACCCAAAGCCGTTGGGCATGGGGTCCATTGTGGGCTTGGAGTGGGGAGCATGCCTCTCCTCATCCCTCCTGATTGATCAGCTCACCTGTTTTTCTTTCCACTGGAGCGGAAAAGTAAACTGGGGCACTCTTGATATCCTGTGCTTTCCAGGCCCTGGGGTGCACTCATGGGGACACTTGGCCCTGAAAGTTTTATGAGAAAACGTTGGCTGTGTGAGATGGGCCTTTTCAGTAGTGGGTGCTGTTTACGAAGGCGGTTGAGCGATGCGTCAACATTCCTGACGTTCTCGTCAAGGGAACGACGTGTATAACTGCCCCTCGGTGTATTCATGCCAGCAAAAGCAGACATGTCAGCATATAGGCCCTCACAGGACAACACATACGCTTTAGAGGAATGGCTACTAGGTCTGCGTTTGTAGGTCATAAATCATAATTGTTCAGTTGATAAAATGACAGCTGCTGTTAACACTGAGGAGTAATTCTGCCCCGTGTACACACCATGAATGCATGCTTTTCTGACATTTTACTTTTCAGTTTAACCCATTTGAGGAAATTCCTACAGAAACATCAGTGCAAGGCTGTTGTACATCACTCTGTATTGAGTTTTAACCCATAGCACATTTTACCATTGAGAAATTGTAAATTTATGTGAAACCAAAGAGAGATATACCAGATGTGCTCTGTCCAATCGCTGCAGTTGTAATGCTGTCACGCTCATTTAACATTAGAGCTCTGCCACCTTTTATGAGGGGATTTTCACTGATGAGCTCCACTCAAGAACTCACAACTCATTATGACAATGCTTACCCACACACTTGGTTGAAATTTAACTTTTTTTTATTGTTCTCTTGCAATACTTATAAAAAGAAGCCTCCATATGACCAAAAATTAAAGTCCAGCCATTTTAGCTTGACCATAATGAATTCCAGATGTCTAATGAGTTTGATTTGCTGCTCCAGTCGGAGCCTTGTGGGGAGTTTAATATGGATAAAAAATGTGTTGCTTTTAGCGCCCTTTGTATATAAATAAACGCTTCGCCTCAAGTCCATTCCTCATTGTGTTCCTGACGATTGGTGGCAGTGCGGGTGAGTGCCTCCCTCAGACCACCTACAGTACTGTATGATCACATGAGACAGCTTTGGCTTGATTCATAGGTCCAAAAGAATTTATTCTGCCACAACTGTTCAGACACAGTAAGATTAATCCAACTTTAATGTGGGATGAGCTTTAGAGGTCTTTGTATTTACAGCGCAAGATTAAGTTTTTCCACATATTTCCCCCAAAATCTGCTTCTTTAACAGTGGTATCATCTATTTTTATACCTGCCTACAAGAGATAGCTAGGGCTGGAGGAATTCTGTTTATGGCTCATCCTTCCTTTTATTTGGTGTATGGTAACTCCTGGACCAAATCGCAACACAGTTTTGCTGCATTGTTTTGGCACTGTTGACTGCATTTCACTGCCATATATGCTTAATGGTCTCTGCCTTCTTGCCTCTGAGCTGTCCTCTTTCTAATGTTTATTTCTTTAAAGGCAACAGAAGTATATTTACATGAGCTGCAACAAGAGACAACATTTTAAATATTTCTCTGTTAAAGAATTAGAGATAAACCCCAACACGCTGTCTAGCTAGCAAGAAAATAATTTATTTGCATCATTTCGGTCTCAGATCTTCATCAGGCAAACAGTGTGTTAAAGAGGGCAGGACGTCTTAAATAGAATAACACCTGCTGCCAGTCGTCATCATCACGTCTTACCTGCATCAACAAATTAACAGACAGCAAAACAAACTTCAGCTTCCCGACTGGGAGATTGAGTATGATGAAAGTCTATTTACAGCCTAAAAATGAGACTGCAAAAGAAATTATCAATTTAAAAGTTTTCAATTTAGGGGCCACTTCAGGTTCATAAGGCAGCAGTGTTACTCAGTCCATAAGAGCTTGGGCAAGGGATTGGAGGGTGGCCGGGTCAAGTCCGGATCAAAACATTCTTAGAAGCTGGTTTGATAGCTGTGGAGTTGCAGGCTGCCTTACTGGGGCACTGCTGCCAGTTATAACAGTTGATAATGCAGGTGAAAGACGTTGGCATCCCTCCAGAGCCTAGGGATGTAAGGTTTGCACCCTTGTGCCCTTAAACTTTACGAATAAAGTAGGGTCAACTTTGCTGCTGGTGGTGCAGTTGAGTCTTCAGGAATGATACATGTCAAAGTGCCAATCCGGCATATGCTCCCAAACCTGACCTGACTGACCTCAAGTCCATAAGACAAGTTTCTCCTACGCATCTGTCTCATGAATTAGATGTGTGAAGTATTTTCACACATTAAATTTTGTCAGCTCAGGAACTGTTCAAGCACAAGCACCATTTTAAAAGTTACAAGTTAGCACCAGTGTACTCTGCCATAACCCGCACTGTTAAGAAAATACCCAGAAAATCCACCAGGCAGTTTTAGTTCTGTTTGCACTTGTAGTATTATAAAAAGAATAACAGATGTTATAGTTACCTGAACAAATGAAATTGATTGCATCTCTATTTTAGCATACAGTTAAAATAAACCCATGGATTTAATTACTGTACACTCAAGTCATTGGTCGTCTTCATCTTAACCTGCTCACTTTGTCTCTAATCTTGTACATATGGTTTATATCTTGAGCAGTTTGATGGTGTGTGGCCATCCTGAATGACTGGAGGGAGAAGTACCCATTTTGGCGTCACAAAGATCTGTCCCTTTATTTCATGTTATTGAATGCTCCACTGTGTGAGCCTGAGTCAAGAATTTATATGCTAAAGCATTAAAGAGGATTGAGAAAATGAAGCATGACTTAAAGGACTTACAGATTGAACTCTTGGTACAGCAGTATTGACTGTGCACTGTATATGAGGAGTTTAACATTTCCATTTGGAAGAAGTTCCACAAAGCGTGCCCCAAGGTTAGAAAGTAGATTCACTGTAGGGCCTCTGTATATATGGTCCTCACTTGTTGGATCCACTGTAGAGTTTGTTGTCATTCTGCATCAGTCAGCCCCCGGTCTAGTCCATAGACCGTATAATTAATGGACTTTGCCACAATGACATCATACAGCTCCCACATTGCCAAAGATTTTTGGCATCAAAAGTGGCCATATTTAGAATTTAAATGGCAGAGCTGAGGAGGAGTGAGGGATTGGTAACTACAAAACATCAAAGTTATACTGGCTATACCCACACCTGGTTTATTATCTAGCAAAGGTGCAACTTCCCATTCTGTATTGCATTCTGTAGTAAGAAACTGTTTTTTTTTTTGAGCTGATCAAAGCTGTTGATGACACAGGAATGATAAGAGACATGATGGAATCTCAACTCAACTTTATTTATATAGCATTTTTCCTGCATAAAATTGCAGCCCAAAGTGCTTTACAAAGAAATGACAGACAGAAAATAAAAACGGAAATAAACTTCAGCAGACTAAAACGGGCAAGAAGGAAATAAACAAATAGAAATCTCACAGCCTCTTTGCCAACAAACCTATGGAGCATATCTCATACCCTCTAGTCATGGTTTTGGTTTGGTTTTGACATTTTTGGCCATTGGTGTACTTTTTTTACTCCATTCAATTTTGAGGCATTGCAGGCAAACTGCACAAGAGCTGCAGTGAAGCTGTGCCATAATTTTGACTAAAAACATTTATATAGACTTTACAGATGTGAAATTGGTGTCAAATCATGGTGGGATAAAGCTTTAGGGGAGTGTGAGAGAGTGTGTTTCACATGGAGCTGGACATTTTATTGGGTTTAGATTACAGTTACAGTTACTGCCCCAGACAGTTATGAAAAATGAATAATTGAGATTGAAAGATCACTGTACCACATGACATATTGCACTTGTTTTGTTGTTCATCCATCTATAATTGAAGTATTTGTATTTTCAGACATATTTTGATTTATTGCTTATTCTACAGTGTTTATAATGGAAGTATGAACATTTAAAGTTAAATTATTGAATGTTATTGCTGAATAATTGTGATCTCAATATCCAGCAAAATAATCAGGACTGTCATTTCTGCCATAATTGAGCAGCTCTAGCGTCACACACTAACAAAGGCTCTCTTGTGCACCCCCCCCCCCACACACACACTAACAAACACACACCCACACACACAGAGCACTGCACTCCCCCACTGCCTCCCCATGCTCCCATCTCATTAATTTCACACCTCTGATACTTCCCTTGGAGAGATCACAGATGGGAGGTCAACTTTTCCACCCATCCTACCTCAGTGACATCACAGCAAAATGTCGCAGTGGTTTAGATATTACATCTTGAAACAGTACTGATTATAAGGCTTTTGTAACGCTTCTTCTATTTACCTTCCTCTACCTGGTTGGTAGTTAGAGCTTTCACTTGCTTCAAATTAGCCCAGGTAAACACAACAACACAATGTTTGTGTATAAACTGTTAACGACAGTTGTTGCATATCAATTTTGTAGCAGAAACAAAAGTGGTGACTGCAGTATGACTTGTTTACCGCCAAGGTTTTGCTCTTACATGTTGGGTTAAATGGGAAATGACCTCACCTTTGGAACAGGCCTCAAGTGGCCAATGGATGAACTGCGGCTCTCATTACTTCCCCCTGCTTAATGTGTCATCCCCAGAAGTAAAGGTTTGGTTTAGTCATTATTTTGATTAAAATGTTTGTATAAAAACCTCCATTGTGCAGCTGCAGTGAGATATAAAGTAGTAACCAAAGGTCAAGAATGTTAATGAGATAAATTTTGATATAAAATGATGTCCTGTGTTCAACTTTATGTTGTGTTTTATTTGTTACAGTACGGGGGACACAGTAATATTCCCTCACTCAGACATAATAACAGGGCAGCGTTCATCAGTGACAGTAGATAACAAGCAGGTTAGCATCAGCCTCAGGTCTTTTTCTCTGGACCTCCACCACCGTTCACTGCAGGATAGAAAACACTGCACACGGCTCTGATTATCACCCAGCCCAGGATGTCTGTCGTCCCCCGCCTTATCATAGAGCAGCAGTCATGTCTGAGAGTGGAGACGGCGAATGAGCAGTTACTGCACTTTCTTACAGCAGCACAAAACCTCCCAAAATAAATTCTCCCTCAGGCATCAGTCCTATGTGCTGCTGGCTCATGCCCTATAATTGAAGCTGGAGGGTGGTAATGATGGTGATGGTGATGCAGAGTGGCTAACTTGGAGCCAGACTGAAGTCCTCTCCACTGGCACCACCTTCAGCTTCTCCCAAGATCTGAAACAGCTGCCATCTATTCACCTCACCATTTCCTGTTTGTTTGTGTCTTTAAGTGGGCTGTCATTGACGTTGGCTTGTTTTTATGTCACAGTGATTCTCTTTCATTTTTGATAATTTACCCTTCTTTTTTCCAACCCTTTCTCTCAAATATAAACCACTCATGGTCTGTCATTCACTTTGGTCAGGCCTTATTTTCTTGGTCACTTGTCCAAAAATGCTTTCAAGAGCCTTGAAGGTTGTTTTTAAAAATGTATTATTAATACAGATAATTCAAGCTGGTATCCATTATGGTTTTTCATGAAGAAATTCAATTGAAAAATACATTTCCACATGTTGTTGAAATGTTTCCTGTTCTGTGAGAGGACATTGGCTCGTCATTTCACACCTGACAACACAAAGTTTTCAATGCAGGTCAAGCACATAAGGGGAGACAGTTTTCATGTTTGTTTTTACTTATTGAAGTCAAGCTGATTCCCATTAATGTCACAATTTGCTGACACAGTAGGATGAACTGTGTCCGTCTCTCAGCACATGCTGGGAAATGCTCCAGCTCAGTGTTCCCTGCCAGGGATAAAGCGGGTATAGAAAACGGATGATGGTTCAAATGAAGAGAAAGACTCAACAAAACCTTCCATGACATCCTTGCCATCTTTGCAGCAGATGTCTTTTCTCTGCAGAGGAACACATTCAGCAAAATATTACCTCTAGATGAGAGGTCGACATAAAAAGGAAACTTCCAGTAAATACTGGAGAGAGGGAATATGTTGTAAGCTTAGGCTTCAGCTAATACAGTTGTGGTCCTGCTTTCTTTCTTGTTTATCTGTTTATGAATCTAGGAAAGAACAACTTACGACTCGTTTACTGTTCAAGCTTATAAGTTCTAAAAAAAAACTTGGAATGAAACTGAAGAAGGCGGCATGGTGGCGCAGCAGGTAGTGCAATTTCCTCACAGCAAAAGGTTGCCTGTTCGATCCCCGAGTCAATCAGGGCCTTTCTGTTTTGTTGATTGGTGACTCCAGATTGCCCTTAGGTATTAGTGTGAGTGTGAATGGTTGTCTGTCTGTCTATATGGCCCTGTGATTGGCTGGCAACCAATTCAGGGTGCACCCAGCCTTTTGCCTGATGTCAGTTGACATAGGCTCCTGATATCTACCTAATATTCCCCTCTGATGTTGGATTTTGGCATGCTTATAAACCCCTCTGTTTCAAGGCCTGCTCAGAACAGGCTATTTTGGTGTAAATCCCAATGAACTGTGTCCGACCACACTCCTCTCATGTGGATTTGGATTATGCTATTATGGTGTGCTCTAATGTTTACTGTGGCTGCACAGACATGCAAAGACATGTTTCTTTCCCTTGAGCCAGCGTTGGGTCAAACAAACACCTGGCTCAGGAAATAGCTCCTATCTTAGGGAAGTGGTATATTCTCTGATGACATCAATATTTGTGTTAAAGAAATATTGAAAATGCTTCTGGAATATGTATTGAATGTGTATTGGACCTTTGAGGATAATGAGGATCATTTGCTATCCTAGCAGTGTTTTTGCATGACTTTTAGTGCTTGGGCATGAATATTCATAAAAATAGTAAAAATAGCAAGAGCCAGATATTACTTATGGTTTACAGTGGGTTGTCAGAGAGCCCAAGACACTGATTGTTTAAAAAGTAAATTAGTTCTCATAAATTTGCCCATTATTTGTCATTTTTATCTCTTGATCCTCCACTTTATGAAACTGGTCTCTCCTTTTTACCTTACCTTTGCTTTCTCTGCTGAGACTGCCATGTTAACCGTGACATCCATGATAACCAATGTTGACTCTGGCAGCTGTTAAAAATCCCTTGTGTTCATGCTCATTAATTTTTATATTTTAAGATGAGTCAGACATTTTACAAATATACTCATCCTTCAGATTGTAAGATATAAGGGAATATACCTCCTGTCTGCTCACAGTTAAACCACAGTTTAATTTGTTGGTATTGCATAGTGTGAACAGTGAGCATGGTATTGCTTACCTTTGCAACAAGGAAAAGCAATTTGGTATGACATAAGGCCAGCCCTGCCTCTTTGTGTACTTTGGGTTGCTTTGTTAGTGCAGTTTGAACATGTGGTTCATTTTTGCAACTCAGTCAGAGCAAAGCAAATAAGCTGTAGGTGTGAAAGCACCTTAAACAGCTTAGGTGATCTGCCACTTAGGGGTTTAATTGGTTTCATTTATGCTATTTTTCTTTTTGTGAAAAAGAGACTGGCGTACAGGACATTTCATTTCTATAACCCCCTGTAATAATGTCATATGCAGCTCAAGGCCAGCTCAGCATGCCAATAACTTGCTCTAATGATGACGGGTATGTTGACTGTGAGCCCCTGATTACAGTACAGTGCAGCTTTAATCAGAGCTTCCTCCTCTCTGCAGCTGCAGGAACCTGGAGGAACTGTCTGATGACTTTCTCCTATGGTCTCCAGACAAAATAACAGGCTTTTCTCCACCCCTCCCTCTCTTTGTCGGTGCATGAGACATAGGGGCAGTGTTGGCAGTGCCATGGTCCAGTTTGCATTGTTGCTCTGAGATCAGCCGTGTGTAATGTTTGACGGCTCACTGAGGAACAATGATGATTTTAGAACAAAGATGTTTGAGGGGTGCCCAGTTTCAGGACGTTTCCAGCCCTTCCATGGTTACAGCTATAAAAGGCTGGCATTACAGGCTGCAGAATGGATGATTGTGATGGCTGAACTGCAGACAAAGTTATTTTGAACTCTCTAAGGTCGAGCTCCAAATGCTCAGTCACAGAGGAGTGCTTGTTTTTCTGTCTCCCTCTTCCTTTTGTTTTTTCTTTACTTCATTGCATTCCTCTTGAGTCTCATAGATCAGAGCTGTAATTCTTTGGCTGTAAGAAAGCATAAAAATCCTTGTTCAGTAGCCAGACACTTATATAACAAAGGCTTTCTTTGCATTAGAGTAGATTCAAATGCACATACTGTGTAGCTTCCCCAGGACTTCTTGACAGAATCCCTAAAGCATGCATGTCTGTCAGGTAAATGCCCCTGAGCAAGATTCACAGCAGGAGAGAGCCATAGTCATCTGTATTCCCGCACTCTCATGATATGGAATATGCGATCTATGAGCCTGCACTTGTTATTACGGGTCCATTGGGAAGAATCACAGAGTGACATCCAGACGATCACTTCTGGTAAAGGCTTCCTGGCATGCACCGCTAATCTGCCCACTCAGTGAGAAAGGGGAGAGGAAAATTGGCCTCAGTGGAAAGCAGAAACATTGTTCAAAGAGTTGTTGAATTGGAAGCGGGTGCTGGCATCTTATTCCCAAATCTTTGACTCCATCAGTGCCACTGTGTCAGAATCCAGGTCCAGCTTTAGGGCCCTGGTTTAGAGACCTGGGTGGAGACATCTCTCTGTCGGATGGAGGCAGTGAGACATAGATGCCAGGGGAAAAAGTCAGTGAGTGTTATTGTGAAGCTTGTCTTCTCTGTGGGCTGTTTGATTTCAGTCTGAGTTTTCCTGGAGTGTGTACAAACTTAAAATAAAGTTATGACTTTGTTTCCCAGGCAAGCTGGGAGTTATGAGCTTACTTGGAGACTTCTGTCTTTCTTTCTTTTTTTGTGTTAAACAGAAAAATCTCCTTTGTTAGTATGCAGTTTAATAGAACCAGTAAGCTGTTAATAAAGCAACCAGTGGAAGTGGTAAAGGTCACATATAATGTAAAATACACTTTAGAATGTTTAATACAAAAATATGGTCATGTGTCCATGACCTGTGAGCAACCACCCCGCCCCACACCATGAGGAAATATTCCTGCGTCTCTCTGCTTCTTTCTCCACCTTTCAGAATACGTGTGCTGTAACTGATTAATTGAAAATTATGCCATAAGAAGATACGACACCTCTCACTAGGAGGTCCTAGGAGCCAGGACTGTATATTGCACAACCTTACTTTTCATTACATAAACCAGGACAACAACCATGATACGATGAGTACTAGAGCTGAACGATTTTAGGAAAAGATGTAATTGCGATTTTCCTTCATATATTGCAATTTCAATATGATTCATGATTTTCTTCAAATCAAGCTTTAATGCAATATTCACTGTGTTTACAGTATAGACAACAGTAAGGAAATCTGTGATCAGAAGCACATAACACATTATTCATCATCTGATGTTGATGATAAATAATCTGCTTATATGTTTAAGGGATATTCCAACTTTAACTCCTAAACAGAGGCTTTGTGTTGTTGACCTGCTTACCAGCACTTCCGTAAATGCAAATTGCCTGCAAATTTGTAAAATAGTATGTGTAAAATAGTTGACACAACAGATCCTGGGTCAGTCAGGAGCGCTGCAAAAATCTACAGCTTTGGCAATCATATGATTGCGTTGTCTGAAGTTGCGATTTTGATCTGAAAACAATAAATTTTTTGGCCTTATGTTGTACCAATATACACGTAAAGTGCTGACATTGGCTATGACTCAATTCCTGACAATTTCGTAAAGATAAAAACAAAAAACACAAGGAAAAGGTTCAAGGGATCCTACAACTTGGGGTACTGACTGCATTATGTGATTTGGCTCTTTTGCCATCTTTTCTTTTTTTTTTTTTGTGATCTGCACTATGAGTGATTTTACCAAAGTTTTGTTTTACAACTACAGTCACAGCATCAGCGGCTGCATCGGTTCTGCGCAATGTGAATCGATACATGTATCAATATATTGCTGCATCATTTTTTTTAATTGCTTAAAACTGCCCTGAGCCCGATATTTGTGCGTCCCACATGCTGCTCAAGTGGAGGGAACATGTTCAGCCATGTCTGTGCATCCAAATTTAACATGAGAGTACAGTGCTGGAAAGCTGAAGCTACATCTACTTCTGAAGTGACATAGCTCATGAGGATATCCCTTAAAACTGTCTTTTCTGAGCAGGGTTGAAACAGAGGGGCTTGTACACATGCCAAAATTCAATATTTGGGTGGGGTTTTGGCAGGAATCTTAAAACAGCTGACATCAGCATAGACTAATGCGAAAAGAGTATGACTTGGCACCTGTTAAACCATAGACAGTTACATACACTGGACAGTATCAGAGTGATGTCAGCCGTTTGCTTACTGGAGATGTCTTAGTCCACTGATCACCATGTTGAAAACTGAGTCTCAAATTCACTCAACTGTAGATCAAACTTATAACAAACAAGTGCCCCATTTCAATATGGGGCACTTGCTGAACTCGGCTCAAATCCTCTTGGTTTTATTACTTGGCACTTTTTCTTCCATGACAGCATGTCCAGTGATTTGACCTCCCCTACAGACCTCATAGCATGGCAGTGCAAGATTGTTGTGCTATTATAACACATTAATAATGGAGAAGGGCTTAATAATGGAGCTGATTCTTGTGTGCAGTTTTTATGCTGCTGCAAGGAAATAAGTTTTGTTTGTGAGATGATTGGAAGGAACGTCAAAACCACACTATGTATACCACTGAAAATACAAGTGGGTCAAGGAAGTCAAGTAGTGATAGCATAAAACGAGAGGTTTGACTCCTATGTCAGATATCCCACTTCTGTCAATCCCTCTCCAAACATTCAGTGCTCATCAGTGTCTTAAATCAGGTTTTAGTATCAGCTCACTTTGCTCTGAACCACACCCAAAGAAGTACTAAAAGCAGTACTAGCACAAGCCCTGATGAGTCAAGGTGTGTTGGACTGGTATCACACCACAATGTGGCAGTCTACAAAAGAAGCGTAGTCAGTGTAGGCCTTTAGCCAGCTGACTGACAGGATCATTGTCCTGACTTGTTGTTTTAGTAGTCTTGCCCTTTGTTAAGCATAACTCATAATATTGTTCTTAAAATAAAAGGGAATGCATTATAAAATAATCCTCATCTGGCACCACCTCTGTCCACAAAGACAAGAACTATTTAGACCACGACTGTTTTTTTTACCCAGCTGTGAATATGTTTACCTGTACTGTGACAATAAGCATTTTAACCTGGAGTGTGTGTTACCTCTGGTGTTGTTGGAGCTAGCCTATGGTGGACTCTTGGAATTGCAGTTTTTGCACTTTTTGCATTGGCTTTATTTTTTTTCAACTACATGCTTGAAAAAAAGAAGAGGACAAGGTAACACACTGTATGAATGAGTTTTAAGAGACCAAATGCTTAAAGAGACGAACTATTATTACTACATTTAAAATTAGGTAATAACAGTTCAATTTTTAGTGAATGTACACAATCTATAGATGCAGATTTTAGCAAAGAGCCAATGCTGCACATCCCCCCCTTTTACCAACACTACAAGCTACAACAAACAACTTGACATCCCATTAGAAGAGCTGCTGAACGAAATTAACCACCAGACAGCAGAGCAAGTGTTTTATGTGCTGTATTGCAATTTATTAGGTAACCCTTAATACCTTGAAAATGCTGGGGTCTCAATAAGGCAGAGACTTAATCAAAACCGGGGTTTAGTAAAGTCTAAAACTGTCATTTTGTTGGTTTTCATATCACTCCAGTGCTCTGCTGTTGTCCCTGTGGTTTATAAGTGGTCAGCACAGCTGTGCATGGACCGAAAGCTGACAGTGTTGTGTTTAAAAAACAATTGTTTGTTGGGATTCCTGACAGTAAAAGTGTCTGCAGTGAGTTATGAGGTGTGCAGACGCGCTCCAGGTGTGTGAGGTGTTTAGTGCAAGCACATGCATGAGGTCTGCTACAAACAGTAAATAACTCTCTCTAGGGATGGGGTATATTTAAAGTTTTTAAGTGATATCAGGGCTGAGAAACTAGCAGCCTGGGAGCCACATGCAGACCTCCTACTCCATTAAAGCCGCCCTCAAGTTAGTTCACAGTATGAATAAATGCACATTCATGACGTATGCCTGACAAAATATGACATGAAAGCATAATTGATAATAATATATCCGAGAAAATTGACCTAATATTGGCTTTGACTGTCTGTGAAACTCCCTTTTATGCATTTAAAAAAAAGAAATAAATTAATAAATAACTAAAATATCATCACTGTCAGGCAGAAACCTCGCATCTCCAAAATTACTGCTTCTCAGGAAAGGAAAAAAAAGACACTACTGCTGAATGAATAAATACTGTATAGTCCTGATTAGATTTTTTTTGTTTTTCTAGAAATAACTATTATATAAGTTCAAATTAAATAACATTGATGTGTGTTTGGTACCACTGTAATGAAAACATAATTTCTTACCACCCAGTACAATAATCTATTATCTTTGATCCTGAAAACTGTAAGCACAATTCCTGCTAACCATATTAATTGCAAAAATATAGGAAATATTTGCAGTATTTTGAAAATTGTGTATAGCAGGCAAGGAGCAAGTCACAGTTCCACCTAGTCTTCCAGATTTTGCAAACATCTCCCTTAATGATGGAAATCGCTGATGAGGATGCAAACACTTTAAAACATGATATTTAAGTAAACTTGACAAGTTCAATAAACATGAATGTTTACAATGTTTAATTTACTCATTATTTAGGAGTTTGTTGTCTATTTTTGATTAAGAATTAAAAAATGCCCAAAATTGGGTGTCTACGACTTTTTTATATTGCTGTTGTATCAGTCATGCAACAATTTAATTTTACTTCAACTACAGTTATGTTAGAGTCTATGATTCTGTTATTGTGACAGCAATTTGTTTTTTTTCTTCACAAAAAGAAAAGTATTAAACTATGCATTGTGTATTCCCATTCGGTTAAATAAAATCAGAATATGATTTTGGTCCATGTTGCTCAGCCCTATATCTCTCCTGATACAACTAAACTTATTGATTTAATCTTGCCCAGCCCACGATGTCACTTCAATTTGCTGATGCAGCTGCAATAAAAAAAAAAAAGTTACATCTGTGCCTGGCTCTGCAGGCTCCTGAACTAAGTAGGTATGTAGCACCCTCTGCTGTCAGAGATGAATTAACCTCCTGAATCACTAAGTAAGGGTTCATTTTAGCTGAATGAGATTTTGCTGAGTGGAATTTTTCCTCATTTCATGACAGTGGACACTGTTTATAACCCCCATGAATAATTATAAGATTTGTGCTCCATCTGGAAACCATTGAAGTGCACACTGGCTCGAGGTTTCCCATCAGACCAGCTCCAGAGTCAATGCCAAACATCTGTTGCCACGCATTCTAACATCTATCAGCTGTGGGGCTGAAGTGCAGCTCTGATATAAATGGTAATCAAGATAAAAACTGTTGATCTGGGCTGCTGGGATCATTGAGACTGATGAGCCGCTGCAGAGGAATGTGGGGCGTGACTCATGCACATAAAACTCTGTATTCAGTGCCCTGTGCTCTCAGTGAAAGCCTCATCCCTTTACTGAAACTGAAGGAGCAACTTGAAATTAGAGCTGGAAAAGATGTTGAGTTTTTAATTTGTATGGAAGTATATAAAATGAGATAGAGGATAATATATAATTGTATGAATATGATTTATTTTATGTTGATTTGGGATGAAATTAAAGGCCATGTGCTAGGTAAAAAAATGTTTGTAGCAAGGAATCACAAACAGTAAAATTACTTTTTAACTGAGGATTATCAATTAAAATTCTTAATAAAGAAAAGATGTTTCGTTTATTTTTTTTATTTTATTTCAAAAATATTTTTCATTATTTAGAAAACTTCAGTAGTATTGAATCTTGATACCCAGTTGATACCATGGCAAAAAAAAAAAAAAAAAAATCTCCGACCTCTATTCTAATATTCTGCTTTTTTTATAATGAAATACTGCAGGGGACTCCTACACACTGTCCTTATTGTACAAATATTTTGTCAACATCCAGAGAGATGTCCAGTTCTTCCTCTTTTCTAAAATGATGCAAACTTAGTGCAATTTAGACCATGTCCTTTGTCCTTGAATTGAAATATGATCAATAATTAGTAAGTTTCTGCTCTTTTTGATGCTACTCATTGTTAAAATATTTAATATTTTATCATTTTAAACCCCATAACTTTTAAAGAATTTAGAATGTGATTACAACCTCAACAAAATGAAGTGTTGAAAGTATATTAATACAATTTACATCATGCCAGGGACTTTATCAGCAATATTTGATAATCAAAACTGTCTAATATTAGGGGTGTAGGACTGATCATAATACAGGTGTTAGAGCAGCTCTTTCAATACCAACTTTTCAAAAAAAAAAAAAAAAAGTCAAAGGTGGCTAATGTTTTGATCCAACAGACCAGGATAAACTGTTCACACATGCACCATCATGATACAAAATGCAGCCGCCACTATCAACGTTAATCAACCTGAAACTATTAAGAGCTCACTTCCATTTATTCAGTCACATGTTGCAAATGGCTGCTTTGCTGCTCAAAATGTGAGAGGGAAAAACAGCAAGACAAAGCTTGCAAGGAATTGGGGGAACTACAAACAATCTTTATTTTTTTATTTTTGTGCCAGTAAGCCAATAATCTGCATTTAGGTAAAATTGGGGGATATTGGGAGATAAAAAAACACTATATTTTATGCATAAAAGTACAGTTTCTAATCAGTGTTACTGATATAAAACATGGTCGCTGCACAATGGCTTAACTTCAGTGTTTGTCCCAGTGACATGAATCATGAAAATGAAAGTCACAGAAAGATGAGTCAAATGACTGAGTGACGGCTGCAGATGGAGGCTGATCTACAATGCAAAACATATTTCCCAGATTCCTGCTAATTATTCACATTTGGGTGATGGTATTGCAGTATAGAATATCAATGCAGTATTGTGCATCAAAATACCACGATATGTTATATTAGCATTAGTATTTCACACTCCTTAGCACAATGACAATAAACTTTGTCAGCAGCTCACAACAATCCCTACCATCAGATTAAGAGAAAAAACGTAGCAGGCAGGCATACCAATGTGGTAAAGGCTGACAGTAGAAAAGAGCGACCCTGTTGCATAGAAGCTGCACATTGTGGATTAACTTAATAAAAAATATACTGTATCATAGCAATTTGTATTTCAGATTTCACAGCATATTTTTGTTGCTCTGGTAGTAAACAGATGGTTTTTTTTTATCAAAATGATATTCAAGGTTTTAATTCATCTACTTAAAAAAATGAAATATAAAGAGATACATTGCATATATCCATTCAGCGTAAAACATTGAGTATGATTCTTGGTTCATTTGCCCAGCAGTTTATTAAATTTTTGTAAAATATTGTGTTAATACTGATGAATGATTTCCAGTACTTTGTTTGTGCTGTCCCCACATGTGGATTTTATTTCATCTCCTGATAAATCTCTCCCTTCGTCCTTACTGAGTATATCCTTCGTGTCACTGCATCAGCTTTTGTTTTATTCCATCCTGTCATTCGGCACCGTCTGATCAGATTTAGAGCTTCCTGAAACAAGAACTCAACATTTTTCTGTGCCAACATGTGAAGCAGTAATCCAGACACACTGCTGCTGCTGAATTCTTGCCTGTGCTCTGAACACAGCACTTTGTGGGACTGTTTTTTTTTTTTTACAGTAACATTGCATCATGGTCTAAGCACTTGTCTCAGTAGATTCCTCAACTCTGGCCTGTGAAGTTTCTGCTGCTGCAGGGAGTTTAATGATACTGTAACTCACTCTCACTCCATTTTTGTGTTCTCTATTCTCTATAGGAGATTTCCCCTATGGACTACAGGAGTAACTCTGTGTCCAGCAGAACTCCAACACCACCAGGACGATACTCGCCTCAAAGCCCCACTGATCGGGACGTTCCCATGTCCCCTCGACGCAGGTAAAGACATCATGCATCACAGACCAAGACAGTGCACGGTAGAACACCAGATTTCAAAGTAGCTTTTATGTATAAATCAGCTACACGTGTCTGATCTTATATCTACATCTATTGTTTTGATAAAACGTGGGATGGAAAACTGACACAACTTGGTTGTTTTTCAATCATCATTTTATTTGTTTTGCTTGGATATGAAAAAAACGACAGATCTATTTCCCCGTCCCTAGTAAACACACTGTAGTGTCTAACAGTATATTTTGTTGTGAACTCTGTTTCCCATTCACGACGATACGTGGATGAGAAACCATTCTTCACAGCTGCCGTTCATAGTGGAGATTTTTTCTGAAGTAAATAAGAGTAGTTCAGCCCTAAGCCCTGATTCAGCTGTTTTTTATTCTGTGTTCAAACACCCATTGATGATAGTTAAACTTTTGGAACAGTGAAGGGCTCATCATTGCCCGTCTTACCTACAAATCAATGTCAAGAATGGGTGGTACTTAGCACTGGCAAAGGAGAAACTGATCTGACTTGTCCTTTGAGGGAACAATGTCCAGGTCAAAGCTGCAGCCAATATAAGAAACAATTACTTCACGTAGTAGTCCAAGAAAGTTCATTATGTCTATGTAGATAATAAGCTTATACTTTCTTTTTAACAGACAAGCAAGGTTTTTAGCTCATACCTTTACATGTTTCATGTAAGATCTGCTAAAAAGGACACGTCACACTGACATCAGATGACACTTCTGACGAGGGTGGAAGAGCTCCGTCGAAACATGTAAAGGTATGAGCTAAAAACCTTGCTTGTCTGTTAAAAACAAAGTATAAGCATACAACAATTACTTCACTTTGTTTTCTTCTCTTTCTGTGATATCTTCTTGGAAATCAGGCAAAAAGTAAGCACTTGGAGTTTTTTGTAAAGCCCTTAAAAAACACTACAGGGAAAAGAACAACAATAAAATAATGTGGAATTATGAGAGCCCATCTACATGAAGAGAACTTGTGTATTGTATTGATTTCTAAATATAAATAAGTGGCTTTTATGATGGTGCAGCAGATTAGTGCACATGCCTCAGAGCTGGATGGTTGCTGGTCTGACTCTTCATGTCAGTCAGAGCCTTTCTGTGTTGAGTTTGCATGTTCACCTGTTTATTCATCATTTCTGTCCAGATACTCATGTTTTCTCCCACAGACCAACAACATGCTTGTTAGGTTAACTGGGGAGTCTTAATTGCCCTCAGGTCTGAGTGTGACCATGAATGTTTATATGACTCTACATGTTGGCCCTGTGATCAGTTGGATACTGGCCCAGGGTGTACCCCGTCTCTGGTCCAGTGTTAGCTGGAATCAGCGCCAGCCTCCACAACACCAAAGGGGTTAGATATTGTATGAACTACATTTAAAGAAACTAGTGGAAGGGTTTTTTTTTTTTTTTTAAATAAGAAGTCCCAAAATTGATCTGAAAAAACCCCCCCTACATTAATGTTAACAATATGTTCAGGAACAATATACAGTGCTAAACAAAATTTATCAGACCACCACCAGTTGTGAGGTTCATGTCACAGCTACCCTCAATTAACAGCATTGGTTATTACCAAAATCATGTTTTATGTTTCTGTAATGGTTCATACACCAGGATGTAGCCTTTAACCCAAATTACATTATTGATGCTAAAATAATTTTTTATCCATGATTTTTTTTAAATTTACTGTTTACAAAAACCATAAACAGTAGTTAAGTATATGATCATTTCTTGATTAATATGTCAAATTATAGTTATTTCCTTGCATTTTTGAACAGAAAAATTGGTTTTAGTTGAATGTCATGCTTCAGAGAAGCTCAGTGAGTGAATTTGGGTATAAAAAGGTGAATCCAGTTTGAAGTTCCTCATTTTGGTCTAAAATGTTCAGTAACATTTTCAGTTTTAAATAAGTTTTTGAAAGATTTCGCAAATATTTAGGTTTTATTGCTTTTATGACAGGTGGTCTAATAAATCTGTTAAGTTACTGTTTGAATAACTTGATTTTTAGAAAAATGTCTTAGCTTTCCAAGAGACCAAAGTGCAGGCGAGCGGTGCCCTGAAACTGAAGTTGAAAGCGCTGCCTGCACAAAAAATGGCACTAAGGATGCAGGTCTTGACTTTTAAATTTTATCAAATTATTAGGAAAGATAGTTTTGATTTGTACTTACAAAAACCCTGAAGCTGGGAAAGAAAATAGGATGGGGCTGATATGAAAAATCTGCTAATTAAGCTGTTTAGAAATGCTCTGGTTTTTAGTTTTGTTGCCTGTTTTTCATCACTGCGTTTTAAAGGTCCCAATCTGGACCTGATGCATTTTTGCTGCTCTGAGCTGTTTACAGCTGTGCTCTGAGTTCAGATCAGTTTTGAGCCTTTGGGAAACACAATCTCCAGTCGCCCACCTGCACTGCAGTTTGCCTTTCCTGTCCCTCCCTCTCTGATGTAGTTGACTCAGATCATAGTATGCACTTTCTGTTGGATTCACTATGACTCAACAATGCTTTTTTTCAGACATGTGAAAAAAAGTCTTTTGTCTGAGTCCTAATCCTTAAAGTCCACTGTCTCAGCCGGAGGACTGTTTTCACAGAGCAGGATGGTTGACATTTGCCCCGGTTCCCTCCTCCTTTAGGTTACCAGTCTGGTAATGTGACATGTCAGCAGTCATATCCAAACACTCCATATTATCCAAAAATGACTGATTTGACTCCCCCAGACTGGCCCCCATGTCTGCAGCCCCCAGCCTGCACAGACAGCCTCTCCCTGCTGCTCACAGCCAATCGCAGGCTTGGTGACACCCATGCTCCCTCCCCTCTGTGTCGCATGGCCAATGAGTGTGGGCCTGTAGGCACACCTTTCGGTCAGGCTCTTGTTTTTCTGTCTAGTCTGGTTCAGATAGAGGTGTATGTTCTGCATCTGCATGTGTGTTTGCTCACTCTACCTTTCCATGTGAGTTCAAATCCAGGGACAGTGACTGGGCAGACTTGTTGAACTCTTCCTTTGTTCCTCTTTTCTTTTTTTGGAGGTGAGTCTGGTCATTTGAGTTTCCTTTGTCTGGATTGTTCACACTTTGACTTAGTTCTGCAAGTGACCTGGTCAGGGAAATGTGGTTGCAATTCAGCCTTGTAATCCTGGGTGTGTTTTGGCTGCATGCATGTACTTTGACTTTGTCATTATCGTGTTTCCTCTGAGCAGAGATGTACATATTCATTGTATGGATGTGAGAAGAGTATTGCAAGCAGAAAAAGCAGAGGACAAACTATTATTCTTAAAGTTTGATGCTCATACTTTAAAACCGTGTACTCGACTCCTCATTCAGATTAATAGTTTTCACCCTCAATCTCTCCTCTCTTATTTGTTTCCCATCTTACCCAGACTTTCCATTTGTTTTGAGATTGCACTTTCAGCAGGGTCGGGGAGGGAAGTGAAAAAAAGGGGAAATGGACTGAGGGTGGAGCTGAACATGTGGAGGAGAACTTGGAGGGTGTTCTGCAGAGGTCTGTTTTCAATTTGAACCATGTTCAGTGATGCAGAGGAAAAGGGGTCTGAGAATTTGCTCTGATCACATTTTTGTTGTCTTGTCTGTGTACTATCTCTTGTTTCAGTCATGTTCATTTAGTGAAAAGTCTGAGCTTAAAGCTGGAATCCCTGTTGGAGGAATACATGTTTGAAAGCACATGAACAGCAGAGCTTACAGCCTGCAAAGCACCAAGAAACATGGGGAGTGTGCAGTATGTGTAAGTGCAATGTTGGATGAACTGATAAAAGTAAGAAGAGTTAGCTGCAAGGCCAAATGATAAGTACACAGATTACTTACACTCAGACCCACTTTTAGTAATGTGCTCAGTGAGAACAGGATAATCTACATGAAAGTTAAGACTGAGCGGAAAATAGTTTTTTGATGGTTTTATTTTATTTTTTTATTTCATTCATTACGTTGAAATCAAATTATATTGTTATCAGTTTGAGAGCATGGCAACAAAACTAGAATTTCCAAACACTCAATCCAATGTTCACTCAATTACTCAAAAATCCTTAGTTTTCAGTCACGTGATCAGCATAAGGGCTAGAAGACAAGACGAGTATCTGTTGGTATTGACTACTGTGTGGAACTGCAGCACAGGATTTTCATCTATTTTTATTAAACAAAACATGCTCACAGCACATTAAAACTATAGAAATGCACATTCTTTGCCTGAGTGTCAATTCAGTTATGTTGAAATATATTCATATTCTTTCCTCTAACACCAGTGACAGGATAAACATCTACTGATATGTGGGTGGTTTTTATGAACTTTCAATGTGTTTGGATCAGTAATTCTGCTGTTTGAGGAACATCAAATTCTTAATCATGAAAACATTGGTGAGGCTTAAGCTAACATTTTCCAATTAATGTTATTTGTTGATAGTATCAGGATCACTGTCAGCTGTCACCTTTAGTCAGTATTTTGAGACTAAGAGAAGTAGCATTTTTTTTGCTGAAATTTACACAAAATATGTCAGAACAAGGAGTCTGTTTGACACGACTGTCTTTGTAACTTTCAGATGCAGTGGAGTGTGTGACAGCATTGATTTGCCATTTGCTTCTCTCTGGGTTTTCTCTTTGAGATGGTGCTCAGATTTTTTCTCCTAGGTTTGTGGATTCAATTTAAAAAAAAAAAAGGTCAATTAACTGTCTTTCATTCAAATAATACAACATGTTCTGGTTAAAACACATAGTTGGCAAACAAAGATGGTCATCTTATCCATAGCCTAAAGCAAAGAGAATCATTTCTAACCTGCCAGAGGGGCAGTCCATTAGTGTATGACATCATATCGATTTTTATGTCTTTTTTTTAAATAATCAATAATTGCAGGCAAACTTCAGCACACAGTCTTAATTGCATAAACATATTTGGATAATATTTGGAAATTAATGTGAAGCTCTTTTCGTTTGTAAAATTAGTATTCAAGCTTCTTAATTCCATATTCAGTAATTTCCAGGAAGTAGCATTATGGTAATATTTTCCTTTGTCATCATCTGACATTTATCATGATGTACTTGATAGTTTTTTCTCTCATTTTGTTCATGCTCTTTTATGTTATGCTTTTTTTTCAGTGTTTTGTAAGCCCACATGGGCTTGGATTCCCTAGTAGGTAAACAGCAAGTCTGATAATAAAAAACGACTAGTACTACTAGCAAAGATTATTAGAAGGACAGATTTTTGTATATTTCAAAACACATTATTTAGAGGTAAAGAAAATTTTGACAACCTCTGTTGTCCAGGGTTAATGTCCAATTTAGACAAATGTATAGATGTTAATCTACCATTTTAGTCATTCAGATATATAACAATCTCATATTGGGTGTCTGGGTCTCTATTTGTTAGCTTTGTTATCAAACAGGTAGCAGTAATGTTTTATTTATTTATTAGAAACAATTCAAAGATTGTTTTTCCAGTTTTGCGACTGTTATTGATGTACAGGAAAAAATATTGAGATACTTAAGATTCTTTGTCCATGTCACTCAGCCCTGGTTGTGTTACATTAATATCAGTAAAAATCTACGACTGTTGCAACTTTGAGATCTAGAAGACTTTTTTATGTGTGTATGTGTATGTGTATGTGTATATATATATATATATATATATATATATATATATATATATATATATATATATATATATATATATATATATATATACATATATATAAATACATATATAACTATTATTTTATTTCATTTATTTGAAAAGACTGACTCATTTAGACTGGGAAAAATGATGTATATTATTTTATTTGAATGGTGACACTTTTTGTCATCACACAAATGAGTAACTTTATTAAAGGATCTCTTAAGGGTTAACTTAAGATCAGTTATAATATTCTTCTATTGATTAGTGTAATCAATTTTAGGCAAAGTTGCCCAATTTAGGAAAGCCCTTCAGTGGAGTTATCCAAAACATAGTAAGTCAGTCTTCTTTTAATCTTCTTAAGGCTCAATTTCTTGGCTGAATCTTTAAATAGGATTTCTACTGGACAGACTATTTAATGGGAGAAGCGGGCAAGAGCAGATAACTACAATTCATTAACAAACACACACACACGTGACAGAGCTCAGCGACAAACTAACTCCATGTTTGCATGGTTGAGGTTTGGGTCATCGTCTTAGGGCAGGTTCTTAGCAACACAGGTATCAGTTTAAAGGTAAATATTTGGGCAGGTTTGTTACTTGTGAGGGCTGCTGGGACAGTGTTCAGGTTGAGTCGAGAGTTTGGCTGACAGGTGAAAGCATCACACCACACCTGGTCTGTTAAGCGTACCGGAACGACCGGTTTCTGCTGACAGAGCACTCTCACCTGCTCCTCCTTCTCCTCGCCTTTATCTTAATGCAGAACACAACTATTGTCCCTTTTAACTCATATGAAAGGATGCAGACTGTTATCAACACAGTTTTTAATGTTTAAATATCTCATATCAGTCAGTTAAAATAAATGATACCCCGGCTTTATCAGGTTTATTTAGTACCAATTCACAAACCCCTTTAAGTAATGACAGACCAGTTAGACCCCTGATCATATTTTGTGTAAATCTAGTTTCATGTTTGCTCAACAGAGAGGTACAAAAACCCCTGAAAGAGCAATAGAACAGGTACCCCACAATAAGAACAGCTAAATTACACAACATGATGATGCACTGGTTGCATGTGATCATTAATGTTCATTTATTTATTATTAACTACTGAACAGACTAGTTAAAATAAAAAATAGAAAGCATATTCAGTTGATAGTTTTCCTGTGACATCAAGCATTTATGAAACACTCATGGACAACAAGGAAAGCCTCCCTCTGCTTTCAGTAGGGGTTAGATGACAGTCTGACAGAGCCTCATCTGTCAGATTGTCATCTGACAGATTAGCCTCAAAACACCTACCCTGGTACATCATGCAACTGATGCAGTTATTTCATTTAGTGAAGGAAGCCCTCGAAAAAATGTCTCTAGCCAAAACCTAAATATCCTCTTCTCAGAATTACATTTGAACTCATCATGTGCTAACTTGTGTGCAGTAATAATGTTTCTAAACCAACTTAAATGATTATAGTGTTACTGAAAGGATTGGGTACCAATAAAATTTGATTGATTCTGGTTCTGCTTATGGATTCCACTTCTTAGCAGTTTGTAATTCCAATTCATCACATTTTCATGGTGAGTAAAATATAATATCAAAAATGTTTCAAGGGTAAAAATTTGCCTACCATTAGTATTGGCCTTGTTAAGGTTTTGACAATGTACAGCAATAACACTGATTTTTTTTTCCTCTCTACCTGTTCCAATAAATATTGCCCTTTATGAGGACACGTTAACATAAGTAATTATAAACCAAAACTGTTTAATGAAATAATGTTTAATTAAATAATGACAAAACATCCCAAAGGTTTAGAATTCTGAATTTGTCATATAGTGTTGCTATCTCTGTTGTAATTTTTTTCTGAAAGCAAAAGATTTAATGTCTTGATGAAATGATAGTATAAAACTCTTATATAGATATCCATATAATAAAGAAACTTTTTATAGCTTCTGCTCTGCTTTTTTTTTTTTTTTTTCTCTGCTACCTGTGGGCACATACCTGCAAGCCAGCAAAAGGTAAATAAAGCTGTGTCAGTGCACACACAGGCAGTTTATTCAGTCACAGAAATTGAAGTGAGGACGGCACTTTGTGGTTATATTTATGTTTATTGAATTTGTAAGAAGGACACAGAACAACATCATGAAAAAACTAAAGTTCAAGTGCCTCTGTTTGTAATTATTTAAATACATTTTATGTGTCCAAGTCTGTATGCCTCCTCCCAATGTGTTGTCAGACTGTACTCATATCAAGGAGCCATAAAGTTTATCATATCTTTTATCCTCTTACTTGTCAGCAGAGTACAGGAAGGAGATGAATACTCAGATGACCAAGAATGCCAAAGTCCACCTGTTCAAGAAAGACATGCAGCGCTTCATGTGCCTTTTTTTTAATTAACATGTGGAGCAATAAGTGTATAGGATTAAATTTACTGTAGAGCAAAAGTCCTCCAACCTCTAACTGTTCTCAGTATGTAATGCATTTCTGTAACATGTTACTTTTTAATGGCATTAATCTATTATAATGTTTCTTTAACATGGATAATGGGAAGGAAATGTTATATAAATTAAGTGTGAAGGAAGTAGTAAAGGATGCCATTTTCTCTACACACCAGGGGTTAAGAATTTGCTTGTAAAGTAAGCTACTGTTCTTTCTTCTCATTTCCGCCAAACCAACAGCATGAATTACCTGAAGGTGGAAGCTTCCTGTCTCCTCCCACCTCCCCCTGTGTGAAAACTGACAGGAAACACCCACAGGACAAAAAGTCAGACGTTGTTTTTTTTCAGAGGTTTCTGGTTGTTTAGTGAGCTGTCATCAAAAAGTGCAAATCTGTTGTCTGTCCTCATCCCATTTTAGACACAAAATTCATGCCACAATAGTTTCTGTAAAGATTTAACCTGATATGTTACCTTGCAGCATCTTCTTTAAGGCTGTACAGCTCCTGTTGTCTGTCTAGTTCCTCTGTGTTTTTACCTTAAGGCTGTTTTCCAGGGCAGAACAATTCCTCTGGTAAAGGGATATGTTAGGGCCCTGTGGAGCTTATCATGTGTGGTTGAACGATGTTTTGCTCTCTTGTCTGTGGTGAGCAATCTAGACTTCATGGTTGAAGGTCAAAGCCTTGTAGGCAGCTGCTGCCCCCTCCTTCATTTCCTCAGGATTTAGTTGAACCAGACTCACAAGTCTTTCATAAAATGCACATTTTCTACCCAACACATCACCAGCACCTCAACATATTGTTTTAGTGAATTTTAAAACCTTGTCTCTTTATTTTGTTTCTTTTTCAGCAGCTCAAGCTCTGACTTTGCCATGCAGAGGTTCGACAGGGATTCGGAGGTGTACAAGATGATCCAGGAAAATAAGGAGTCCCGCACACCGCCTCGCCAGTCCAACACCTTCACAAAGCTGCAGGAAGTCCTGGAGGCTGATGAAAAAGGTTAGTCTCTGTGATACAAAACATGTAGTCTGCAAAATTAAAAATAGAAATAAACACTGCCTATTCTAACTGACTTCTTACAAACATTAAAGAGCCCATGTTTTCCCTCAGCTCTGGTTCATATATTCAGTTTTGATGACTGCTAGAGTCAGACATCTTATGTCTGAAAATTCTCTAGTTTTCATATACTCAGTACCCCTTGTCCACCTGTATTCTCAGTCTGACTGAGACACTCTGTCAGAGCTCCTGCCCGTTGAAGGCACTCTTCCCCTTGTGGGTCCAGTCCACTATGATTGGTTGACCGGTCTACTCTGTGGTAATTGGTCAGTTTATCTGTACTCAGCACCAAATTGTCAATGTCTCTGCTTTCATTGTAACACCTCTGCACCATGATCTGCACTGCATTGGGCTTGCCATCCTAAGTCAGTGGACTTGATCAGATGAAACTATGATGTTATTCTGGAAGGTCTGTTCTGGTGAGCAGGGGAATGAGCTGTTTAGGCAGCTACTGCTGCTATAAAGAGGGGAAGGGGGAGAAGTCCTGATGCAGTGGACTTTTTGTCTTGTGCATTGACGTACTCTTTCATGTGAAAGAGGTATGTAAAGAGCATAAGAACTTGAATAAGTTGAATATGGGCTCCTTAAAACACACCCTCTAGTAATGTCAAAATTACAAATTTTGGGCTTTGGCTAAAACCTACCTCTGTCAGTGCTGCACTAATTTGAATAAAAAAACTGAAAGTTGATTTCATAAAGTACATTTTCTTTGCCTTTATTTGAATCTCGTATTAAAAATAGAAATACTTCTTGTTGTAAATATTGACTTGAAAGTACGTGTTGCAATACACATGAAAAAATGTAAAATATATATTTGAAATAAAAAAACGAAATAGTTTGATAGAGCAAGTCAAAATGTTCAATACTTTCAGACTGCACATTTTAAAATGTCGTTTTACAGTTGCCATCATTTTAATGATCAGTTTTTATCAAAAGGTTTGCATTCTTTAAAATAAGCAGGTATTTTTTTTACAAGCAAGGCGATCAAGAAAATGAAGTACAAATTTCTGCTCACTGCACATCTACATTGTACAAGCATTTGTACAATTCAGACTGTGTGCTGGAGTTTCACCACAACTTTTAAGAAAAGACAAAGTATCCCATGTGCATTGGTGAGGACTTGTATTTTTCTGTGGGGGTAATATCAAAACAGGTATAGACAGGCATAGAATGGAAGTTTAAAATGCTCTTTCTTCACACTGCTCTCTACTATGAATTAAAATCATTTCAGGATTTATGTCTGTCATTCCCAAATGACTTTAATGGTGTGTTAAGTGCCTCCATTACCATATGAATAAGCAATGGAGAGTAAATTAAGCTTGTTTGAAATGAACCAATGAATGATTGATGTATTTAAGAGCGAGTCAATATGAACTAGTCATATCTTGATATTTTTCCATAAAAAGAAAAAAATAAGCGGTTGTCACAGCACAAAATTTACAAACTTTGATTTGATTGTGAAAAAATCTGAACTGTTTGAACTAGAACTCCTAGACACTCAGTATTTGGCTTTTTTTTTCATTATCAAAAATTGTAAAGAAACTCCTCTGCTTTGCCTAAATATACAAAAACATTTCTGTGAAATGAGGATTGTCCAAGCTCTTGATACTTTTAATGCCATTTCTCAAGAACATACAATCTCTGTTAATTTGACGATTGGCTGAATCAAAAAGTACAGACTTCATGATCCTCAGTCATATTTTCACCCGACAGAGAGAATGTCATTCTACAATGCACAGAAATTATTGAGAGTTTTTGTATGAGTGGGATAAGTGAGCTGGTGTTGGCCTGCAATTCTCAACAGTTAAAAACAATGTTGGGTGGTAGGACTTGTATTTTTGTTGCCTTGATATGAAATTATATGTCTTTAATCCATTTATTCAATACTGCTCTCGCCAATGGCCAGATTAAATCAGAAGAAATATAGAGCCTTATTTTACACAAAATTAACTTCATTGATGCAAGTAATTTTGACTTATCTTGTGTTTAATTTGAATTTAAATGAAAAATATCTTAAAAAAAACAATATGTTGCTCAGCACTTGAGAGTTTGCATTGAATATGATGTGCCATACAGTGTGCAGGGTTTTTTTTTTGTATGTAGATCAAGGCAGAAGTTAGCATCACACTGGTTCCCTCGACCGCAAGCCTTCTAAAAGCATATGGGATATTTCACTGTGTTTTGAATCATTGGTGATAAAAACCTCTGTGGAGAACAAAAAGTGATTAAACTTGCGTGTTCTGCTCTTTTGCAATAACTTTAACAAAAGAACCAACTTTTTATGATTTTTTTTTAAGCTTAAACATAGTCAGCAAGAGTAAAGAGCTATTAGTAAGCTACTATGAAACTACAACATGGCAGTTCAACCTAGAAGCAAATACAATATATCCAATGCATAACATCTTGTTGTGACCTTTTGTTTTAGTTTCCTCATAGTCGAGTGACCTGATCTAGTTGGTCCTCATAGCTGTGGCAAAAGTGTATGAATTATTGATTATTAAAAAACAATCTGAAATGCTTGCCATCAGGCCCCAGGCCATTTTTGAAGTCCTTGTTAGCAGTTAGTGAGCAACAGTTGTTGTAAACAAACATCAACAGTTTAAAGATTAAAAGCAGACAGCATCAGATGCGTTTTATTTTTTCCCCATTAAACACTGATATCTCGTGTGTCTTCTTTTCAAACCATATTTCAGGCATTTACCTGAAACTGGTGTTCTAAATCTCCAAAAGTTTCCGGGTTGAAAACCAGGATGTGCTGAATGCTAACTCACTTTCGCATTTTTGGAGTCGTTCCCGCACCACTCATGCATACGTTTGTCAGATTTTTGCACTCTTTCAGCCATTAAGTGAGTTATGTCATCTCCTGTTTTTTACTTTCAGGCTGCTGCAGGACACTCTCCGCTGTGTGCTTTATCTTGTTAACAGAACATCATGCTCTGCATCTGTCCTTGTTTTACCCCCTCCTCTTTGATAAATATCCGGATAAATAAACCCAGAGTGCGATAACATTCTTTCATGACGTGATAATGACCCTTGTGTGCAGACCCATCACATGAGGCGTGTCCTGTGGGTGATAAGCTGTGATGACAAGTGGGAAACACAGTCACCCTCTGCTGACGACACTCACTTAGACAAACACGCTGCTTCTAATGTGATGAACAGAGAAATGTGAACCTGCCAGGACAGCACTGAGAGTGGCTGCATTCATGTGTGCACGTTTGTGTGTTTCAGAGGCAGCTCTGCGGTTCCCAGGGAAACTGTCGCCCAACGTCCCTAAACCTGGCACGGCAGTGGGAGGAGTCAAGAGACAACACACCTGTGAGAAGTGCGGCACCAGCATTCTGTAAGTCTTCAGTCACCTGCTTTGACATGTCCAATAAACAGACATTTGAATATTCAAGAGGATTTACTCCTGACTGTACCACAGGTATTAGGAAAGCATGTGTACACCTGTATTAGTGTTATTTTGAGACGCTTCCAATATTAAAGCAGTATTTAAGTTTATTAAACACACTCTTAAATGCTCTCATAATCATATTTCAGTCTTTTTAATAATGTTTCATGACACTATATAAAGTCAGAAACAGACATTCTCAAATTATATATTTTTTTTTAATAAGATCAGATGTTTACTTACAACGAAGGACAGCAAGACAGGGACTTGCCTGTCATGTTGGTTGGAGTTTTCAGTTGTCCATTTTAAGGTATTTTAAACATTTAAAGGTGCAGACCAGTTTCTGTACACAAAGCGAAATTAGGAGGGCCAAACAAAATGTGTCTCTGGAGGCAAGTTAACTCATCCCTTGTGCAGGAGAAATCCTCAGTAATAGTTTACCAGAGACGTGCAAATTGCAATTTACTTTTTCAATATATTTTATAGGGATGCGTGATATTGGATTTTTGCTGATATCCTATATGCAGATATTTCAAACTTGTTTTGGCCAAGACCAATATTGATAGCCATATATAGAAGAGACTGAAAGTAGTTATTTTTAGATTACACCTACGTCATATGTAAAATGTATCTTTGACAGTAACTGTAAAGCCTCATATGCCCTTTTAACAGCCAAAACACTGATTCACTTCCCTTCTGACAGAACACATGCCCCTACAACACTGGCAGTAAATATTGGCATAAATTTTCATATCTTCTGATACCAGTGTTAAGCTTTTGAGCAATTATCTGCTGATTCTGATATCATACAGATAATATCATGTATCCCTAATTTTTTAAAGGTTTAATTTGGGAGTCAGATGTGTGTGCTGTTCCCACTTAGGGCTTCCACTTTGCCATGTAGAAGGACAGGGGGAGCCCCCATCAGAGCCGTACCCCCAAATATACATATGCAAATAAAGCGAATTCAAAACAAAAACAAGCCTGCATGCATATCTTGGCCAAGATAGATAAGAAAATTACCTTATTTACCTTTTTTAACCTTAATATTTATTATTGGAATATTAATATCATCACTTGATCATGTGATTATTTTAGGCTTCTAATTGCTAACATTTTGGCAATTAGATGTTAGCACTTAAAAATTTCACGATTTTATACAATATGTATAGAATTATGAAAATAACTTTACCTATTATAAATCTAATTATTATAAATAAAAAATATTCATTCATTCATTTTCTAAACCGCTTATCCCTTTCGGGGTCGCGGGGGACTGGAGCCTATCCCAGCTGTCACTGGGTGAGAGGTGTGGTTCACCCTGAACCGGTCACCAGTTGATCGCAGGGCCACATAGAGAGACAGACAATCATTCACACTCACACTCACACCTAAGGGCAATTTAGAGTCACCAATCAACCTAATGCTATTGGTCTGTGGGAGAGGGCAGAGTGCCTGGAGAGATCCCACGCATGCACCGTAAGAACATGGCGATCGAACCAGTCACCTTCTTGCTGTGCACTACCTGCTGCGCCACTGTGCTGCCCTAATTAAAGAATGTATAATATATTATTGATAAAAAATAAATTAAATAACTAGTAAGTTATACAGTTATGAGTTAAAATAACTATACCTATCATAAATATAATTATAAATAAAACAATATATTAAAAACTATTAATAAAAATAAATTAAATAACTAGCAAATTATACAGTTATGAGTTAAATAACTTTACCTATTATAAATGTAATTGTTTTAAATAAAACAATATATAAAAAACTATTAATAAAAATAAATTAAATAACTAGTAAATTATACAGTTATGAGTTAAAATAACTATTCCTGTTATAAATATAATTATTATAAATAAAACAATATATAAAATACTATTAATAAAAAAAGAAGACCAACTTCAGGTATTTACCTCCGGGAGGTTCTCTTGTAGATTAATCATATGAGATACTTTGCTGTATTTATTTGAGCTTTAGAGACAGAAAAAGTTCACTGAAAGCTTGAGCCTCTGAGGACACCTCGTATCAGTGTTACATGTGCCCCTTGTATAACGTCTGATCATTTTAACTGAATAAATATCAATAAAACCGCAGAGGAACCAAAGTTTTTAATACTTTCCAAAGAAACATGTCCAAGTGTATTGAGTGGCTGTTAGACACATGATTGGTCTGTAGTGTGGGGTTCAGCAACAGGTCAACTGAGAGAAGTCACGTTTCTTTGCAAGACTGAAAAAGTCAAATGTCATGTCAGAGTAAGCAAAAAATTTGTTTGAGTTTAATAAAATTAAAAAAAAAATGGAGATACTTCTTTATGGGCTCCAGAGTTGATTTGACTGACATGAGAAAATATTTCCACCTTTTAATCCCCTCTTACCGTGATCGCTTGGATAGGCTCCAAGTTCCCACAGTCCTGTAAGGGATAAGCTCTATATATAATGGATAGTTTTTAAAAAATAATTCTTACTGTTGTTTCATTCTTGTTCACTGTCTGGTTGTTCACTTGTCTCTTCACAGAACGCTGGCCGTACGCATCACAGACGACCACTACCGCCACCCGGAGTGCTACACCTGCACAGACTGTGGTCTAAACCTTAAGATGAGAGGTCACTTTTGGTTCAGAGATGAGATGTACTGTGAGAAGCACGCCAACCAGAGGCACCAAAACCAAGGCTTTACTCCTCAAGCCACCGTGTCCCCCCGCTACTAAGTCTGCCTCCCGCTATCAACCACCACCGCCACTACCATCAACACCACCACCATCCACTGCCTCGCATTGGACGCTGAAGCTCCGCCTCTCCTGACTCATTTACAGACCCTTATATAGAGCATGGAGGAGGACACTGGTCATCACAACACAGGATCTTTCTCTGGTCACATTTATCTATTTTATGTAATAGAACGAATAGTTTTCTCACTTTTCTCATATCTCTATAACATTGGACCTTCTTTTGCCTCTTTAGGTTGTTGGTAGCTCTAATGATGTCCAGCTATTGTGGACTTAAGCCACGTCAAATCATTATGGCCAGTTTAACAAACATGGATGCTTTAATCTAACAGGAGCGGCTCTCTGAGGATCTGAACAATCAGGGACCAAAATCACACCTACACTGCATGACAGCTTAAAGACGTACTGTACACATACCATGTTTGGTGTGTATGACCAAGTGTGGTGGTTTCTTTGCATGCCTTTCCTGCATCTGTGTGTGATTGTGTGTGTTTGTGTTTGTGCGCATGAGAGAGAGTGAGCAAGAAGGAAAGAGAGGTCCGAGTTGTTACGACTAAAAAGCAGTTTGTGATTTTTGCGCTAGAGTCAGGCCAAAAGACTTTGAGGATTTTTTTCTATATTTCTTTTGTAAGCAGAATTTAAGATTAGAAACAATGAAAAAAAAACATAATAACTGACTTGTTTTGCTGTTATTGTTTCTTATGAGGGATTATAGATTCAAGCAATATACAGATATTTTTGATGTTTTTGTGATTGAACTGTATTCTATGATATAGACCATTTAAAGGCATAATGTATGCACAGAACATTTAGTGTGAGAAGTTTGATGATACTATGACACTTGTCCAGTTACAGCAGTACTCAGAGATACACTATAATGTTTCTATTTCATGTGGCACTTAATAAACTCGCACAACCTGAAGCTTTTCACTCATGATAATGGTGTTGGAATTATTACATCAGTTCTAAGCGTTAAAACATCTTTGTGTATTTAAAAAAAACCCACACTTTTACGCGTGTTGGACAAGGTGCAGCTTCTGCGGTGCTACAGACTCTGTACTCAAATGCAGTGGTAAAGAGGGAGTTAAGCCACAAGGCCAAGCTCTCATTTTACCTCTCCATCTTTGTTCCAACTCACCTATGGTCTTGAGAATCAGAATTTGTATTTACTGCCAAGTACATTTGCACATAAAGTATAAAATTGGTGGAATTTAGTGCAAATTGAATTAGGTAGATATACAAAGCTTACAGTAGCCACAAAAAAGAACAAAAACACAACCGAACAATATAAACAGAAGATGAAATGAGGGAGCAGTACAGGTGAGCACTGAATTTTTTAACAGTATAAATATAGATATAGATACAGTGTGCCGTGGACAAAGCTCTGGGTAATGACTGAAAGAACGTGACTGCAGATACAAGCAGTTGACATGAGATTCCTCAGGAGGGTGGCTGGGCTCAGCCTAGAGACAGGGTGAGGAGCTCAGACATCCAGAGGGAACTCAAAGTAGACCTGCTCCTTCTCATCGAAAGGAGCCCGTTAAGGTGTCTCTGGCATCTAGTTAGTTTTTGTCGCCTTCCGGTAGAGCTTTTCTGGACATGCCTAACTAGGAGGAGACCCTGGGGTAGATTCAGAACTTGCTGGAGGGATTATATCTCCCACCTGACCTGGGAATGCCTCTGAATCCCTGAGGAGGAACTGGAGATTGTTGTGGGGTTGACGGAAGTTTGAGTTGGTCTGCTTGCCTTTATAACCATGGCCAATATAAGCGAAAGATGGATGGTACAAGTTTTTGTATCTTGTAATAGGTCATCTCTTAGAGCAGTTCTATGGGGATTTTGACTTGCTGACTTGATGATTATGCAGTGTCATGGTTAACTCTCAAAAAGTCTTAAAGTATTAACTCAAAAGGTTCTTCAACCACTTTTTCCCATGCTCAAAAACAGACCTGAAGCCTTTTATGGTGCTGCACAACAATGACGGACTGTAAACAAACACTTTGTGCATCAGTTTCACATGCATCCCTAGTTTACGCTGCATTAGCTTCACTCATGCTGAGGGACACAGCAGTCAGGGGCTGTATCCATTGAAGAAATTAGTAAGGATGGCACTGGCATTATTGGCACAGTGAGGGTACCACAGAGGGAATTCAAGATAACAAACCTCAGCAATGAGGACCCTCTGATGTCAAATCTTTCAGTCTGTGAACATTAAAAACTGTTATATTTTATATATATATATATATATATATATATATATATTTATATACACATACAGAGAGAGAGACAGAGATACTTTTATACGTAATATGCAGACACTGATCATAAAATAATAGCATCAGTGCAGAAATAAAGGCTTTCACACTTTGCTGTGGATGGAAACAGGCATTAAAAAAATTAATAGGCCCAGGATGGTCCTAGATAGCAAGTGCTTACAATGATGGAATTAACTAATGACATAAAAAGAGATTAAAGTTAAGTTTTGAAACAAAAAGCCAAGCCAGTCTGGTATTTGGACGTGTTTCTCCTTTCCTGTGGATCCCTAAAAAGTCACAAAGGTCTAAAATGAGATTTTTATTTAATTTAAGGTCACTGAAAGCCTTAAAGTTTTATTATCTCCTGATAGAGGTCTTAAACTACAGACGGCATGTTGACTGTGACACACTCACATTAGGCATTCTGCACTGTGCTTAAGCGTGTTCCCCCTTCACGTCAGGCTCGTTTGTGTATTGTGAGTGGTCCTTGCCTTACTTATGCATTTTGCACATCCATGACTGACGCGCTTGGAGGAGGAAGGCTTCGGTATAGCACGCTTGCTCATGCATGAGAACAAACAAGTGCTCAAGTGTAGTAGCTTAATCCAGTGTAAGTCAACTATGTATTTAATTTGTAAAGCAAAAATTCAAGGGCAAAAAAAACCCATTATATCAGCACACACAGAAGTCTGATAAAATAATCCAGTCCTTAAAGGAATGTTGGTTACCCTGGTCGGTGACTTGTTTTCTTTTTCTGACAGTCTGTAATGCTCTTTTTGCTCCTCTTTGCTCGAAAATAAAAAAATGGGTATGTTTTAGTTTGGATATCTTGAGAAAAGCATGAAATTAAAAGGGTGTTTTGTCCAAAATTTTAAGGTGTTTGTTCAAAATAACGTTTGTTTCCTCTCATTTTTTATGCATGGCAGTTCACCTTGTCTCCTGCTGCCCCTCCCTACTCAAGCCCAATCATATGTTGATTTTATTTGGCTTTATGCTGTATTTATCACTCACACAAGTATTACACTCTTGTTTCAAAATGTTTTTATGTCACTGATCATTCAGTTATCACATTAACTGAGTTCTGAATGCATGAGACTTTTTGCTGATGCGTAAATACACAGCGATCAAGATGAAAAAAACGTAGAGTTGAATAATGCTGACAGCATTAGCTGCAGAAAGCTTTGAATATTCAGGCTTAAAATGGGTTATTTAATATAAGAAATGGCTCGCTGCATGCCGGGTCAGGGATGAGACACCCAACTGCTCCTTTCAGTAATAATTTAAGTAATTGCAGAGTTTGACTATGCTTTATCAGAATGGGTTAAATATGTCACAAAAATGGTTATTTATTATCTGCATCTCTCTCTCTCTCTCTTTCTGTCTCTGGCCAACTAGGTGATACAGCGAGCGCATTGTATGGTGTAATCATGCTCAAGCTCAGTTACACCTGGAGTAATATGAGTGGAGACCAAAGAGCTCAGGGGGGAAATCATGCCAAAACACCACATGGCAACTGGCCACTGCAGTCACACATTTTATCCTCAGCTGATAAGTAGTTCCCTCTGCAGATAAAAACATAGATTGATAAGTGCAAATGAGGCAAAGCATAAAATACTCAACCTAATTTTACTTTCAGCACCTAGACCTAAATCTTGTTTTTAAAAGGCTGAAGAGTTAAATAAAAATCTGTTTGCTTAAGGGCATTACGTAAGCACGTAAGAAAAGTCTAAATGTTTTTACAGCCACAGTCTGCTTTGGCAACATGGTGCCTAGGCACACTGATGATCTCACCAGTTACACTCAGAATAAACTCTGTTTAAGTTTGATGTTAAAAGTTGTAAGTCTGCTTCCTACTTCATCATTAATCCTCCAGAGTGCTTAAAACAAAATGATAGCTGCATGACGGAGTTTTTAATGTTCCAAAAGGGGAGTGTCATGTCTCTGTTCAGGAAGAGGACAGACTTGACAGGCAAACTGCTTTGTGGTGATTCAGCTAATTTTGAGGGTGATTTATGACTTAAATAATCGAAGAGGAATTCGACATGTTGAATTTGAAGCAGGAAACCTGGAGGAGGAACAGTGTTTTAAAATATGACAGCTGCAGGATGATGAGCCAAGCAAGTCGTGGCAGAATCTGACTGATTCAGCGCTCCAGTAAGTGAACATCCCTAATCAGTTGATCACTGGAGCAGGAAAACAGGGAGAGTGAAAGAATGAATGAGAGGTGACTTTAATAAATGAAATTAAAAAAAATCTTCCTGCTTGGCGCTTCAGTTTTGGAGCAACTGAACTCAACTAATTACAAGCTCAGTGCCACAGTGATAGCCTCCAGCGGGTGAGTGATTATTGGCAGTACTCTAAGTTCATTTTGACAGTCGGTGATGTGATTCACTCTGCTGACCAGCAGAGAGCAGCATGAGCACAGGTTCAAAGGGAGAGCTGACCTCTGACAATACTCCAGCCTTTGAGAGGGACAACTTCAGATACTCAGTGAAAGGCAGCTGTTAGTTACTTGTTATAAAAAAACAATAATAGTTCAGTTACTAACTGAGCAATGATTGGTTATTAAGTTACTCTTTGTCCTTTGCAGTCTGTTAGCATGATTGTGTGTGCAACAGCTGGCTCAAAAAGCCAACACAGCCTCTAATATGAACTTTGGAACTAAATCAACATATATTTCTCTGCAAAACATATTTTTCTCAGAGGCCTCTACTATGTAAGGAGTTAAACTATCTACCTGATTAACTGAGATCAACTTCTCCACTTTTGAGAGTGCTCCCAAATCCTGTTGAAATCAACAACAAACCTGCCCCCACGTTCAGTTTTCTGTGGCTTTGTCACTGCTGAACGTGTCATTCACGTTTCCTTTTCTTTTTTGCACTTTAACCTGAATTTTAAGTGTTTGAAAAATTCCCACAGGGAGGGTGTTGCATACCAGCAGATGCTATAAACACTATAACATTTCAGTTGTGTGGTTGTGTTTCTGCTTTTAATGCACATGTCCCAAAAAATCAATCATTAAAGAGATATTCAATAAAAGAATATATACAGGATTTATCGAAAAGTGTCAAAAGGCCAATCCTCTAACTTCATACTTCTGCAGCATTGAGTTACTTACCTCTACTTCTTGATCGTCTACTGCCAATAATGACTCTTAATGATGAACAAAGGTATTTAGTGCTGAAAATATGGCTCCACATTATGATTTGATAACCCCATAAACTGCTGTAGCAGCAACTTTAATGCCCCATAAAACCCCTAATTCAAACCACACATGCAGGAAGTAGAGGGACTGCTTAGACTGAAGGGGGAAAGCTCCTGTGAGCTGCTCTTTACACCACTAGATGTCATAGCATCCTTGAGAAAAAAACTATGAGAGCCTCACAGAGGGCATGTTCAAGTTTTATTTTGTTAATCCTCTAAAAAAATGTATGTCTCAGGCTTATCTTACACTAAGTTGAGGTTCATCTTAAATGCAGAGAATGAACGTTGTTTCATTCATATTATTTATGAAAGGTAGATTGACTTGACCTTGTATGGTGCTTTCCTGGTCTTCTTCTCAAACTTCCATCACATAGCAGGTCATGTCTTCCCGCTCACATTGCATTCACACACTGATGGTTGGGGTCACTGTGTATATTTTGAAGCAGCATTGGTTAACCACATTCACATCCATTCACACTACAATCACACACTGAGAGTGGGGACTGCTTTTTGTGTAAGATCAGCTAACCACATTTACATCCAGTCACTCCTTATTCACACACTGAGAGTGGGTGTTACTTTGTAAAGTGTGCATCAGTTTGAGGAAGTTACCAACAAACCATTCAAGTGCTTTTACAGACTCACAGTGAAGATAGCCTGGTAAGTTATTTATCACTTCTTCTTGAGCATATTTATCCCCATACAAACTGCATTCATATGAGAAGAGTTTCTTAAAAAAAGCACCTATCAGAAGTCACAGTTTTTTTAATTGCTGTCTCATACAGACAATGGAGGTTGCTGGATGATCAATGACTTTTATGCCCAGTTCACATCCTTCCGTATCACATTTGACCATCAGTGTCAAAGGTTGATATTTAAAGTGTGGAGCAGGATTTGTTTATCACAACCATTTACACCACATCCATGCATGGAAGTCATGCTTTAGTTTCAGCTATTCAGATCCATTCACACCACATTTATACAATAATGTCCGAGCTTGCTATGTCAAATGGCAATCAAGGATAGCTTGTTGCATTTATACACCTGCACAAATGGATGAAAGATGTTAAGTGTCCATCAGTATCAGTCATTTTCATTTGCACCAACTTCACAAAAAATCAAACCATATTCACACACTAATAGTGAAAGTTGCTCTATCAAGTGTCTCTCAAATTTAAAGAACCACATTTAGGCATCCACATTTACCCACATATGTTAAATGGGCCGAAGTGAAAATGTCCACCAGTATGAATCCAGGTTTCACCCATTCACAACACATTGATATTGATGTGGGAGTTTACTTTGTGTAGCTTCTTATGTATTATCCAAGTGCATACACATTCAGTTCACCCCAGTTCACACCACATTCACTCACTGATGGGGAAGGTTGCTATGTCAAGTGTCCCCCAATGTTCAAGTAACACATTCACAACCATATCTATCCTGATTTAAACAGAAATTAGAGATTGCTATGTAAATTATCTCTCGGTATTACCTTATCATATACACCTAATTACACCAAATTCATACTTAAACAGTTGGGGTTGGTGTGGCTATTGTCTCTCAATGTTGCCTATTCATATCCACAGTACATTTACACACTTACTGTATGTTGGAGGGTCTAAGGTGTCCAACACATTTAGCATATAATTTGCAATTCTTTACGCCACATTCACACACTGATGTTGGAGCGCACTGGTCCAATTGGTCTAATTTACACCCATTCACACAACATAGACAGCACATACCGATATTACTAACCAAAAACATAGCCAAGTATATTCACTTTCTGTTCAACCGGATCCACGACACATTATTATCATGTTCACTGCCATTACAGGACATTCACAATCAAGGTGAAGGATGTAAGTAGATAACCCATCAGTATTACATTTACTCATTTACACAACATTCATGCTCTGATGAAGGGGATTGTTGTGTATAGTTCACCAGTATTTGCTATTTTTGGAGGTAGGTAATTAAAGTTTCACACCAAATTCATACCCTAATGACACCAATACTCTTACTGATGGTTGGAGCAGTATTGGCTGAAAACTGTCATGTAAATATACATCACAGTTACACACTGATAATGGAGCAAATAAGTATACCGAGCATCCATCACTATTGCCTTAATACATTCACACCTTTTTTACATCACATTCACACACTGTTTGTAGGGTTGTGATACATTTTGATGCAGTCTTGCATAATCACATTCATACCCTGACTTTGAGGTCGCTATGCCAAGTGTCATTTTGTTTTAGCTTACCTGATAACAGGGTTTCGTTTTAAAATATTCATCAATATTAGCAACATTCACACTCATGCACACCACATTCACACACTGATACTGACTGAGGCTGCTTTGTTAAATATATACCCATTCCAGCTTTACATGCATATGCATATTCGTACATTACTTATGCCACAGTGGGAGCAATATGGTTTTAAATGTCTTGCCTAAGGTCAATCAAAATGTGATTGCCAGAGGTTGGGGATTTAACCACTGACCATCGAGCTGAAATATGACCAACTGGACCAATGACCCATCATTCCATTCAGAGCACTATATGGACATGCACAATCATCTCTCACTATGTGGTGTGTCCTACATCTTTCAAGCTTGCATAACTTCCTGTAAACTCTCCCCAAAGACATTATCTCAGTTCTCCATGTTGAACCTCGGAGCTGCTCTTCGTCCCACCTTTCCTCTCCCCTTCCTTTCTTTCTTCTTTCTCAACAACCCACCTGGAATGGAGTCCAGATGTGGAGCAGGGAGACGGGGAGAGATTGCTTTGCTTCACTATAAGGAGGGAGCGAGGGAGGGCTGGGGCTGAAAATGTTGGAACGACATTAAAGTTTGTCTGGATGCCATTAAGTACAATTTGATGTAATGTGCAGTTTGGGACGTGACATTTTAAATGGAAACTGTGCTCTCCAGATGAGACAGATTTGGGCCCTGTGCAGTCAGAGGGGGGTGTTGTACTTGAAGCTTTATTTAACAGCTTGGATAAACAGCCCTCTGTTTCAGGGCGCCCGTCCACTCCTTGTGCCTTATTTCAATAATCATGCTGGCTTTCCAGGGTACAGTATCATATACAGGAATAACAAACCCTGGGTCCACTGTGCAGGTCAGAGCACAGAGCACCATTATTCTGCAGGCTGTGCTCGCACGACTCCAGGGCCTGCAGTCTGGATTTGTCAGTGAATTCACGTCAAGCCCAATTGCAGAAAGTTCTTTTTCAAAAGCTTTCCTGCTTCACCTTCTCATATTTATGAAATTCTCTCCAGATTTGATCCAAACTGGGTTATATCCTCGTGGGCCTCTCCGATATCAAACAGTATTTTTAAAAGAGAAACGTATTTTGGGAACTTTCCACACACTCAGGCTAAACTGTGAAAAGCAGACCTTGAGGAAGTTTATGATCCTGTGTCATTTTTGGAGCCTGAGATGGATTCTTTTAGGGGGGAAATTTCTTATTTATTTTACAAAAATGGTTCCTCAACAAAGGATTTGAGGTAAAGCAATATTTTTCTTACAATCTAAAGCTTCAATTTATCAAAGTATCAACATCTATGAACACCAACCCATTTACCCTTGACAGTGACATACACCCTGACTTAGGCTTTGGCTTATTACCATGTAAATATTCCACATATTATTTAAACTTTTCTGCATGCAAAGATTGGCTAAACTTGGCCCTCTATTGAAATATTTATGGGCAGCCTGACATTGCCAGCAGCCTCCAAGTAGACCTAAAATAAACCTTTCAAAGGATGGCACTAACTCACCTCTGAAGTTTACAATTTGACAGCTGAGTCTCATTTGATTTCCAGATTCAGATTGTTCTGCGTGATCATAACTCTCTTTTTGCAACAATATCGGGTTTAGTGAAGTGTATCTGTATAAAAGTCTTGACTTCCTCTCCTCCCTGCTGATTGAATGAGAGTCTTTGATCCACTCTCACACACACATAACAATGCACCAGAGACCCTCAGCATCCATTCATAACTTTAATTTGGAAACAGGACCTTCCTGCTTTCTACACCCTGGATGGAAACAGACAATTATAACCAATAAAGCAGAAAAATATGCAGCAGTTTAGTGACAGACTTATTAATAATCTACAAACCCAGCAAATATACTCTCTTGCCTATTCCTATCAAAGTTGCTGTGCACTCCCCCACCCCCAAGGTCACTCTTGTCCTCTACTGTTACATGACTTTGTATCAAGCTTGCTGGACCTTGAGGCCAACCATGAATTTAACAACAATATGATTATGTTCATTAGCTTATTGACACTGAGGTGTAAATAATTTAGATATTATTTAGATATTAATAAAACACAGGATAGCCTACAGAGCCAAAATACATCGTGGGGCAGTTAAGTTTGTCAGGTAAGCTCCTGTATTATATTCAAGATTCAGAACAGTCCAGGATACATTCAGGAAATTGCATTTTATGAAATTTGATTTGACAATGACATGCTCAGTTTGAATCAGACCATGATATGGAAGTTAATTGTTTCTTTAGCAGGTATATGTGTCAGGTGATGATCAAAAACTGACTGTTGCACAGCGAAGCGAACAGACTCCAGACTGTGCTGCTGTGATAACCTAGGAAGGGAAAATTAAGGAAACTGTAGCAGGCTCAGTTGTAAAACCCTGAATTTCTCCTACAAGAAACAAGCTATAGAGGAAGACACTTGTCTGCACATGCTCAGTGAGATTTCCTCTCATTTGACCAAAAATAAGTAAATTCAATTTACTAATGCAGAAGTTTGAGATACATTTTTTTTTTACATTAACTAATATTAATGGTGGTTATTTCTCTTATGGTCTGAGGTTCAGATAACAGTGAGTTTAAAATAAGATCAGTTTTATCACCAAGCTATTGATTACCAATCAGAGTGAACAAAATGTGCAAAAGTTGTTTGTGAGGACACAAAGCTTTGTAATGGGGGACTTACGGTATTTATGACATTTGGGGTGATTGTAATGGTCCATTTCGGTAAAACCTTTTTCTGACCCATTTCAAATTTTCACATCAACAGTAACACAAGATATTTGTCCAGTTCTCTGCAAAAGGAAACATACCATCTGATTCATATAGGGATCAGAATTTTTTTTTTAACTAGGTAACATGATTAGATAAAACTGTAGAAATATAATGAATGTCAGGTATTATTTTAGGTACGTTGGATTCAATGATATATGGTGTGTGTTTGTGGTTCCTGAATTTCACAGGACCTACATGAACAAATGTGAAATGTTGCAGTGCAAAATAAACAGCAGTTTTTAAAGTTTACATTGATTTAAAATCAAGGAAAACAGACCTAAACACACATTCACTTGCAAATAAAGAAAGGATATGCTAAGTGTAATATCACTGTGTTGTGAAGATATGTCAACCAAATTTTGACAATATCAGAGCTGACAGAGCTGGAACCCCCATGAGACCCTCAGATGCCCTGGACCCCAGGTTTGGAACCAAGAGTAAATTGCTCCCAAATGCTGATCGTCCCTGCAGCGGGAACAGTTTTTAAACTCTTTGACTTATTCATTCAAAATGTTTGAAATACTTTTGTCCTTATAAGGTAAAAATCTAGGTTAATATCAATTAGGAAACAAATGAGTGATTTTTAAAGATTACAAGAGTCTGTTAGTTCTAAAGAAAATGTCAAAAAAAGTGTATCAATTACTGCTGGTCTCTTGCTCAACCATAGAGTTTGTTTATCTTATTACCTGATGAAAATAAATAGGGTAAAATAGTGAAGAGAATTCAATGCAAAGTAAGGCTGTGTGTGGACAGAGCATTTCAAAGGAATTAGGAGTTAACTTAATTGATACAGAAGCACCATGTGGGAATATGCCTTCATCCATGCATTTTTTAAATTTCTGTTGTCTCATAATATCAATTAAATACAGTACATAGCAAATTGAGAAGAGAAAAAATATTGGTGTTGGCAAAATGACAGAGTTTATTATACTCTAGATGAAGTCAAATCCCTGAAAATTTACTCTGAGTTGAAAAGAAGTTGGTGTCAAACCAAGTGTAAAACTTCTGTTTCAGTAAATCAGATCCATATGTGTCATTGTATGATGTTTAACTCTAAACTTGAGCGTTACACTCATAGAGTCAATCAACCTGCCTGTCCCCCATTGTTGAATAAGTATGAACAGATGCCACAAACACATCATAAAATACTTTTTATGTGCTCTCACCGATCATGGTGTCTTTATTTCAGCTATTTCTCCCAACTGATATACTATACATAACTATAGCAATGTTTACACTTTGCGGTGTTGATATAGAGTTAATAATTTACTTAAAAATATACTCTGAGAGAGTGTATTAGAAGTCTTGATCAAAAGTCACACTGTTAAGTGTTTCAAAGTTTTACATTTTAACTCCAAAAACAGTCAGAAATTTACTCCTAATGAGAGCCAAAGCACCAACACCAACAAGTATTTATTTGTCAATATTTTGCTTTTGCGGTGTAATTTTATTCCCAAAATGGATCAATTTCATAAACTTGAGAAATAAGACAATTGTTTTATGTGTAATAGAGATGGTTTCTTCAGTCCCAAGAAAACAACTCAAATCAACTTTTTATTGCAACATATTGAGTATTGTTATGCTGAATACTTAAGAGAAATAACAGATTTCCAGTTATCAATCAAAATGTTGTTGTTTTTAGAAAATGTGTAAAGCCAAATCATGGATGCACGGCCTTCAGTCATCCACTGTTAGCTGCATGCAGTGTTTTAATGTCTACATAAATAACGTTGAAGAGTGTAACCTCACAGCTAAACAGCCAACAGGTAGGCCTTTACCACATGACTTTTTAACAAACTCATGATGCGGGAGTTAATGTGTCACTTTTTCCTTAACTTTGACTTTATCTAAATAATTTGAACCTTGACATGCAAAGTGAAAATAAAAACACCCACGTCTTTTTTCCTAAGCTGTAAAATAAATGTAGACCAACTCTTCTGAGGTAAATATCCTCTGTTTCTGATTGATTGTTTGTGAGGTGATTTCAGGCGTCTCCTCTCTGTCCCTCTGTCTGTCCTGTCTGTCCCTCTGTCTGTCTCTGGACTGGACGTGCTAGTAGCGGCGGGGACCAGCCCGCATGCGCAGTGGGAACAGGCGCACTTCGGGTTGAAACGGAGTGAGTGTGAGTGTGACAGAGGCAGGCAGGCAAAAACCGCTAGATTTTAGGAATTACACAGGAGCCGAGGACCAGGCTCAGTCCTTGACGGAGCTTTTTTTTTAATCCCATTTGTGTTTCACGTCTCTTTTAACAGTAGTCTACGGAAATCCTCAGGGACACGGGAAAACGCGGAGGAAAACTTTTAAAGAGTAGCGACATAAGGGAGAAAAGTTCAAGATTTGACTTTTTCTTTCAGTCTTCCCGAAGATGACAGTGTGGCGGTGGATCTGACTGCTCCGTGGTGACTTTTATCAACATCTGGATTAAGTTTGAAGGAAGGAGATTACCGCAGTGTGGACCCTCCCAAAGTTTCCGAAAGTGCTGTAAACCTCTCAAGGTAATTAAGCCGAATAACAGCTTTTTAAGAGAAATCCCTGCGCCTGCGTGGAGGTGTTGGAGACGTGTGGATGGACTCTACTCAGTATGACTTGAGCTATAGGGATCTGTCTTGACATAACGGGACAGTGCTGGAGAACGAAAGCTGCTGAGAGTTTCTGGTGAGAGTTTACGAGGATTTTCGCGTCAACCATTCATACAAGACTTTTGAAAGATCTAGTTTAGTTCCGTATCCTGCTCCACACCCCTCTGAGCTCTTCATGGTGGAGGTATGGGATGACTGGAGGTGGGGGTGCAGCTGAGGTGACCTCCAGCCGAAGGACAATGTTTGCGCCCGGCGTTGGCATCCCTCCTCTGTCGGCCCATCTGGTACTGATGCTGCTCCTTCTGTGCTGCCGGGAGCCCCGGCTCTCTTCGGCCTGTCCCGGGTTACTCGCCTCCACCAGCGGCTGTAGCTGCTCGGAGGAGCGGGGCAAAGCGCACGGAGTCCAGAGCCAGCAGGCTGCTGGGAGGAGGGTGAGCTGCACCAAGGAGGAGCTGAGTGAACCTCCGGATGGAAACCTGCTGCCCAACAGGACCGTCACACTGTGAGTCTGAAAAAGTCTGACACGTCTGACAAGTTCACTGTTCACTAATCTGCTGACAAGTTTGGCACCGAGTCCTTAGTTCATAGTCTGACTGGAGGTCATGGCCTTGTCCTTCCTTACTAAAGTTTTCCACAAAGGATATTTCCAATCTTGCTCTTTTTAGTTTAGTAAGCTTATTTTTTTTTGCAATATTTACACAGCAAAAATTAAATCCAAACATGTTTGTGCATCTATATTTTATATCTTATAACACATATTACACAATAACCTATACTTTCAATTTTAAGATAGAAATACAAAAATCAGGTTAGCACTTAAGGTAGGCAAAGTGATGAATGAGTCACTATATCAGGTTTCACAAATTGGCCACAAGTGAATCCTCATTTAATGAGCCACCAACTGGTTTTTAACCCTGGAAAAGTGAGTCACAAGCTGCTCACGAACCCAACATGAAATTGGCAGAGATATCACTAATCAGAGAAACTTACTACATTTCACCTGTGGAAAAACTGCTATTTAGGCAATAATGAACATATAATGCTGAGCATATATGTATATAAATATATGTATATATGTATAAATATTTATATATATTTATATATAATGTATATAAAATAAATTATTTACTCTTAAGTTGCTTATAACTTTCCCCTCTTCATAAAAAAAACTGATCTACAACAGGTTTCAGGCAAAGTTTACAACAGACAACAATGATTTTTTATGTCTTTCACAGAAATGAACCCTAAATCAATACTTTGAATTACTGAAGTAAAATCACACTCTCCTTCTCAGCTCCATTCTGTGATGAACCTTTAGCTTATCTCTGCACATACTTGTCAACACATTTGCAGCCCACAAAGCCACAAAGCTACTAAGCATTTTGTTGATCAGTAACTTTAATATTTTTACTGTTTAAACTGTTATCCTTTACTTTACAAGTTATTTAGAAGTTAATATCGTTACTGCAACATAATACCAAGCGACAAAGTTACTGCCCAACACTGAAAATGAATTAGTTACTGCAATTAAAACTAACATCAAGTAGCAGATAAGTCAGTTGACCCTTTCGGATTGGTACACTGACCAACCAGTCAGAGAGCCCTCTCATAGCAAGGCTGCTCCGGTCAGTCAACTTATGTCTGATCAGTCTGATCAATGCATTGTTATGAAATTATTTTCTCAGAGTTGTTACTTTAACATTAGATGCCATGAAGAAAACTTGTTAATGCTGATTATATTGTTGTATGAATACTCAGAGGTAAACATTTTGTTGACGTGGACAGCTAATGTTAGCTGATGTCATTAAGACCATACATCAGTAACATTTAATGATTTTGCCAGGGTTTTAAATGAGATTTATTTTGTAGTCTTGTCTGTATTCTTTTCACTGAGGGAAAGCTTAAAAAGAATCAAATAAATAGATATGAATAAAAAGTATTGAAACAGAAGTTACAGTAGTGGAAAAAAGTTTTGGGACACCCCATTCGATTATGATATATTGCATTAAGAATCACTCTTATGTCTCCAAGTGCAATTTCTTTTAGTTCAGTCACAGCCAAAACACTAAACAAATCATAAAAAACCATGAAGAACTTAAAATCGATTGGTTCCATAAAAATACATTTAAAAATTCTAGTTTTACGTCATTTTGGTACCACTGATCAACTGAAGACTGATGCTGTGCTTTTTGTTGAAGACATTATTTTTGTTGCCATGCTTTGTGTCTACAATAAAACCAGCATGTTTGAAAGTTCTTCAGAGACAAAAATGGCTTAAACAAGGAACCTGATGTAGGAAACACACCTGAAAATACAAATTGTCAGCCAGAAAGGGTATAGCAGCCACCATAAAGTGCAGATGCAGTCACTCAGCTGTTGGATATACTCTGTAGAAATACAAACAAACCAACAGCTTGGAAGATGAACCAAGATCTGAGCATCCAAGAGTTTCTTCAGCAAGAAATGACCGCATCCTGATCTGCATGTGCAGGGAAAACCGCACAATGACATTACTTGAGCTTCAACAGCAGTGGTAAAACCAAACTGGTGTTCAGTGTTTCACCTGCGCTGGATGTGACCGACTCCTAGACCATGGCTTAAGGTCCTGCAAGGCCATCAAGAAGCCCCTAATCAACGACAGACAGAGGTTAGCCCAGCATCGTTGGGCCCAAGCACACAAAAACTGGACAGCCAGGAATTGGAAGAAGATTCAGTGGTTGTATGAGTCCAGTTTCAGCTTAATCCTCCTCCTGCTAATGGGGTGCGCAGAAAACCAGGTGAAGCATTGCCTCCAGCATTTGCAGTAGCTACCATCAAGCATGGTGAGGCAGTACCATGGTTTTGGGATGTATGAGTGCTGCTGGTGTTGGTCATCTCATTGTTTGTAGTGGGACAATGAACTCTGCCAAGTATTGTGATCTTCTTAAAACCCACATGTTCCCTTCTGCACATGCTGTGTTCCATCGAGGTCAAAACTGGATGCTTCAGCACGATAATGCCCCTTGGCTGCTGGACCACAATATCCAGCTCCTAGAGTGGCCAGCTCAGTCCCCTGACATGAGCCCTAATGAAAATTTGGGGTTGACTATCAAAACAGTCTGTGTCAAAGCGTAAACCAAAGAATTTGGAAGAAATAAAGGAAGCAGTTTAAGAAGAATGGGGTAAGGTTACCCTTCAACAGGGTTTGTGAAGTACATGCCAGCTAGGGTTGGAGCTCTACTGCTGCTAATGTCAGCACTACTAAATATTAATTTAATGATGTGATGTTTCTTTTATTCCTTTTTTTAGTTTTAAACACATCCTCTGGTATGTGTTGAATTTGTTACCAACAATGTCGAGAACTGACATGTTGAAACTATTAAGGATTTCACTTTATCTTTTCTTGCTAACAATAAACAAAAAATCAGTTGCATTTGTTTGTGTCTGTCTGATGCAGCCAAAGCTTTTAAAACTTGAGAGTTTTTTTTCTGCAAATATTTCATGATAATATTTGAGATAGTGTAAAATTTTAAGGGATTCTGCAAACTTTTTTCCACTGCTATATTTACAATTGTTTGAAATGGGAAAGAGGACTGCAACTAAGGATAAAATCAGTCAAATAAATGTTGTCACCTAAAGGGAAAAAGCTACCAAATGCTAGTCAACTAAGCGTTACTAACTGCTAGTTAAAATGGAAAAAAAAACATGTTACTGGCTGCAACTTAATCAGCCAAAATAAGTCCTTCCAAAATAAGTCCTTCTCTCTTCAGGCAGGAGAAAACAGAGCTATTTGCTGCATCATAAAATAGTGGCAAACACAGAGACTTGTAGGAAAAATAAAGCACTCTGTAAGTTTTGACCCAATCAACATTTTGTGGCTTGTTTTCATATAAAACTGACACAATTAAGCAAAATGATTGCTCCTGCAAACAGCAGTGTACCTTACTGGTGGTCTGAGCTCGCTCTTCTTAAAGGTACAGCACTGCTAGGAGCCCCTCCGCCCACTTCACTATTTAGAAGTACCTGACACAACCCAACTTCAAAAATACTGAAACACCACTTTAAAGTTGCCACAAATAAAGTAAACAGTAGTGAGTTACCAGTTATTAGGATACCCCACACTTACACCAACAGGAGACACAAATGAGTATCCAGTGAATAGAGAATTATCTAGTATTGATTCAGTATTAAGTTACTACCTCGAATGATGGTCAACTGAAAATTATCTGTCACTCACCATTGTCATAAGCATCATAATGCTTATTTAGTCATGCCCTTATTTGTTCCCTGATAGCTATACAACATTTAAGAACCTTGTGTAAAAATTGTTGCCTATCGAGTTATTATGACGAACAAATTTAATATAATCAGGACTTGCTCATCATCTACATGTCAACCAGGAATTCATTCCTCATACTTTGTTAGTCAGCTAGCAGTTAGTTACTCGTTCCTTAAATAGAGACTGAGTCAATTCTAACCAGCACTTTGGTACTTCCCTGTTAGTAAACTACTACTCAGTTGCTCATTTGCTGCCAAGTAAGGATGCCACTGTTCCACTTTTAGAAGACCTTACTGTTGCCAAAATAAGACCTGAAGTCCTTGTAGAAAATTAAAAATCTGTTGTGGGTCATTCATAGACTCGTTGAGAATCTTGAAATCAGGCACACTAATGCATAATCCTGTGGAAAAGTGTTAGTTTGGTCGATTATTTCTACCCTTTTTAATTATTTGGGGTGTTTTATGCCTTTATTGATAGAGGAGAGAGACAGTGGATAGGCCTGTGAAAGGGGGTGAGAGAGAGCAGGGTAGGACATTCTGCAAATGGACCTCAGACTAGAATTGAACCCAGGCTAGCGGAAGTATATATGGGGTGTTCCTTGTTGCTTATCACTCTGCCAAACCAGCACCCTTTCCTCTTTCATTATGCCAATCTTCTTCTACTCGTAAACAGAGGCTTTGGTTTGTTGACATGCTGAGCAGCACTTCCGCGGTGGTTTGTGCATGCGCCCTTGTGGCTTAGTTTCGAAAGTATTTCTTTCAAAAATCGAATAAAATGCTAATCTTAGTCTAAAAATAGATAACGTAACATCACGCGGTCAATAAAAAACACAAAAACCACACAGGACCGTCTAGAGTTTATCCAATGTGAGACAGGCTAAAGCACTACTCATATACTCCTGCCATTGGGGCTAAGCTAAGCTAGCGGTTGGCGATCTAAGTCTTGTTACTGGATGCAAAGTCAAAAAAATGGTGTCTACCTGCTTGTCATGGACTGGGGACCGAGGTAAGACACGAAAACATCAAAAATGTTGGAGTGTTCCTTTAACATGAATGTTACTGGATATTCTTTGAAAGTAGATATGACAAATACATTTGCAGAGGTGAGAGTTTTTGCTGTGGACACATAGTTCAAGTTCTTCTCATGAACTTGGTGAAGACACAGTTTTTAAAAATGTTTTGTTTGATTCACTTTTTCCATATTTTGATTATTTTACAGTAAACATGAGAGGAAATGTTAAGGTTAGATGTGCATATTAGGCCCACACACCCATGCTTCTGAACCCATGACCTCAGGTTTAAGTATATTGAGGTCTTGCTGCAGTAATAAGGCTTATTAGGTCAGAAGTTTACATCTTGATCTAGTTTAAACTCTGCTGGGGAGGGCTGGTGAAGCATTGCGAGGTAATCATTGAGAGGGCAGGCTGACTGTAACACCATCACATCTCTGCCTCTCTGACACCTCTGTCACTTTAAGTTAGTCTCAGACAGCTCTGTCTCTCTTTCACCAACACCCTAAACATGTGGTGAGGGTGACTGAGTGGGAATGAGCTGAAACAGATTTTATTTTGTTTATGTTATTCGAGAAAAAATGCAACCATTTGGTGGGAATAAGGCAGAAAAACTTCCTAGCTTGATTCAACATTTTTCAATTAGGAAGAAGTTATTTGTGTGGTCTTGTTGGATAGAGCTTGTAAGGGCTTTGCAGTGCGCCAAAACACACTATCTCTCATGATGGATGCTCTGCTAATCTATCAATGACACATAGTTTTGGGGTGTTGCATTGTCAGACTTTCTGTAGATGTTTCCCACACTGTAACTGTGTCTGCACTCTGACCTGGTAGGAGAAATGTTAGCTGCACATGGCACAGTAAAAAAAATCATGTTTGACTGCCCCTCTGTTGCGAGCATATGAGGTAAAGCAAGAGGATTTATGCCCCAGGAGGGCTCAAACAAGGCAGCAGTCCATTTATAGGCCCTTGTGTTTCTGGCTTAATAAAGGCAGGATAAACATCTGGAGAACACATTGCTGCAGACCAGAGGGTGGGGGAAATGTTTGGGTGGCAGTGGTGGAGGTGATTGGAAATAATCTTTCATCCTTGTGTCTACTAATTTTGGTCAAGTTGTATTGGTTGAGGATTTTGTATTGGATTTAAAATGCTGCAGAGCAAACAATACTGCACACTTTATCTTTGAAAGCTCATTTACGCTTAAGGTTTAATGCAATGGAGCCCTATGTCCATTCTCTATTTTCCTTATTTTTGTATGCCTCTACGTTCTGTGGATACCTAAAAAAGATGATTGGTGATGCCAACAGGTCTCTAATGTTTATCAAGCAGAATCACCACCCACAAAGATGCTGAACCCTCTCTGTAGTCTTTGTTCTGTACTGTCCAAGCTCACCCTCAGCAATGGGCATTGCATGTGACAGAAGCATTATCGCACAAGTCAGGACATAATTAGCACTTCCTGATGCCAACAAGATCGCAAGCAGCAACTGGTTCAGTCAAACTGTGAAATCATGCACAAATCTTACAACTCTGGACATTTTTTACACACTTGACACTTGAATTTTGAAAGTTCAGCAGAAATAGGCAGTAAGTAGACAGTAAAGTTGTGCTGGGCTGCTAAGTGAGGCACTGTTCATCTTGAATTGAAAGCTGGGTAAAGATCTGAGATGGTCTCATGTTGCCAGCTGGTGGTCCTGTGCTTTCTAGTAATGTCACACATTATAAATATTCACGTTTTGTATGATGATGTAATACATGGTCGAATGCTAGAAACATTATGTATGTTTCGTTTTTTCAATGCGTCTTACTGGCTCAGATTGGGGTCCTTTGAAAAAAGTTGCAATGCTAACTCAAGCTTCCAATTTTAACAGTGCTAACTTTAACTGTAGCTTCTTTAGCTCCTTTCGAGTTAAGCTAATGTGTGTGTGTGTGTGTATGTGTGTGTTAACAGAAGGTGGCGATGAAACTCTTGCTCAGGGCAGTGTATGTGTGTGTCTATATGTTTACATGAAGTACAAGAGACCTTACTGTGAGACAGTAGATTGACACAGTATTATTGTGGAAAAACAAACCAAAAAATAAAAACAAAAAACACATAAACCAGATTAATACGCACCTGGTGCCTGCCTTTGTGGAACAAAACAGGCCATTAAATTCAGCAGCATCAGCTGCTCACACATTAGCATGCTGTTAACCGTGGGATCCACCAATCACAGAAGACACTGTGTCACTCTATGATTGTTGGTAGTGAAGTTTTTTCCTAAAAGTCACAACAAACCAAGTATGTTTTGGAAATTCCAAGGTGGATGCACCACAGCTCTAACTGTAGGATTTAGTAACCTCAAGCAGATTGAATACCAACACTGGCACAGAAACTGCTATGCATTATAACGCCCAGACTATTCTAGTCCAATTGAGGTGTACACCAGTGACAGAAAGTCAATCACATTATATGTGTCAGATTAAAATGTTTACATACATTATAAAAGACCAGTTTTATTTGGACTAAGTCTGTTAAAGAATACAAAACTGTAGAGGATTATGTTGGGAGTAGTTTGAAGAAAACTCGATCTACTGTAGTTGGGTTTGGTTTTGTAACATATGTCATTGGTAACTGTATTTTTATTTTCGGGGATTAAATATTACTCAATTAGAAGTTAAAAGCTGCTTATTTTACTCAAATGTGTTTTGACTGTTTTCAACCACCATCTTGTTTCTTTTTCTCTAAAAAGTGTTGGTTCAACATTGGCACCGCTTTAAAAGTATGAATTTAGAACCAGTAGCAGGAACAAACCAAATGATTCTCAAACCTATGATAATGAGAAAACATTGCAATGTAGCCAGTCAATCTTGGGGCATTCAGTAGTGGAGCCAATCGTTTAAATTGGACCAGCAAAACACAATGAAGAAGAAAACTGAAAACTGGACTATTACTGAGAATGACAGACCATTTTATGAAAGACTGTGGGTGTTTGTCTGAAATTTTAAATATGTAAATTATGTTTGTCCACCCTGAGCACAAGGACAGAGAACTTCTTAAGACTATAAGCATAGTTGGACAGAAGCAAAGAAGAAGTGGTCCTTGTAAGACCCAAATGGCAATCTCTGGTGTTAAAAAAAGATAATAGAGCGGTGCAGGAATGACTCCTAAAACGTGGCCGTGAGTTAGTATTTCAACCCTTCAGGTTCACTTGTCTTTAAATATTCAGAATTTTGGAAGATTTCTCTGATAAAAGCCTGAAATAAGGCATTTATGTGCAGCTCCAGCTGGCAGCCTGAAAGCTCTGTCTCGATAACATGCATAATGAAACAAAAACACATGCACCACTGCCGTCACGCAAATAAAAAACATCAAGTGTGAAATGGCCTGTAGTTCCATGACAGCTAAGCATTTCACTCTCACTGATCATGTTTAAGCTTGAAAAACAGTGACAGTTGTGTACGCTGTTAGGATTATCCTGATGAACAAAACATGAGTTTCATAAAGTTTTGTTTGCTACAGACCTTGTTATCAGCAATGATCCAAAAGGGTTTTAGTCAAGGGAACCAGCATACTGCTCACTTCTAGGTTGTCCTACAGATATATCATCCCTGCCCCACTCTTAAAAGGCTGCAGTTCCTTGAGCGTCCACTTGAGGAGGGCTACAGAAACACAGAAAGTCACATGAGTTTGAATATTCTTTGAATGGATTGTTTTAAGTAGCTAAGGATGCTAAAGTAGATAAGCATTGTTAGGGAAATGGATGCAGTGTTGCTATTAGTCAGACAGCTCCGATGCATGCCTTCAGATTGGCCTCTTTTCCTGTACTGGGTTGATCTACAGTTTTTTTAAGGCAGTGTTTTCGTCATGGGCTTAAAAGATCCCTTTAGTAACCAAACGGCTGACTTCACTTTTGTTTTGTCCAACATTTTTCACATCGTTTAGTGAGATCCAGCCCCACGATGATGAATTTTTTTCACATCCATCCTAAGAGAGAACAAGGGTAGTGATGGCTGTGACCTTAAAAACTCGAAGATGTTTTCAAAGGGAACAAACTGAGCCTTAACTCTGCAGCCTGGAAAGTTCATTCTCCTGGAGATTACTTTGGTTTTTTCAAGTGCCCAGCTCCCATCCTTGCTCATGACATTAACTCCAGATGTGGAATGTGAGAAGTTGTGTTGATATTTGTGTTATTCCTGACATTCCTCGGCCCAGCTCAGAGACTACACACTGTATCCCAGGTGCAGCAGGGGAGCTTTTTCGGTGCCCTATGCAGCCCGAGTCCCTCCCCTCGTCAGTCGGCCTGACAGGAATCTCTCCTCCATGCTGAGCAGGCGAAGGCTGGAAGACACCAGGCTTAGGGCTTCCGGGGCCGGCTGCTACATGTAATGGACAACAGCTGGCCCCTGTGAAACATTCCAGCTGAGGCCCCTTCAGCCTCATGGGAAATCCCAATGGGGATTTGTTTATTAAAACTATTAGTTGGCTGTTTGTTGTTCCTGCCAGCCGTAAAGGAGCAACCAGTCGGCCTAATGGTTTCACCTCCTCTTTTGGCTCCCCATGTCAAGCTTCACTTTTACACATTATGTATCGCTCCATTTATATAAACTTAAACTTATCTCTGCTATACTCATACATCCGCCATCTTTTGTCCAACTTTCCCTCTCTTCTTTATCTCCAGCTCCCTGTCTCTCTCCCCATCCCGCCCCCCTCTATCATGAGTTCATCCACACGCAGTAACTCTCAACCTAAATATTTAGCCGTCCTGGTAGGAAACTGCCATGTCCAAACTCTTTCCAGATGTGAGCCTGCACAGCCTTGTGTTTAGGCCTAATTATGCACGGCTGCAGAGGAGGAGCCGGATCACTGCGAAGGGAAGAGGGGCGGAAGGGTAAAGAGAGAAACGGGAAACAGATAAGAGTGCGAGAGCTGTGTCATTTGAGGGAAAAGCGGGAATAAATGAGGGAAGTTAGAAAGAGAGAGTTGAGCTTGTGGAGGAGAAGACAAGGGGAGCATGAGGGAGAGAAAGAGGGAGAGCAGAGAGAAGAAGGATGGAGGAGGGAGAAGAGAAGCTTGGCAGACGGTTCAGAGGGATGTGCCCCTGGAGACTGAAAACTCCCCAGTCCCTGACTAACAGATTTCCAACACTGGGGTGAGAGGAAGGAGAAAGAGGAGACAGGAGAGCTCCTCCAGGCTACAGAATTCTTAAAGAGAGTAACAAAATATTGCACTAAAAGTTAAAGTATAAATGCATCCACAAAGTGGTAATTAAGTCCAAGAAAATGTATTACTCAAATAAAAGTAAAGAAGTAACTCATTAAAATGCAGTGAGTGAAGAGTACTTTGAGTACATGTTTCTGTTTTAATTTAATTAAAAGAGTTTATTGGCATGAGTGTTGTAGGGCATTATTGCCACTTTAACGTAGAAAATAAAAATAAATCATTGTATTTTAAAATAAAAGTGAACATAGTTAACTATAACTTTATGTAAATTTTTAGTTTTATAATAGTAAAGGTGAGAAAAATAAAGATTAAAAATAATCATGCCAACAATAATACCAATAATACCAACTGGTATTGTAGTACTTACTGTTGGAAAGCCTAATTAGTCACTTTTACAACGAGGTAGAACTTGTAAGGATTGTGCATTCATGGAACGAGCAACAGAGCTAAACGTGTGTATAGTAATTGTATTCTCTGTTTAGGACCAAATAACATTTTAATTTGCTTGGTTTTTGGGTTGCTTCTTTGTGGTATTTCACATTTTTTTTTGTTGGTTAATACATGTGTTTGGTCTAATTTGAGTGTTTCTAGGGTCCTGAGTCCTTTGCTATGTCATGCAAAAAGTCAGCAAATGGAGGGTGATATCAACCACTTGTCTATTCTGGTCTATTTCCTTATGATATGTAATAACATATGACCTGTATAAAAAAATAAAATCTCATTTGTCCTGATTGATGTATAAAAAAGTAAACATCAAAGATACCATGGATGTATATTGCTCTTTCCATGTCACAGTTATACACAAGACTACAGCAATGTTTTTGACTGAACAGATAAAGATAAAAATACTCCTATTGTGTTTTTTCAAGTTCCGTATGCCCTTTTGTGTATGTAAAATGTCTCCTCTGCATGCTCTGCTAGTAATAAAAAAGGTTGAGGGTTTGAGCCCAGCTACGACTGTCAGATATCAAGACTCTTAACCCCAAGTTGCCCCCACGTATGTGTCAGTGTCGTGTAAAACTGATAGATAACTCACGTAGAAACTCTGAACCATCAGTGAGTGAATGTTAGAGTAAATGAGGAGATGTGACCTGTGTAGTAATAGTACTTTGTGTAGTAAGAAAGACTAGAAAAGCACCGTGTAAGTTCAAATCCATTAACCATTTACCATTTAGATAGGACAGTGGATTGAGTTGGAAATTGAAAAGGAAGGAAGTGGAGAATGACATGTAAACTGTAAAGGAAGTCAAAAACTCAACTCAAGTCATGTAAAAGCAGACCTTAATATGAAATGGATAAACGAATTGCTAATTCACTGGTGCCCTATTATCAGTCCTGTCAGGCAAATAAACAAAATGTTTGCTTCTAAAATACTATATGAAACTGTTTAAAGGATAGTCTGTATTGTAATATTGATCAATAGTTTTCAATAATTTTAGTAGTACCAAATCTTGAAAAACAATAATTTTCAAAAAAAAAAATGCTTCGAGAACAGAATCTGTCAAAAAATGCAGATAATAAGACAATTTTTTTATTCACAACTTTTTATACAACTGTCCAAGTTGAAAACCAAAAAAAAGGCTATTGGCTGATGGCAGTTATTTTACTTATCACAATACTGTTTATATGTGCAATTATTTTATTTTAAAACCAAAGCATTTGTCAAGAAAAGTGCCCCCTTTAAACAAATGAACTGTAGTTCACAATTTCTGGCCTAGACTAATGTTGTATAAATGGAAAAATTTGTTGATGGAATAACGTAGCAAAAGAATAAATAAAAATGACTGGGATTAAATGTGCATAAATTTAATTTCAGAGCTGAAAATACATTTAAAGTGAAGTTTTAATGATTAATATTTGCCAGGGCAAATTGTCAGTGTACTATTTGTGTATTTAAATTGTATATTTGGTATTTATTTAGTCATATGAAATTTACTAATCAAAATACATATGAACATTGACATGAACTTTATATATCAGAAACATTTGCTGCTCTGTGTCTCTATTATTATAGTTGTACTATTATATATAGTACAAGTGTTTTTCTATGTGATTTTGCCAGAAGCATATCACGGAACAAGCCAGAATCTCAAGGCACACCATATTTTTATCAATATAGACGTCTTGACATACAGTATGTCGTCACGTCTCTACAGTCTGTATTTTTATTTTTTTTGCCATTGATGGACAACAACCTCTACCAAACAAATTTACTCATGAAATATCAACAGAACTGTCAAAGAAAGTATTTGAATTTATATAAACTTTGATAAATCTTTAAATTAAATTTGTCTGGGCACAGTTTTAAACTAGGTGAGATAAATGGGAGAGACAGTGAAGGATCAGTTCCCCTCCATCAGCTTTTTCTGGAAACCACACAATTTGGCATTTCCTTTATGGCGTTATGAGTGCTTCATCAAGTCACAGAATTTACAGTTGTGTATAGACTATATACACGTAAAGTACTGATAAAGAGAGTCAAATCTCATTCATGAGTTGTTGAAAAGTTTGAACCAGAGGGTGCATAAATTCTTAGGGCATACCCGTGTGCCTTGCCTCACCATTTGAGACCCTCAGTTATATACTGGGCTATTATTGGCATAACAACTAACTGCCTGGCTCATCACGCTCAGCCCTGTACTGCACACCGTTTTGGTTATAGAAAACACGACATTCCACAATGTTGAGTGCATCAGACCTCTGTGGTTTCCATGGTATCCAAACAAGCATGATTATTTGTATAAAAGTACATCATGAAAATCCTGAGACAAACTTTTGTTATTTTGATGATGAAGAAACTTCATGTGTTCTGGTGAATGCTCAGTAACTCAGAGTCTCGACGCAGAGCTCTGTCTGTGCAGTGAGCTGCCAGCTGTGTTTGTTTTTAGGATTTTAATGCAGAACAGACAAATGAAGAGAGCGTACAGTGGCAGTCTTATGTGTGAAATGTGCTCGTGTTTGAGAGCTTGTGGTTTCCACCCAATTCTAAACTGTGCTCCTCCCTCAGCGTATTTCACTGTCATCGTCCTCGGAGACTGATGGCTGCTGCTCGGCTGGTGCCAGCCCCAGGCACAGATGCTCTGGGTGGGGGGTCAGCATGCCCGTCCTTGGCCTGATGCCCTCTCAGTGAAGACAGCTGCCGTGAGACACAGCTGCTGTCTGCATGGTTGCACTTGAGACTGATATGTCAGTGTTGCTAGCTGATGCTGAGGGTGTAAGACAAAAATATTCCTGTGAGGGCAGTAATATTTTTATCAGGAAGGGTCAGAGCAGTAAAGAAGAGTTGTAAAAGTCACAGTTTATACAGAGGGGGTGTTGCTGAACAATAATATTGTCTTAGTCAGTTCTGATGTGTTCTTTAGTCATGTCCAACATGCTGCATGAACCTTCCGACTCAATAATAACCAGCTCTACTAAACTTTGACCTGTTGGCCTCGTTATTAAATACAAATGCCAACACAATGTGTTTGTGTTATTTACACATATCAGTGCAAATGTAAGATAGCTGCCATCATGGCAGCAATCTGATATATCTGACACAAAACTCAACCAGGTACAAAGCCTCATCGCACTTCATGAATGGACACTTAAATGATTTATACTTATTTACAGTTTTTGGTGGATAAAGTATGAGAATTTGACTAATTCTGTTAACATCAGCATTGCAGGCCACATGCCATCACTTTGGTGTTGATGAGGATCTTTAACTAAGACCTCATACTTGAATGCTTAACACGCACACACAAAGGCCCAAATGCAAATATATGAGTATAAATATGAAAATAAGTATAAATATATATTTACAGCCCAAAGAGTCTTAACATATAACTGCAGCTTTCTCTTTGCCGATATGCATTGAAACAGATCTTTTCAAATCAATACAGCCCCAAATGCTGTTTCAAAAGTTGTGAAATGCTCCTCTAGTAATATCACTTATGATGCAGTTAACAAGGTGGCAGTAGAAACCAAATTATGTGATGCAGCACATGTTCCAAGCTGTAAGTTACAACAGAAATCTCTGAAGATCTGAAATTTAAGTTTCTAAAGTTGAAGGATTCTTTAAAATGTATCCGTACTGTTTCAACAAATAGAACAAAGTTGTCAGAAATGCTATCAAAGACATAATCACTGTCCACAACTACATATAATGCGATACAGAAAGAGGGTATGCATTCATGTCACAATTTGTTCCACTTACTGAGTGGCAGAGAACAACATATGGCAATTGATATTGGTGGTAAGAAATAGGGAAGCACTTCAATTCATTTTAAAAATCATAAGTTTAAAAATAACTTAATAAAACCTTGAAGCCACAGAGTTACATTTATAGTTCAGCGTTTATCAGCCTGAACGGTAGAGTGTAGTCCTGCTTTGACTGTAACTGTATTTGTGTGATTTTACAGTTATCCCAAATGAGAGTGACGCACCCAGGTTTTCTTTGAGTATATGGTTTTGCATTTTTTTAACTGTCTGTCTTCAAATGTTACACCTGAACTGGTCAGAGTTCATATTTATCATTACCTGAATACATGTGCACTCAGTGATATGATATCAGCTGGTGTAGCATCACAGCTTTGTCCTTGTTATAATCCTGATGTTACGCCATCAAACATTTCCATAACATCAGTTATCATCAAATAATCATAACTTTTCAGCCGAATACAACAAGTATTTGGCTGTCTACTTCGCTCTGATTGCTGTTGTCAGTCAGTGCTCTCTGCCACTCAGCGGCTGGTGTTCCACTCACTCACCCTGTCTGTGACGACATGTGCACACCCTCTATTGTAGTAGGATTCATATTTTAACTTGAGGTTACTGAAAATACCATGCCTTACAAAAAATACATTTCAAAATTAGGTCCCTGAAGGAGGACATCAGACTTCATAAGCGACAAAAAGTGCTAAACTGTGAGGGCTGTTACATTTTACTTGCATGATGGCATTATTTTTGTGGAGCATGTTATCAAGTCGGAGCTTTCAGACTGTGTGAGCCCCACCTCTCCTGTGTGATATTCAGACAAAACAGACAGATAAAATAAAGATAAATAAAAAGTAGAGAGCCATATTTATTGTAATCCAGCAGGTATGTATGTCCACAGAGGAAGAATATGTCTGAGAAAACATGTTAACGGTTATAATTACACTGCCTGTCTGTTAAAGCTCAGGTTGCCACCAAGAGTCATCATTCTTCTGATCTCACTTTTCAAAAATTATAATTGGGATTACTTTGAAAACCTCCAACAATGACCTGAATCCTGACAGTATTTTGACCATATTATAACCCCAGTGAAGCTACATTTAAGCTTTTTAAGCAACCACTTGGACAATCCACAAAAGTTTAAAACTAAAGCAGTGTGCCGACAGAATTGTTCTGAGGTTGACTGTGTGATTTGAGACATCCTTCCAGGAGCCTTTGGTAGGGTGGGGACTCTTGTTTTATACTTAACCTCACGTTTGTTTGCTTTCTCAACAGATCAGGAAACAGGTCTGTTATCATTTACAACATTCAGAAAGCCCTCTATTTCTCTGTTTCCTCAATGTCAACTCATCCCAATGGTATTATCTTTTGAACTGAGTATTAATCTGCGTCTCTTTAATCGCCATTTTATCTCCTGACTCACATTGTTGGTCTCTCACTTGTGGCCCTGGTGTGGACTGAAACCTAAGGGCCAACAGATGTGTCTGTGGTTTTCTGTTGGGTGTGTGAGTCAGTGTGTGTTGAGATGTGAGTGTGAGGCATCTGAAACAGTGGAGATATCATTGGGGAGGTTTCAGATGGAGCGCTGTTCCCTGAGCATTCCTGCAGCCAGAGGGTTTATTTATGTGGGGAAAGGTGTTGAGAGGAGGGGGAGTGGGCTCTCGTCCACACATGTTAGGTGGGACCATGGTCAGCAATAAATCAAAAAGAAAACAAAAAGTCTGACACTGGATACCCAGCTTCAGCACCTGCCAATGCCAAACAAGCCTGAGCTTTGTAGTGCATCCACAGTGCCCTCACAGACAGTTTTAGCATCGAGAAAGGCGGGCAAATGTCTGAGGCCTGTGCTGTCAGGGGCCTCAAGATTTAGCCACCAGAGATGAGCATCAAAATTTAGAATATAGGCCTCAATACTTCCCATAATTAAGATTTTTAGTTTAATGCACACATGTTAGGAATACTTACCAACTTATTTTGCAGTTAAGACAGTGTCGTGATAGTCGATTACCATGTTCAGTACTTTGTTTCCCCTGTCGTCAGGTGACATGAATGTGAGGCGGTAGTGTATATAAGCAAAAGTATAGTTTAAGGATGACTACTCAAAATATTCTAGAGATATTGCATTTACCTCCAGAATCTAATTAGTCTGTCCCTATATCATATTGGACATTTGTGCAAAGTGTAATGAGAATCCCAGAAGACATTGTTGTAGTTTTGCGTTTTCAAAATTGAGTTCACAAGCATAGAATGATGCTTAGAGTCATGACCTTGACCTTTATGAACTCTAGAAAGCAATTAGCTGACTCTCCAGATAAGATGGATATTTGTGCAATGTTTGAAAATCCTTCGAGGCATTTGTGAGATAATGTATTCACAAGCAAATTGACCACAAGACTCCCTAGACTTGACCTCTGACCCCCACAATCTGTCAAGTTCATCCTTAATTTCAGGCAGTCATGTGGTCAAAGGTTAAAGCATACCCTATATCAAGTTCACAACGCTTTTGGCAACCCTGAAACACAAAGCCCCTGACTTGACTTTTACTGGCACGGAGCATAAAAAATCAGGAAAACTCTTGTTCTAATTGAACAAATAATTTGGCACTGCAAAGGGACCTGGTAAGGCTTACCACTTTTGCCCACTTGTTCAGTCATTGCCAGCATACCTATTCAATCCGGACTGCTCTCTCTCTTTGTGGTTGAATTATGACTGATGATAATTTTGTTTCTGAACTTTGAAAGCCTCTTAAGAGATATTTGGTTTACACTAAATGCTATTTGAATATTGGGTAAGGGCCTCACATTGTTCTTAACATGAGGCCTTCACAATACTAAATTCCTTCATTTCTGCAGTCTTAAACCGCAGCACAAAAACAGAACAACCATCTCCTGCCATGCTTTTTAAATGATTGAAGTATATTTCACTTCTCACCTCGTTGTGTTTGTTGATTAAAACGCTGCCATATTTCAAAATCTGGCAGAAGCACAGAGATATGTTGTCATAGTAATCGCACACTCCCATGTGGCTTTTTTTGTTATTCTACTTTTTTTTTCCTCTCACGGCCCTCTCTTCTTATCTTACTCCAAAAAATGCCTGACTTGGACTTTCCTCTGCCAGTGCTAACTTCCCTCTCCCGGCGTCCGACCGCATCAGCCCCCAAAGTTCCTGCCCTGGGTCGACGGCACACGGATACAGACGGAGATAATGGATGTGTGTATGTGTGTGTAGTAGGAATGCCTGTGGCTTAAGTGTGTTAGTGTCTCTGATCTGTTTTTTTCTTTTTTTGAGAAAAAAAATCATGACAAAAGCACAAGTCATCCAGAGGGTTTGGAGAACACACTGATATAGTTGGAGTGCTTTTAAGATGCTTTTTCATCACTTTAAGGCAGTGTTTTCAAATAATGTGCCCTGGCACAGTGGTGTGTCTGGAGGCAAGCCTACAGAGGGTTTGCTTCGGGAATTGGCACAAAAAAATTATTATCACAACTACATAGTAACAGTTGAATGAGTTTTTAATTAAGTCATACTGTAGGTTCATTTTTTTCAAGCAACTACAACACAAACAACTGAAAACATACAGCTAAAAATAAAACAAAGGCCGCACAATCAGCAATTATCCAAAAACTGATTGACAAATCCTTCATTTCTGTGAAAGGGGCCTCGAGGGAACCTTCCTGGTTGGCCTACAAATATAGATACAGATGGAGCCAGTCAAATTCTCCCCAGTATCCTTGACTGAGTGTGCTCTCATAAGGGAAACGTCATCTCATGGGAACAACCTGCAGCTGCATAATTAAGCATGTTTTTGGTGGAATTTAGGCTGGAAGTTGGCTAGTAATTAGCTGGAACTTGGCAGGCATTCGACTGGAGGGTGAAAGTTGAAGCAGCTCCATCTGTAATCCTTGCACTATTCTACATCACATGGTTGATTGAAGCCTCTGTGGAAGGGCCCAGTGTGGTATTTATGTATGAATATCTACATTCAGGTTTTGACCAGGAAGAGATTCAAAAGACAAAGTCATAGACGAACATGGAGACAATGATTGGCCACTTTCTATCACACGGTCAAAGGTCTTATTTATTCAAACAAACGCAAGCTTCCATTCAGCTCCTGTTGTTTTGGTTTTGAAGCTTACCATAACCCAATACTAAACTTGCATCCAAGTTTAGTATTTATTTAACAGCATTAGTTTTTGCTGCATTTCTTTCTCTTTTGTAACCCTCCATCACCACTTAAAACCATCTTTCCCTGTACAGTACACTATTACTGTAACATTAAACCTCAGGATATTAAAATCTGTCAGAACAATCCTGTAATCCATCACTCCTGCTGTAAGTATGGGCTAGTTTACAGCCACAATCAAAGGAGCAGAGGCATGTGGAAATGAAACCTTTATTAAAATCTCTGTTGATGGAATAACCACTATTTAAAGACACATTGCGTGTGTGTGTTCCCTAAGCTGAAATCCAATCACAGTTTGGAAAGCATGTTGGTCTACCATATAGTTAAAACACATGCTTTATGATTGATTAATAAATTCTGATGCCAGATCTAATTGATTCACAGTTGTTGGGGTTGGGGTAATGTCAACATAGATTGTGACACTCTGTGGTTGTGTTGAAAGAAACAAAAACAATCTAACAAAGACACACAACTCTTTAAAAGACACGGTGAGAGTATCTGGAGCAGAAAGATTTTAGCCAACTCTTTGTAAGAGCAGCTTGATTTTTTCCCAGCAGTCTTTGCTTGGGGAGCAGCAAACAGAGGCTGGTTATGAGACAGAACAATGAGACAATGTTAGCCAGGCATCCAGCACATTCCTCTGACTGTCTGAAAAGACTAAATCTGCTAAATTGCCTCATTAAAAGTGTAAAAACACTTTAGATGGCGATTAAAGCGTCTGTTGTGTTCCTCTTCTGCAGCTGTAAACTTTCCTTTTTGGTTTGTCTTGACTTGTCTTTGACTCTAAATATTCTTATAAGTTATTGCAGCTTCAGAGTGAGGCGGCGGGGTTTGAACTTTCGCTCTCTGGTTGTTAATATTCATCACAGCTTCTTGTTTACATCTTTAAAGTTCAGCTGCAGTAAACTGTGTGGAAATGACACACACACTACATTAGACAAACCCCTTGAGTTGTCTAATAAGATGTCCTCTAAGTCGACAACCTTCTTCTCTACCGCAGAGGGGCTATTGTGTGTTAAAGTGTGTGTACGGGGTGGTTGGCCGCATGAAAAGACTAATGCAAGGCCCCTCCTCATTTAGCTAAAGCAATCCAAGCATTTAAATTAAATATTCTGAAGCTTTTAAAGCACAGAAAATTATCTTTGTCAACTGTTGTCTCCAGTTGTTCACAACCTATTTGTGCATTTTAGACAGTGTGCAGGAATTTGCTTTCTATATTTTCAGCCAAAAGAAAGAGGCACTTATTTACAGCTTATATGTTTAGTTAAGACTTTTAGAATATTTGCTTCCATTTTTAAGTGATCAAATTATATCGTAATGTTTTGGCTTTAAATATTAACAACATTGGAAAATCACGTGCACAACATTTGTAAAACATAGGTGGTTATGTTTAGATAGCGTGTTCTCAAGCTCTAGATTCTGACGAAATCATTTCCCAAAAGAAAGACATCACCGACTGGAAGGTTATTTGTGCAATTTAGAATTTTTTGGGGATAATCACCTCCAAAATTTTAGTTTAATTTCTGATATAAAATAATATTTTTGATTTGCATCAACTAGTTAGAACTGCAAAAATATTGTAGCTGTATTTTAAAAGAAGGCTAAACTGGTAACATCAATTGTTCAGTGCAGTTTAGACAGTCTGCAGGAATTGACTGGCAACAATTTAAACAAAGAAAGACAAAATTGCAAACTGTGAGGGGAATTTTCTTACAATTTCTGCTAATATATTTCCAAATAAATTGGCCTCAATTAGGAATAAATTGCAAAAATACGTTTATAACATTTTAAAAATATAGCCTGGACTATAGAGACACATTTTCCATCCTTATTTAGAGATTTGGACAGTGTTTTTGCCTGCAACAATTTTAACCAAACCAGAAAGAGCACTGAACTGTGTTCAGACACAGTGTTAGAAGAAAGGTCTGCAATATTTTTTGTATTTTTTCCTGACAAATTGGCTCTTATTGGAAATTAAATGTGTTTGAAAGACTTAAATAGCAAGTCAAAGGTGAACAGTTCATTACTTTAGGTTGGCCCGGTGGCACAGCAAGGTTGCTGGTTCGATCCCCATGTTGGTTAGTGCCTTTCTGTTTGGAGTTTTCATGTTCTCCATGTGCATGCGTGAGTTCTTGGCACTCCAGCATCCTCCCACAGACCAAAAACATGCTCATTGGGATAACTGGTGACTCTAAATTGCCCTTAGGTTTGGGTGCCCTGGGATCGGCTGGCGACCGTGCCTCTTTTCCAGTGTCAGCTGAGACAGGCTCCAGCTCCCCAGTGCCCCCAAAAGGGATAAGTGATACAGATAATGGAGGGATGGACATAGAGCAATCTGGACTGTATGCAGGAATTTGCCAGGAATACATTTAGGCTTAAGCTAAACAGAGAGGGCACTGATGTGTGCTGTCTAGACCAGTGATTCTCAACTGGTCGGCTCTGGGACCCACCATCACCTCTTAATGATGGGCGCGACCCAAATCAAGGAACATTTTCAACTTCTCAAATGTAATTAATAGAACGTTACCACACTTGTCAAATTCAAGTTCAATGATTAACCAAAATGACCTTTATGTGAAGATGCCAGAAGAGGGAAATATTCCCTTCTACTTTTAATTAGCTGCACCAAAAATGCTTCTTAGGGACACAAGCTTTAAGATTATAAATTTAACTGTAGCTGTGATAACCCTGAGTCAGCGGATACATACTGAGCAGCCCTGTTAGTAGCACTAAATAAGCCATTGACCACGAGGCTGTCACAACACTCGAAACTTCAGCATTTTTGAACAGACTCAACAGTCTTTCAATTCACAAACATGAAATAAAAAAGTTCGGCTGCTGAGAAATTGTTTCAAATAATCTTAATATGTAGCTTTGGCTGAGAACCTATTGTTGAATATATAACAAACATCGTTCTATTAAACATGTCAATTAGCATGACAGGGTGTTATCACCACCTATTGTTAAGGAGTGAGAATAGACAGCAATCCACTGCATTAAAAACATCCCCTTCAGAATAAAAGCACAGGTTGCAGCCCTCTAATAAAGGGTCCAACAGTTGAAAATCACTGGTCTAGACTGTGTCAAGAGAATAGCCTGAAATTCTTCCAAGTTTTCTGGCAATGAAATAATTTTTTTCCCTCGATAATTGTTTTAATTGTGAATTTAATTTCACTGAAATGTTGGAATTTTGGAAAAGTAGTTAAGACTGGCAAGGTCATTTTTCCAAACCTATTTGTGCGCTTTAGACAGTTTGCAGTTTAATTTGCCTGCAATATTTTATCCAAAAGAAAGAGAGCAACTTATCATTCTTTCTTGGATGTATTGTTTCCAACCAGTTTTGAAATTTGCCCGCAATGTATGTTTTACAAAAAAAAGAGAGTACTGCCTTAATTCCACCAACAGGTAAGATGTATGAAATCACAGCAAATGACTTAAAAGGTATAGTTTAAGTACTGAAAATACTAAAAATAGCAAGTACTTCTCATAAAACTGTGTATAGTGCACAAATAAGTTGACAAGGTTTGCACATGAGGCAGTCTAGAAATGACCAAGCGTTTGCTCCTCTGTGGTTTCTGCCACTCAAAAAATATTGCCAATTTCCTTGTGCACGTTTAGAGGGTGTAGAGATAAACAGAATATCACTAATAAGCTGTCCACCTATTTGTGCATTTTAATGAGTGCACAGTTCATTTAAAATACACAACTTAATGAGTGGGAGTAATAATAGACATACACTTTGTTTTTGATGCTCAGTAATGACCGCATCTTGTGGCCTCTTGAAGCACGAGGCCCCAGGCAGAGGCCTATCTCTGCCCCATGGTGAAATCACCAATATTTGTGTGCCTGCCTGTTTGCCTGCACACTCACTCATATGGAAAGGGCGTGCACAGCCACAGCTCTTAAAATAGTCTGCAGTCCTCCCCTCTCTAATTAGAGACATTTCAAAAACCAGCATTTTTAATTTTAGGCTGGAAGCTCTGGACCACTCATGCACACACACATGGAGTTAAACATACACACTTTTCTGTATAAATAAATCTGATAGGTCACACACTTGAGCATCTAAATCTAAAAACACACACACACACCAGGAGCCACAAACCACAAAGCCTTACTCCCCGGCACAGGCTGGTAACCCAAGCACAATGCAGGGAGCTCTGTAATAAGTGGTTGCACATATGAAATGCAGGAGCGCACTTGAGCCTCGAGGCAGGAAAGTATGATAATAAACCGAGCAATGCAAGTTTTTCTACCCAACATAAATCATCTCAATCATTCCTCTTTGCAACATGTGCTACAAGAATCTGCTCCATCCTTTGATGTGGTCTCCTTCACTGTCCGATAATTAAATTAATCAATCAAAAACAATTTCACAAATAAATATTTTACACGCAGTTGCTCCGATGCTCCTCTAAATGGGGCTTGTAGCTTAGCAGTGTTCCCTGGTGGCTGCTGAAGCCCCTCTGGATGGTTGGGCACAATGGGCACATTCACATCTTGACACACATTTTGCTGCTAAAGTGCCTGTTGTGCTGGAGGGCATTTAGTCTCCACGAGCTGTGGCTTTCTGAGGACAGGAGCAGGGTGCAGGGGGCTCTGAGGATGACTGCTTGAGGTGGCTCTCTGACGAAAGGGTTAAGCTATTTGGGATGGATGCAGACGCTGAATAGTCAGCACAGTCTGGAGGCCTCTTATGAAGTACTTATTGCAACAAAGATGACACAGCCAACTCCCAGCCAAAGAGACCACTCCTCTTTCAACCCCCCCATCACCCCGCCTTCCTCCTCTCTGAAGAAGTGTCCATTAGCAAAAAGAAACCAGATTTTTGTCCAGCTGATGCTGCTTTGTGCAGGATGATACAAACACAAACTGTCAGTCAGCAAAACATGAGCAGTCCCTTCTTTTGTCAGATATGTTGAACTTTTATCCTACCAACAAATTCATTATTACAGTGGTGGGCAACTCGCAGCCCTGAAGCCACATGCAGCCCTCGTCCTAATTAGGTGAAGCCGTGAGTCAATTTAAACATTGATAGGTTAAAATCTTTAAGAAAACTGACAAAAATGGCAATGAGGATTTCAGCATGTGTTGCATTAGGCACCAAGCTACACAAAAGGAATATGTATTATTAAAAATACAATTAAAAAGTGTTTTTGATAATAAGGCATCACATCTTATTAACATGGTGCAACGATTTTCCTTGACACCTCAAAAAAAAAAACTGTCTACTATGGCCTCGTTTCAAAAATCAATACTGCAATAAATCACCGTGCATATCCTTGCTGATATGTGTGTTGAAACAAATATACAATATTTCCCCAAATACTTTAAAATATGCCTTGGGTAATATCACCCATGGTGCGGTTCAAAAGGTGGCAGCAGGAGCCAAAGTACACGATGCATGTAGCAAATTTCAAATTACTTCAAGGATCTCTGAAGACCTGAACTTTGACTGTTTCAAGTTTCAGATCCTTTAAAGCTATGGTCTACGATCTGAAAACCAGTTTGGCTGTTAAGACAGATTTGAAAAACGCAGCCTGCCCCCCCTTCACTCACCCCTCCCCTCCGTGTTCCAAGATCCCGCCCCCCAGCTCGTGTCGCCTCCTAACAACACGCCCCCTCCGATAGAGCACGAAGCCGGCCAGCAGAAAATATCAGCAGCAACAACAACTTGAGATTGCTCATAGCTGAAAGTAACAAACACGACAGTCATCCCCCTTGTAACACACAGCGGTAGCCATTTCAATTGGACCGGCGGCGAAGCGGGTCTGGCGTCGCCACTGTTAGCCGATCAGGATTTACCTTTCTCGGCGTGTCTTCATCAGCTCAGTTTACAATGCTAACGATGCGTGGCTAACTTATGCTAAAATCTATTGACAGAGCTTACCCGTTCCGACCAATATCTTCCTTACTTCAGCCTTTTCCTCAAAACTTTTACGTTTCCTTCCCTTCGATGTGGAGGGTAACAGAAGCGGCCTCCCGGTTTCGGTGCTGGTCTTCTCCGGCTCCATGACGCTTCAGTAGCTGTGCAGCTAGCTGCTCACCGGTACATGAGGGAGGTAGTGGTGGGGAGGTGGGACCATGGGCTGGACGGTGCGGAGCAGGGGAGTCAGGGGATTGGATGGACTCACGGACCAATCCGAACCGCGGGCAACGGCGGTTCGGATTGGTCAACTATTATGCCGCTTTGCAGCGGATATACTGAATGGATTTTTTTCATTCTTTTTGGTCTTTATATTGCGTAGATCGGACCATAGGACCATAACGGCCTTATAAACGGTTTTATTAAGATGTACCAGGCTTCCAAATCGTAGACCATAGCTTTAAACCTTGTCCTTGCTGGTCTTTTTCTCTTTTTTCTTTACAAAAAAGAACAAAAGTTGTCAGGAATTTTCTAAAGGTCCCAATCAACATCCACAATTTACACATATCATGATACAGAACCTTCTGTATCATACTGTAGCCTCTGTATTGGAATTCATACTGTGTGGTTGCTGGAAATACCCAGCCCTACCATCTACCCAGAAAAACAAAGCATCACCGTAACACACACCGTCAAACTTGAACACAAGACAGCATGGTCTGAATTCCAGCGTGAAAGAAGCTGACTCCTCAGGATCAATCCTATTTCTAAGTTAAGACAAAATCTAAAGCCAGTACACTGTCATAAATTGTGATTCTTTTGCTCTATAATATACAGATGTGTTATTAGCATTCTCACAAATACACATCCTCTCATTAATCTAAACAACTTTAAAATACCTTTCCAGTAATAGATGTTTACATATAAATATGGATATATTTGGATTTATTTAAAGCTTCTTTGAAACCTTTCCTCTGGAAAAACAAATGTAAATAGATATACTTAAATGAAATACAGTGTTTCCTGTGCTGAGATTGGTGGCCTGCTGCCCCAAAATGATCTCCCACCACTCCAATAAAAAGGCACAAGAACCTTATTCAGTACTTTTCTAGTTCAGCAGCTGAATGAACAGCTCTCTGCTTTTAACTTACCTGAGCAATGTTGAGTGCCAGTTTTCAGCTTTGGCACACAAAAACTGACTGACACGCTGATTTTCTGCTAGTGGATGATCTGAAGCAGCACTAGGAATGGGAATACCTTTACTGAAGTATTGAAGTCTTGATACTTTTACAAGTCCTCATTTGGGTTTGATAACAAATGAGGTCTCTAATAGACAGTATATATGTGCTTTTTTCCAGCTCTTATCAATCTTTCAGTCTCTCTCTCTGTCATGAGTTTGTGGAGGACAATCAGTTGTATCTGCACCTGTGACTCTAGACACTGAATTATAAAATGAAATACAAATATGTTAAAGTAACTCAGAACTGATTTTAAGTATAAAACATTTATAAACCAGTGCAATCGAGACCTAACACAGCAATACTCCACAAACAGCTAACTAAACACACAATCAAAGACAACAGCAGATCATGTAACCTGACTGTTAGTCCAGTGCTAGTTGAGAGTATTTTACAGTTAGTCTGGGCTTTAGGTTTTGCGCCAGTAAAGGGATGTGCTGTCACTTCAAAGCAAGAGGTTGCTAACTCTTGGTGTTGGCCAATTGTTGTGGAGATTATATTTTCTCCCTGTGGTTCTCACTATGTACTTTGGTTTTCTCCCATGACCAAAACCATTCCAACCTACTGTCCACAGTGCATCCAGTACAAATGTAATCTGACTATGTGTCCCCTTGTAAACAGTACATCAAGTACATTAACTTTGCAGGTGAGACATGGGTGTGTAGTGCTTTGTATTGTAGAGATGTTGACTCAAAAGCTACAGTCAATATGTAGCCCTCTGTAAGCCAGAGTTTCTCTCTCTCTGTTGAAAGTGAAAGTAAATCACTTTGCTGACTGTAATAATTGAATGTTGAGCTATCTCAACTATATCAAACAGAATGTGACTGACTGGCGTCAAGTCCAGGGTGTACCATGTTTCTCACGCTATATCAGCGAGGATAAGCTGCAGCCCCATAACCCTGAATGGAAAAAGCAGTTCAGATAATGGATGGATTAAAATTTGGCCCTGAGTATAGAATGAATGTTGCCCTCCTGGTGACCTTAGTTGTTGTCCTTCCCTGGATTATATCAGTAATTATAATTTATAATGCCATGCACAGCCTTCACAGTAGCAAAACAATCCAAACATCTGCACCACATTCATTTTACAGGGCTTGCTAACCCAGTCTGGCCAATCTGAAACTTTTTACAGTTTTATTTTTCTTTTTCCACAGCCCACTTACACACGTTCACTGAATTACAATTTACTTTTCCCAAAAACTATAAACGCGGAAAAGAAGCCACACTTTAGTCTGGCCAAACCTCAGACATGGGAGACAAAATTAAACTCTTTATTCAAAACATGTTATCTTCCACCAAAATGAAAGTGCAGATTACTTCCTGCCTCAGAGAACACACAGGAGCTGCCAAATACTGAAAAAAGCCACAGATATAAGTGGAAAAAGTGCTATCATGAAGACAGATGGGCAATTTAGAGAAAATGTTCAGATGTTTTGTCAGTTTAAACCTGAAACCATCAAGGTTTAAGAGGATGGAGAAAAGTTTTGTAGTCAACCAGATTGAACTGTTTCTCCACCCATTTTAACCTGTATCATTCTTTAAGAGATGAACTTGGGGGGGGGGGGGGCTTTGCTGTACAAAGTAGATAAGACAGTGGGTATATCTGCTAACCTGAGAGACATAGTGGGGTAAAGCGAGGTTAAGAAGGCACAGGTCACACCCCATCCTAGGCCACCTGTTCCTGGGAAAAGTGCCTCTGTACATGAACGACATGGACATGATCAATATGCTGCTGGTCCTCCAGTTGTTATCTTTTTATCGTTTGTCTTCAATTGGTAATTTGCAGTTTTAAAAAACGGATATATTCAAAAATGTATAGATCTTTTTTGTTTAATGTGTTACTGGCAAATGTTAATCATATATTAATCAATTTATGCAACACCATTAGCAAACTTTCGTGAATATTTTTTCAACAGGTGTAGCCATGAAAAACGACAGTATGAGCTGTAACTAGAGCTCTTTGCTGCATGGTGGCACAGCAGGTCAGTGCTCATGCCTCACATCAAGGTACGAGGGCTGATTGATAGGTTGTGAGCCTCATATTTAAGGGTTTGACTTTGGCAGACATATTGCATTATTTTTCAACATAATCCCCTTCAGTATCTGTACACTTTTGACAGCGATGTTTAAGGGCCTCAATGCCACTTTTAAAGAAGTCCTTGTCTTGGCCGTTCAGAAAGTCCTCCACTGCATGTATGATGTCATCATCTGACCCAAAGTGGGTACTGGAAATGGCCTTTTTCAATTTTGGAAATAGATGAAAGTCTGATGGAGTGAGATCAGGCGAATAAAGCGGATGCTCAATCAATTCAAAGCCACAATCTTTAATGGCAGCCATGGCAATGACAGACTCATGAACAGGGGCATTTTGTCCATTTTGCAAAAGTCACTTGCCTTGTTTCCTTTAGAGTGCTACTTCTTCGACATAAACTGACCAAATGACACCAGTCTTCGGGTACACAGCCTTAAATAGTCAGGGAAAAGTGGAGCTGAAAATGGACATCCCTGCTTATCTTCTTCAATACAAGGGTCACAACTTATCAATCAGCCCTCATAGCTTGTTCAGCTCTGTGAGTCTGTCAGGGTCTTTCTGTATGGAGCTTGTTCTCCTGATGCAAATGTGGGTTTTCTTCAGGTTCTCCAGTTTTTTCCCTCAGACCAAAAACATGCCAGTTAGCCTAAGTGGTGACTCTAAATTGACCCTCTGTCAAGCCTGGAAGTGATCCTACATTAAGCCCCGCCCTCCTTAGAAACTGTTACTGGGTTAGACAACATCTGTTGTATCTTGCCTCTTTCCTATTTGAAACAATGGAAAACAAATTGCCTTTTGACTGACTTTTATTCATGTTTAACTAAGTTGATTCTTTTAAAAACTTGGTCTAAGTGAAAGAATAAAGAAAGAATTACATTAGGGTTAAAGCAGAAAGGACAAAACATGAATGAATTTGTTGACATAAGTACAATTTTTACTTGTGAATAACCTTAGTCATGTCTTTTAACACTGGCTGTTCGCATCAACAAAACACTCTACTCATTTCCACTAAACTCTCCTAGAAAACCAAATATTGTATTTAAATGTTTTCTCTTACCTTTGAGCGTAAGTAAGTTTTCTTTGTGATTTTTGGCATTCAAATAACGTTTTTTTAGAAATAAGAAATTTCATTGCTATGCATTGCACCACGCTATGCAAAATAGACTCTGCTTATGCTGAACTTGTATGAATGAGTAACTTGACAACTGCTGCTTTGAGAAGGGGCTCGCTATTTCTGGTCAGTTAACCAATCAGAGAGCTGACGAAGGGTCAGTTGTCCCTGTGAGTGAGCGTGAAATGGTTGTCTGTGTTGACCTTCTGATGGGCTGGTAACCAGTCTAGGGTGTACCCACTTCCAGCCCAGTGTCATTTGGGATAGGTTCCAGCTCCCTGTGACCTTAAGTGTTATAGAGAATGGATGGAAGGACAGAGTTCTTGCCTGGCCATGAAACGCCTCTGCAAGGTTGTCAGAGAACAGTAGTTTTAGGATGAAGGGTTGAGGTAGTTTTGTCATTACGTGGTTTGTAAAAAAATAATTTTCTGTGATGTTGTACACATATGTTTTGCTAAAATTTTGACCATGTGCCTCCAAAATGTTTTCATTCACTTAGTCATTTAGTAAGTGCAGACATCTGTGCAAAGTCAGAAGAAAACCCAGAAAAGCATTGTAAATGTAGGGTAACCTTTGAACTCAGTTCATCCTTAAATCAGACAGGCATTGTAAGAAAATTTTGAAGAAAACTCCTCAAACCATTATTGAGATAGCAACGACCAGTACACAAGCAAGGGATAACCATGACATCCAATAAATTTAACCTTTTATGGGTGACCTTTACAATCTAATCAACGCAACCAAAAGTCAGGTGGATAGGTATGTAAGGTTTAAAGCATTCTTAAAAGATATTGCATTTACAAGTGAAAGGTGAACACGAAGCCCAATGGCCTCTATGTTTGACCACCAAAATGTGATGAAATTCATTCTTGAGTCAGAAAGCACCTTACGATATCTCCTTTATAAGCAAACAGTGATCATGAGGCTCAATGATTATGACCTCTGATATATGAACTCTGAATTGTAATGAGATTATCCTCACATTTGTTCAGGGACTTAAAAAAATCCCTTTGTGCGCTCACATTTACAAGCAAGGAATGGATGTGTCGAAAAGATAAGCTTGGCTTTTAACCTATGACCTTAAAAATCCAACTGGTTTGTCCATCAGATAGAGAAGACATTTGTAAAAAGTTTGGATAAAATCCTTTAAAGCATTTTTTAATAGAAAACAGGTTTGCCTCGCTTTAATCTTGAGTGCTGATGTGGACCACAAAAATATTGACATAATCTTTCATTTTATTAAAAGCAGCTTTGTGTTACCACTTAGTACAAGACAAGAGGCAGATTTGTGCTGAAACATGTTAATAATGTACCCTCATTATTCTGTCTTCAATAATAATAAAAAGTGTGCACCATACCATGTATGTACCATCGTACACAAAGACACTCTGTGACATGTCATGACCAGGAATTCCTGCTCACTAATGAAGGTCCAATTACTGCTTCTGGCCCGTCCCAACAGGAGCCCCAGCACAGCAAGAGGCTGTGAGTATGAGCCTGTGTGCGTGTAAATGTACAAAAGTGACAAAGGGTATAGACTGCTACTCTGAAACCAATTAGCAGGAGGAACCAAAAATCTCTACATGGCACGCCAACTTCATGCTCTGTTTTAAAGCAATACATCATCACTCTCCAATAAAAAGAACAAAAATTCAAACAATCAATAAGATGAATACATTTGAGCTATGCCCTTTTTACACTGCATACACCAGCCTTCAATTATATGTTGAACTGACTGACCTCTTAGCTCGAGCAGATATATCAGATATTTGACTTATGGCAGATTAGAACACTGATAGCAATATCATTTTACATAATCAGTTATCAATTGCCGTATATGTGCGGTTTCATAATCAAGTTTTGCATCATGGTTCACCCCATGTTGCTGTGTTATAGGGTAACACTTAGTTTTAGAGGGATTTGCTGAAATTAACTCATCAGTTTTGTAGTCTTTACACAGACTTATGCGCCTAATTGTTTCCAAAAAAACAATGTTCAATCTTGGGAGTTAGATAACCAACATTGTTCAATTATTATGCAGTGAAAGCTAACCTGAAAGGTTAATGAGAAAACGGCCAGTTGCTTTCTTTAATGAAAGCTGACAACAGTTCTGACTTCTTAACACCAGCCAGGGAGGATTTGGAGAGTGATGTGCTCTAGAATAGCTAAAGTAAATGAAACAATAGCATGAAGATAACAAATAAAGGCATATAAAAAAAGAAACAGGAGAGAGGGCAAAGCAATAAAACCAAGAATCTAAAACCAAGAATTAATAAAAAGCTAAAAATATATATAACTGTGTTAATAATATTAACTTTTACAATAAACATGATAATTGATTTACATTATATAATTGTGATTTAAAAACAACATATAAAAAACAGCTAAGATATAATTAAATATCAAACAATAACATTTAAAAAATTGATATATACTATAGATTCTCTATATCTAGCAGGAAAAGCACATTTTCAGTGTCCAACTATTTCTTTCACTGTTTCTTTGTCTTTTTTTTTTTTTTTTTCTACAAGTATTATCATCATGTCATTCACCATAAAACAGGTACAATCACTATCTCCTCTTACAAGATGACCTTTGCTCTTAAGAGTCTGGCTCTAAAATTGCGAAGTTATTTAATGTGGTTTTGGATCTTTTAGCCATACCTTGGGTAGCCCCCTGGAAAACTTGCTAACAGCGAAATTAAGTAAAACAGTGTTTAATCCTCATTTTGGTTCAACCACAGTATTGCTGTCGGTCTTCTCTATCTGTCCTCATTACTCTAAGTATGATGCATATGTAATGAGTATAACAAAGAAATCCTGCGACTTTGAACCATTAGCAGGCCACACTTTTAATGTAAATCTGGCAGGCAGGAGATGCTCAAATAGGGGCGCAGAGGGAAAATGCAGTAAAACCTGCTGATGGTTTTGAATAGCATGCACAGTTAAAGTGCTGACACAATGCAGCGCTGTTGTGTTAAGGGGATAATCATGTTGCTTTGAGCAGATTCAATTACGTCCTCGGAAAGTTCCCACAAGGCTGAATTATTATTTCTTTATATACACATTACTGACTCCTGTGACATAGAGCAGTCGTGTGTGCATTATAGTCAGTGTGCTAGTAACAGCAGGCTTTATTCAGTAATGATGCTATTATTGAAAATCAGTCTCATTATCTGGCTCCCATTGGTCTCCGAATTGAGACGGGATTTATGGCACATTACAAATCTCAAGGGCTTTAGTCTTTCACCTTGCGTGTGGTCCTTGAGGGTAAGGGACCTTTTCGTAGAGTTAAATGATGTTTACACAGAGGCCTGTTGGGTTGTTTTGACTCTCTTTATTAGGCTGAACCTGTGAATCTCAGCCTCTGTTGGCTTTGGAGAGTTGGATAAACTCACCGTGCTGTTTTATCAGCCAGGAGAGACTGCAGGAGCTTCAGGTGGATGCTAGAGAAATGCTTCATGTTCAGAATGAAAGAAAAAAATAACCTATAGTCAAATATTGTAGAAAGTAATGAGAGCAGGAAGCTTAGCCTACAGATGAAATCTTATTAAATCTAAATCCCTCCTTGAGACTCTTTTTCTGTTTGTGGTTTGCCGTGGAGGCTTGCAGCTACACAGAGCTCCCCCTCTTTAGTCCAGCATGTATAAATATTTGGAGGGCTGCAGGCGCCAATCAAAATCAGTGCTTTCACTAAAATGTATCTCATCCATGTCAGGGACTGAAGGTCAAACCAGGATGGAGCACTTCTTGCGTTTTCTTAAAGAAAAAAAAGAGATTTTAGTATTTTTAAAGCAGGACAAGATGAAGTACATCTGGGCAATATGGACGAGCAATGTTCTGAGGTGGATCACTTCAAACCCAGCTAAATGCAAATTAGATCAGGTTTAATCAACTAGTTTCAGGCTAAAGCACCCTGAAACTGTCCAAATTGAGCACTATTTATTTAGTAAAGGGTCACAGCATTAGGTGGTATGTAATGTTGAGTTGTTTTTGCAGAGTGGGGTGTTGGGGGCTAGCACCACTCACCTTCAGTTCTCTTATGTCCATATTTGTGTTCTGTATGAGATTACTTACTGCCTCAGTGGAGTGGTTAGATGTGAGTTTAACCCAAGATACTGTCAAAAAAACTTAAAGGATAAGTTCGGTTTCTACAGCTTTTACATAGTTTATAGAATGAAGTAGAACAATATACTCACCCAGAAGGCTTTCCTGATCCAAACAGTGCTTCGGGAGATATTTAGATCCAAAATCGAGCGGCAGACATCCGTAAAATGGTAGCAGACGGGGCATGTATAGCCGCTCCTTAAACTGCATTAATCGTCCAAAAACTCATTAGTTTCACCAACATTTCATCATGGTCCGCTCGCGCTACTCCTCCAGGACAGTCCGGTGTCACTCCATCCATGTTTTTGTGACTGTGCTGACCTCTGAACTGAAAAGTTTCTTTCCGGTTGCGCGCATGCGCAGTACGGCTCATTGTTTCAGCGGCGAGCGGTGCTACACAATAACTTTCTTCTTCCAGTTTTGTGCAAAATGGACGAATATCTATCAGATGAAGATGTTGTGGACGAGAACTTTGAATATGATGGGTGTCCTTACAGTTTCGAGCCAGAGTATACAGATGAGGAGCTCATCGAAAGGAGGACGCAGAGGCAAGAAACTTTTCAGTTCAGAGGTCAGCACAGTCACAAAAACATGGATGGAGTGACACCGGACTGTCGTGGAGGAGTAGCGCGAACGGACCATGATGAAATGTTGGTGAAACTAATGAGTTTTTGGACGATTAATGAAGTTTTAGGAGCGGCACTATACATGCCCTGTCTGCTACCATTTATACGGATGTCCGCCGCTCGATTTGGATCTAAATATCTCCCGAAGCACTGTTTGGATCAGGAAAGCCTTCTGGGTGAGTATATTGTTCTACTTCATTCTATAAACTATGTGAAAGCTGTAGAAACCGAACTTATCCTTTAATGTAATGTTTTAAAACCAAAATAGAGCAAAATCCCGCTGTCGCTCAGACATGCTACCAATGCTATATTTTTGATCAAAGTTATTTGTTCAAATATGGTTTTACAGCATTTAAGGGTTTGAGGAGCAGTGATGACCATTGCCTGTTTTAAAGCCCCACTATGTAAGATTCAGGTTTGTCTGCTCTCGAGGGGCCACTCTGGTCGTTGGGTGTAATTGCACTGTCGTAACACAGCGCCTCACAGCAACGTGCATTTGTTGACATACAGAGCCCGGAGAAGCGAGTTGACAGGACGTCCGAAGACACAAATAAACCCCGTGGACTGATATGGTACAGTATTATGATGTTTCTTTACAAATATGTCGTTTTTCAAGCGTCTGCAGTCGGTTGTTTGCTCAGCGTTTGCGTGTGAGCATCCTGGGAGCATCTCTCCTGCTGAAATAACCGGAGCTGGATGTGGTTATGTTGCGTCCACCATGTTCGCAGACTGCAGGACTTAGAAATAGTGAATGACTGAGCGTCAAGGCGCCATGAATATCTCCGGCAATCTGAGAAACTCGCCGGCAAATAACCGCTGGTAGCATTTAGTGACAAAACAACGTCCGCCAAGTTACACAAAGCATGCAATGCTACGGAGCAACCACCGACTGAAACCAAGTGTTGAACGAGGGAAAACCCGACGAAAACACAACTTACCTCTCCAGCAGTAACTTTGCAAGCTCGGCGTCCGTCTTGTAATTTTCCATCTCCCGACACTCTCGCAACCGAGCAAAGTGGGCCCCAGTGTTAATTCTAGTTTTGTTCCTTGTGTTGTCTGATAGTCTCTTTTTGGCCCTTGAATCTGGAGAAAGAGTCCTCCTCACACACTTTGCGGATGCTATGGCTGCTACTACTACATGCAAAACACCGGCTTCTTTAGCTGGAAGCCAAATCTCGCGTAGTGCCGTAAAGCAGTTTGCACTTCTCGCAGCCGCTCACGACATGTCCCCGTCACGGGAGCAAAAGTTACATAGCTCCTAAACAGAGCAGGGAAGCGCTGTGGGGGGAAGGGAGGGGGGGCCATTCTCTCTGTTACAGCGCCGAGCTCCACTGAACAGACTTTGGAGAGAATATTTGAAGGCTCAAAAGATCTGCAGTGCTGCTTTAATTAAAGAAATCAAGAATAAGCCAAACTGGCTTGAAAAACTGCTGCCAGTGAGTTAATTTCTAAGGCTTTAAGCCAGCTATCAGTGCAGCTGATTTAGGAAATAAACTTGTATATAAGATAAAGGCAAAAAAACAATGTTAATCCCTAAATTATTTGTTGATGTATTACCCAATGACACAGCAAATGTGTACCAAAAGTACACATTTACTGTGTCCTTTAATTTGGTTAGAGCAAAAAAAAAATTCAAACAATATAAAAACCCCTTTAAAAGTATGTCAAAACAAGTACAAGTCTTGGCCATTAGGTGTGGTGCCATGATTAAAATAACAAATGGCCCCAGTCACTATGATTTTAGATGTGCCCTATAATTGTAGATATCATAACCTGTTTTCCTCTCTTAAAGACTATATTCTATTCTTTTCTACAGAATTCGCTCAAGTTTGTCTGTCAAACATTTTAACACCATACATGATCAGCCCTTTGTTCACCTGAACAATACTTATTGGAAATAACTCACTTTAGTCTAGATTTATTTTTATTTAGTTCACTTGGTTCTTTCTTTAAAAATCAGCCTGGGTTAGGTAGAAAGACTGAGCCACCAAAAGATTTATGAAGAAAATCAAAAATCTTCGTAAATCTTTTCAAATAATTAAAAATTATTTCTGGTAAATTATCATATACATACTGTACATTGGCTGTTCTGCTAAATATTCCTAGAACACCAAAAATTGTCAATATTAAAATATTTGTTGTCCAATGCTTTCCATGTGTACCTGGTCAATTCCTGTAAAGGGTGGGGCTTGACAAAGGGTCAGTTAGTAAATATATTTGTGCTGTTTGGACAATGTTACAAAGTTTGCCTGCAGTTTTTATTGGTAAAAAGGAAACCAAAGAAGTAAATCATGATTGTTCGGGACTTTATTTTTTTTAATTTATTTTACATGACATTTTTATAGATTACCATGTGGGCAATAAGCAGATTAGTGGTTGCTGTTTTTGTAAAGAATCTTTTTGAGGAGCATGCTGCCTGGCAATTAATTGTTTTTCAACACTGACGACTAAATGATTATAAACAGTATGTGATATCTCAATTGATATTATTTCAGAAAAACTCCACACATTCCCCAGCCCTAGAATGAAGGTACAAATATACTGACACCAAACTCTCAGTGCTAACAGACTGCAAACAGGACATCCTGTTGAGTTTGGCTTTATAGCACTCTGGCTGTTTTCCCTCTGTTCCTCTGCACCAGGTTGTGATCTGAAGAGCTCAAAGGCCTCTGTTCATAACACTGTGAGCCTTAAGCTGCAGCACAGAGAGACGATTCTCTGAGAAATGATTGGCTGACAATGACCCAAAACCAGAAGCAGCTGTAGGAAGCATGCAGCTTTTGACAGATACAGTACACACAGGTACACACACACACACACACACACACTCACCCACGCACACACATGCACGCATATCATGCCCTCTGACAGACCCTTGGCAGTGTGTTACAGTTGGAGCGGAGGAGCAGAAGTAAATCAGAGAGCAAATAGGATTTGCGACATGCTGTCATGCCCCTGTGTGGCCCTCAAAGGCTCTGTGGCTTTAGGAGGCAAATTGAGCAAACCAACAAAACGAGTGGCACGGCGCAGGGAGGAGCTGCTGTGGTTTATGAGACAGGATTCTTTGTCTGCTTTATACTTCATTTCACACTCTGTAATGCAGCAAAGGGACCCTGAACTATCACTGAACTACTGCACTTGCTACTGAAACACTAGACAACACAAAAAAAGGTGCTGGCTTTCTTCTGTAACCCAATACTTTGTCTGATAGAGCGTTTCTAAAAGTTTTCTTAGTAACAGCGTATTTTTTGGACAGATTTTTTTTCTGAGATTTTGCTAAACCTTCAACTGTACTTTGAATACTTTATTATTTTGAAGTTTACATTTATACGGAGCTAAAAATCATAATTGTACCCCCATCCTCCCACCTCCTCACCACTTAATCAGATTCCCTGCTGGCTTGCAGACTAATTTCAACATTTTTAATGAACCTGTAGCTGCCAGGATTTATTCAGAAACATGCTTAAGAGGTCAATTTACTAAAGTCAACTTATTATTGAAATTATGCTCCATAAGTACAACAATCAAGTAAATTGCGAGCACATGTGTAGGGTCAGGTTATTAATTTAAACCTACTGGACAAAAATATACTGCCAAAAATGTATTCACAAGGTCTATGTACACAAGAAATTCAGTTAACAAAAATAATGCTTTTTTTAAGGTTTTGAAGGTAATGGGGAAAAGACTCTAATACAGATATTGTGACAACTTATGCTTTACAGTTATTGACTGCTATAGCCAAATATTGATATTTTGATCACAGAAAGGCACTTTTGACAAATTTACTGTAGCTCTTATGATATGAATGACAATAACATAAACAAGTGACTGTTTAAAAGACAAGAGGAGAGTGACGTAAAGAGAGAAGTCAACAATAGGATAAATTACGACGGTTGTGAATAGAAGTTAGAAATCAAAGTATGTTAAGAGGCAAAACTGGCACTAAATTACCACAAGCAACCATTTTGTGGACACTTTATGTTTTTCAGTTTATCTGTTTTTGTGTTTTTGTTATTGTTATTGTTTTTATTTACATGCTTGCCTTTTACTGTATCAATCATCTCGGAGTAGCTGTATTACAATATTCTTAGTGCAGGCTGTGTGCTGCTAATCACATATTGATATAATATCCTGTTGTATCATGTTGTATTGCATGGTATCATGTGGTGTGGTTTTTGTATCGGACTGTATTGTGTCAAATCGTCACGTATCGTACCATATTCCAAGGTGTGGTGCGGTAATCGATCAGATCTTGTTGTGCTGAATCTGAATCAGATTGTTTTGTGATACATTCTAGGGGTAAATTTAGTGTGTGACCCTTATCTTTTGACACTATTCATCAGTGGGTCATTTGATGAAGACATGAGAAAGTTGAAATGCATGGAGAGTCTATTTTAAGTGGGAGCTGTTTCAACCTGTTTCAAAGTCTGCCAAGCACATCAACCCAGAACAGGAAAACAAAATACAGCATAAATTGTAGGGGTGGGCAGAAATATCGATTCACCAATGCATTGTAATTATTCCCCTCCCAATTCAATATTGATTCAGCAAATCCTCTGAATCGATTCACCTCCTGGCCAGTGGGGGGCGCTGTGCACTTTTTCCAGTGTTTATCTCACGTGCCGCCGGTCGCAGAAGAAAACATGCTTGCAGAGTGATAGGATTCAGAGCCGAACGTGAGAGTGATTTATCAGTATTTTCTATGTAAATAATGTAAAATATTAAACACAATAACATTAGTATCATTCTGGAGTGTTTTCTTCTTGTTCCTTTGCCATATTTTCTCTGTGTTTTGCCGTCTTTCCACCGTATTTTCCGCATGTTTTATCGTCTTTTTTTCAACATTTATCGTCTTTTTCATCATAGTTTGTTTCTGATGGATTCCATAAATAGTAATTTTAGAAATATTGGAGGAAGAAATGTCAAGATCTCTGTCTTCAGCTTGACAGGAACTGCTTCAGGGACTACCATCAGTAAAAAAACGCCTGGATATGATAATGTAATGGGATAATGTATTCAAAGGACAATTCCTGACACATTTATTGACAAAAAGACCAGGTGGACATTTATTATTATAGTGTTAACTGTCATGTTTTTACTTTTGTACTCCATATGCACAAATAAGTTATTACTGTGCAAAGTTTTATTTCTCAGATGTTTACTCAAAAATATGAGGTCACATACCACATACGTTCACATTGGCATTAAAAGTTTTTAAAAAATTGTAAACAGGTACTCCAATTATTTGTGTATTTCTACTTGTTACTGAACCGATACTGAATCGAATCACCACCCAAAGAATCGAAATTGAATCGAATCGTGAGGTTCTTAACAATGCCCAGCCCTAATAAATTGTGGTAATAATATTGGTGCAGACATCGAATCAAAATCAGTGAAGCAGGCGATATAGCTTGTTGTTTACATGATGCTCTTCCTATTATCTTGTGGTCCAGTTGTTACCTCGTAATGTTGTAATTCTCTTGTGATCTTAGGATCTCAGATTTCAAGCGGCTCTGCTGCACAGCGCTTTAAATACGCTTCCAGTGGACGAGGACATACGTTAAAGGTCAGAGTAAAGATGCAGTTTTGACCAGATGCTATGCCACAGATTATATGGAAATTGTGGGTTACATTACCTTTTCTACATGGTATATATGTATACATATATTTATTTTTCTGATGCTGGTGCTGAATTGATTTTTCTGAAAGTGTGGTGCCTAAACTAATCCTGAATGATACATTTAGCATGGAAAAGAGCTTTAGACCCTGTGTCCAAAGGTAGCATATTTTGCACACGTTTTGTGGCACACGTTTTAATTCAAAACCAATACAATCTCAACATTTGGCATCTGTGTTACCATGCTCTCAGTTGAAAACAGCTCAACTTCTTAGAGAGTGCTGCCCTCATCAGAGTCTGTCCTTCCTCACTGACCAATCAAATCAAGAAAGGACGGGACTTCTGCCGTTCGCTGTGTGAACAACAATGGCTGAGGTGAAAATGAGATCGATAAATAATAAAAGTTCGAAAATAGATCTGTTTTATAGGTCTAGTCTACCTATATTTATTTTTTTACATCTCAGAAATAAACTAATATACTGCAGCAAACTGCAACCTCGGCTAGATTTATTGATTATATACTGTCTCTGCATCATCATGAGACCTTTTTTCAACAACCTGGTTGTATCATTTTGTGTTTTCTTGTCTTTTGTGGTTTGATGTGGGAAGCGTGTTGTATAATGCTATATTGTGCATCACTCTCATTTTGAAATAACACACTTAGATGAATCTTTTAATTCCCACAAATTCTCATTTTAAACTTCTGTTGGTACAAACAGAGCAGAGACAGAGGTGGTGTCAGTACATACGTGTTCTCTCCATGTCTGCTGTTGCTTGACTGACCCTATTTAACCCCACTGACATGAGCACAGGACACATGTGGGGCGGCTGGTGTCTGTGTTCCTCATTGACCCGCCTTTTTTCATATGACCTTCTGCTTTTTGATCTTCATGTAAATGAATTAGATGAAATGGCTGGATGGGACTCTGGAGCCCAACATGTGGCCCTGTTTTTTCAACATAGATTAAAGATGGATTCAATTAGCCTGCTTGATTTCTTAAAGGCCTTTGTGGTCTGAAAGGGTTAAGTGAATGAGAGATACCATCCATAGTCTGGACTTAGTTAACACACTGTCAGTGCAGCATACAGTTTAGTGCTCTTAAAGCAGATTAACTCAATGTACCATCTGATCTGTCACGTAGAAAAAGGAGAGGGGGAAGCCACTTGAGTTTAGTTAGGCCTCAAAAACAAGAAATAAGGCCTCTAAGTGGTCTGGATTTCAGTAATTAAGAACATACAAATCTTGTTTGCCTGTTTAAGCCCCTTAACCTTTGTGTTGTTCAGTGATGAAGGCCTGTCACCTGCTGCCAAACATCACTGCATCTGTGATTAATTTGAAGTATATTCCAATAATTACCTTCTCCAAGGAGGTTAAGTTTTTGCCAGCGTTGGTTAGTTTGTCTGTTTGTCTGTTTGTCTTAGATTTTAGGACTGATCCGAATCACCATCTGGATACAGGAATTGTTTAAAGGATTCTTTAACATTGCCAGATAGGACCATTTTCGCCAAAGTGGACTGAAGCTGCTTGGCGGAGGTCTGCGCTCTCTGAGTGCTTTTCTAGTTATTTATTGATTCATAATAAAATTATGATTGTTTCATACAATTGTTTTATACAGTTTGATCGTTTCATACAGTATCAATCATCAAAGAACCATGTATTGTAATAGTATTATCATGGACATCATATGGCATTGTATGATATGATATGATATGATATGATGTCATGTCAGGTCATATGTCATAATTCATTTCATACTAGGGCAACTCGATAATTTTAAAAATGTCATAATTGTGATTAATATGAATGCTATTTTGGTAAAAACAGATATAAAAAGAACAGATTAGATTCCAATAATAATTGATAATTACTGTTCCATACATTTGTCGCAGAATTTTAGTGAGTCAATAGCTCCAATGTAAAAAATGTAAATCCTAACATCGACAGCTCTATGGTACCATCTAGATTACATACTTAGTTAAAAATTTGTAATAAAGGGATGTGATGAAGGCCTCACCATCATCTGCCCCCGCTGTCACCTGCCTCCAAACATGGCTGCATCTGTGTGCAGGAAGCGCTCTCGCTACGACCCCTGACCTCTCAAACCGGGTTCTGAATAAACAGCTAATTGGCTGGGCTTCCTGTTTAGCCTGATGGGAACGTTGACTATTTCTGTCTGTTTACAGAGCTCTGCCTTGCTCTCTCTCTCTTTTTTTGTTTTGTTTATGAAGAACAATGTCTTCTACTACTACTGTGCTCCAAACATAAGGCTTTTTTGGGATTATTCAGTAGTGAGCGGTCTCTACATTCCTGGAAAGGGGCCTCTTTTGTTGTCAGTGGGAGGGGTTCTGTCATTTTGTGGATTTTGTTTATTTGTGGAAATCAGCCTCCATGTCCAAGTGTACAAAGAAGCAAAAATAATCATCAGAATAAAATGTGTTGCAATGTCTTAAATTGAGACATGAGTATCACTATGGTATGATGACATATGAATTTTTTTTTTTTTTTTTTTTACCAAATAATCTCGGACACACAAACAAACACATCTGTGAAACACCGGACTTTGAAGAAGAGTTGACGCTTTTATTTTTGACTCAAACACTTGTAACACTTGAATATGAACTGTAAATAAACCGTGTTGCCCCTGTAAAAATTCTGACACAATATTCCCCAAACTATAACTAAGTTGATATGTACATGCCATAGATGCATGTAATGACATGTTTTCAGCTTTTTTTTACTGACTCTTCTGTGAACAGAAGTGTTTGGGGCTGAATATCATCTGGCAAGTGGAGGCACAAAAAAAAATAAACGACTACCACAAAAATGACACATTGTATGTATACATTTACAAATTCACTGCCTAATATAGAGAGGCAAATTTACTAAAATAAGAAATGTTAGAAGTTAGAACAGTAGTTCTTGGATAAGTTGTTTTTCTAAACTAAAAAAAACAGATGCAAAGCAAATGTATGCAATGTGCATATTAAAACAGTCGTGATATTTGTGTTAATTTAAACTATTAGTACTCAAGCAGTTGGTGCTTGAACTTCTTATTGGCTAAGAATGGTCATCATGCCAGATTACCAGTGCTTGTATCTGTATAAGTGCATGTTTTTAAGGCAGCAATTAATTGGCACAAACAGAGATTAACTTAACAAAAACTTCAGCTTTTGCAGGAGACTGTCAAATTTCAAATAAAAATATTGTAACATATTTATTGTATTGTCCTGGCAAGTCTTAATGAACATCCTGGATCAGGGATTAAAAAGCCAGGAAAAAGAAGACCAAGACTGCATTGAATAAAAAAAATGTAGTCTAGCAACAAAACTGAATTTGCCAGATTCCATGTCTGTTTACAAGCTGATCCATTATACATTGTACTAAGCTCCAAGCTGATACACTTGTTTCTGGTCAAAAATTTACCTGGTCAGTCAGAGTCCTTTGAGTAGAAAGGAGCGGTTGGTGTGAGCGTGTTAGTTGTGCTAATAACAACAGGAGACTGAAGGACTCTTGCCTGTAATCACTGTGACTAACAGTACATTTGTTCAATCACCTTCTCTTTATTGAAAGGTCCTTTCCCTTCCTAACACTTTGTATGGAGTGTTGACCAGATTGATGTGAAATATATCCCATGGACAAGTGAAACAGTCCATCTGGTGAGCCTTATTTTGTAAGTACTTGTAGTTTACTTGTAGCTGTCATTTTAAGAAAGCTACAAGTCAAACTTGCTTGAACCATTGGTACATTTTTAAGGTATTACTCGAAGTTCAGGCCTTTTATTTTGCTAACTGTACTTTAAAATCACAGACAAGGATAGAGTATGATATAAACAGGAAGCCTCAATAAGAAAAGTTGCTAAGATGTATTTTTATATTTCTATGCAACCAAAAGGATGAGCATCACAGTTTTCCCTCACACTGCTCAAATGTGTTTATTGAAATGCTATGAGTGGGGGTGTTTGGTGGGTGGAGTAAAAAACAATTCACAATTGTCATCCTGTTCATTCTCATTCCTCCCTAAATGACTGCAGTATTTTTATGACATACTTGTAACTTCTTAAAAATATTTTGAGCATACCTTTGTCCAGTATGACAGAGGATAAATTCAGAGGTTTAGGAAAGAGAGGAAGAGTGATGAATGGCACTCATTTCTGAGCCACAGGCTGCATTTGGACCCGACCAATAGGCTACTGAAGCCCCTTAAGGAGACATTACGACTAAGATTCAAAACAAGAACTGTAGCTAAGCTTTAAAGGACAAATATTTCCCCCTTTTTCAAAAATGTTACACTAGTTCCAGACCAAATCCCACATGGATTAGATTTCTGCATGCCTATAACCCCTTCTGTTTCATCCCTACTCAAAACAGGCTATTTTATTGTCTTACTATGGCACTCTCAAGAAGAGGACATTGCTTCAGCTTTCCAGTGCTGTGCTCTAATCTTTATTGTGTCATCAAAGTCATGCCCAGACATGCCCCGACTTGAGCCACCAGCTGGTCTAGCAATCACCTGGCTCAGGAAGTGTTACTGTCTAGGAGGAGATAGGATATCCTCTAATGACGTAATTCTAGGGTGATTTTAAAAACAAACTGTTTGAGATCACATTTTCTAAAAGTTGAAGCAAGTGGAGGTGGTGGTTGTAGACAGGCCATGGACACATATTTTTTGTACAGAATCCATTGAACCTTTATGTTTTTGTTGTGCATGTACATACATACAAACAAAACTGAACACGTGAAATGCCCTCTGAGTAGTAGTTTCATTTCTGCATAGTAAGCAGAGTCAAAAAGGCTCGATCTGAATCTAAACTGTCTGTGTTGAATTAAACGGCTTGCTTCTTTTGCCAGATGTGACTTTCTCCTCTCCTATCTGTATTGAATTATTCAGGCAGTTCCGGATCTTCTGCAGCTTTCATCTCATGTCTGCATCCAGTTATAAGAGTGATACTGTGCCCAGAGAGAGGAGAGAGACCTTAAGGTCCTCCAGTCAAAGGTTCAAACACGGGATACACCACAAGAAGGCTGAGGCTACTCTCGACTGACATAGACTCAGAGAAACAACCCTCCTAACAGCTAAGATTTATTTCAGAGATCGACTGAGTCTTGAGACACACTGGATGATTTCAAGTTCTCACGCTTCAGTTTTCAAAGTGATTATGGATAATTTGACAAGACATCACATTTTTACTGCAAAGCCTGAAATTAGATGATTTGGGCAAATTACCAAGTGAAACAACCAGAGGGGTTTCAGTTTCAGTATTATAGTCATTATAGGTGAAGCAGCTCTTGTCTCTTGATTGCAGTTTAAAGACACATCACAGATTCTTAATTTAAGAAGATGATTGGAGGAAGATTTTGATTGGTATTTACTTGATGGTCGAAGATCTCTTTTTACCGCTTGTTTGTTTTTGGACAAATGTTTCTGCCTTGATACTGTTAGTAAAGTAACTAAAGTAAGCCCAGCCTGTTTGTATCCATACACTTAGACTGGATGGTAAAGTCTGGTCATTAAGAGAGTTGGAAGGTGTAGAGCTGAGGGCGGTGTTTTTATTGATGTGGCAGGAAACAGGAGGGTTGGGGAGGGTGGAGTTGGGCTGCTGCTGCTGCTGAATCTGTAAATCTTGCAGACTGTTCACAACCCGCTCCCTCATTTAAAGGCACTTGCACAGCTTCCCTCTAGATTAAGAACGAACTTAATGTCGCCCACATCCTATTAAGCAACATGTGGTAGCAGAGAGGATGATGGGAAGCTGAGGGCTGTGTTAATGATGGTGGGCACCATTGCCAGAGCAGGGCTTGCGACCTGTTGCACCCTGATTTCTTGCTGAGGAGATGTGGGCTGGTCCGTGTAGTCAGACCGATGGACAACATGGTATCAGGGAGACTTTGAGCCTTGTCTCCTTGTAGGTCTGTTTCATAGAGCAGATCTGCAGTTGCCAATGAATAAGAGCTTTGGAAGAACAAACACTAAAACTTGATACACTTGGTAGGATATTGGGTTTTAACATTAAAAGGCTTAAAGCAGCCAGATGGGCAGCTGGCTGTGGATTATAGACACAAGGATTGGTGGATCAGTGGATATATTGAGTGAGAAATGGATTGATCAATCAGTTGAAAGATGCAGAGATGAATCAATCAATGAATGGATAAGGTTATCAATGAATGGATGGCCTGGCAGATGGATGCATGGATGAATGGGTGGATAAATCAATGGATAGATGGATGGAAAAATAAATTAACCAATGGATTAAAAGATCAATGAGCCAATGGATAGATGGATTGATAAATGGAAAGATCCATGGATGGATGTATTGATCAATGAATGAATATACAGGTGCATGGGTGGAAAGACTGAATAATAAATCGCTAAATGGATGGATATTAGATGCACGGTTGGATGGGTGGAAAAATAGATCAATGGATTGATGGACCAATGCATAGATGCATGGATGGATGGGTCAATGGAGAGATAGTTGGATAAATAGATGGGTGGATAGATGGATATATTTATGTATGTATGGATAGATGGATGGATTGATTGATAGAATTTTGGAAATATGGATGGATGTATAGAGAGATGGATGGAGAGTAAGTTGGATAGTTGGATAGATGGGCAATAGATTGTAGGATGTATAGATGGATGGATGGCTAGGAAGATGGATGGCTGAATGGATAGAGAAATGGATGTAGAAAAAGATGGATGGAGAGTTATTTAGATGGATGGATAGACAGATAGATGAAAGGAGATGTAGTTGGAAGTTTTAGATGTTTAAATGAACAGATGGATAAATAAGATGGAAGGACTGATTAATGGAAATAAAGGCAGATTGATGGATGGTGCTGTAGAAATTTACCATTTCATGAGTGTTTGATATGTAAAGATCTTTTAAGGTAACATTTTTTTTCTCCTATCAGCTTTAGCCTTAGGTTCACACATCACCTATTACCTCAAGTCATAAATGTCAGTATTAGATGTTTTTCTTAGAGTAGGAGTGGGGAACACATAGATATGCAAAAGCCCAGATTTCCTGACCTTGTTCAACCCTAACTTTTCGCATCTCTAGATATCAACTGTTTACAGCTAATGTTCCTGAGATGTCTCTAACTGAATGGATGAATGGATACAGCAATGTGTGGATGAATGACAGGGAGGTGGATGGAGAAATTAGATGAATGGGTGGATGAATGAAGAGGAAGTTGGGTGAAGAGGTAGTTGGAAGCATAAATCAGTGTTAATGCTGCACAATTAATGGTGATTTAATCATCACCAGGTTATAAGCCTTCTCAGTCAACACATTGCCAGAGTCTGAACTAATCTCAAAAATTAAAAGCATTGTTTTAAAAATGTGGTTAAACAAAGTTTTTCAGCATAATGGCCCTATTGATGAATTCCGATCTGGCTATGAACTACCTTTGAATTCATAAGTGCTGGTTCAGTGAAGAAAAAGTTTCTTAGATATCTTTAAGACTGACGAAAATCGGCTACTGCTGCAAGTGCTGTATAAAACAGTGAGAATACCATAGGCTAGGACACTATTATATAGCTTATAAGCAATGTTTATCACAGTCGGTATTGTTGTTATAATACTGATCAATTTTTTCACACATTGAATTTTTCTCTGATACTGTGCAGTTCTTGTAGACGGATAGATGGATCGATGGAGTGAAAGGTGGAAGGATGGAGGGATAGATATGTATAAGGACAGAATTAAAAGTTCGTTTTTTTTCCTTTAAAGTCCCAGAAAGACATGCATTATTCCAGGACCGGTGCCTCGGAGCAAAGCAATTACTGTGAATATCCATTTCCCTTGTTACCCCGTCAGACCAAACAATCTCAGCCTACTTCCAGTTTGTCTTTTAGTTGTCTGGCCTCTGGTCTGATAAGAGCCCCACAGGCCAAGTGATTGGTCAGTTGGGAGAGGGCTAATTAACATGGAACTGTGCCGCCATTTGTTTGATGTGGAGAGACATCCTTTTGATGTAAAAATGTATGCAGAATGATTATCCAGATTACAGCATCCCTCCTAATCTTGATGTCCTATTTCGTCTTTGGCATTAATTGGAAACATCTTAAGCTAATGTCTCTGGTCAGGATAATCTCCTGACTGCAGTGCCAAATGGACATTTTGGTCAATTCTCATCTTCCTTTTGTGATCTTTTCACTTAGCTTTTGGCTGAATTTGAACTTCTTCCTTGCAATAAGTCTTATGTCAAGGACAGCAATTAATCATATTTGAATCATGATGTGCCTAAATTTCTTGAGCTGGATAACTTCTAACAATACTTTTCTTTTCCTATTCCTTCAGGATACTGAGCCACAACAAAATCAGAGTCCTGAAAAACGGATCCTTTAATGGACTCTCTGCTTTGGAAAAACTGTGAGTATCCAACTGTTATTATCCCATTATTTCACTTCTGCCATGTCACGATTCTTTACATGATGCATGAACTGTTATTTTCGCTGGCCATGAGGACTGTGAGAAATACAGACAGGATATCAATTAGATCTGAGAGGCTCTGTACTCTTCTATCTGTTCATGGGCTTTGGTCCAGTAGGGAGGATGATACACTCAGACTGGCTATCGCAGAGTTATGTTGAAAAGTTCACATAATTACACTTCAGCCCTTCATTATCAGGTAAGCCCCACTCCACTGGACAAGATAAGAGAGATTTTTTGGACGAGGTGCATACTGGCAGCTTCGCCTGATCTTCACAGACAGTCTAGATCTTCTTAGTAGCAGTGTTATCTCTTTAGATGGGGTGTTGGACGGCTGATAGGCAGGATAATATCTGAGGAGGCATAAATGAATGGCAGTCCTAGAAACAAGCAGGAATAAAACATGGCATAGACACTCTTTGTTAACAATATTAATAGCAAGCTTCAGTATATCTTCCAGATTGAAACAACTGAACTAGTCAACTGATTGCAGTAGACTGGAGAGATGGATGTGGTTCTAACACAAGGAACCCTAAATACTTTAGTGGTCCTCTGATTTTCTTCAAGAACCAGAAAAAGGGCTAATATCTTGAGTTTTTGGTTACCATGACATGTGGATAGGTGTGGGAACTGATAAGATTTTGTTGGTACCGATGCCATTAGAAAATCTGCCTATCAACCCAGTTCTTTATCAGTTCCCTTATCAATACCTGTGAGTTCTCTGTGTGGATAAAAGTTGGCTCACACAGGTTTTTAGTGCACCAAAGCTGAATGCTTCTGCAAGTTGCTGGTGTTCCAGCCTTGCCTGATCTCAAATACACAAAGACTTTGGATGTTGCACAGTTGGCGTCATGTAGTCTAATAGTGAACCAAGTTTCTGACCATTTCTGAGTCCTGTCAAGGGAAGGATATTGATAAGATTTTATTGATACCAGTGCCTTTATTGCTTTCTGCTATCAATCCAATTCCCTTATTGGTTCTTATTGATTTTCTGTGTGGGAAAAAGTCGGCCTCTATACATTTAAAGGGCAACAATGTCAAACAAATGTCACTCCTGATATTCAATGCCATGCTGCACAGTTGAATGCGTCTGCAAATAGTTGGTGTTGCCATATAACAAAAGTTGCACAGTAAGCATCTTATCTTGAAAATTAAGTCACAATTTTGACTACTTTTGTCCACTGTCTGCCATGATTCTATTTTATGATTATATCTTTGACTTCTTTGCTATCATTTCTGCTGACAGCTTCTGATGTGAGTGTGATTTCCTAAAATAAAAAGACATGCAGAATAAAGAGGAAGGAATTGATAAGGACATTTTAAGCAAAATGACTAATGATATCAATTCCTTAAGAAAGCTATTAACAATTCTCTACTGCGATTGGTTTTTGATCTCAAATGTCACATTTCCTGTGAAAAACCAGCTTAATTTAACGTAAAAAATGTCTGCCAATATACCAAAATGTCATTACATTTCTAGAATTGACTTAAACCAGTCAGTGTGGCAGTATGTAAGAAAACAGATGTGAAAGCTAAAAATTGTAATCAAGTAATCTAAATTTCAGTAACAATAAGGTAATAGAAAATAGCACATTTGTACATTCTGCAAATATATGCAATACAAATTGGCTGATATATTTAGTGTTAACCAGCAGAAAAGTTGATATCTGTTGATTCTGATAATCAGCTTTTTAGGTAATTATCTGCCAATACAAATATTGCACTAATAATGTTGTGCACCCGTTGTCTTTAAAAATAGATTTTTTGTTCTTGAGAAAACATCAGCAGATTTATGCTTATCAGCAAATGTTAGCATGGCAAGCAGGTAATCTTGCCCAGACCTAGCATATTAGCATTAGCCTAGGCATTTCTCCACCTCATTTTGAAGCTCTATGTCTCCAGCCCCCAAAATATTTATAAAACCCTTTTTTTTTCAAGCAGCCCCTGCTCTGGATTTGGTCAGCTGAAATATAAAAATAATGCACCTTGCTTGCACCATTACTGTATATGTATCTCTCAGTTTTGTTGCCAAAGCTGCTGCAGATTTAACAAACAGATTATCACTGAGGGGCATGGATAGCCTATCAAAAATGTCCAAGTGTCCCATGCACAGAGGATGATGTGCTAATAACAGTTGGTCTGAGGTCAGATCTGGTGTCATGACCCTATTCTTCCTGTAGACAATCCACTGTCCTTCACTGTCCTCCGCTGTCCCTCCATCTCTAATAAAGAGCACAAAAGCCCATGAATAAACTGCGATTCAATTTTTTATTCTGATATGTCTGCACATTCATCAGTCTCACTGTGCTGCTAATAATAAAAATAATAATGATGATAAATTTTATTTGTATTGCACTTTACATTTTCGTAATCTCAAAGTGCTACACGGTTTAACAAAAAAACAATTAAACAATTAAAAAAAAGAGTCAAGATAAAAGATTCTAAAAGAAGGAGGACCTATAAAAGCTGCTGCTAGCCCCCATTCTCATACTGACATGACCAGCTGTGTGACCTCTGGTGTTACCTTACCTTTACCTTTTCAAAAATGCTTTGGCTGAACTCTGCTAACTTATTCTTACCCTCTTGTTGTTTTTATAATTGTCCATTTGTGATGTGTTTTATTTGTTTTTGACCTTGTGGCACTTTGAGATTTTCTTTAGAAAGGAAGTCAGCATTTTCCATCCAAAAAGCTTCAGGAGAGGATCAGCTTCCTTTCCAAAGTACTAGACAATAAACATGTTTTATTTGGCATACATGCAAATGTCCATTTCAGTTACATCTGGGGTAAATATTGGCATACAAAGGCATTTTGATCTGGAGGATTTCATTTGTGTTGTAATTTTATCTATGAGAAAAGTTAAAAAAAAAAAAAAAAAACAGTGCAGTGTTTTTGGCAGTGAGACCCCATAATAAACAATCCATCTACTATGGAAATCGTTTGTCCCATTTGGGGTCAGAGGGGCTGGTACCTTTTCAAGTTGACATTGTTCAAGGAAAGAGGTGCACCCTGGACTGGTCTCCAGATCATTGCAGGGCTAGTTTATGGGGGTAGTGAGGCCAACAGCAGGAAGGTACTGCTGAGGGCCCTCACAGTGTCGTGTAGTGGGGAGAGCGTTTGTCTACGAGGTCAGCTTGGCCATCATCTTTCTCTCCCCCACCTTCTCCACAGAGTCCAGAGGACAGTCCAGGACTGAACTTGCCCTCCCGACCAGTTTATTTGGTCTTTTCTAGTCCCTTTCTGTGCTCCCTCCTCTAACTGCATAGAAAAGAGTTGATGCTACCACAATGTCATAGAAAGTTTGAAGAAGAGTCCTGCATACACCAAAGGACCTCAGTCTCCTCCTCAGGAGATGCAGGCGACTTTGGTCCTCCTTGTACAGGACATCAGTGTTGTGTTCCCTCATCCCACAGCTGGTGCGTTTTCACCAAGCTGTTTGGTTTGGGTTAGTGTGGTTCAGAGCAGGAATCCCTGAGATTGTTTGCATTTCCAGAAGTCCCCATTCTTAGTAGACTGCAATATTTCTTGCTTAACCTTCCAGGGACAACCAGTTATGCATGGTGCCTATAGGGAGATTTTATTGATACCATTGACATTAACAATTCTGCTATTGATCCATTTCCCCAATCAATTTATGCTGATTTTCTTTGTTTTAAAACAAGACCTGCACAGGTTTTCTGTTAACAACTTCAAACACATGGCACTTGTGATATTTAATGTCATGCTGCATAAATGAATACACCTGCAAGTTTCTGGTATTTCAACCAGCACACAGACACTTGATGTTGTGCAGTCAGTATCATATTGTTTAAAACTGAACCAAACTTTTTACCACTTCTGTCTGCTGGTTCACATTACTACATCTTTGACTTTGTTGTTGTCCTTTCTGCTGACTGCCTCTGATTAGCGCTTAATGTCCTTGATGTGCAAAGTATGCAAAACAAAGTGGAGGGAATAGGTAAGGAAATTGTTAGACATAAAGACAAGGGATATGGCTTCCTTAAGATCCGGGGTGTCAAACTCAATCAGAAATATAAATCTAAACAGCACACAGTATTTACTTTGAGGGAAGCTTAAAGGTCATTGTAAAAGTACTGACCAAAGCATTCATCTGCTCACCTCTGATCATAGTGATATTAGAGTATTGGCTGGAGGGGTTGGTGCACAGGTACTGCATGGTAGCTGTTGTGGTGCATTGTGGGATTTGAACTACAGTGGAAGTGCTATTTGACCAAGGGCCATTCATAATACACATATGAAATTGTCTCGTGAGCCTTATTCAATCCCATCCTGAGCCAGATTTGGCCCACGGGCCTTGAGTTTGACAAGTCTGCTCTTGATGGTTGTCAGCAGGTCTCAGCTGGAACTGGTTTTTAGATATCTAATGATGCCACAGCAGAGGGTTTCACAAAAGTAGGATGGACTAGTTACTTACTCTCCCTAACTTTTTTTAGTGGAATTACAAATAATTATGTATATTTCTGAACCAATCTGAACTGGACCCCTTGGTTGCAAAGCACCATTAATTAATAGCAGATTAGCTAAAAAGCTAGCTGCATAAACTAAGGGCTGATGCTGTACAATATAAGATGTTTCTTGGCCCATGTGTTAAAACTAGCGTTTGGCTGAAGGGTACCCCTTCTGGCTCCTTGGAAACTTGTCTGTGAGAAATATATCTTGCTTGTGTTTTTCCCACCAAAAGGTGTTCAGTTTTACACAGCATGCCAGTGAAGCTTTATAGCGTCCTGATAGCTAACAGCACACATGGTGCAGCTTCAGTCTGGATACTGTAGTCTGGTAGACATACTTATATTGTTTCAGTCGGGGGAAAACCGTTATTTCGAAGGTATATTAGTTCCACATGCCACTCCAAGCTGCCACCCATGAAGCTAACAAGCTCCTCAAAAATGTCAAAAGAAAGAAAATATGGTAATTAGCTGCAGTTGTGAGCTTGTTGGGAGCTACCTGCTGGAGCTCACACTAGACAAGCCTCTGGAGAACAAAAGCAAAATTTGCTGAGTTTTTGTTTTAATGTCTGGTATGTGAACACCCTGGGTGGATAATTCTATAGTCTTCATCTCTCACTTTGACTTTCTTGCACCAAAGAGGCTTATAAAGCTGTTGACAGGATCATATACAGAATCAAAGTCTTGTGAGAGGGAAGAACTTGGGAGAATGTCTGGTAGTGAAATAAAGCTGAAGCAGACCTGTACCTCCAAGTGTTTGATGTAAATTGAGCTGATGTTGCTTGTTTTTGTAAGTGCGGACAAGGCTTCCCGCCGCGCCGTGGGGTCGGTGGGTCGGGTAACCTGAGCTCACCCACTAGCTGGCCCTTGTAGCTGCAGCGGTGATAAACCTAGCAGGGGGGAAAACTGGGTGGAGCTTTCCAGGAGGTTCATAACTTTAAGACCTGGGAAAAAAGACACAGAGCTGTGCAAACACACAAACACACAGACTCATTTTCTCCACCCACGGAGGGATGTGGGCGTCTGGTGCATGTGGAGGACATAATGTAAATCATGCAGACCTCATTTCACTCCTCTGCCTAAAACCTCTGGTGGCTCTCTGACACACAAAGAGCAGTGGAGGTCTGCTAACTCATGCTGACGTCTAGGACCTTTAATTGAGCCTTAGACAGCTTATAATTACATCTGAGCTCATGGTTAAAACTGCTGTCTCATGTATAAATGCAGCATTAAAATTTACAGTGATTGAAGTATCTGAAGGGAATGAAAACAGAAGTTTGTGTCAAGAGTTTTGGTTCCGTGTTCAGCAGCAATCTTGGTTGCTTTGCTTTGCTTTGTCGTTAGGCCGCCATGCCTCTCCAGGTCGTCTCATTGTTTCCAGAGTGTTGTCTACATGTGCTTGTCATTTGCAGTAGTGAGCAGTTACTCATATTCTGTGGTCAGTGCTGTAATCAAAGGCCAGCCCACTAGGGCTGAGTAAACACACATCAGGGAATTATAGTGCCATTTCTTCCCCTATGTGCTGAGGATAAACACTGCTCCTTGGCTGCACACATACTCTTACTCTCCCTCCATCCTGTCTACTTACTGCAAGTATAAGCAGATACATCCCTGAGAAATGACTGGGCCCTTGAAAGGCTCATTAAATGGCATCTTAGCAAGCATGACTAAATGATATCAATAGATCAGCTGTAGGGATGGGACCTGATAAGATTTTACTGATACTGATGCCATTATCAATTCTGCATATCAATCCAGTTCTTTACCAATTCCCTTATCGATTCTGTTTTTGGTACCTGCTGTTTTTTTTTTGTTTGTTTTTTCTTTTTTAGAAAAAAGTTGGCCTACACAGGTTTTCAGTGGCAAATATGTCAGACGCTACTAATATTTAATGAGGTACTGCTCAGACAAATTCTTCTGCAAATTTCTTGTTTCCACCCTTGCTTGAAATTATACAGAGACACTGGATCTTTACAGTCAGAGTCATTTTGTGAACAATTAAACCACAAATTTGATAACCCCTGAATCATGCTTGCCAGGATAACATATTTGATTTCTTCTAGTTGTAATTTCTGCTGACTGCCTAATAAGAGTGGGAAGTTCTTGATTTGCAAAGTTATGCAGGTTGTCCATCCCTTTGTCTGCCCGCTATCCGTCCTTCCAGTTCCTGTGACCCCAATAATGTGGGTTCACCATGAGAGATTCCACAAGATTGTACTTTAACCCAGGGATGAACAGATTAGATTTTCTTTGGTCATAGTTTGAAATTCAAGGTCCGGGAGCCTAAAGTGCAGTTTTTGTGTTTAAATGCCATACCTCAAGATCACTTTGAAAAATTTCTCCAAACTCTGTACTAGTGTTCTCTTTGACTCAAGGATTTAAGAGATTACAAGTCAAAGGTCTCTCCTCATGATCATCCCTTGCTTGTAGAGTTACTTTGATAAATGGAGACACGATTAATATCATACTCTCATTAAAAAAATTGATCAGCTGATCATATTGCTTGTAGTCACCAATAATATCACCTGCTATGTAAAACAACATACAACACCTTTGAGGTGCAAATTTATCCACTCCGTCTGTTGCTCAAAACACTGTAGTAGAATTCCATTAACTTTGTCTTCAATCATGTTAATGCAACATCTTAATTTAGTGTTAAAATGTTTAAAGCTAACTAAACAAGGTGGCAGTGGTACATTGTAATGCATTTAATGTTTAATGTGTGTGGTAATTAAATGGTGTTTTTTAGTTCGGTAAAATGACTTCTGGGTATACATTAGTACAAAATGTGCTTGTATGAGACTCATTTGCCATTGAATAATTCTCTGTTTAGTACAACAGTATATTAGGCCCACTTTAAAAGTAAAAGTAAAATTGATCCATACATTTCAAAGTAAAATTGGTCCATACATTTTCAAGTAAGAAAACATTTTTTGATTATGATGTTGCTAGAGTAAATTATTCAAAATTATAAATCTGAAAATATGTAAAATAATGAGAAACCAAACTTCAAAATTCTGATATTACAAAACATAGAACAGCTATTGTGTGGAAGAAAATCATACCAGAAAAAGATGTTTGCCTCATATCATGCCTGCAGCTGAGAGCCTTATGAATTAATTCTTTTTACCATGACAAAGTAACTATACAATTCTTGTGGTTTTAGCTCAGAGTCATCACAGTGTCATTAGCATCAGGATTTTAAAAAGCCATTATCCTAAATTGAGACTATTTAGATAAAAACATGGAAGTTTTGAGAGGACTTGTTGATCAAGAAATGCAGCACACTTGGTGGAAGCAAAACAAAATTTGCAAATGTTTTCTTTTTTCTGGTAAATTTGTGTCATTTTTAACCAGAAAATTCTGAACATGGTTTCTTGTGAATCCACAACTTTATCACCCAAACATTGCAAGATTTTCTTTTCCTTTTTTAAAGTTACTTTATTGATCCCTTTACATTTTTTCTTAGAAGTGGCAATGTTGTAGTTTTGCCTCTCATAGGCTTAATATTTTTTTGCCATGTATTTATAATTGATGCAAATTATTTCACATGCAACTAAATTTAATAATATCACACTTGTAACTGATAAATCATCACATTGTGTAGTTTAGTTTCCCTAAGGATATTTGTTGAATCCTTAAGAGGTTATTGTTCTGTATGGGGGCCTGAGCAGGGCATTACCACCTGCCTGCAAATGTAATATCACAAGAACTTTTTGAGGAATTTTTGCCACATTTTTATAAATGGAGAGGCACAGATCCTTTAGGCAGTAGATCTAGTTTGGCATATACCAACTTTTTGAAGGCCCTAGCATGGCAACACACAGTCCGAGATTACTGTCCTCATAGCTGAGTTGGGACAACATGCAGGAAAATCTCCTCAGAACAGGTTGAAACACAGACTGGTTGCAGGAGGACAGCATCCTTAACACATGGAGCAAGAGGAAATAACCAGTGTTGGTGAAGTTTTACATACGCATCTTCTCAATGTCTTAAATCTTTGGATACAATTTATCATAGGTTCATAACAAATTTGAAGGTGCTAACTCATTATTGTCCTCTTTATGATTTAGTTGGTTGGTCTTCTTTTGAAACTTAAAGGTGCAGTGTGTAGAATTTGGCAGCATTTTCGCCGAACAGAAACAGTGAAAATAGGATATAATGTTTCTATTTGTAGGTAAAGTCCATCAAAATGGGAGTACAATCATCCCCATAAAACGTTTGTTTTAATTTTATTTAGTTAGAAAAAGCTCCACAAATTTAAATTACCACGGGTCGCATTCATGTAGGCCGATATAACGATCCGCCATGTTGTCTACGGGTGGATTTTAGGGACAAAAAGAACGAAACGCGAATCTGTCCGCCAGTTCTGAAATCTACCTGGAATGCAGGCGAAGAAGAGGAGAGAGGACAACAACTGACCTAAATCTATAAAAATAATGGTTACAAACCTTGTCACATTAGTGAATGATGCTGTGTTTACGATCCCTTTTGGTCTTCACAGGCTTCCTTTGCTCAGCGATGTGATGTTTTGGTTACGGTTGGGCTCATTCTAGAATCTGAACGATAGATGTCGCTCAAGTGCCAAATTCTACACACTGCACCTTTAAAGACTGAATCACTGGCACATACTTACAAGACTATACTTAATCTTCTCCCTTCATCTCTTTAAATCTTTCTAAAGGTAGATTAAAGACATTCAAGGAAGATGTTTCAGGTTGTAGAGTTGACCCTTGACTTAATTCTCTGTGACTGGTGTTTAGCTGTTACCATAACCTTTCTGATTGTGTTTTTTTTCTGTTGTAAATGCAGTTTTAATTTCAAAGAGACTTTCCTGGTTAAAAAAATTTAATTAAATAGATAAATGATAACTGCTAAGATACTTGCACCCAGGCAACATTCTAACTAAGGCAAACATGGTGGTCAGTTAGCATTTAGCTCTTCCTGGTTCCCAATCCAAAAAGTATATGAGATTCAGGGTACCCGCTTTGGATAAATGCCTGAAATAAGGTTTGAGGTGAACACACATATACAAGATTTTAATGTTAAATGGGAAATAACAATCTGATAATGCCTACTTTTGAATCTTAAGCCCTTGTTTGTTTAAAACAATAGTTGCTAACAAACTGCTAAGAAGGCCTACAAAAATGGCAGGAGAACTGACAGCAAGTGTTTATGATTTTTTTTTATTGATCAATATTTCATACACTATTGCCACAGCCATGAGCACAAACTTTACAGGGTCACTGGATTAAAAGTAAATTCTTAAACAAGAGGTCAAACAAGACATACACTGGAAATATTATAGCTGCTTCTAAGTTAAAGTTAGTTTTGTTATTGTCACTTTGCAATCTCTGTATATTGTTTTTAACCTGCACTTTTATCCTTTTATCTTGTAAAGAGTCTTTGAGTCTCTGAAAAGTGCTGTATAAATAAAATGTATTATTAAATATTATTATTATTATTATTATTAACCACCATGTTGTACTTTGCATAGTAGTTTAATTATTTCTTTTTACTGTAATTACTTAAGAAAATGTGTAAAGTAGGTCTGTTTGTTCAGATTATCACAAAGAACATAACAAAGTTTCATCATTTTTTTTTGCTACAGACCTTACTATTAGGTATGATCCATAACACTGTGAAAAATCTCATAGGCTTTTAGTAGGCTTGCAGTCGAGGAACCAGCGTGATGCTAACTTCTGCTGTGGCCTACAAAAATGTCTCATCTCTGCAACACTTGATAGGCACCTAGCCTCATGCCCTGTCATTCCCAGTTCTCTCTCAGCAGATGCACACATGCACTTGCAGATGTCCATTCGGGCCTGAACACTGTCTGATCTGCTGTTGTTTGTCAGAGAATAAAACTCCCACCCTCCTCCTCTTCTCAGCCGGGGCCAGACAGTGCAGCAATCTACACAGTTAGTCCTTTCATTGGGACAAACCTCCTCAAAGCCACTGTTGCCTTCATAACCTGCCAAACCACCCAAGTGCAGAGGAGCAATTTAGCCTTGTTTGTTTTGCCCTCTAACTGGACTACTGTGTTTTTGCAGCTCTTTTAAATGGGCCCTACCATCCAACAGCTACATTTAGATCCTGGAATAGCTCATTTTGTTCCAGCTTTTTTGGGATGAAACCCCAGTTGAATCATACCTGGCTTTATGTATGAGAGGACACCTTAGCGCATGCTTCAAAACTGCACTCGTACACCTTTTTGGAGCACCTCCACCTCAGTTCTTGCCCTCTCTGACGCTGGCGGCTTCACTAACGAGCCGGGACCTTTATGAGTTGCGGACAGATCCCAGCAGCCTGTCCCGAGCTGATTTGAGGCGAGGTAATGAGAATAATGAGCAAAGAGGGCCGAGGCAGTCTGGCTCTTGTCCAACTGGGCCCCATTGCACCATGGGACACAGGACAGGCAGGCAGGCAGGCAGGGCACAAGGGGCCCTCATTACCAGGTCTGCTCGCCCTGCAGGGAGAGAGGGAGCTAGGAGCAGAGAGGGGAGAGCAGAGGATGGTGATGATGATGGATGAGGGGAGCAGCGGGGTGTGTGCAGTGGACAGGTCTGAAAGGCAGGAGTGAGGCTGTGGTTAGAGGCTTGAGGTGTTGGCAGTGTGATAGACTTTGTCAACAAGTGAGCCTCAAAGGATCCCTACAGCACCTCATATTTCAGTTATGGCTAAGATGCACCTTGAAATATGCTGCTGGATATTTGTTAGTATCTGAAATAGTCAGTCTCAATCCATAACTAAGTGTAACAGGGGTGGGCAACTGGTGGCCCTCCATCTCACTCAATGTGGCATGCAAGTCAGTTTCAAACATGGAGATGAAAGTTCAGTATTTTAGACTGATTTGCCTCTATGACGCCATGTATACAGGCAAAATGCATTTCAGCATTAAAAAAAATAGCCTTCAAACATGTCTATTGATCAATAACTTTAATTTCATTCTCCATGGGACTTAGTGATAAGAAGATAAAACTAATAAAAACAGTAGTATTTTGCATTGAAAAATTGCTTTTAATTGTCTTATTGGCAAACATTTTATATTTGGCTTGTTAAATTTAACCGTACTGTTTGGTACTAAGCTCTGAAATCTACCAATCTTTGTTTGTCTTCTTGGCAGTAACATTTTATTTACAGTTTTGCCTTCTGATACTGAAATACTATCAGTGTAATCCTTGTGGTAACCAAAGTTGACCATCCTTCAAGTAAAACTTACTCAATTTGGACATTTAATTGTCTTGTCCCAGTATTCAAGCAGACTTATTGATTGATGTATGTCTACCTCTGCTATGGTATTTGAAGGTAATTCTCTATACAAACAGTTACCATTTGAACAAACAAGTAAAAGAAGCAAACTGGTTAAAAATGTTGAATGATGAGAACATGGACCACTCTACAGTGGAAAACTCTGTCTCCCTGCATGCCCCAAAATGCATAACTCTTAGTCCAGCGCTTGCCTTGTTGGTATCAAGAGTCTGACAACAATCCAGGAGAGAGCTTTATGGGCCTTTATTGCATCTGTGCAGATGGACACGCCAACCAAGCAACAACACATGCTGTGGCCGAAATGTGTCACAATGTGGTCTACTCCATGGCCTTTATAAAATTGATGATGTTTGGTCACATTCCTGCCTCCCTTACTGACTGTTTTGCCCCAAAACCATGTTGAATTCTTTTGCCCTGATCAACGAGTCAGACAAGCTTTTTCTGAGGGCCCAGGCCAGTTCAGGGCTGGTTGAGGATATATGCAACACTGAGAAATTATATTATTAGGGACCACGTGCTTCAGGTATTCTAATTAGGGATTATAATAGGTTAAAAGTGTTGTTTGCAATTGTTCTCCAACTTTTGATACTCCACATGTATTAGATCTTCATTGAATATCCTTTTTATTTTTAAGGTGTTATATATTTTTACGTGCATATTGACAGAGCAAATTAATACTTTATTCAGTGGTGATTCATTAATGAAATGAATGCAAATAAATTGGATTTCTATACCAGTAGTTTAGTATTGGATATTTTTAACCAAGATGGCATTCACACTTAGATCATTTGGGAGAGTCATTCAAATACAAGTGGGCATTTGGTACTCTGCACGGTTAATTTGCGTATATATGAAAAGAGCCATCGTTCTCTGTTTCAGCCCAAAAAACTGCAACCAGCTCACCTGAAATGGGTGGTCTCGGCTTGTTTCCTATCAACTCCTGAAGCAGATGGTTTGCAGTGAGACCACAATCGCCTCAGAAACTAACACATACTGGATGATGAGTTCACTCATCACACTGCTGTAGTAGTTTAAGTAGTAGTAATAATTATTGCATTACAGCTATCAGGCAACAGGCAGAAGACAAAGTACTACTCAATGATAATGTTTTTGATTCTGCAGAGTCGCTTTCTTGTGCATATGCACAACATGCAATGAAAGTGTTTACAAGTTAACATGACTCATCATCTCAACAGCAGATCATCACAGGACTCGACAACACTGACTGATCAAGAAGTCATTTAGACTTCCAGACTGTATCAGACCAGCTCATTCAAGCAGGAGAATGAATCATTTAGCTGCTCACTGCCTTTTCCACATCATTGGCAGTTTCTCTGTGAACACCTCTGCAGGTATTACGTTGTAATAAGTTATCATGCTATCTGGTGTCCTCTGTGGTCTGCTGGGGAAGTGTCTTCTTCGTGCACAGTTTGATTAAACTCACATCCCAAGGCATGTCCCACATTGATAAATTTGTTTATCTGTATTATCGTACATAGGACATTTAATATCTTCAATTATTATATACCATTTTTATATTATATCATAGTTCTCTGGGTAGGTCAACCTGCTGACTGTCTTCTCAAAATCCACAGCATGACTCATACAAATGCTGGCTGTGATGTAATGACATGAGGCCAGCTCTGGCCCTTTGGCCTGGTCTCAGCCCACTTCAGAGGTGGTGCGGACATGAAATGTTTAAAGGAAATCTGCAAATTTGTAGCATCTTTTCAACTGAACTGGAACAAAGCAACTGAGCTGTAGGTGTGAAAAACACCCTAAATCATTGCTTCACTGCAACATAAGTATGGTTTAGAGGTAGGAGACAGCTTCAGAGTACTTACAGTTTGCCAAATGAACTTTTAAATACATTCAGACACCTGTAATGTGAAGTAGAAAATGTCTCACTAATATTCAATGATTCATTGTTGATGTGACAGAATTTACATTTTTCAGCAGTTCCATATAATTTGATTTCTCAATTACAATAAACCAATTATGCTTAATAATTGAGAGGCTTTACCTTAACCTTGAAGCATATGCATCAAAAGCTGAATGGAAACAGTTGAGAAAAGCAGAAAAGGATATGTGGGAGAAAGTTGCTGCTTCGGCGAGTACAACCAACTTCAGCCTGCTATGGCTGTTAATGGTAAATGGATTTGAGCTTACACAGAGCTAATCTAGTCTTTCTGAAAACTCAATATGCTTTTACACCACAGGTCACATCTACTCATTTATACCCATTCACTCTCACACACACTCACTGATGGTTCTGAGATGCTATGTAAGTCAATATTACAACCAACACATCCATGCCTATTCAGATTTATTTACATACTACTGATGCAGCAACTTTTTGTAAAATGTCTTGTCCAAGAGCAAATCTACATAGGACAGGTGGAGCTGGACTCAAACCTTCTACTAATGGTAGAGCAGACAACCAGACTAATTTACCGTCGCCCCTTGGTAAACAGAGGCAAGGAGGGGAGTGGACTTTCTGCTTAGTCAGTTAGCTGTATGAGACTCGACATACTCCCATTGTAGTCAAACTCAGACCCACAGTTAATATTCTGGTCTTTTCATCTAAGTCATCTTACAGGTTTGGAAACTGATTCTGCCATATGCTGAATGATACATTTAAGTTGGACTATTACAATAAATTGGCCCTTATTTCCTCTACTCCAACTACATCTTGAAGTGCTCCAGGCTTTTGGGGATGCCAGGTGCACTACTATCTTATCACGCAAGACTAAAAAAGAGGAAGAGGAATAAGGAAATCCTTGTGATTTATGAATGAACAGCAAGAATTAAGGGAAGCTTGCATGGAAACCTGTGACCAGTATCTCACACAGGGCATATGTGCACATGTTTAGAAGAAAGTTTGTGGATACCAAAAGTATACACTATTATCACATTATGGCTGAGGCCAATTCATCACTTTTTGAACTCGATAATATCTCTCTTACTAAGGAAAAGGGAGATCCAGGCAGCCTTGCCTGAGCCTTAATGAAACCGACCTTGAAATCGCCTCTGCCATCCTGACGAGCTGGGGTTAGGATGTAGTCCAACGTAAACAACTTTACCATCTGACACAGGGAAAGTGGAGCCGAGATGGCTAAAGATGGTATGATGGCTGCAGAGTAAGAGAGAGAGGAAAGAGAGGGAGAAGGAGGGAGGACGAGGGTGGATGAAGGAAAGCACTCTACTGCAGTTTGTCTTATATAAATCTGAGGTTGTTTGCCTTGGTAGGAGATTAACAATATTTCCATACAGGCTCAGCAAATGACTCCGAGGAGTGGGAACAAAGCAGAGGTGGGCAGCAAAACAGCAGAGAAATGTGTGAGCATGGCATGGAGCCCTTCAGTCTAGACCAGCTTGAGTATGGCAGGGTTCAGATTGTAGCAGGCAGCTGTGGAGGCTACAAATTGCAAAAAAATTATCATATGTGTGTGTTTTTTCCCCAGCACACGCCATTGAGTGCCCCCGCTCCCCGTCACCTAATGAGAGTGCATGACATGAAGGGGTGGAGCGGGTGAGGAAGGGGTTAAGCGTGCTGGAGAGTGGAAACAGAGAAGGGGGGTTGCTGCCGGAGCTGATAGACTCCAGATGTGTCTTTCAGATAAACTGAAGGAACGGGGTGTGTTTGTATTGCAAGGCGAGCTCAAGTCATGGCTCTGGGGGTTTATTGAAACAGCGAGTGAGCCCCTCATAAGCCCATTACCAAATCGCATGCTTTATTCGCTGGTATACTGCTCTCACACACTCACTCGGCAAACTTGATATGGTTTCAATGGCAGAAGAACTTAAACTCGTTCTGGTCTTACTTTCCCCCACTTCCGTCTGTGTTCCTCCTGCTTTATTTTTGCATCTCCCCTCTCTGGATCTCTGGGTCTCTCTCTGGTCCTCCCCTTTACCTACACTCAACAAGCTCTAGTCCACCTACTGGCTGAAAATGTAATCACGGACATGAGCCTCCCTGTTCATTGATGATCTGAATGAAGGGTGTTTGTTCCTGTTTCCTACCAGCCGTAGCATGTAATGTGTTGTAGCCATATGCCTGGAGTTTACCAGGACCAGCAGTGTATCTCCTTAAGGAAGCAGAAAAAGAAATACTGAGGGGCATAATCATTCCACACTATGAGAATTTAAGGGAAAAACTTTTAAAATATGTTGAGTAAAAACTTTAAGAACATGAATACAGAACAGAAGCAAACCTGCTGCACAAACCCAGACTCAAAGGGGATTTCATCAGTTTTTAGGTGGGCTGACGCACCCTTAATTCCAGCCCTCTAAAATAATAATACGTTAAGTAGTCATCTTAATATTTCAAGACGAAGTGTTTCCCTGATAGGTCACATGGATTGGCAGCCCACCATTTTATCGTGATCCCTTGAAACTCCAAGAAAGGGGAGTCAAATGTCTTATTTATGGAATGAAGGCTAAGGCTACTCTACTTAGTTTACAACTGCAGATCAAAATGATCTTTTAATTGTTTTGTTGTTTTGAACAAGAGCTCTGTTTCACTTGCATGTTCTCATGTACCAAGGACAGGTGTTTGTTTTTGCACTAATGTTGCATCTGACCTTTGATAGTTTGTCTTACACAACAACAGGATGTCAGTTCTAGCTGAGCTTCTTGGCTCATATCCTGTTCACACTTGCAAAAAAACCGATATTATCCTGACTTTACCTGAGTGAGCTGTTTGTGTGAACGCAAACAGTTGAGTTTGTCACCTAGATGTTAGCACTGTAATTTCCCTGCACCCCCTTAGTATTTTTTCTGCATAATGTCTTGGTGAGCCTAAGTGTGAATGCAGCAGCAAATAATAAGGGTAAATTGCTAAGGTCAGGTTTGCAGGGGTGAATACGTTCATCCTGTGCAACAATCGTGAAACCAGAAAAAGGAGACTTGACAGGATGGACAAAAACAGCTGTTGCAGGAGAAGTTTATTTGATTGCATAACCAAATGTGCATCTGGACATTTCAAAGTGTTGTCTCCACAGCATATCATCAAAGTATTGTAGATTATCTACTCATAAACAATCACCACCAGGTCTCTTTCATCCAAAGAGCCATCTAGCGCTGCTGTTGGATACAGAGCCAAAACAATGCAGCTTTCTATTTCTGGAGTATTCATCATACACGTATGTTTCTGCTTCATATTCACTTCAGCACTCCTCTCAACTCTCCTGTTGATGCTATAGATATGCTTTTTAACATGTACTGATAAACTTAGGACATAAATTGTGATCACAGAGTAGCTGTCCTTCTTCGTCCGCGATCATATTATAAATACTTATTTGTGGCAAAGGCGAGAAGATAGAGCTGAATGGTATCTATGTTGACTTTAATGAGAGAAAGTGGAGCATCTATCAAAGGAGGAGAGAAATGTATTCTTAATTGAAAAAATGTCTGACTCCCACATGGGGTAGAGTTGAGTCCATGGGCTCTAATTTCGTAGACCAGGCGCAGGCGGGGCGCACCTGCCCTGCGCTGGGTCTGCGCCGCACCAACAGGGTGTGTCCAGGGCATTTTGCAAGTTTCGTGCACGGCGCAGTCTGGCCCAGGCAGGCGCACCCACGCCTCCGTCTCTCCTACCGGCGCACGTAGTAGAGAGGGAGGAGATTAGACTTGAGTGGGTTTAACACAGCCGAGTGTGATCTTCACCAATCAAATGAACGCCTCTCCTCGCCTTTAAATGCGCCGCGGGCGAGGCGCAGTGACAATTTCACCTCGGAGGAGAAGAAGGTCAGAGCCGCTGTCACTTTTGCAGCAACTGGGAGAGCACAGGGGCCACTGGGCCGCGCATTGGAGGACACGATGCGCGTCACCGTGTGGACCACCTCACGGGACAGATGTAATCTGTTCCTGTGTCATAATAGGAGTACAAAATTAAGTGATAATTACTTTTAAACACAGCAGCAGGCTAATCCATTCATCATGCTTGTGATCCACCTGCATTCCTGGTCTGTCATCGCCAAATAGCAGCGCCTTTGGTCAGAATATATCTCCTCCTCATCCTCCTTGCAATAATGTACTCCATCTTTTTAGATCACGTTAAGAATAAAGATTAAAAGAGGGAAATATGGGCAATCACAGGTATATCCTTATAAAAACACTGAGTGACTTACATTTATTCAGCGAGCGTCTCTCTCTTTTTCTTTTCTATTTAATTTCATGAGATGAGAGAAGCCGGATACTCCGTATCGGATGATGTGGCTGTTTGTGGTTGGCTGAGAGATGTGAACTCGTTTATTATGACAAGCGTCTCTGATCTGACATCTGATGTGACGGGACAATTAATATAGATACAAATGTATGTGCTGGTTCAGATGGTTACATTAAATACTGGTTGCTGTGATTGTTTATCGCATTTAAATGTGCCTGACACTCTGGACACCTGCCTGTGAGGTTTTGGTGACGTGTGCTCGCACTGTGCGCCTGTCAGCCAAATTACCACTGCCCCGAGTGTGCCTCGCCTGCGCCGAGAATAGACCAGGTTGGAGCTGGTGGGCTTTCAGCGCACCTTCCGCGCGTTTTTTTGGCACCAAATTGTCACTGCCCCAAGCTGAATCTGTCAACACCTCCCCCTGGTGCACTGTCACACCCATCTCGGCGCAGCCGGTTTGACAAATTGCCAAATTGGCTGCGCACGGCGGTGCGCCGGACAAAATTACCACTGCGCGGGGTGCGCCAGGCTGCGCAACCCTGCGCCACCCTGCGCCACCCTGAGTTGCGCCAGGAAATTAGAGCCCCTTATCTTTGATATGCTTGTTAAACCGACTTTTGACAGGTGTGCATTGACAGGAACCTAATTTATGCTGTATCTCTTCATTTCACAGGCTGCAATTTAAGTCATCACACAAGTTTCATTAATTTGGCTTTGAAAATGGAAACCTTTTTTTTTTTTACATTTGGCACATGTACTTGTCCAACCTACAGAAAAAAAATATGCAAAACAGAAGTCAAAAGGAAAGTCACACATAAATAGATATTGCCTTAACCTGATGGTTTAAAATCATTAATGTAGTTTGTACAAATTACTTTCAAGTCTGGTGTTCATTTTAGATAAATTATAATACAGATTAGTTGGGGCACTAGGAATGAGCCAAATAGCTTTGTAAGTGGTCTGATGATAAAAAAAAAAAAACTGTCATGGAAACTCTCTTATAATAGAACTGTAATGTTGATTTAGTTTAAGTTCTTAGTTTTTATTTTTGTATTTTTATTTTATTTTATTCTGTTCTTACTTGGTAGTCACTGTGCAGGACTTTTGTACACATGATTGTTTTTTAAAATGTGCTATATAAATAAAGAACATTGGATTGTACTGGAAAATGTGGTCAGTCCCATCATGGAGTAAAGGGGTCAAAACTTGTACTTTGAAAAGAACACAGGAAGTGTTTGTAGCAGAAAGTGCTTCTTTGCGTTGGACTTGAAACATCTTTGCAGATGTTGCAGGACACACACAGCAACTCTATAGATAGCAACGGAGTCTGTGTGTAAATCCAACAATGTTCAAGTCCAGCTGCAGGAAAATATGAGCTGTCATTCTCTTTAACCAGAATGAACTACACTTATGTTTCATTTATCAGTTTACAAGTAAGTTGTGGAGTTTAAAAATGAGCATGCTCAATGAATGTCATTCATGCAGTATGTCCATGCACAACACAGGGGTGAGAGTATTTTATACAACACCAGTGGCCACAATCAAAACCAGTGGAATCCCATTACAGTATTTTACTGTAAACAGGGGAATTTCACAAGGAGGCCCTCCCTCTAATAACGTAATAAAGAAGAAATCCAAATAAATACTTAAGAGCATACAATCAGTCTATGCATGTGATTAAAAATTCATAAATGTTTAGGTTTATCTAAAAACGTATTGTTTTTGGTTTCAGAAACCACCCACCTCATTTATGCATATTCCACCTTTTCCATATCAGACCACACTATGGATATTTTTTTTCATCTTTTGATTTCCAGTTTAAGACTTCAGAGACTTTTGAGCCACATCTCTCATATTGCATAAAAATGGTGATATGCCCAGTCTTTCAGGAAACTTTATTTTGCAAATATTAAACTAAAAAAAAAAATAACCTTGTTCTTTTTCATGTCACTGTGTCACTATGTTAACTCAGGGTTGACTAAACTTTATTACCAAGGGCCACGTATAGTAAAAATGTGTGAGACTTAATCACTTTAAAATACAATACATCAGCTTTAGTGTCATAAATCTTTAGTAGAAAATCTTGTGTAGGTTAAAATATAGTTAGTTATTGGATATGCCTTACAAAAGTTCCATTAGTGGCTTTACGAGGCAAACAGCTTGTGGTTGTTAAAAATCTGAGAGTTGCTAATCAGATTTTAGGGGGCCGTGCTTGGCCCTGGCTGACACTGGATTGGCTCTTGGTAGGGATGGGAATTGATAAGATTTTATTGATACAAGTGCCACTAACAATTTAGCTTAAGGATCTGTTGTATTAATGGTTCCCTTATCAATTCTGGTTCATTTATTGTGTGAAAAAAGTTGGCCTACACAGGATATTTACAGGCAACCATGTTGCACTGACATTCAAGACCATAATGCAAAGATAAATGCTTCTGTATGTTGCTGGTGTTTATACTTAATGAGATTTGAACAGTAAGTGTATTTATGTTGAAAATTAAGCTGCAATTTTGACCACTTCTTCTTCTTTTTTGCCATGATTTTTGGCTTCTTTGTTAAAATTTCTGCTGACTGTCTCTGATGAGAGTGTGATGGGTATGATTTGCAAGGTACGCAGAACAGAGTAGAAGGAATAGATAAGGGACTTAATAAGTGGACAGACAAATATATCAATTCTTTAATGGAGTTGTTATTGATTCTCAACTGGAATTGGTTTTTGATTCTCATCCCTGGCCCCTGGTCAGGATGAGGTCGATGCTCTGTGCTGCAGAGGGGTGACACTAATGGCTCATCTCCACATTCAGACACAAAACAAGTAACAAAGCTTTGACTCTTGAGGATAACTAAGATATTGTGTTTTGTAAATTAGACTTTTACTTTGAGCCATAGAAGGGTAAATGAGTTAATATAATGCTATTCTCTGCTGTAATTCATGTTTCTTTATTCATCAGCCAGGCACAAGCTTCATGGTATAATGCTGGACTTATTTTATTCTGTCTCTTGGGTTTTTGATGCAGGCCATATAGAAATAGACTACAGGCTGTGGTTGGCCCTCAGGTCATATAGAAATAGACTGCTAGTTTGGACACCCCCATTTCAACAGATTTTTATTTTATCTGACTGCAGCACATGTTGGTCAGTCTCATGAAAACCAGCAGAAATGCCAAAATGGGCATTGCCCTCTTCCTCCAAAAACCAGAGCTAAAGTCAACAACAGAGAGTGGCTGCACAGTTTGCCTTGGCAGAATGATCTCCAGCCTTCCTTGCCTCAAACTATAGAAACATATAATCAGCACAGGATATTTTACATTTAAAATATAAGTATATATTTCTATTTCTGATCATACCACTATTACTATGAAATCTTATCCAGAGTTTATATCAATGTCAGTCACCAGCAGATCTTGGACTCCATGTGTTTAAAACATTGTGCAACAAGACCGGTGAATAATCAGGTGTTGAATGTGTGGTATGAAAGGAAATATCTCCACCGTGTTTGCAGTTGTTAATCAAGTTGAAAAATGTTTTATGAGAATAGCAATAAAAACGTCCCTTTTAGTTTCAAGACTGCAAAATAACATGGTTTCCAGATAAACATGGAGTGAAGGTGATTAGGTATATCCAATCTGAGAGGAACCAGAAAAAGTAAAGAAAATAATCTGGGGAAGGGGCAGCAAAGCAGGAAATTAGCAGAAAAACAAGAGCGCTGCAGATCCCGGTTTCCTGTTTTGGGGGGAAGGCAGGAGCAGGTTTGAGGCCGGAGTTACAGAGCCCCCATTGTGAGCAAGTGTGTTAAGGAGCAGGGAGGTGGGGTCTGCGGGGCCATACACAGGGACGATTCTGCTCAGCACTGAATCCCCTAACCCACCTGCCCCTCCCTACAGGGGAAATAGAGCTTGCTAGAAAAAAGGGAGAAAAAGGAAACTGTAAAAATAAACGAGCAAGGGCCTCAGTTTGAGACGCCAACCAGACAGGAAATGACACGCGGCACAAAAATGGTCTCCAGTGACCTCTGTCAGTAGCTGAGGTGCCAGCAGCCCCCCTTACTTTGTTTCCAACAAACCTTTAATCCATTTGAGGTCTTAAATGTTTGTTTTTGTCTTAATGCTGTTTCTTACATTGCTTTGTATCCAAAGATAAATCAGACTACCTTGGCCCTGCAGTACTACAACTTTCCAGTAAAAACTCCAGAAACAGGAAATTCTTGATTCCAGTCTGGCGATAATGAGTGGCCGTTCCCTGGCTTCAGTCATTTTCCCAGCTCCCTCCGGGGCCAGGGTCTAAACAATGTCAGTGGAGCACTCCAGACTCAGCCGCTGTGCTCCTAATAATGGAGCACTCCATGTCTGAAGCGCTTTACAGACCATGTCTTCATTATTACCCTCTCGTTGCCCTATGAGCACGTCGCTCCTCTCCAGCCAGCATGGGGCCCAGGTGCTCATCCCTCGTCCCTGCAGAGAAATGACTCGACAGAATGGCGGAGCACCAGCCCAATTGATTGTAAGGAGCTTTTTAGGGAGAAAAGACGTTCTTAATGGCAACCGCTGGTGTTAGGCCCCATCGAGAGCAAACAATAGACCCTCCTGAGATGGAACTGGTCACACAGGCCTCATGTGGCAAAGGGGAGAACAAAGTGTTCTCCCAGAGTTACAAAGACTCAACAACAATGTGTCACCAACAAACATAGCTTTAAGAAGAAGTACAGGCTGCTCCTGGTGTCTAATCTACACGTTGAACTTACTAACCTCTCTAAGTCTGATATTTCCACACTTATGCCCTCTTTGAAGTATTTCTCAACTCGGCTTTGGTCCTCTGGCCCGGTGACAGCTGTTGTCATTGGTGTGAAGGCTGCTGAGCTGTGAAGCTGTTGTCAGGTGGGGCGCTGTCTCCTCCAGAGGGCACACACACAAGTCATCGCCCCGAGTGTGTGGCCTGCTGTGCAAACCGAGGGTTTGCGATAAAACTGGAAGGAAATCTGAGAGTTTTTGGCAAGTGGCAAAAGGCTGCAGCAGAGATTTAGCAGGGATTTGGGGGTTTACAATTTTGGCTACAGTTGGGCTAAGTGCCCGCCTCGTGTCCTGCGACTGTGGTGAGCTCATCCACATCCCCCAGCTTGGTGATAAGAGAGTGTATCAGATGTATAATGGACTGTGGATACTCCTCAGGCCAAAGCACACTCAGCATCGAGTCCTAAAAAGCCAGGTGTGAGCCAGGTCTTCAAGAAATGCAGATATTTGATTAATCTTTTGCTAAATGATTTCAGGTCTTACCACTTTGAAAAGAAGTAAAATATTTTTAAATGAGGGTTGCTCATACCTGACTTGTTTTCATTGCCATTTGCTAATGTTTGGCCTGTTTAACCTTTTTATTTGCATTAAACTTCTGCGGCATGAAATGTCATGAAATGATTGTTTTCACGCAATGTTTGATGTTTCGTACCACATCCAATGCGTCTCCCGGCCCAGTCATATACTTGATCTATGACACTATGCTTTGGCACATTTGCATTTCTGCAATTCTGCAATTTTGGATATAGGAATATACAAAATTGTTAATTTACTAAAAAATAAGTCAATAAATATGGTATTGTCCTGGTTACAAATAATTTTTTTGTACTTTGATGCTGTTATGAGTGGTCTGGTGGTGCAGCAGGTGGTGCATGTGCCTCACAGCAAGACGGTTCAAACCCTGTGATGGTCAGTGCCTTTATGTGTGCAGTTTACATGTTCTCCCGTTCATGAGTGGGTTCTCTCAGGACCCTCTGTCTCCCTCCTACTGAAATCATCGTAAATCGTAAAATATGGAGATAAGAGGTTTGTGCCCGATAGAAACGATATGTATACATTTTGATACAGAAGTGGCGGTATGTGCATAATTAATACACAAGTAATGCTTGTTTTGCAAAAAGAGACATATGTAATGTGTTTATAAATTTGGTTTCTCATTAATTTAGGACATTTTGAACAAAAATGTTGAGGTTTTTTTTTCTCTTTTATTTAATTTTTTTCTCAAAATTCTGAGTTTAATTTTGTGTAAATTTATGACAATATTATTGAAAAAAAACTTTTTATAGAAAATGTACAAATTATTATTATTTTTTTTTTTTACAGTGGCCTTAGTACATCATTATATAGAAAACAACACTGAAGGGATTACAGTTGAGCTGTTGGATGAACTATTCTTTGCTCTGACAAAATGTTTGTGCTCTGTGTGATCTGCTTATATTCAGAAGCAGAATATAAGAAACTGAAAATTCTTCTTTATAAAGAAGAATTTTCAGTCAGATTTGGCGTTCGAAACATGATCTTTTAGAGCAAATTTCTGATCCAATAACCTGATCAGAGTTAGCTGATAGCAAGAGTTTGCCTTAGTCTCCATGCATGTTCAAGTAGGGGTCAGTGTTACACAGTGTTTCATGAGCTTGAATAAGTGTGAAAAGGGCAGACAGGGAGGGAGAGTCGGTCATAGTAGAGAGGAAGTGGTGGGCAGTGCCTCGCCTTTCATCGCCACACTAATGAGCCTCGCGACACACAGACTGGAAACAGCAGTATTGTTCTCCCTCGATTTGCCCGGGTCAACAAATCCAGCACAGCTACTGACACACAGAAACACACGTACATTAGAACATGAGACATAGATTAACATACTTTTTTCTGAGCGCCCCATGTCACTTTTTGACTTTGTGTTCTTTTTTATATTTTTGTCTACATCTTGGTTTAAATCAAAAAGGCGGAGGCTTCCTGACCATCATCAAAAGCTGTGAAACTGTTGCAGAGCATTTCGTCTAACAAGCTGGCACGCACTCAAAGATCTCTGCTGAGCCATCCAAGACTGTCTGCTTTGAGACAAACACAACAGACCTCAGTGTCTTGGTCCAGGGCCAGAGCCTTCTGCTCCATCATTATAACCTGTCTCCTGTCTATAATCCAGATATGAGCAATGTGTGGCTTAGTGAGAGCCTTGACCAGAAGCAAACCTCTGATCCCTGGCTCTGTCCCAGCCATACCACACCATGCAACATTTCTGGGAATACATTTTCTGATGCTTCTTTCCTGCTGTATAGCTTGATCAAAATAGCTCTTCTTTTGGAGAGCAGACAGCAAAACGGTTCAGATGCCTGAGGTGGAACATGGTGTGAGGCAGCGTGGTCAAGAGCAGCGATGACAGATAATTTTTGTGGAAAAAAAGGGTCAGAAAATTCCCCTGAGGTCTGCCTACCACAGTGACATCTTTTGTAGAAGTGAATTAGACAAAAATGTAGCTGTGGCATTAAAACTTTTGAGCTCCTGTAAGGCAATCCATCTCTGTGGATGGTCCTATGGGAGCAGATATTTTTTTATGCTGTATGAGCATGGATCAAATTTCTATCCACAGCAGTCACAACCTACTGATAACCATCCTGTTTGGCCTGCTTCAACCCTGTTATTCTCGCCTGACTAATAAAAAAAAAAAGGCATGGATTCAAATGTAATGCAGATGGAGAGGAGCATCTGGCTAGAGAGTTTAACAAATGGTTGTGTTTGTGTGCATTGAAGGAAAGAGGGTGGGGGGAAGGTGCTGGATGATCTTCAAAGGAGTATAGGAAATTAATATTTATGATTTTTAACATTATCATATTAAGAAAAGAAAGAAAAATGTCAGAACCTTTGCTAGCAGTTTTAGATTCCACTAATATTTTCTTTGGTAAAGAATCTGCCTTGCTAGCCTCAAGTCCAGGTGGCTGATGGGATAAGATTTCCTATCTGTGTGCAGAAATACCCCACTGTGTCCCACGAGAGAAGCTTGGTTTAAAGACATATGTCTCTACTTCCTTTTCTTTTAGTAAAAAAATACAAAGTATTGAAGAAGAGGTTTATTATGTGGAGCAGAGATGGACAACATCTGTTAACAAGAGGGCCACAACAATTTTGTCCTCATTTCCAGCAAACAAAACTTTTCTAAACTCTAAGACGTCAACTTCTTATGATTAAATAAAGAAAAGATATGTAGCATGAAAAAGTAGATATCATCCCATCCCTAATGAATTTAGACGGAAAATTCTTAATTTAATGAGCTCAACATGGAACTCAAGCCTGTTTCAGACTTGTTTTATGTGAGCTGAAGGGAATTTTACTGGATATTGACCTATATTTTAAGACATTTCTATCTGTACTTTTACAAATGCTTTTCATTATGCAGTTAAGGGAGTTAAAAAGAAATATAGAAGGTAACACTAGCTTCTTTATCTTGAAAAAAAAAGACATTTTCAGTGTTATCATGGCAGATTGTATTGCATTTTCTTTTTTTTTTCTTTTTTGTTTTATTATGTACTTTGTTAATTAGTGTGTTGTAGAAAGAGTTGCAGAACATATAAGAATGTTCTTTCTACTGCTTTTCATTTATTATTTTTGCTTATTTGTATTGAAGTGCTTTATTTTATTAGTACATGAAAAAAACATCCAAATTAATGAAATGGAATTTTATAATATTCTAGTTGACTGGTGGGCTACACTGAAGGACTTCAGGGGGGCCATATAAGACCTCTGGGCTGCCAGTTGCTGACCCCTGATGTAACGAATAGTAATTCTCTTTCTGCCCAAGTTCCCAGATAGTTAGCTTAGCCTAGCATGAAAAATGGAAAGATAAGAAAACAGCTCAAGCAGCCAGGTTTGAATAATGTGTCTCCACTTCATTTCTTAAAAATGTAAACAATACTTTAATGTTGAAAATAGTATAAATACCTATAAACATGTGAACAGGTTTCCTTAGCCTAGCATACAAAATGCTAAAATCTTTTCAACATTCTAAGCAGAGTGAGAATCACCATTATCTCACAGGTCCACATATTTTACTCCTTTTTGGCATGTTTACAGTGGTCCCAGAAGTCCTCAGATTGTAGCTCAAGTTTTCTTGCCTGAAAATCAGTGCAGGTATTGATTTTGGCCAGCCTATAAACATTGTCATTACAAATTGTGTCATTAGAAGTATAATTACATTTCCTAGTAGCTTTGTGGTAGTGTTGTTGTTTTCTGAGTCATATAGCGTTAAGTAGCTTAGTTATTGTGTTGATAAAGTAGTGTGATAGCAAAGCATCCCAACAAGGTACATTTCTTCACACTAAAATAAAGAGCAGTAATGAAGCAGCAAAGTGCTCTTACACAGTCCGAAAAAAAAAAAAAAACACTTAGAAGAAGAGTAAAGAGACAATCGCTTTAGCAGACATTGGCAGTCTTTTGCATGATGGTGATGCAGTCTGATACTTCAAGCCTTCGTCAATGCTGCTGCTGGACCTGCAGGTAGATGAGCATGAGTGAACAAACTGTGAACGCACACAGATGTTTGCAGAAAAAGAACAATGTAAACACAAATAAAGTCAGCTATCACCACAAACAGCAGCTCATAACCCAACAGTAGCTGACTATGAGGTGCTCAGTACCAAAGGAAACGGTGGACAAGCTGGATATCAGCGTAGGGGAGACTGGGTGACTTCGGTTGTATGTTTGTTTTGATGACGGCATAAGTATGGGTTACTTTACTTTTTACATAAAAACATGACTTTGAATATCAAATAAATACTTCAGCATATTAGTAATTTTTATAAACTTTATTTAAGCAGAAAAAAAACTTCACTGAGATTAAAAATATAATTTGCAAGTGTCCTGGCCAAGACAGGCAGCAGCACATTTGCCAAATTACAGACATAAAACAATTACAGACATAGATACATACATATCAACTAGAGCTGGGTATCGATTCAGATTTCCCAAATTGATTCGATTTGATTCACAAGGGCCCGATTCAATTCAATTCGATTCGCAATTTAATTTGGTTTGATTGATTTCGATTCAGTTAAGGATATTTCAGCCACAGTACCAATTTTACTTTAATATGGAAGAGATTCTCAGAGAAATAATGCTGTAAATAGTAGAAACTAACTCTAACTTTGTGCATTATTTAAAACATTAATGTTTACATTAAGAATTGAGCCCAAATCAGTTACAGTAATCATGTACTTTTTATTAAACATTACCTGACAAAACAAAAATGTAATAATTTAAATCAAATCAAAAAAACAGGGCAGGCAGTGTAAATAAGGTTGCTACAAACAACGCTGTATGGTCGTATGTCCATGCATATCAATGCTGTGACAGCATTGGTTATTTTCTGGGCTCATGGAGAATTTGCTGGTAACTTACATACAAATGCCTTCACCAGCTGCATTTCCTTTGGGTCCGACGTCGCGTTTCCGGGTGGTGTCTCGATAAATGATTTTGAAGAGTCATTGTGTTTCCACAATATGTCACCTGCACGCTGCATATCTTGCATATAGTTTTACTCTTGTCCAGTTCATTGCTGCTGTCATGTTTTTAAATCCAAAATACATCCAGACATCTGCCTTAAAGTTTGCTGGCGGTGGCTTCAGTGCTCCCGCCTTGATGTTTTGTTTTACAACACTCCTCGCCGAGTGATGAGATCACGTAAGATCTCTGGTCTGGTCAGGCGAGAAGTTACATGGCATTATGGGAAATGAATGGCTGGTCACACAAGACTACTCAGCATTAAACTGCAGGCTGCTTTACACACTGAGAAAAGACATATTAAAAGATCGATTTAAGGATTTTATGAATCGATATTGGGCCATTCAATGGAAAATTGATTCAAATCGATTGATCGATTTTTTTAAACCCAGTTCTAATATCAACCAATCAATTCAGAGTCACAGAGCAGAAAATTTATCAGTCAAAGCATCCACAGTTAAATGTGCAGCGCTGTTGGGAGAACTTTCAGCCACTTCACTGACTGTTGTCAAGTATCTGATACAATCCAACTTAAAGAATACTGAAATATCCCTTTAGGGTGCATGATATGGCTATCACTTTTGCCTAAAAACAACTTCATCTGTTTTTGAAGCACACATGCTAATAACTGAAGATATTTAGTTATTATTGATGTAAATGATAAAGGGACTTGAGCTTATATAGCACTTTTCTAGTCTTACTCAATGCAGCTTTACACCGCAGGTCACATCTACCTATTCATAACCATTCACTCTCACATTCACTTACTGATGGTTAGAGTATTTATGTCAGTTGTCCATCAGTATTAACTACCGGTTTTCACCCTTTCATACCCATTAACAAGCCACTGACGCAGCAGTGGGAGCAACTTGGGGTTAAGTGTCTTGCCCAAGGAAACACCGCGATGTGTCAGCTAGAGCTGGACTTTAACCTGCAACCTTCTGTTTACCGACCAAGTGCACTATCAGATTATGCCACTGACGCCCCCCTCCATTTTTATTAAATCCTCACGAACTGTGTCTGACCGGACCACTTTCAAGAGGTAGATGTTGCTTTGGCTTTCCCACACTTTGTTCTAATGTTTACTGTGGCTACAAATAAAACCCTGTACATGTTCCTTCCACTGGAGTTGGCTGTGGGCTGGTGAACACCTCACTCAGGGATTGTCTCATATTTTGAGGAGGTTGTACATCTCCTAATGTAATCACCAGGGGCAGATACAGACTGAGAAGATATTTTCTTATAGGTGAAGCAAACAACAGAAGGAGAGAAGATTTTTTATCATGTTGGGGGGTGTTGAAAGGTCATGGAAACATATTAGAGCGATATTGATATTTCCATCCACCTCAATGGCAAATAAAATCACAAAAGCTCATATCTCAGAATGTAGGCTAAGACATTACAACATTATTCCTGCATACTTCCTCTCATGGCCTAATATTTTCTGTCTCCACAGGGACCTCAAGCACAACTTAATCAGCACCATCATGCCTGGAGCTTTCCAGGGTCTGTCTGAGCTTCGGAAACTGTAAGTAGGCATTAAGATGATCCACGTTCCTTTGGTGTTAGAAGAGGAAAACATATTAATAGACATCTTTAAAGCCAAGACACAGAGATTTTGCATTAAAATAAATGATGGATTTAGGTTGTAGTTTTTTTAATCATTTCAGAGTCAGCATCCTTTTCCAAGATCATCTGAATTTGTCCCAGTATCCTTTGGAGCAGACCCTCACTAACCTCCTCACGTTTACTCTGAGCAGATTCTGTTTTTGCAGATAATGTTAAATGTTATACTGAGCTCCTGGTGTTTTTGCAACAATCAAGGCCTCCTCCACTATGTGTTTATGCTGATCCTTGTGGGGGTCTTGCAGTGTGTCTACAATTGTGAAAAACACCATAAGCCACGTAGAATGCCTTCACTGACATTAAATACAGCAGGATGCCTTCCTGCACCTCACTCAATGTGTTTTTGGACTCTGACGTGTGGTTGTGGCGTGGGTCAGTTAGACATCCATGCTGCCCCGCGTGACTTGCTGTCCCTCCTCCCACTTCTTGTGTTTTCCCTGTGAGGTCTGGGGCTTCTCAAAACAAACAGGGGGGAGATAAACACATGCTCTGGACAGCTCTCTGCTGGGTAATGTCAGAGGTGCAACAGAGCAGATCCTTCTCTGGCTGCGGCTATACATCACACTCAGAGGTGGACGGGAGAACAGGGGCCCTGTGTTTACCCCTTTGCTGATAAACCATCACTGGCGTCCCATTGAGGGGAGATAAGGGAAAGTGTTAGCGACTGTGTGCATGCTTATTTAGATGTTTAACTGTCTGAGCTCTCTATTTTTGAGGCTAAGAAACATGTTATCACTGTTTATCATAAATAAAAGCTCCTGCACAATTTTACATGTTTATTGAATGTGTACTGGTCAATCAGATATCCTCAAAACAACATGGATACTGACAGAGTCAAGATGTCACAATCTGCACTGAGGTTGAGTCCTCTTGTTTCAAAAACATCCAACACATTCCTTTGTTTTTCTCTTCCAGAGACCTCTCCAACAACCGCATTGGCTGTCTGACTGCAGACATGTTCCAGGGGTTGACCAACCTCACCAAACTGTAAGAAAAAAAGATAAATGGATTCCCCAAAGTGTTTTGCTTTCCTCAATAAGTGGTAAAGCTCTAAAACAGGGCACATGTGGACCTACAAAGAGCCTGAAAAAGTTTTAGTATTAACTCTGTGGATTATCATGATTTAAACCATTAAAAATATCATGAATTCATGCAAGTCTTCATGATGACATGGCAGTAATTCACATGTCTTAAGAGTATTTAGTGCCTAACGTCATACTATAGTAAAACATTCAACGAGGTATTTTAGTCATTATTCATAAGTTTTTACTTTATGTTCATAAAGCAGTTGTGGGCACCTTTGTAAATGGGAGTTTCCCCCCTCAGTTTAAATTAATGATGCAGTCCACACAAAAATGATGTTTTCAAAAAAAAAAATTTCTACATGAAAACACACATATGCAAGATTTAGATGACTACCAGAGCACACGTGTTCAAAAACCTGCCAGTTTCCACAGAACTGAATTCCCCTGCTCCTCCCCTACTCTCACTCTGACTGAGATACTCCAGTCACTTTAAGCCCCCCTTCCTCTGATTGGTTGACTTGTCGACTCTGTAGTAGTTGACCATCAGTGCACTGTTAGTGCACTTTTTCCACATTCTATGTCCATTTGTATCATTTTTTGGGCATCTTTTGCCTTTAATGTGAAGTGGAAAGAGAGATGGTGGATTTCTTTTTGAAATGGATCAAGAGAGAGTGGGGGAGGACACCCTGCAAACAGGCTTCAAGCACAAATCAAGCCTGGGTTGGCCAAAGCAGGTATATAACCAAATACCTCTACAGTCCATTCTCTTAACTGGGACTGCCACCCTGAGCTGTCTATTCAGAAGGCCCAGATCAGACGGACAGCTACTGGCACTGTTTACAAGAGGAGAAGATGAGGGGCCTGTATATCAGGCTTTGTGGTCCTGCACATATGAGCAGTGACTGGCAAGTTACTAAAAATTTTTTTTTTACTCATTACTCCTTATAAAAGTAATAAAACTACTCCACTCATTACCTGGTGTAAAAAGTAACTAATTCATTTACTTGTTAGGTAGCTGATACCTTCTCCTCAAAAACTGATCTACAACAAGTTCAGAATGAAGTTTATAATAGCCAACAAACACCAGCTCAAAATACAGATAATATTCTGAGTTATTAAAACACAGCACACTCTTTCCCTCTCATCCTCCGCTCCACTCAGCATGTATCATATACAGTTTATATACATTATAAACACTGTGTATAATATTCCAGTTGTAGTGACATTGTAGCCAGTGAAAGTTTAGCAACATCGGCCATACACACACATAATGTCAGATATCGTCATCTTGTGTTGTCTCACAGAGGTTTGCAGAGCGCACTGTCGCACACTTCAGGCCCAAAATGCTGTTTTCCCTGTCCACACGCAAACACTGTTAACAGAGTTAATATGTCTGCACCCTGGTAAGATTTTTCTAAATGTGCATTTTCAGGCCAAAATGCTACATTTGAAAAAAAAAATCCGTACCTGCCTATTTGTGGAAATGGCTTAATGGACAAGCCAAGAAAAGACCAGTGTTTTGAATTTACAGTGTTGTGGTAATAATCACTTCACCTTAACTTCATCATGATTGTAGACTCTTATATGAAGCGGAGCATCTAACAATGTTAAATATTATTTTATTATGTGATGGTTGAAACACCTTTGTTAGAGCTTTAATTAATGTATGAAATCATAAGACCTAATACGTGTATATTGCTGGGGGTTTTTGTCACAAATTAATGCATAAATTGATGCTTTTTCAATATTAATTGCTACATGAAATTCATGTATTGTTACCGAGGTCTAAAATACTATTTTTTTTACTTGTGAGAAGTCTGGTATGAGATGGCACCTTGACTTTGACATGTTTGGATATGTATTGAAGACTTCACAGTTATGTTCATACAAAACCTGAACAAAAAAGAGAAGGAAAGACGATGGTTAAATTTAGTTCAAGGTTAGGTTCAAGGAAATTTGACTACATAATGTAAAAGTCCCTTGTCTGGCAAAACCTTTTTCTTTACTTCTAATGTTGTCAGAAGAGGTTTGGGGGGGCAAAAGAACATGACACCTTTTACTAAACTCTCAGTTTACAAAGAAATGTGCTATGCCTCTTTAAAAAAAATGCCCCTTAAAATGCTCAGTCTTGTACATCCTGGGGTTTATTGTGTAATAGCAATACAGCCTCCTCCTACATGCGTGTTTTCTGCTGGTCACAGGCTGATGCCATGACTGCTTTGAAATTACACTCTGTAACCCCTCCATCCCACTCATATCAGACATCATTTGGGCAGCCAATCGGCATAGAGATCATTATCATAGCTTCCTGTAGGTGTCTCCAAAGAGGAGGGGAAAAGAGCTGCATCTAATCCTCTACAGAGACAAAATCTTTCATTTTTTTATTCAACTTAAATCAAATCCTCACTTAAATAGACAACAACAAAAAGCTGTGAACAGTCAAACACAACAGAGACTTTTAGATAAAAACAAGCCTTTTTCAAGACCTGAAAAATCTTTACATTCTTTGAGTGTGGTAATTGAAGATATTGAGTCCCACATAAAATCTTAAAGGAATTGAAAAAGCTCTTTTTTTCATCTGGGTCTTCTGAAGGCCTTAAAAGACCCTTTAATTTGAATTTTAAAAATGTGCAACAGTCCTGCTGGAGTTAACAAGTTTACATCTAACATTATGTGCCATAGGAATCTCTCTGGTAACATCATTTCCACGCTGGATCCAGCTGTGTTTCAGGAGCTGCCGTCCCTCAAGCTAGTGTGAGTAAAAGACACTCTGTTCACTCACACTGCATACCATTCCATATCTGAATAAAACAATAAATATCAAGACAAAGATAACATTTATTTTCAGTCCATATTTATTTTACCACAGTGTTTTACAATGAGTGTTAGAAAAGGCAAATAAGCAGCAAGGGCTTATTTGACATGTATTTATTTGAGTTAGGATACATTCATGGATGTGGTATTTGGAGATGAAACGCATATTTGAATGTTGGCTTTCATAAATCAGAGGATTGCTCTTCTGCAAACAACTCAGATTCAAACAAAGGTTTTATGTTTTTTTTCACAGTGCTGCTTGTACTTGAAAAATCACACTACATTTATTTGAAATTCTTTTCTTAAGGTTTCAGCCAGCTATGAAACAGAATAAGATAAACACCTAGGCCTCTCGATAACCTAAGACAATAAGATAGCAAACCACACAATAATGAATATTAGTGATAATCTCACAACAGTCATTTTTACTGCTTGCAAGTTTTTGGCTCAGGATTTTAAGATAGAGAAACCCTATCATAATGCATACTCTTTGTGTGACACCATATACAATTAGGTGTGCTCTGTTTAGCTTTATTTCTTAAAATTAATATTCCAATCAGGGAACCTGACAACGTGCCATGTGCCTTTAGACAAGGCGCCTCAGGTCGTCAAAGTAGGGCCCTCTGTGTCGCTACAGTTATTGTCATCATTTCTGTCACTTGGACAGCTAGTTATGTTTGTTCATGTTGCAGAGATCAAGCTTTATGTAAAAAACACTGATCAGAAACTGTATGTTTAAGCAAAATAATCTGGTTGGCTCTCCATACCATAAGAAAATAAAGTAATAGACTATTTATCAGAACAAAAATTGTGATATATACCATTGCTTGTAGTATTACTGAGAATCATGATATACTGTTTCATCACCCTTCTTATATGATTTGTAAATACACGCCCCTTGTATTACTTTGAATGTACCTCATTACTTTCTGGGGAATCCTCATTGCAGGGTTGTGTAAATGCTGTGATGACCACATCAATGATGATGAACATCTTTCTTTCTTTTCTTTCCTTTATTCATCTGAAACTTTTAAAAAATACAAAGTCAAAACAGAATTATACATATGTACTCCAAACAACTGTACATGTCCATCAAATAATTTAAAATATATAAGTACAAACACATGTGTGTCAAAGTAACAAACCAGTTTGAGAAGGGACAGATTGAAGCAGAAGGTGTATCTAGTCCTTCCCCCTTCCTTACAAATCAGATCACAATGCGGAAACAAAATTCTAATTCTTTATCCAGGTTTCATTATTCATAGAAACAATACAAAATATATACATGGGTATTAGCCCCATTTTAAATTCTCGAGTCAACATTCAAAAATAATCTCTGAAAGCACAACCCCGTTCTTCATATAGACCTCAGAGAAACAAACAAAAACACACTGTGATTCTCGACACATCAGGTTGATACTCTGCCTACTCGATGATTCATTCTGTTTCACAAACAGTTGAGAACAGTAAAAAAATATAATTAAAAGTAGTGGATAGTTTTTGAAGTCAATAAGGTGCATAAAGCCAACAACGAAGGGGCTTTGATTCCCATGTTCGACATTTCACTCTCTGGCTAGTCAGTGGTCAGAAGTGTCTTGACATCACTGTATTGACTCAGCTCACTTGGCGCCTCCCCAGAGGGGATACTGAAAATGTAGAAAGTATGATTACCAGTTAAAAAAATAAAAAAACAGAGATGAAACCAGTCACATCAGTACCACATCAAAGAAATGCACTTTGACTCACACTGAGACAAAAAAAAGTCAGCAGAAGTATTTTTGACAAGAGTAAACAAAGTAACTCAAACTGCTAGTTCCAGACAGGAGCATTTAGAGTAACAACAATAACAAAAAGAGTGAGCGTGACT